>CM042552.1:18939068-19646568 GCA_023630585.1 Cranoglanis bouderius
TCTCTGATTCAGGATATGCTTTAATGATTTTTATAACACAACAAACACAGGCTGCTGAGAAGTGGAGCCGTGATACATACACACACACACACACACACACACACACACACACACACACACACACACACACACACACACACACACACACACAGCAGTTTTAGTTTTAGCCTGCTGTGCAAAGTGAATTTCCTTTCCTATAAATCACCCAGCTCATTTCCAGTGCAGAACATGGCCACCAGTTTAGCCCACTCTCAAACACACTCGCTAATCCACAGAGAACAGGGCCGCCAGTTTAGCCTGCTTGTAGTCTTTTCTCCTCTAAAATATATTTCTCTTGTTGTTTTTCTCTCCCCCCTCCAGCTACGTCAAACAGCACGTTAGAAGGCCTGGACAACCTGGAGGGCGGCGTGTGCAAAACCAAATCCATGAAGCTGGTGCTCCGAGTGGGACAGAGTGAGTGTTGTCTATCAAACCCGTCCTCGTCAGCGAGACGCTAGAGCAATGATTATTTTTTTCAAATGAGAAAGACAGGTAGACAGAAAAACCAAAAGAAAGAGAGAAACTAGTGGGACATAAGGAATAAAGTGGAGGAAAGAGAGTGAGAGAAAGACGGAGAGTGGGAAGAAAGACAAGCTCGGACACTGAGAAAGCAGGAGACCGAAAGACGATATGGAGAAAAAGGAGTGAGGCATGGAAAATGCAGAAGGGAAGAAGGAAAGGAGAATGACGAAAGAGAGGACTAATCCGGAAAGAGAAAGAGGAAAGAATGAGACTTGGGGAAAGTAACAGAGAGGAGAGTGAGACTGAGAGAGAAAAGAGAGAAACAAGAGTGAGAGAAGGACAAGAAGGGAGGGGGGGGGAGAGTAAGACAATAAAGAAAAGAATGGAGAATGGGATAAGAAGGGTGAGACAGAAAGGAAAAGAGAGTGAGAGAGAAAAAATGGAACAAAAAGAGAAAATAATACAGAAGGAAAGCAAAAAGTGGGGAAAATAGAGTGAGAGAGTGAGACAGAGAGAGAGAGTAAGCCAGAAAGACAACAAGGAGAAAAGAGAGTGAGACAAAAAAAAATAGAGGAAGAAAGTAAAAGGGGGAAAGGAGTAAGAGAAAAGAAAGAATGTAAGTGAGACTGAAGAAGGGAAATAGAGGAAAGAGAGAGAGAAAAGAGAGTGAGAGAAAGACAAAAAGAAAGTGGAGACAGAAAAAGGACAGGAGAGAGAACGGAAGAGAGTGAGACAGAAAAAAACAAGGCGAACATGAAGAAAGAGAGAGACGGTGAGACATGAGGAAAGAAACGGGGAGAGGAGAGCGAGACAGAAAGAGAGAGATAGAGAGAAGAGTAAAAATGAGAAAACGTGGGAGAAGGAACAGCGTCATGGGGACAGAAGCGGAGAAAGAGAGACGAGGGTGAGACAGTGAGAAAGTGAGACTGGAACAAATGAAGGAGGGAGAGAGAGGGAGAGAGAGAGAGAGAGAGAGAGAGAGGCCAAAAAAAAGAGGTGTAAAGACAGAAAAGTGAAAACACAGAGAGCCAAGTGGAGATTTTTTTACCCAAAATGCCCCATTTTGCTGCAGGCCATTTGGCTTTTTGTGTCGAGACACACACACACACACACACACACACACACACACACACACACACACACACACACACACACACACACACACACACAGAACAGGCGACAGAAGTGATGATCGCTGATGAACTGAGAAATAATATGAGCCATTGTTCATGTTACAGCGTCGCACCACTTCATAACTGCACTGTATTACAGTGTGTGTGTGTGTGTGTGTGTGTGTGTGTGTGTGTGTGTGTGTGTGTGTGTGTGTGTTAGCGTGTTAGCCGCCTCTCAGTGTGTAATTGAAATGTCATGTGCAGTCGCCTCCTGTAGCTGCGCCGGCTGTCCTCTTCCTCCTCTTTTAAGCCAATTCATTACATCTCTCCCCCTCGTCCTGGACCATTCATCTCCAATCGCTTCCAACACCAGAGCTGCGATAAAGAAATACACAACATACTGATGTCTTTTATCCGTTTAGAGTTACCTTGGATGTTAAATCCTGTTCTCACTTATGTTATAGCGGCTAAAGTGTAAACAGTCATTTTCTCACCAGCCTCTGTTTTTTATGTCATAGTTAATGAGGCTGTGTGTGTGTGTGTGTGTGTGTGTGTGTGTGTGTGTGTGTGTGTGTGTGTGTGTGTGTGTGTGTGTGTGTGTGTGTGTGTGTGTGTGTGTGTGTGTGTGTGTGTGTTTGTGTGTGTGTGTTTATCTCAGGTCCTAGTGACACAGTCTCAGCAAAAGAACTTCCCAAATACGAAAGCGACCACCAAAGCACCTCCAGTAAAGACAACGACGTGCTCAGCAAAGGCGGTACGTAGCACGTGTTTCCGTTCGAACGCTTTTCTGTTTTTCCTGAATGTACGGCTTTAACTACAGAACTGGAAAACATGAGCCAAATGTGTAAGGTTTCATGCTGGAATAAAATGTGTACGTGTTTAAAAACAACCTCAAAGATTGAATGCCTAGTAAGCCGAGCCGTGCTGTTACGCTGCAATAAAATCTTTCTACCGTGAAAAAACCCACAGTTCCAGGCCCAATCTATGATTAGTCCATAACAATTCGACTATGTTATTTATGAACGTAGCCGTACATTGACAAACTACCTTTATTTCCCCCCCCCAGAACAAGACGGAAAAAGTGGCGAGTCGGTGGGTGTGTCCGGCTCCGAGGTAGCCCTGTTCACCGGAGTGGCCTCGGGAGCCTTCGTCTTGGTGGTTCTCGTCATCGTGGTGGTGGTGGTGTTCACACGCCGGCGCCGCCGCAAGCACTCGGCTCAGTGTTCGGCCCCGCTGGCGCTGCACCCCATTCCCAAACGCAGCAACAACAACAACGGCTCGGAGCGCAGCGACATCATCTTCCCGCTGCGAGCCTCCGACAGCTACTACTGCCCCCATTACGAGAAGGTGAGCGGGGATTACGGCCACCCGGTCTACATCGTCCAGGAAATGGAGCCCCAGAACCCGGCCAACGTTTACTACAAAGTCTGAGCTAATCAGAACCTTTGAGCCTCGGCCAAGACTGAAAAGAAGGTCTCAATTGAGAGCTTGATTGCTCGGAATAAATGAATCAGAGATAAATGACTCTTGGAACGAAGCCGTCAACCGTCCAGGAGCCCCAAAAACCCCGGAAACGGTCCGAATCACCATCTGGGTTGGGGAACGACGACTTCTAAAACATGGACGCCGTGTGATTTGTATCAGTCAGGGACCAAAAGCTTTGAGGCTGAAAGTGTCGACTGAGAGCATGTGCTCAAGTTTCAGCCTGGCTGTAGAAAAGAAACATGCTCCTGGCTCAGGCCAGTGAATCAGAGACGAATGACTCTTGGAATGAAGTGAGGACTTTCTCTCCGCTCTCCAGTCAGCGCCTTAATTCATTATGGCAGACCGAGGTGCTACAGTATCGATTCATGACAGCGTTTTGCTCAGGGGAAGAAAACGGAGCCAAACCCGCACAGACTTGCAGACCTTTTTAAAAAAAAAAAAAAAAAAAAAACTCCACAGATTTACATTCTGAAGAAAAAAAAAAAACACATCAGGGCAAAAACTTTAAAGCCACATAATCATGATTGGTTTACGTTTTACTTCTCCAAACCTCTTCTCAGGGCAGAAAGAATTATGATTGGTTATCTGCAACAACCAATGAAATAGAGATGAGGCAGAAATAGAGATGGGTTTATTTTTTGTTTGGTTTTCTTCTTCTTTAAGCCACAATCTGGCTACATCGTTAGCTACTCTAATTCTCCAGAAAGTTAAACAATATGTGACCCTGCGGTTTTTACTTGTAGACGTTTTCCTGATAAACATATTCTTAAATATAAAAAATTAATAAATTGGATCTTCTTAGAAAGGAAATCCTCCAAAGTGAAGAACTCTGTAGATTGCGAGACACCTTATGTTTCTTGTTCTAAAACCAACAAGAACTGTCACATGACCATTATTGCAATTCTTTCGTTCTGAATGCGTTGATGGTCACTCTAAACATCTTCACCAATAATAACGTTATGTTTGACTTGAATTCTGACTTTTTTGTCGCAATTTTGAGTTAACGTCTCGCAATTCTGACTTTTTTGTCGCAATTTTGAGTTAACGTCTCGCAATTCTGACTTTTTTTTTTATTGTAATTTAGACGTCCAAAGAAGTTACAAAGAATGCACCGACAAAGCAACCAATCATTCTCCATAAATAGGCTGAACACAGTAAGTACAACACTCATCAGAGTGTTGTACTTACAGCCAAGACAAGGAAAACCAGACGCTAGCGCACGCTCGTTATCTGAAGTTAGTCACATTTCAGGTACAGCGTCAAGTGGACGTCTAAATTGCGAGACAGAAACGTCAGAATCTTCACAATTCCGAGATATAAAGTTACGTTTTTAATGTGGAAGAAACGGGCTTCCATACCTTTCTGTAATTCAACACTTTACAAAGAATTTTTACTTTAGAAAACCTATCAGCGCTAAACATCAGGATCACGCTAATATATTATCTTTTTTGGAAGAACTAGCGTTGCTTTTCTGCCCTGAGATGAGATTTATCTCGAATGAACCTCCCTCAGGCCATTGTCAACATTTTTAAGCAAACTAGAACCTTAAAATCTAGTTCTGTAACGCACAGTATTATATTTGACAGTTGGAGAAGCAAAAGGTTATGGGAGCAGATCTTTTGGCATGTAGACCGACAACAATGCTTGAATGTCCAGGAAAAACGAGACCCTTTAAGTCTCAGCGAATTTGCTTCACGAGCCAGCTTGGTTGTCTGGTGAAGCAGCGTTAGCTGAAGATTGAGTCATAAATTTGGACGCCGGCAGAAGCATGTTGATGGTAAAGCTGCAGGAGAAATGTTTTCTGCATCCCATAACGCATATCAGGTTCCTGCTGGTTCTCCTCCATATGTTGTTTCTGCATCAGGGTGTCTGACACATTTAGCACGATTCTCAGACTGCATGTGGTTCTGGATCTCCCTGCCTCTGGCGTCTTGTCGTGCTCTTAATCAGCGCAGAAAAGACATGTCCTCTTTGTTTACCCACAAATGTAAATACTACCTAAAGCCTTTTTTTTTTGTTGTTGTTGTTGTTGTAATAAATTATGTCTTAAATTATGTTTTATATAGATCCATAAAGAGGGTTGTTTCTTATTTCCTTCCCAGGCCCGGGCGTTGATGTCCCTGATTTATGAAACTCCAGAATTGTTCATGTCCAAATGTCGTTTGCTCACGCACTGAAAGAATGTTCCATTGCAGCTGAATGAATTATGATTGTTCGATTGAATGCATTCATGATGGTGCTGCTTCCAAAGGAGCTTTGTTTAAAAAAAAAAAAGAAAGAAAAAGAAAAGAAAAAAAGAATAAATCCGGTGGGAAAAAAAAAGTCATGCTGATGTGTGTTTTATCGTTTGCTAGTTTACAATCAACTCACATAAAAAAATTATGCCATAAAAATGAAAAATGTACCATATTTACGTACTTTATCATCAATGCTCTAATACTAATCCCTGGATTCGTCTGGTTACTATAATCCTTCCTGTTAATAAGTCATGCTAGTTTTCTGGGTTAGCATCTTTACTATAATGCTAGATTTTCGGTTATTGTTCTCAATTTACCTCAGTTTGTCTGTTCACTGTAGTGATTGTTCATGAGATATTCTGTTTAATAAAAGTCCAGCGATGCTAGTTCCTGTGTTAGACTATTAAAGTGTTAGTTTAGGAACTGTTTACAATTATGCTAGTTTCTTTATTTGTCTATTAAAATGCCAGTTCATGAATTAGCATGCTTACAATGATGCTAGTTCATGGGTTACTGTGCTTACTATAATGCTAGTTTGGAGATTCACTTGTTTACTGTAATGCTAATTCCTGCTAGTTTATTGACTATAGTGCTAGTTTAGTGCTCTGTTTTACGTAGCTGTTATTTCCTTGGTTTATTATAGTGATAGTTCATGAGTTATTCTGTTAAATAACAGTTCAACAACGCTAGTTCATTCGTTACTCTGTAAAAAAAAAAAAAAAGTAGAAAAAAAGGATAGTTTATGATTTATTTATTTATTTTTACAGTTATGCTAGTTACTGTGTTTAATGCTAGTTTGTGTTTTTTTGTAACGCTAGTTAATGTGTTTACTATTACTATACTATAGTTTGTGTTTTAGTGTGTCTAATGCTAGCTTATGGATTAGCCTGTTTAATAGAACGGAATGAGTCTGTTTAATATAATACTGGTTTACTATCATGCTAATTCAAGGACATGTCTGTTTGCTGTAATGCTATTTATAGGTGAGTCTGCTATCATGTAATAGCTCCAGGGTTACAATATTGTCTGTAATTCTAGTTTATTGATTACTCTGTAGGCTCTAGTTCTTTTTCTGAACACTTTCGTTAGTTTTTCCTGATGAGCGGTGACAGCTCTAAAAAAAAAAAAAAAAAAAAAAAAGGTTGCACCATTTGTTCTACAGGAGATGATATCGAGGAGCGTGATGAAACGTCTCGCTCCTGCGCCAACATGTTGAGGGTGTTACAAACAAAGCCATCACACCTCACTGTCCTTGCTGTTGTCACACGTTCATGAGCACCAAACCTTCACAGGGACAAATTGTCCACACATGCAAACTTTTCCCAACAGCCCCTCCAGTTGAAAAAGTAGTCTAGGTTTAGGGGTCAGATTTAGATTTAAAGTTAATGTTAAGAAGAGCGTTAAGGTCAGCAATAAGGCAAAACATATCACGATACAGTATGTTTGATTACTTAGATGAAAGGCGTCTGTGCAAAAAAAAAAAATAGGACAAAGAGCCAAAATCTAAAACAGTCACAGGGTGTGGTTTTTTTGGGCGAAGAGCAATCATTGATGTTTGGGATATGGGTTATTATTTAAGGATACTGTCCTATTGTTTATATTCATCCATCTCCGTGTTGACGTCTGGAAGTGCCTCAAGTGGGTGCCAGCTACGGTAGCTTTCAGAAGAAAAAAATGATCAAGGACAAACAAAGTAGATTTTTAATCCTGCCTGTGACTGTAGCGATATATTGTCGTGTCATGGGAGATGGGAGTGTCTTTACGACGTACGCATGCTTGTCACGCTAATCCCATTCGTACTACCGTATATACACCTCATTTTAATACAAACTGTTTCGATCTTTATTTAAAGTGCTGCTCTAGGGGGCGTGGCCATGCATGCTGAGTATTAGTAGGTCACGTGACCATGACATGTATTTAGGCTTTGCCTGTGCTAGGGCCTCAGTAACATTGCTTCTCTGGTTTTTAAACATGATCTACATTGGTTCTGGTTTCTTGGGCGCGTTTGCTTCCTGGAGCGTCTTTATATGGAAGAACAAGCACAAAAACTCTTTTCCCACAGGATGTCTATCAGCATGTCAATTCGGACGACATACCCCCCCCCAAAAATAAATAAATAAATAGATAAAATGACCTAGAGTTATTTCTACTGATCGAGAGCTTCTTTTCTGACTCACAGTTTCCCAGCAATGTTCACCGTTCAATATTAACGAGAACTCCAACACGGATGTAATGGAGACAGCAAATGCTCGACTTCAAGTCCCAGAATGCAATGCACCTATACAAGCCAGAGACTCGACTCGGCTAGTTAGCGATGCGTTGACAGCAGTATTAGCGTGAAAGTTGAAGCGTTGGAAGCTGATCTGTTTCAGCCGAGGAGGTGAGAGAGCTGGACAGGCTGAAGTACTAAAGCGCCGCTGCATCGCTCAGTTTTATGTAGACATTGACGCGAGGGCTAAATGCTACTGAACCACGATCAGAAGGAAGACGAATGGCATTATGGGTGACGTAGGTGTAGGTAATGTTGATAGATCTTTCAACATTGTTGAAAGATCTATCGAATCTTTGATATCAAGATCTATGTTGATAGATCTTTAAAAATGGCTGCCTTTGAAATACCTCAAGGGTACAAACAGTATAAAAATTAGGTCTACACTACAACAGCCTCTTCCATAAAGGAATTTGGGATTCGTGACGATATTGGTCACATTTTCCCCATTCCCACTATGTGCTCAGGTGTTGCGTATGTTTTATTTTTTCGTGACCGCTGCTCCTTCGACCAGGCTCGGACAGGAAAGGCCGTGTTTGTGTTACGCAGGGCAGAACAATGGAGCAAAAAAGCGTAAAAATGTTCAGCTCCAGCCGGCTGCCAAAAGAAACATTTCTGTCACCGCAGAGAGCCACGTCCTGTCCGCTCTTTGTTTGCTTTAATTTCTGCTCCCTTTTATTGCATTAATGGACTCAGCTTTCTCAATACGCTCGGACAGGATCCTAAACTGAAATGCCATCGGAATGAGGCGAAGTGGAGCGAAATATGGCAGTGTTGATTTTGGAGTCGTGACACGGTGGAATAAGCAGCACATGATGAGAAAAGCCTGGATCGGGTTACACTCTCTTCCTGATTACGGGGCCTCGCTTTAACCCCTTTCACACACACACACACTTGAAGCTGTAGATGTTACACCATATTATCTGGAATAGAATAATGTGTGAACTCCAGTTAGAGTTTGACACGCTAGGAAAGTTGAAACCGCTGTTTTTTTTTTTAAATTTTTTTTTAGGTGAGTACGTAAGGACCGTTACGTTAAATTGAGGCAGATCTCTCGGATCTTTTGGTAATGTTTAACTACTGTCTCTTGGGTTAACAGCTGCAGTTACCACCCAAAAATGGATTATTTTCCTATACCAGTACGTCCGGAACCGTTTTATTCCTCTTAAACCGCTGCCAACAATTACATTTTCAGTTTTTAAAAATCTGTTCATAGATACATTGAATGTTGTGGAACATCATGTGATACATGTTAGTTCATGTTTATGTTCTGTTACAAAGCGCTGACACTGGAGACTCCTTCTTTAATTTATGTGGAAAGTCCATCGTGCAAGTCTCAGTGTATAATTGAAAATGCATAAAGAACGTGTGCATTAATATAAACCTTGTAAATTAAGAAACACCTTGATAAAAGCTAACCACTAAGGTAGCTTCTTAGCTATGTATATTTAGCCACTCCATCGACAAACCTTTGGTGTAAACGCCCCGAAAACAGCTAGGTCATTATAATAGCGAGTTCTAGCTTGGTTTGCAATAGCACCTACGTTGTAACATATTTAGTTGGCTTTTTTTTTTTTTTTTTGATTGATTAAAAGATATAAGGACAATGACTTGTTAAAAACTCAAGGAACTGATCAAAACCTCGGCTAACACACCAAGCTAATGTTGGCTATTCTTCGCGTTTTTTTAGACTAGACACTAAACACTGCTCCTTGCACGAGCATAAATTTATTTCCGATTACTTTGTAGTGGAGCTTTTCGACAGGTTGGTAAATGTAGAAACATTCGGAATTTGAGATCGGAATGATATCATTCGGACTGCTGAAAGATCTTTGCTTGTAAACGCAGCCAACGCAAGTATGCCGTATATTTATGACGCACTTTGAAAGAAACATTGCAGGAGATTGGGCTGGAAATATCAAGGGACCTGTTACTTCTCACTGCGGCTTAGAGATTTACAGAAGACTTCAGGGATCTGTACTGCACTCGATACTTTTTTGGTGGATGGTTGTTGCTCTTTCTTTAAATCTGTGTGACTCAGAGCTCACAGGAAATGGCAACCTTTTGGGGAAAATCGAGACATCATCGTGGCGTTTCCTCTCGGCCGAGGCCTGCGGACTGATATACAGGACCGCTGGGGGGGGAGAGAAAGAAAAGAGGGGGAGGGGAAGGGCTATCCATCAACAGGGCGGAGAAAGAAAAGGGGAGGAAGGGTTCGGAGGCCGAGAGTGTTTTTACTCGGAGGGAGAGCCATACATCATCCCGAAAAGCTGTCACAGAAGAGTCTGTTAAAATATACTAGAGGACGGAGCGCAGGATTCCTCAAAAGGCTGAACATAACTCAACCGAAATCACCAGCTACACCTCGACCCGCCCTGAAATTTCTTTTTTATAGCCGTTTAAAACACGGGTCCTGTGTTCAGGAAGAAACCGTAAAGAAGACGAATGTCCTAAAAGGGAAAGTCAGATCCATGGGGGCTTCTGGTTTGATCCTCACACAAAGCACTGTGGGATATCAGTGAAGTCCCTGTTGGCTGAAAATTCTAATGCTCCTTGCCCTCGTGCCCTTGAGCAAGGAACTTCTGTTTGGCTTTGTGGAATGCCGTAGGCTTTTCCGGACCAACCACAACGTGCAGATAAGAAGCTCTTATTGTTGATCAGTATCTATATTTCAGTATGAGGGTATAATATAATAATAAAATTATGGTTATATTGTTAACAGTTTGCCGTATATATAACAACTTCACATCATTCACAAAATCATTAATAAAAAAAAAGGAATGCATCAGCCAAGATGTGATTAAGAAGTGATTTGGATGGTAATATACCATTGTTCCAATTTATTTAACATACAGACATATTTATGAAGCTGTCTTCTGAGACCTGGCTCTTAGTCCTGTATGCAGATGATCTATAGCCAAATGCAACCAAGATAAGGCCCAAACAATAGTCTTGACATCAGAAAATAACAGACGAGCCACAGGTAAAGAAAAACGCAGTGTTTTGGCGGCTTTTATCTCACTATTATCTAGTATACACCACAGATCCTATCCAGCGTTTTAAACAAACGCTGACTTTGTTTATGGTTATCTCACTAAAATAGCAGTCTTCTTGTTATTTTATTGCACTAACTTTCTATTCCCCCATATACCTATATTATTTATTTTTCTTATTGTCAGTTAGCTGGTTGATAGCAAAGAGTAAATACAGGCCTAAAGTAAACCATTATTTAATGTTGTCATTCCATTCTATACCATCCGGAGCAATAGTTATAGGTATATATAGTTGTAACAATGATTATGTTATAGATGTGTCATCTATAAAAATTACAGATCAGTATGGCCAACTTAGCTAAATTTGGTGACTTTATGACCCCTTTACTGACTTTATTTTAAAAAGAACCTGGCAACAAATCTAGTCACTCACCACGAGCCACCACATGTGGAATTTGTTGAAAGTTGAATTTGTGTCCCACCGACCAATCACTGATCACCAATGTTCCCAATGACCAATCACTGATCACCAATGTTCCCAGTGACCAATCACTGATCACCATTGTTGCCAATGACCAATCACTGATCACCAATGTTGCCAGTGACCAATCACTGATCACCATTGTTCCCAATGACCAATCACTGATCACTATTGTTCCCAATGACCAGTCACTGATCACTGTTGTTCCCAACGACCAATCACTGATCACTAATCTTTCCAATGACCAATCACTGATCACCAATGTTCCCAATGACCAATCACTGATCACCATTATTCTCAACGACCAATCACTGATCACCATAGTTCCCAACGACCAATCACTGATCAACATTGTTTCCAACGACCAATCACTTA
The DNA here is from genome assembly GCA_023630585.1 of Cranoglanis bouderius. Classification (NCBI taxonomy): domain Eukaryota; kingdom Metazoa; phylum Chordata; class Actinopteri; order Siluriformes; family Cranoglanididae; genus Cranoglanis; species Cranoglanis bouderius. Next base: position 18,950,522 of record CM042552.1, read on the forward strand.
TCACCAATCTTTCCAATGACCAATCACTGATCACTATTGTTCTCAATGACCAATGAATGTTCCCAATTGTTCCCAACGACCAATTACTGATCATCATTGTTTCCAACAACTAATCACTAATCACTATTACGCCTAACAAATCACTGATCACCAATGTTCCCACTAAAAACCACCGTTCCCATGTATCCCATGTACCATTGTTCCCAATGATCAATCACTAATCACAACTGTTCCTAACGACCAATAACTGATCACCATTCTTCACACTAATCATTTTTTCTTTGTCCCGCCTGCACACTTCTTTGTTCTTCATTTTAAACTCCCTTCTTGGTGAAAATTTACAAGTAATAAAGCAAGTTACTCCATCCGTAACTGATTCCTTCTTGTCTATTTCCAGACTCCTCGCTACCACTGTTCTTTCTGACTGCATTCTTGATAGAAATGATGGAATTTTGTAAATACCGTACATAAATAGTCAGTGGCAGTTTGTGGTGCCGTGACCAAAACGTGTCTTCTGAAAATCTTCCTTCTTCATGTAACACATTTGTAATATGCAACTGATCATGATGAATCAAAGAGTATTCATATTAGTCTATGACATCATCTGGCGACTTCTTTAGTATGTGTTAGCTACTTTCCCCTGAAAAGAGTTCTGTAACAGACACTTTCCCGAGAATCAGGAGCAGGCGTTTTTCATGAAAATGATGTAAAGTGACAAGACACTTTAGTGTCTTGGAAAAAATGACGCATTAAAACAGCTTTTGGAATCAGACATGGCAATTTTCTCCAATCAGACCATATTCAAGATAATGACTTAATTTAGGGATTAAAAAAAAAAAAAAAAAAAAAGCATGACTCTTTTCAAAAAAATACATGGCTTGTGTCATAATGGTGTTTCCAATATGTATTTTGATATACACAGTGCAAGATGCAATATCCTGAATGCATTATGGGATGCTGTAATGACTTGCAAAGGAAACCTAGCCAAAAGACAAAATGCTCTCTGACACACACACACACAAGCTGCCTTTGGCTGCAGTCTTCAAAGCTCCCTCCTCCCCATACAGTCCTTCTTTTTTTTTTTTTTCAGCACGTCTCTCAGTGCTGTATATCACCCTGATCACGGCGAAGTGACAGCGAAAGTGGAGGAAAGATTAAGGGCTTGCGCACACAGGAATGTTAAGTGTGGTCTGAGCATGTGAGCCGAGTATGGACTCGGGCACCGTCAAGGCCGAGCAGTTTGGAAACAATTAAAGTAATGGAAGAGGGGGAAAAAAAGAAGGGGAGCACTGCTGTTCCACCCCCACCTTCGCAAAGTACCCCCAGAAACCTCCAGACAAGTGACTTATGGCCCCTTGGAGCACCATCTTCACCTTCCACCACTGCTAGTACATCTAATCCCTCACTATAGGTCTAAAATGTGGCCTGGTTTGTTTCTTGGTGCAGCGATCTCACTTCTTATAAAAGAGAAAATGGCGACCTTGCACAGCACCGGGGTTAAAAGCACGATTAAATACTCCCTGTCATGGTTACGCCTCAAGGCCAACGCCATGCAAGGTGTCGTATACTAACTGAACTCGCGAGCATATGTTAGCCACCAGATGTGCCGTTGGTTGTCTGCTTTCGTCTTGGCAGCAACGAGCCTTCTGCTCCAGGCTAAGGACTTTCCTTTTTTTTCCTTCCCCCGTTAAGCCGAAATGACATGACGTCTCAGTCTTTCAGGTTTTTTTTTTTTTTTTTAAGATAGATGTGGCTCCTATAGGCCATGTCTGTAATTTAGTCTATTGTGCTGGGATGTTACACAGAAAAATAGTGACAGACTGAAAGCAATCATTTAAGAGGGTCTAAGCCTCGGTCTAAAGAAACAATTAAGGGTTCCGAGCCCTGAAATGCTTCATGGAGCTGAACTTTGACCCTCGGGGTTGAGGAACAAAACCGGGATTAGTAACCATCTGATTGCTTTTTGTTACAGACCGGTATACGGAGTGATTGGAGTGAAAGAAATGAATTTCTAAACAGGGGAAAGGACAAGGAGGAAAAAAAAATAACCAAAGGATCCTATAGAGAATTGGGGATAAAAGAGATAGACTCAATAGCAAACAGATTTGCATTTAATACGCTCTATTTTTAGGGTTTTGTTGCCATATTTTTTGTAACGAGTGTAGTAGTTGTTTACCTCGGAAAAAAATAACACTCATGCGGCAAGCCCCAGGAGTGGACAAAGCTGTGTTTTCTCAACAAACATTAAAACAATTTGACAGCGATGCTCGAGATGTGTGAGGCGATTTCTACTGAAGCAGGCGAAGACCTAAGATACAGCCTTGAGGCACACCACGAGTCTCCTTCACCTCCTTCTTCTCCTCTTTTTCCTTTTTTTCCAAAGCCAGCTGGTCGTCTGGCCTCACCAGCGCTATAAATCTATAAATTGCTTTTCTCTAGGTGGTGGATTTCACACGTTGCTAATTGGCAGTAAGGAAAAGAACAAAAAAAAAGAAGAAAAAAAAAATAGCTGACAAGTTCAAACATTTGCTCTTTTAAACAGTTTGACCTTTTGCTTGCCACACTTTGTTAATTAAATTAGGGGAGTGAAAATGAGACAAATCTTGTCAGGGGACAGAATCAGCTACGGAGGCATCTGTTGCAAAAGACAGCTTTTGAAGATATTTTTCTTTTTTACAACTTCATATGTGGGGCGAAGAAAGTTGATGGTTCTATGTTGTGACAGGAAGGAATGCAGGCAGGGGCTTAACTCAACTGAATTCATAACGTCCCACATAGAGCCATATATATCCTTCATAAAGGCGTCGGTAATGTGTTGTTTTATGTCTGTATGGGTTCAGATCTGACTGCGAAGGCCATATAGATTAGATGCACTGTATATACACATACATGTCTGATGAGCTGTTAAAACAAAGCTTGGCTTTTTATTTGATTATTTACAAACATTTTGTTTAAATATAAATTAGAAATTTGCAATTGGGACTCACAACTATGCTAGCTTTCTAGGAATGGTCTTGCGGCACCCGCACTTGCGAATTTGTAAGAATCCACATTAACGTGGATGAAAGGTTGCAAACGATTCACGTGATTCCTATGATTCATATGCATCCAGTGAAACTGCTTAAGAATTTCTACAAAATTTAGCATGAAATCAGATTGGATTTTTCACAAAGGGTAAAATCACATACATTTCTCATGAGCTCGAGTAATATGTGAGCACGTGTGGTACGTTATGCCCTGAAATTCAAATAAACACATTGTATCAACAATACGTAACATTAACGTGTGAATTGTGTGTACACGTGAAAATAAATGAAAAATTGGGAAGGAAAAACCACATCAAATGAAAATAAATGAATTATGCATAACAAAAAAAAAAATTGCACGAAAAATGAATTGTGTAAAAAAAGAAATCACGTGAAAACCAAAAACACATTGTTCATGTTCTTCATGTGAAATTAAACGAATTATGTGCAAAAACATCCTCGTGTGAAAACAATTGTAAAATTGCAAAAGAAAAATCCAACAAATCAAGTGAATTGTGCAAAAAAAAAAAAAATCACGTGAAAAACAAAAAATGTACTACATATAAAAATAAATGAAAAATTGTCAAAACAATCACAAAATTCAGACAAATCAAATGAATTGAGTAAAAAAAAATCACGTGAAAAACAAGAACACACATACTAAATGTGAAAATAAATGACTTGTAAAAAAAAATCATATGTAAAAATAAATTAATTCTGTAATAAATTCACATTTTTAAAATTAATGAAATGCATTTTTTAAAAATACATTAAAAAACGTGAAATAACTGAATAATAAGATTTGAAAATAAAAGCACATGAACACATGCAAAAACACGAGAGAAAAAAATCACATGAAAGATGAAAAATGTGAAAATTAATGACATTAAAAATAAGTGAATTGTGTAAAAAAAAAAATAATAATTTTAAAATAGTAGAATTACATAAAAAACATAAATAAACTTTCATTACATGTGAAAATTAATGAAAACCTGTGGGGGGAAAAAAACCTGCGTAGCACATTGGCTACGTGTGAAAAATGTAGCGAAGTGTCTAAAAACACATGTTAGCCTTGTAGCATTAGCATGGCAGGATAAAGCATTCTTAAACTCAGGGAGCTAACGAACGAATCAAGCCTCGGCTGACTCGCTGCAGGCCGTCGCTGATTATCAACAGGCTGATGGATGAGGAAAGTGCTCTCCTGGGTGAAGCTCAAATCCTCCATCCTAATCACATTTCCCCCTGACATTCAAGACGGGTCGCGGGTTAACTAGCGTACAGGGACGGCTTGATTTTAATGGCTTTCTACTTCGGATGAACCGTCCCGTCCCGGACATCAGAACGAAACAAAGCGGCTCCTCCGCCGAATCTTGTTCTTCTTTAGTTCTCAATCATCATCAGGCCTTGTGCAGATGTGATTAGGTAATGACCTGATTATTTGTTTCTCTGAGAAATCGGAGAAAACCGAGCAACTGATGGAGCTTATTCGGTCTTACAGACTTCCATCAGACGGTAGAAGATTCCAGGCCAAATACGGTTGAGTTTAAGGAGCAGTTATGGCACTGGTTCATGAATTGTGGTCTAAAAGTAGCTGAAGACTTAGAACATTTTCACGGTTTTCAATGTCCCGAGTGCAATTAACCACATCTAATGCGTGTCCTGCATTTTCGATTGTTGTCTACAGTGAAATAAAACGGAGACAGAATCCAAAGCAAGCATACAGGCAAGCAGTTCAGGGTTAAACGTCTTGATAAATGGGACATGACCTTGACCAATGAACTCCCACTATTCACTTCAGTCCGGTGCTCATCCATACAGTCTCTGTTTTTCCATGACAACTGTTCGACTTTTGACACAACAGGACATTGTCATGTTAAATAGGTTGCTCAATAGGAAGAAAAATGGAAGCGTGTAAGGAAGAACGAATAAAAGACAAAAGAACCTAATCAATCGAGTGGGGGGGGGGGGACAAAGAAAAGACATCGAGAGGAAAGATATGAGCGCATTTAAAAATGATGCGAGAAATGAACGTCCGAACAAAAGAAGCAAAAAGAAAAAAAGTAGAAAGGATAGGCTAATGAATGAATTACAGATGGGAAGTAATAAAGAAAGAGTGAAAAAGAAAGAGGCAAATGAAGTCAAAAGAAAGAAAGACAGAAAAGAAGAAAGGAAGGAAGGAAACAGAAAAAGAAGGAATTAATTTAAAAATCAATGTAATGAAGGGAGGAGCTAATGTAAGGAGAAAGAAAGAAAGAAAGAATTGAAAACTGATTTATTAAAAAGCACAAAAATAGAAATCATCCAATAAAGTAAGGAGAAAGAAAGAATGAAAGACAGAAAGAATTAAAAAAAAAAGGAAAAGTTAAAAAGAAAGTATCTAATACAGTAAACAAAATAAAAGAAAGAATGAAAAAAGAACTGAAAAACTGATTTATTAAAGAAAGATTGAAAAAAGAAACTGTCTGATAAAGTAGGAGAAAAACAGAAAGAAAGAAAGAAAGAAAGAAAGAAAGAAAGGAAATAGAAACATGAATGAATTGATGTAAAGAAGAAAGGAGTTAATAACATAAGGAAAAGGAAAGAAAGAAAGAATTGAAAAACGGATTTATTAAAAAGCACAAAAATAGAAAGCATCCAATAAAGTAAGGAGAAAGAAAAATGAAAGACAGAAAGAATTTAAAAACTGACATAATAAAGGAAGACTAAAAAAAAGAAAGTATCTTAAAAAAGTATAATAAAGTAAACAAAATAAAAGAAAGAAAGAAAGACAAAAAGAATTGAAAAACTGATTTATTAAAGAAAGAGTGAAAAAGAAAGTGAACTAATAAAGTAGGAGAAAAACAGAAAGAAAGAAAGAAAGAATTTAAAAACTGATATAATAAAAATTACAAAAAATAAAGTATTTAATAAAGTAAAAAAAGAAAGAAAGAAAGAATTGAAAAACTAATTTATTAAAGAAAGAGTAAAAAAGAAAGCATCTAATAAAGTAGGGGAAAAACAGAAAGAAAGAAAGAAAGAAAGGAAGGAAATAGAAGAATGAATGAATTGATGTAAAGAAGAAAGAAGTTAATAACATAAGGAAATAATAAAAAAATATTACAAAGAAGAAAGTATCTAATAAAGTAGGAGAAAAACAGAAAGAAAGAAAGAAAGAAAGAAAGAAAGAAAGAAAGAAAGGAAGGAAATAGAAGAATGAATGAATTGATGTAAAGAAGAAAGGAGTTAATAACAAGGAAATAATAAAAAAAATTACAAAAAAGAAAGTATCTAATAAAGTAAAGAAAGAAAGAAAGAAAGAAAGAAAAATATAACCAGGAAAGAACTGAAAAATAAGATAAAGAAATAATAAAGAACAACAGAATTGAGATAAAGAATGAAAAGAAAAAAAAATATGAACAAAAAAAGTGAGGAATATAAAGCATGCAAGAAAGAGAGAAGAAGAAAATGCGTGTAAAAGAAAGATGAAAAAGACGAATAAAAGAAAAGAAGTGAATAGAAAATGAGAAAAAAAAGAGTGCGAAAAAGACAGCAAGAATGAAGAGAGAGAAAAGAGAAAGAAAGGGAAACATTAAAATTGAGGAGATCCTGAATAAAATTTCGACAGAATTATAAGCTATTTCCTCAATTCTCTGAAGATCGCGTTATGTCGGACATCTTATAATCGCTTCACGCCTTTTCCCAGCATCGGCAGTGTCTTCGAGCTCATCGTCCTTAAAGAGGACCTCATGCTTTGTCCCTCCTCCTCCTCCTCCTCCTCCTCCTCCTCAAGGCAGCCGTTGTTTTTCCGGGCCAATGTGCGAGATCTACCGCAGAAGTGGCGCTCCGGTAGGCTGGAGGCCATATGGGCACCCTGTTGCAACAAGCAGGCAATTAATCCTGAATTAGTTCAGCCAATCTGCCACACGCAGCAATCTGATGAAGCCTCCGTGTGAAGCTGAGCGTGCGAGCGAGTCTTCCAGGACACGTCAGTGCATCCGCGTTACATTCGTTTGACACCGGGGCACGAGAATTTCCGTCCACACATCTCTCTGGAGACGCGCAGCGACCCGGCGACAGTGAATAATTCAGGGACATGGTCAGAGTCAGAGACTTCCTGAATATGGGGCTTAAAATCTAAAACCGACCAGTGAAATCCTACACAGTTCGTAAAAACTAGTTCCAGCTTCAGGATGATAAAAACAGAGCTCAGCTAAAACATCTACAATCGTTTCATATCCAAATAAGAATGTTTTTCTCTCTCGAGATTTTCTCTCTAGACGTATTTTTTACAGAAATGATTAGCTAGCTTGCTAACCTGACAGGATTTCTGAGAGGATTTTTTTGAATTCATAAAAGTTCATGACTCTCACTGCTCAAGCTAGCCAGCTGGCTAATGTAAGCTAAGCTGACAGGATTTTGGAGTGGAGGTTCAAGTCATAATCATAAACATTCATAATCTTCACTACCGATTTGCTAGCTAGCTGGCCAACGTAAGCTAACCTGTCAGGATTTCTTAGAGGTTTTCAGGCAAGAATGTTTATTGTCTTCTCTGCTCATGCTAGCTAGCTGGATAGATAGTGTTAGGGTTAACCTGACACGAGTTCTGACAGGATTTCAACTCATATTTATGAATGGATATTAGCTTTAGCGCTTATAGCTAGTTAGCCGGCATAATCTAATTCGACAGAATTCCGGAAAGATTTTGAAATCATGTTCATAAATGAATGTAATATTTACTATTAACACTGGCTAGCTAATATGAGCTAACCTGTCAGGATGTTTTGAAACTGTGTTCATAAACCTTTATGACCCTCACTGCTCAAACTAGCCAGCTGGCCAACATAAGCTAACCTGACAGGATTTCTTAAAGGTTTTCAGGCAAGAATGTTTATTATCTTCTCTGCTTATGCTAGCTAGTTGCATAGATCGCGTTAGTGTTAACCTGACACGATGATTTCTGACAGGATTTTAACTGATAGGTATAATTGGATGTAATCTTTACCGCTTATACTAGCTAGTTAGCTAACTAGCAAGGATAGCTAGCTGTGAATGTCCATTGTCTTCACTAAACGCTCATGCCCCTCACTGCTAAAGCTAGTCAACTGGATACCATTTTTAAGTCATAATCATAAACATTTACAAACTTCACTAGCAATTGCTAGCGAGATAGCCAACATAAGCTAACTTGACAGGATTTCTTTACGTTTTTTTTTAAGAGCATTAATATTTATAATCTTCAGTGTTGATGCTAGCAAGGTGGATAGCTTTAGTGAGCAAGACAGGATTTCTAAGAGGATTTTAAGTCATATTCATAATCCTTACTGGTTATACTAGCTAACATAAACTAATCTGACAGAATTTCCTAGATGATCTGTAAGATAAATATGCATAATGCTTACTGCTACTAGCTAGTTAGCTAACATAAGATACTCTGACAGGATTTCTGAGAGGGCTTACATTTTTTTAAATATAATTTTACTGCTACTAGCTAGTTAGCTAACATAAGGTACTCTGACAGGATTTCTGAGAGGGTTAACATTTTTAAAAATATAATTTTACTGCTATACTAGCTAGTTAGCTCACATAAGGTACTCTGACAGGATTTCTGAGAGGCTTTCCAAGCCATTTTCATAATTTTTTTACAAGTGTACTGCTTATACTAGCTAGTTAGCTAACATAAGCTACCGTGACAGGATTTCTTAGAGGGTGAACATTTTGTAAAATATAATTTTACTGCTTAGACTACCTAGTTAACTAATCTGACAGGATTTCTAAACAGATGTTAGGCCATATTCATTTTTTAAAAATTATTTTACAGCCTATAATAGCTAGTTAGCTAACATAAGCCACTCTGACAGGATTTCTGAAAGGGTTTCATTTTTTTTTTTTTTTTTAAATATAATTTTACAGCTTATAATCGCTAGGTAGCTAACATAAGCTACTCTGACAGGATTTCTGAGAGAGTTTACATTTTTGAAAATATAACTTTCCTGCTTACGTTAGCTAGGTAGCTAACATAAGCTACCCTACAGGATTTCCGAAAGGGTTTCATTTTGAAAAAAAATATAATTATACAGCTTATAATAGCTAGGTAGCTAACATAAGCTACTCTGACAGGATTTTGAGAGGATTTTAAGTCATATTTTAAAAAGTTAATCTTAATTAACTTCATCTTTGATGATTTTAAAAAAATAAATAAAAATCCGACTATTTACTGTGAGAACATGATGATTATTACGAAGATGTAGGCGCATGGTTACCTGTTAGCTCCGAGCTACACGCCTTCAGGCACCGTGTTAAGACACGAGAGAGAGAGAGAGAGAGAGAGAGAGAGAGAGAGAGAGAGAGGACTGGAAGGCATTCATTCTTTCTTCAGTGAGAAAGATAATTTCCTGTGACACGCTCCACCAGCATGACATCATAACTCAACACCGCTCGTCTCGAAGGTGCATGCGGCGGCGTATATCAACTTTATGGCTTCTCCTTCAGAGCTGTGGGGTCCTGAATCAAACGACATATCTTTATCTGAGGCTGCGTTTGAAAGAAAAGGAAAAAAAAAAAAAAAAGCTAAGAATGAATGAAGACAGTGAAAAGAAGAGCACGATGATGAGCAGAATCGTTCACTTTCATTTAGCTCTGGACACATTAGTCATCTCAGGTGAAGTGTTCCTTTAATCATTTTCGAAAGTGATTTATCGCGAGGTTTGAAGTCTAGCGTGAGGAACCTCTCTGTCCCGATCGCGTCGTCTTCAACGCATCTTTGCTATTTAACTCCGAGAGAAAAGTTTAGCTGCTATGTTAAAAGCTGAGTTTTGTTTCTCTCTTCTCCTCCATCAGTTTTTTTTCTTTTCTCCCTGTCTATTTCTTACTGTCTTTCCTTTCTCTCTCCTCTCCCTTTCTCTTTGCCTGTCTGTCCCTCATTCTCTTTATTTTCTCTCTCTCTTCCTCTCCTCCTCTCAAGCTCACTCGGTTCCTTTTCTCTTTCTTCTCTAAATCTCTATCTTCCCATCCCCCCCTCTCTCTCTTTCTCCCCTCCCCACGTTCTCCATCGTCTGTCCTCTCTCACTTTGTTCTCGTCTGTCTCTCCCTATCTGTCTCCTTCTCTCTCTCTATTCCCCCTCCTCCATTTCTGTTCTGTTTTCTGTCCACAGTCTCTCTCTTCTTCCTTTTCTGTCTCATTTCTTTCCCCTGTTCAGTCTTTCTTTCTCCATCTCTCCCACTCTCTCTCCTCCTCCCCGTTTTCCTGCCTTTTCCTTTCACCCTCCCTTTCCCTATCGATCTTCTGTCCTGTCTCACGCTGTCCGTCTTTATCACCCTCCTCAGTTTTCTGCTTCTCGCTCCACTTCTTCTCCCCCTTTTCTGTTCTCATTTTGCTTCCCTTCTTTCTCGGCTCTCTTCTTTTTCTCCACAGTCTCCCTCTCTCCTTCATTTTCTCTCCGCTTTTCTCTCCCTGTCTCTACCTTTCCCTCTCTCTCCTGCTTTCTGACACCTCTCTCCCTCTCTCTCTCTCTCTGTCTCACTCTACTTTTTTTTCCGTTATTCTCCCTCTCTCTGTTTTTCCATCTGTCTTTGTTGACCTTTTCTCCTCTTTCGCTCTATCTGTCTTTACCACCCTCCCTTCTTTTCCTTTTTTCTTCCCTTCTTTCGCTCCCATTTTTCACTCTCTCAATCCCTCTCCCTCTTTCACGTTCTCTATCTCACTCTTCTTTTTCTTCTCCTTCTCTCCATCCTCCCATCTTCCTGTTTATTTCTTTCATCCTGTTTTTGATTGTTTCTTTTCTCTTCACTCTCTCTCACCATTTTTCTCCACGCTGTCTCTCTCTCCCCTTCCTTTTCACTTGTCTCTCCCCCCGTTTTCTCTCTCGATCTCAATCTCTCCATCTTACTCTTCTTTTTTTCTTCCCCTTCCTTGTCTTCCCATCTCTCTCCATACTTTCTTTTCTATTTCTTTGCTCTCCTGCTTTCCCCCCTCTGCGTCTCCATCTCTCTTCTCTCCTCCTCTTCTCCTTCTTTCTGTCTGCCTATTTCCGTCTCCCTCTCTCCCCCTTGCTTTCTCTTCTCCTCCTTCCCTCTAGATCTCACTCTCATTTTTCCCCCATTTCTCTCCCTCTCTCTGTCACTTTCTTTCATCCCACCCCATGTTCTCCTTCTCTCTCTCTCTCTCTCTCTCTCTCTCTCTCTCTCTCTCTCTCTCCCTCTCTCTCACTCTCTCTGCTTTTGTTCTCTTCTCTCATTTTTCCTGCATGCATTCTCTTTCTAATTGTCTTTTCTCTCTTCTTCTTTCTATATGTACTTATATTTCGAGTCTTTATTATTAATGTCAGATGAAATATTCATGCAATATTCATCTACATCTCTCTCTCTCTCTCTCTCTCTCTCTCCTCTCTCTCTCTCTCTCTCTCGCTCTTCTTTCACACTTGACTCCCTTCATCACTTCCATCCACTTGCACATAATCTTACTCTAATTTGTCATTTTTCATTCTTGTAATGTTCGACTATTTAAAGAGATTGTGAGGTGTGAAGTCTACATGAAGCACGCACACACACACACACACACACACACACACACACACACACACACACACACACACACACACACACGGACACACACACTCTCTCTCCTTCCTTTCCTCTCATGTGCACTTGCACTTGATTCCCTGCCTTCATGGTGTGTGTGTGTGTGTGTGTGTGTGTGTGTGTGTGTGTGTGTAAACGACTTTCCAGGCCAGAAGGTTCCAATTTAACCGCACACAGTGTATATTTTGCATTGGGGAGGAGGGCACGCTCGACATGTCAGAGAAAAATGGCTGAAAATATATAATTATGAGACCCCAAAAATGGCTTCAGTCCGCTCCGTCTGAGACAAAAAAAAAAAAAAACAAGGGTTAACTAAACATTTCAGTGTCACAGGGTGAGCCCAGTGTGGTGAGGGAGAGTTAATAAACGCGTCTCACAGCATGTGTTTGGCCTTCCATACGCCCGGGTCATAAATTACAGAGCGGTGTGTTTGTCTCAGCTCCTGATGGTTTCCTTCAGAACCCTCGCTACTGACAACCACCACAACACAGCTGCGAGATCCGCTCTGGACCCCTGAGTAAAAGAAATAAATAAAACAGAGTTAAAAGAAATTAAGAATTTGAAAAATGTGGGAGTAGAAAAAAAAAAAAAACACTTTTAAAAATTTTGGGGAAAAAAGAGATTAATGAGAAGTTAAACAGAGTAAAAATAATAATAATAATAATACACACAGATACTAGACAGATATTTTAAAAAGGTCTGAAGGTAAAAATGAAAAAAAAAAAAAAGGTCATACGTTGAGGTCATACATTTATTTACGAATTTATGAATTTACACAAATGAACCAGTTCAAAAGTTTACACACGCTCGATTCTTAACACTGCGTGTTGTTACCTGGATGATCAACGACTCTTTTTATGTTTTGTGATAGCTGCTCACGAGTCCCTTGGTACTCCTGAGCGGTTAAACTGCCCACTGTTCATCAGAAAAATCCTCCAGGTCCTGCAAATTCTTTGCTTTTCCGGCATCTTCTGCATACCTGACCCCTTTTCCAGAAGTCGCTATATGATATTGAGATCCATTGTTTCACACTGAGGACATTTGAGGGATTCATACATTTATAAACTATTACAAAAGATGCAAACATTCACTGATACTCAGGCAACATGATACATTAAGAGCCAGGGGGGTAAACTGATATTATTTCGTCTTCTGGGAAACCTGTAAATAACTTCTGTAGCTTCTGAAGGGCGGTACTAAATGAAACGAACAAACAAACAAACAAAAAAATTAGTATAAAGAAAATACATACAACAATCAAACAATTTTAAAGATGTGTTGGGGTTAGAAATTGAAAATTTAACACAGTTTAAACAAAAAGTAATTTTTTTTTATTTTTATTTTTTAGAAAATTAGAATTTTAATTAAAATTAAAAGTGGGTTAAAGGATAAAATACAACTGTAAATGGGTGATAAATAGTAAACATTAAATTAAAAGGTTGGGATAGAAAACAAATAAATGAAATAATTAAATAGAATTTTAAAAAATGTAATTAAATGAGGAAAAAAAATTAAGGCTGCAGTGAAAAATCCAAACTGAAGAAAAAATGGGAAGGTGAAAGAAAGTTATGATTAAAAAATAGTGTAAATAGTTCATATAAATAAAATGTTGAGCAAAGACAAAGAATTAAATCATTTTGTTTAGCGTAAAAAGATCAAACTAAAAACTAAAAAAATAAAAACAAAAAGACGATGAAATCTATAACCTTCTGGTGAAAGACAAAATAATTCAACTAGAATTTTACAGAGTTTATTAAAAATATGAAAGAAAGAAAGTAAAACAAATAAAGAATTTGTTTGTTATTCATGTAAGTGTGTCAAGTATGTTTATGTATGTGTGTGTGTGTGTGTGTGTGTGTGTGTGTGTGTGTGTGTGTGTGTGCACCCTCAGGAAACGTTTCTATTATTTCAAGGTTGCATAAACCAGATTCCATTAAAGCAGGAGTGCTGTATAAAAAAAACAAAAAAAGTCATAGCAACACCGGGCCATTGAGTCCTTGTGTGTGTGTATGTGTGTGTGTGTGTGTGTGTGTGTGTGTGTGTGTGTGTGTGTGTGTGTGTGTGGAGAGAGAGAGAGCATTTGTAGTTTGTTGTTTCCATGAGAACAAAAAATTGCACACACATACACAAGAGTACACACACACACACACACACACACACACACACGCTTATAATGTATAGCATACCCAAACTTACTTGTCAAGGTCTCATACTTAACTTTAATCTTTACTTTAATTTGAAACATTTCATCTTTCAGATTTTTCCTTTTTTTAACACGTTAAATTCTATAGTAAACACAATACTGGTATGATTATTATATTCATTTTATTTTATTATTTAAAAATGTTATTATTATTATTATTATTATTATTATTATTATTATTATTATTATTTTAATTGATTTTTCATCAGATTTTGTAAAAATTTGGTTACATTTGGTTACACAACTCTTTTTCTTTTTTTTTTCCTTTCAAAGAAGACGTAAATCACAATTTGCCCTTGTCAAAGTCGCTCGTATCCCTACGCTTGCCCATTTTTCTTGCTTCCAACACATCAACATCGAGAACTGACTGCTCACTTGCTGCCTAATATATCCCAACCCCTTGACAGGTGCCATTGTAACGAGATCATCAGTGTTAATCACTTCACACCACTTGTCAGTGGTATAAATGACATATTGATAAATATAATTTTGTATGAATGTACCTGTACCAAATGATACCCTTCCAGTCCTCAGTCGCACCTGTCTGTAAGGTCCACAGGGCCCTTTTCTCCATTTGGGGTACTCACAAGCGCCCTCTATGTGCTATTCATTTTATCACGCACCAATTCATCCACATACTGTACGACTCCAGCGTAGAAGCTGTGGAGACGTTGCTGCGAGCACTGGAAAGGAATCAAAGTTTCTACACGACGCAGCTGAGAGTTACAGCAGAGACTCGGCTTGGCTGGTTAGTGATCGACGAGATGACGGGCGCGATGGACGTTGATGCTTTGGAAGCTGTTTGAGCAGAGTGTACAGGTGAGGAGACGAGACAGCCGGACAGACTAAAGCACTAAAGCGCCGCTGCATCACTCTCTTTAGGTAGAGGTGACACATTACAATGTTTGTTACTGGATTATAATTAATACATTTTTCATAAAACCGTAATTTAAGATGAAATATTTACGATAACCGGATGGCGACCGAAGATATTGAAATGAATAATTCAATATTTAAATGCAAATGCTAACTTCATAATTATTGTCATTAGTATTCGGTAAGCAAACCACATGGGTGTCGGTCCATCGCAGGAATTATTATAACGTTTTAAGTGTTATTGGTTTACAAGTATTGTGTAATTGAAATTTTAATTAATGAAATTTTTAATTAAACACTTACTTAAATGTTTATTTAATGATGCCACAGTGCCATAGACATTATTTCCCCATTCATTCATTCTTTCATTCCTTCATTCATTTGTTGTTCAGATAAAAATAAATAAATAAATAAATCACATTACTTCCAGTTGGAGTTGGAGTAGAATTGTCAGGGACTGATCTTCCTAAACTCAACATTTCTTAAAGTGTTACGCACCATTTGCCAAAAATGATCCTTTTTTTTTTTCATGAGTGAAAAATGCTTAGATGTTGAAGACCTTTAACACTAGCAGAATTAAGAGCGTTGCTCGACAGATGTGTTACATTAAGGATGGAGTGGGGAAAAAAAAAAAAAAACGACCGAAGGAGTCATTAGCATTTAAACCTCATGTACCGAAGGAGGAAGAGTGTGTATGTGTGTGTGTGTGTGTGTGTGTATATATATATCGGAGGAGGAAAAGGAGGCACATTGTGGCGACAGAGCTCCCCACCCAGCGTCACACAATGGAGGAAGTCGCCTATGTATTGTATTCAGCATCGAGCCCAAGTCTGAGGCGGGGAGTTTGTCCGATTGTGCACAAACCCAAAGACACAAATCGGGACCCGGGCACAACGCCAAGTGAGAAGAAAACGCTTCTCGGATACCAAATTAGGGTTAGCTTCTGAATTAGAGTCTTTGACCTATTCAGAGAGCATGTATAAACTGTTCGTGTTGTACAGTTTGAAATGTCATGCATTCTCTTCTCGTCATTTTTTTCCCCTGTCCCTCATCTTTCATTCCTTTCCTTTCTTTTTCTCCTCTTTTTAAAAAAAAATAATAATAATAATTTTAAAAAAAAGAACCAACACTGTGCTCCAGTTCACCATAGTGATAGTGATGACATCAGGAACAAAATGGTGGATCTTGGCTAACTGGTAACTTCTTAATGATAAATGGGTTAAATTGATTTGTTTCGAAAGAGTTAGCTAAAAAGTTATTCAGATCAAAACAAAGACATATATGCTAGCTTTTATTTATGCTAAAAAAAACAAACAAAAATAACCCAAAAAAACATGATAATGGAACATACAATGCAGACCAGAACAAACACACGAGTTAGCCTTGTGCGCTTGTTAGCTAGGCTAAAACGGAAGCAAGACTTTTTGAAAAATAAACATGCCGTATTTCTGAATTTGCATCAACTGCAAAATGACAACTCTTGACTAACTGCTAACTTTCTAGCATTAAATAGGTAATTATTAAGTCCCAAACAGTTAGCATGGCACATGAAAAACTGGATTTTTATACCATGATTACATTTTCTTAACTAGGTTTCCTAGAGTTCATGTGTAGCAAAAAATTAGGCTTTACCATGGAGAAAATAGCATTTGTTTTTTTTTCTTGTTTTTTTTCTTAGCTATCAGTGGATAGTGTAAAATGTAAATACTATGGCTTTGAATTGGGTTTCATCCTGACAATTTCAGAATTTTAGTATTTTTACATTAAATGCGTAAAGAATTGTTGCAGGGCATAGCTTTTGTAAATCATAAATCCGTAAGTTGTTTATGCTAATCATGATTGCGTTAGCATTGAGAAAATAACGCTCATTTCTTTAGGCACAACCTGTATTTTTAGGGCAAGGTGTATAAAAGTGTGGCTTCGAGACACGTTTCAATTATTTAGCCTCTTCCAGGTGGGTTATTGATATCATAAAGCGGTGAGAATATAACGCATCCATCCTTCACTTTCATCTTGGCCATTCGATACCGCGTCAGACCGCACGCAGGTTTGACTGTGTATGAAAGTAGTTGAAGCAATATAGTTGAGGCAATATGGCCATTGAGCAAAGAACATCTGTTCAGTGTCTCAGAAATGTAGAATGCGAGACTATTTTACTCTACAGCGCGAGCGAACTGGCAGCCGTTACGCCAAATGGCTTGCGACAGAACACCGGTGATTAATCTGTGGAGAATTCGTTTGATATATATTCAAGGCATGGCCTAAACGGCGTGTCAGTACGGTGTGAATTTCCAGAACGAGGAGTGTCTCCAACATCATCCGCCATGCTGTAATATAATACAACCATCAATGGTGGAAAAGATTCAGAAAGATATACAACGTGGTTGGGAGTAATAACGCAGGCATGCCAGAAGAGATGATATCACCAGAGGGGTTTGAACAAATTGGGCAAATCCTATATATCTGTTCAGAGGGGTGAAGCCATCAGTCAAAACATATCGGTTTCTGTTTATCGGGATTGCTTTATGGTTCTTGGACTATGTTACTAATGTCTGCCAGCTACAAATCTTTGCTTTTGCGTCCTGAGACTTTACAAATAAAAGTTACTTTTTTTTATAAAGCAAAATTCACACACCCAGTGGTTGCTTACTGAGGAGGAAATGAAAAAAATAAAAATAATACATGCAGGCAAAACACTCAGACAAAGCAATACAAATTGATAAATCATATAGACAAAGATCCACATCCAGACAAAACACAAACAAAATAATACAGACACAGAGGTAAAATAAATAGAAACAGAGAATAAAATAAACACTCAGGAAAAATATTGCATAGATAAAATGATAAATATAGACAAAGCACAACACAGAAACAAACAAAAGACTGAGACAAAATACTACATACAGTACAAAATAATATAGTATACAGAACAAAGGGAACATACAGACATATAAATAAAAGAATACATACAGTAAAGAAAAACAGATAACATAATTCAGAGAAAGTACTTGAAAAAACACTACTAAAGACTAAAACGGTTAAAATATTACAAACACACCAAACACTCTAGACAAAGTAATGCAAACAGAACAATACATACAGACAAAACAGACAAAATGATACATACTGGCAAAACAATACTATAGACAATACTTCGATAAGTTAACACAGTGAAAATATTACATGCAGGCAAAACAAACATCCAGGCAAAAATACATTTAGACAAAATACTCTAAACAAAATAACACACAAAAAAAAATGATAAACAAAGTAAATGCAAACAAAATTCTACAGACAAACACAAACAATTGATGCATACAGACAAAACACTCAGACAAAATAATACATAATGCCATACACTGGGTGGGTAAAATACAGCCAAAGACAGACAAAACACAAAAGAAGACAAAAGAAAATTCAAACAGAACACGAGCAAAAATAATACATCCTGACAAAACAATACAGAGAAAATAATTAATGTGGACAGTTAAAATATTACATATAAACAAAATACTCTAGACAACACAAAACAAACAAAACACGCAGAGCAACAAAACAATACAAACAGGCAAAATATGTGGGCTAGAATAATAAATTCAGACAAAACATTGACAAAATGTACAAAATAAAATACTTAGACAAATAACGCAACCAGACAAAACACCACGATACAAATAAAACGATACAATACAATACAAACAGACAAAACACTTGGGCAAATGAATACAAACAAAACACAAACAAACAAAACACAGACAAAATAAACATTCCAGATAGCGATAGTAAGAGAAATTATAATTGCACACATGTAAGCAGGTAATTGGATTATACTCATGAAATAAATATGTACGCAGAGCGTTTGTGGATTTTATTATTATTTTTTTTAGACAGTTTTGTTTCTGACAGCTTTTCAACATTAAGGAATTGGTCGTTTTTTTTTGGAGATTTTTGTTTTAATTAGCTAGGGTGGAATGTTATTATTTATTTGCTTTTTGAATAAAAAAAAAAAAAAAACCCACGATACACATCAGCACACCATAATTCCTGTCGATTATCACACCACTACTGCACACACATGAGAACATGATATTGAGGTTTCTCCCACAGTAATCATCGTACCGTCTGTTACGAACAAATCGGATCGGTTCTTTTAGACAGTGCACGACTTCAAAATCATTTTGTTTTAATGCGTTTCAAAGGCTCTGGACTGCGAAATAAGCAACAAGTACAGAAACAAAAAAGGCATCCTGGTTTACATTAGACTCAGGCCTGATTAGGCTGCCTAGTCCAGAGATAAAAATGACACATGAGGAGGACCAGACACACACACACACACACACACACACACACACAAATCACTATGGTGGTCTAAAACTATGAATTACTCTGGCTTAACATTACTACTCCTGTATACATCCACGTGGCCTAATCATTTTTCCAATGCTGTCTGCATTCGGTGTTATATTTCCCTCAACACACAGTCACTCTACGAAGACGTGCTACCACACACACACACACACACACACACACACACACACACACACACACACACACACACAAAAGCAATGAAGGAAAAGGGCACCAAGAATAGCTACAATGTCACTCAAGGACTTAAAATACCATTTTAAAAACTAAAAAGTTGCTCCGGAAGCGAATAAAGTTGAATACTCGATTCTGATTGGTCGGAAAGTGTTGCTTCATTTCCTATACCAGCAGCTCTGACAGCAGCGCAGCTGCAAATCACATGGTTTATATTATGACGCGCTCGTTCTAATACGTTATCGTTTCTATAGTATAGTTCTATAGTAACCAGATCTGTACGAAATGGTTTAAAAACCACGTGTAATTATTGATATGGGGACATTTTCTGTAAGGAAGTTAAAGGAGATGTTTCTCCTTTAACATTTAAGGAAGGGGTCTCCGGTTTTAGCGCTTTGTAAGAGTCAGAGCTGTAACTATAAATGGATAAAATGCACGGTGTGTCGTTCTTCAAGTAAATGATTGTAATTGTTGACAAATGGCTGTGGTGTAAGAGGAATAACGTAAGCTGGGGACGTGGGACGGGAAAATAACAGTAACAGTAGCTCTGATTCGTCACGCCATCCTGACGTTGATTATTTTCCTGTAACAGTACAACACAGAGTTGTGTTGTGTGCTATTCCTTACTTAAATGCTGCGAAATGATCGGCAGGAGCAAAAACTGCTGCAGACTTTTCTCAACGCCGGGCCTAATGGGTTTTTGTTGAAATCGACGGAAGGAAGCCGAGCTCAATGAGGGGAAAGGTGTGTATATGTGTGTGTGTGTGTGTGTGTGTGTGTGTGTGCGTGTGTGTGTGTGTTTGATTGATTTAGACAGGAAAGGGTCGGGATAATACATGATACTCTGTAGACTGTTGTCTTGGGAGGAAAAGGTCATTCCCATGAGCAAAAATAGACAATCACACGAACGCTGGATGGAACCGATGATACAGTGGATTGTGCGGATTATTTATGGATGATGATGTTATCTGGCTTGTTTACACAGCCTTGAGAACCAGAACGTACACAGGCTTCAATTTTTATTATGAGGACTTATGATTGAAAGTAACTTTAAGGAAGAAATGCTGTTGTAGGAAAATAATCAACTAGTCTGAAGTGCATTATTTTCCTACAACAGCACATTCTGAGGTTTTATTCCTCTTATATCGCAGCAATTTATTATTATTATTTATTTATTTATTTTTTTTAAGAACGTCATACATTTGATCCATTTAGAGTTACATTTAATGTTATGGAACAGCCACAATACAAGTTAGTTCCTCTTCTGAGTTCCTGTAAGAGTGGATGTTCATGCTTTATGGAGTATTGGCCCCCCTCTTTAGGGTGTAGGGTTAATTTCTAGGGCATGTTGCTACTTTTTCTAGGGGATATGATTGCTTTTTTAAGGGCATATTGTCTAAAAAGAATGGTCAATGGTCTTAGGGTGTGTACTCATTTTTTAAGGTGTATGGTCACTTTCTAGGGCGGATTTGAACTATTTATGGCATATTACCCCATGTTTAAGGGTATAGGGTCACGTTCTAGGGCGCACTGTTACTTTTGAAGTTCAGATAATCACTTTTTAGGGTGTGAGGCCACTGTGCTCCAGACACTTTTCTGAGAAGGACTGTTAACCTATTAGTGTGTATGGTCACCCTTGTAGGATGGATGTTCAAGGGTATAGGCTCACTTTCTAGGGCACATTTCTACTTTTCTAGAGGAAACAATCACCTCTTAGGGGATATGGCCAATTTTTATATGGTGGATGATCACCGTTTAGATCCATTAGGCCGTTAGATCCACCACAGCCACTTCTGAGGGTGTATGGTCACTTTAGCACACACGACTGCTTTTGTAATGGTCACTTTTGCAGTAATTATTTGGGTGTGTAGTCACTTCTTGGGGCATATTGCTATTTTATACATATTTTTTTAGATGACTTTAAGCAAATGATAAAAGGCCAACAGCGCCATCTAGTGTTTAATACAAGCTATAGCTCACTTTATTCAGACAGTATGACTGTTTATACACCTAAAGACTACATAATCTTACTATTACCACTTATTACACCTAATGGTTTTTAATAGAACAAACATTTTATTAAGCACATTTTTAAGGTACAATATGTCTACCTTATATGACATACGTCTATGAGGTCACAGATGTAGAAATAAAAGTCAGCCGGAACTTAGCTTTGCTAGTGTCATTATGCATAAAAACAACAACAACAACAACAAAAGTGACAGAAATGACAATATGGCCTAAATAGACAACACATGACAATAAAATAGAGTCCCGCCCAGTGTATCTCGGCCATTTCCACCACTGCCAAGACTAGACTGACTGAAATGTTAATCAATAATAATCTTATGGCTAAAAATGTCTACAGTTTTCAGTAACTAAAATATCACCAGTTTTCATTCACTAATACTAGACTAAAATACTTACGGTTTTCTTTGAATAAGATAAGACTAAAATGGCCAGACTTTTAGTCAACTAAAACTTGACTAAAAAGAAACAGGATAAGGTTGACTAAATATGATCAAAACTATCAAGGACATTTGACACAGGACTAGAACAAGACAAGACTAAGACTAAATTAAAAAATAACAAAATTAACACTACTCCCTTCTCATCAACTTTATGACTGCACCATTGAGCTCATGGCCGGTGCTATGCCCCCTCCCAACCGTGTGTACCCTCTCACAGTTAAGGAAACCCAAGCCATGGATGAATACAACATGGAGGCCCTGAAACAAGGATACATTCATTCTTCCACATCACCAGCATTAGCAAGCTTTTTTTGTGGATAAGAAGGACTCAGACTGTGCATTGTGGATTAAACCAGGTCACAATCAAGTATCATTATCCAGTACCCTTAGTATCAGCGGCACAGGAACAACTGACGGAAACTAAGATCTTGGGGAATTCGTACGGTGTCGCAGTCTGTGATTTGTGCCACTTTGTTTTTTCTGCTCAGGTATATTGCCATTTTTGCCTGGCCAAAGATAAAATTCATCAGCTGACACTTGAACCTGTGTTTTCTGACATACTTAAAACCCAGCATAAAAATCTGAAAAGTAAAATCCACATAAAATGCCCTTAAGATGCTTTGTAAAAAACCAAACAGTGACTGCAACCTGGAACAGTGTATGAAAAACAGTCTCTCTCTGTGAACAAAATGGGCATTCCTGAGTGACCTCAGGGTTTAAAGTGGAGATAAAAGAATTCACAGAGATAATTCCATGTAAAATCCTCCATTGGAGGTCAGCAACTTTTTTGGTTAATGGTGGTTTGTACAGTGCCCTCCACTCTGGTTTAACATCATCATTAAAACCCAGTACACTTCGCCATGGGGTGTCCACCCTCCCATTCAGTTTCTTTTTGTTTAAAACTTTCACGCAGGCTTTATACAGTAGCTTACCCGACACTGTTTCAATGTTCATTTCTGCCTCACCCCTGCACTCCAGGAGGGGACCCTCGCACCCATACAGGTCTGGAGCGATGCCCAGCTGGGGAAAGGTTCTTCCGCTGTAGGACCAGTCTCACTTGTTTTGTAGTCCATCAGCTGAACACGCTCCTCTGGCGTTAGGGTAGACCTCCAGTGATGTAGGAGCTTATTCACAACACGCAGGGACCTCAGTCCCATGCTCACTGCTAAGTCCTCTGCCCGTGACAGGTCTGTCCCTGTAGTGTTTACCAGCTGCCGAAGTGTCAAGATCCTTGAGGAGACCAGAACCCTAGACAGTGCAGGAGTCGTCACACCAGAGATGTCCAATCGCCCACCGTAAACCAGGGGTTCTTCCAGCAGCCAGTGTAATGTTCTGCACCCCTTATTTTGTTTTTTGAAATAGTTCCAAATTTTAAAAAGCCCACGATAAAAATCCGGTAGTCTAGTAATGTCCAGCATTCTTGTGTCCATTAAAAACAAAGTTCTGTCTAACCCCAGTCCTCCTGCCATGCGTAACAGTCCATAGGTTGCTGCTCTCCATACTAAATTCCTAGGTCCAGTGAGGATTCTCTGGATGAATTGGAGACGGAAGGCTGCAGTTCTGCCGGCCAACTGGACCAGCCCCTGCCCCCCCTCCTCCTTAGGCAGATGAAGGACACTTTGAGGAATCCAGTGTAGGCCATTCCAGAAGAAGTCCACTAGCAGGGCCTGGATGTTTACTAGCAGATTTGGCAGTGGATCCACACACGCCAGCTTGTGCCACACGGATGATGCTGCTAGGTTGTTGATGACCAGCGTTCGCCCCCTGTAAGACATCTTTGGGACCAGCCACTTCCACCTGCTCAGTCTGCCCTTTACAAATTCGAACATGCCCTCCCAATTTTTATTTAAAAACTCAGTGTTGCCCAGGTAGATACCCAAGTATTTAAAACCACCTTTTTGCCATACCAAGCCTCCTGGTAGTGTAGGCTGCCCACCACCCCACTCTCCAACCAGAATGGCTTCACTTTTGGCCCAGTTGACCTTAGCAGATGATAAAATCTCAAAGTCTTTTAAAATATCAATTAAAATATTTACATCTGTCTGTGCTCCTACCATTACAACCAGGTCATCTGCATATGCTGAGCGACAGAGCGAAGCGCTGGAGTGAGGTATATTAAAATCAGAGAGTTGGTCTCTCATTTTGCATAATAGAGGTTCAATCGCTAAAGTGTACAGCATGTCCGACAGAGAACAGCCTTGTCTGATACCTCTGTCAACTCTAAAAGGGGCACATAAACCACCATTAACCTTCAGTACACTCTCAATTTCACTGTACAATGTCCTGATCATGGCTATGAAACCTGGGTTGAACCCAAAGGTTTCTAGCACCTTCCACAAGTATTCATGTTCAACCCGGTCAAAAGCCTTTTCCTGATCTAAAAAAATAAGACCAGTCTTTAAGTCCGATAGTCTGGAGAGGTCCAAAATGTCACGAATTAGGTATACATTATCAAATATGGACCTGCCAGGCACACAGTACGTCTGGTCGTGGTGAATGATTTGCTCCATTACCTTCGCCAGTCTTGAAGCTAATGCTTTTGAAAGCAGCTTGCAGTCAGTGCACAGTAATGAGACTGGGCGCCAGTTCTTTAGGTATGTCAGGTCTCCCTTTTTTGGCAGTAGGGTCAAGACGGCTCTCCTGCAGCTCATTGGGAGCTCACCTCCCTTCACGTTGTCATGCAAAACCTCTAGCACATCCTGCCCTATTACTGCCCAGAAGGCTTTGTAGAACTCTACAGGGAGACCATCTATGCCTGGCGCCCTTCCATTCTCCATGCCCTGGAGAGCCTCACAGAGCTCTCCTAGTGTCAGCTCTCTGTCTATTTCTCTGGCCGCTTGCTCTGAAAGTTTTGGCAGGTTTGTAAGGAAGCTCTCCTCCACCATCTGTGCCCCTGACCACTCACTGCTGTACAGCTTCGAGTAGAAGCTGACTGTCTGCTTGCGAATTTCAGTGGGCTCTGTTAGGAGATCCCCTGATTCTGTTCGCACAGCATGTATGAATCTTTTCTGTCCATTCTTTTGCTCTAGACCAAAGAAGAACTTGGAAGGAGCATCCATCTCAGTCACACTTTTAAAGCGTGAGCGGACCAGCGCCCCCTGTGCTGTAATGCCCAACAGGTCGTTCATTATGGCTTTTTTACTTTTGTGGGCTTCAGTATGCCCTCGATCTCCTGTGGTCTCCGAACACTGGAGTTCCACTATTTCTATCTCCAGAGCTTTCAGGGATCTGACAATGTCTCTTGTGACGTTAAGAGTGTACTGTTGACAAAATGCTTTAATTTGTGCTTTGGCCACATCCCACCACTGTTGTATAGAACTAAAAAACCCCTTCTCTGATTTAAGACCATTCCAGAAATAAATAAAGGATTCTCTGAAATTAGTATCTTCTAAAAGTGCAGTGTTGAAATGCCAGTAGGCACTCCTTGGTATTACTTTTTTTTTTTACTGATAATACACTGCACCATGCTGTGATCAGAGATGCCTACTGGAACAATAAAACATTTTGTAAAAAACGTCAGTTGATGTTTAAAACCATAAAACCGATCCAATCTTGCCAGGGAGAGTGTGTTGTCTATAGAGTGGGCCCATGTGTACTGTCTCTGATTTTTATTTAAAGTTCTCCATATATCACTTAGTTCGTGAGCCTCCATCATCTCCCACAGGCGCTTACGGGAGGCCACATGAGGTTCTACGTGGTTCCTGTCTAGGTTGTCAGTTGTGCAGTTAAAATCCCCACCCAAAATTAAAATATCGGCAGTGCTGCTGTTAGCCATTACATTGTTTAACTTATCTAAAAAACCCATTCTCTCCACTGCACTGGTGGGAGCATACACACAAATTAAAATAAATACCTCATTCTCATAAAAAGCTTTCACTTTTAAAAGCCTCCCATTTAAAACCTCTTCTACTGTATAAGAAGTAGGGATAAAATTGTGAGCAAACAGTAAGGCGACCCCACCACTAAGTGATGTATTGTGACTTAAAATTGCCAGCCCATCCCATTCCTTCACCCAATCAGCAGCGTTACTGACATCACTATGTGTCTCCTGTAACAAGGTTACATCGATATGCTTCTGTTTCACTAGTTCATATAACTTTACTCTCTTTTCGTGTTCTCTTGCTCCATTAATGTTCAGACTCGCAACTTGAATCCCAGCCATTAAAAAATAGTGTAGATAAAACAAGCAGATTATGAAAATCATTGTAGCATAAAACACACCAAGCACTCTACTAGTCATCATCGGAAATTTCTTTGTTTACTTTAGTGATCAGTTTCCGCAGTCGAAAGACTTCTACCTCAATAAAAGCTCCTTCTCTTCTAAAATGTTTAACATCATGAATAAACTGCTTCGGATCTGGGAAATATTCCTCTACCACAACATTTTTCTGCCACTTGGTGTTTCTTAAGAATTCTTTTATGTCTTCAGCACTGTGTACAACTGATAGCTGTTCTTCCTGAGAGCCAAAATTAAAAGCGGAGTCTGACATATAGTCGTCACTGTCTGATTCCTTGTGGTCTACTTTAATGTCTTTTTTGGCTTGTTTGCTCCCTTGTCCCTTACCTTGTTTTTTCCTCTTATTTGGTACTTTAAACATGGGCTCGTTCTCGATCTCCATGTGTCCCCCGTCCCCCTGCTCTGCCGTAGTGACCGGTGTTTCCAGGCGACTGCTCTGCACCCCTGTACCTGCCTCTACCAGCGCAGGCAGCTCCAGCACTATGCCAGAATCCACCGTGTCTTTATCGGCCAAGCAAGGCCTCTCCTGGACCGGTTCAGCCAAGCAGGGCCTCTCTGGGGTTGTTGCAGCCGTAGTGGGCTCCTGGGCTGCAGGCTGGGCTTGGGGTTCACTCTCATTAGTCTGTGGTGCAGCAGCAACTCCGGGGCTTTCAGCAGCAAGCTGAGCAGCAGCCGCAGGGGGAACGGCTCCAGCAGGCTCGGCTGCGTCCTGCCCCGGCCGCTCGGAAACACCGGGGTCACTCTGTCTCCCAGGACAGGCCCGGACAAGATGACCTGTTTTACCACATTTAAAACATTTTATGTCTGTATCCGTAGATACAAAGATACTGTAGTCAAAGCCTTCCACATTGAATTTAAACACTAGGTTTAGTTCTTCTATTCCATCTTTGAGAATCATAAAAACCATTCTCCTAAAATAAACCAGGTGTTTGACCAATGGGGACTTACAGCCAAGGGGGATTTTCTTTATGAGGGAGACCAGACGCCCGTATATAGACAATTCTTTGGAGATTACCTCATCAGAGATAAAAGGAGGGACATTAGACATCATAATCTTTTTTGATGGGGAACTAAGGGGAGAAACCATTGTAAGTTCATTATTAATTACAATATTGTGCTGAACTAGCTTATTTACCCTACTGACGTCATTTCAAAACACTACAATTGCGTTGTTCATGCGGGAGGCAGAGACGATGTTCTCATGCCCCACCACATCTCCAACCGATAGAACACACTCCTCTACACTCGCCCCGCACACCACCCTCACACCGTGCCGGCCAGTCAAACTCTCACACAGCCGCTCACTCGGAGCGCTCCATGACACAGTGACACGATGTCCACTCGAGCTCAAGATGAAGAAGAGCAGACAGAAAGACTTCTGGCATGGAAAGATCAAGTACAAAGGTTATGAGAAAGAAATTAAAGATCCAGCAGATGTGGAGAAAATGATTAGAAAAGGTAATGCACAGACCCAATATCACACTCACAATCATGCTGTTTATCAGCACATTTGTGATTGCCTGTAGCACTTGTGTCTATGGCTGAATCACAGTCGTGCTCCATAACAGCTCTATAGGGAAATTAATATCATGTCACTCACATTTTAGAGACAATACGGCCAAATATTTTGTTTATTTTCACTTCATCAATGAATGTCACTTTATCAAATCTTGGGATGACACTTGTCCAGTCAAATTGGTGCACAAGAACTAACTGTTTATTTATAAGCACATTATTATTATTATTATTAGTAGTAGTAGTAGTAGTAGTAGTAGTAGTTGTTGTTGTAGTAGTAGTATTAGTAGTAGTATTAAGCTTACAACAAAAGCAAGCAAATTTAAATGAGTACTTACCTAAATACTAAGGGGGCTAATGTTGAATAAAAGCTAGCTTTTCTACTTTTTTGATTGTATTAACATTTTGTAGCAGTACAAAATGGAATCTAAATGGATATATAAATTATTTACAAATAAAAACTTGAATAAAATGAAATAAAAATTTGTGACTGTATTATGATTATTCCGTCTCATGCTGTGTTGTGTTAGCCAGCTAGCTTTGTTTGGGCATATTCTTTAACATTAGCTGTCTAAATCGTTTAGTGTCTTTCCTGAATTTTACCTAGCCAACTTTGTTTGGGCTTACTCCTAAACATTAGCTATCTAATTTGGTTGCTGATTTTTTTTTTTTCTCTAATGTTAGCTAGCTAGCTTTGCTTAGTTATATAAATATTTTTACCTAGCTGTCTATTATTTTTATGGTCTTAATTATTACTATCTTGTGTGCATGTTCTTTTTAGCTCAGAATGAAACAGCTGGGGCCATGGGCATCAGTGACGAGCTCATAAGCCTGGAGGTGACATCGTCCAAGGCTCCCGACCTCACACTCATCGATCTGCCTGGTATTGTCCGTGTGCCAGTCCAAGGCCAACCTAAGCGATGCTTTAACATAAGATGTCTTCCAAAACATTTTGCATGTGTGTTTATAACGGGTATCCTAACAAAGCCCGACCTGGTGGATAAAGGCACGGAGGATAAGGTGGTGTCCGTCATCAATAACGAGATCATTTACCTCACTAAAGGCTACATGATCGTCAGGTGCCGAGGACAGCAGGAGACCATGGACCGCATTTCTCTGCATGAAGCCACCAAGAAGGAGAAGGACTTCTTTAAAGACCACCCACATTTTAGGTGCACATTTTTATCTAAGGGCAGATATGTCTTGAGAATTTTTTAAAGTAGATTTTCTGGAATTTGACGTTTAAAGCTTTAAAGGTACAGTATGTAGAATTTCAATTTTAATATAAGCATATTAACCATAGAAGCTAGTACAAGTGGTCATAATCATACTAATCTAGAAAAATGGATGTTATTAAAAAACTCAATGAGATGAATGTAAAATGTGGTTGATATTTTTCACAGTACGCTGTATAAAGAAGGAAAAGCCACCATTCCCAACCTGGCTGAGAAACTCACACTCGAACTTGTTCTTCACATTGAGGTAAAGCTAGTTCTTTCCAGAAACCTTCAGATTGTGTGGTACACAAATGTCCTTGCTCGTAGTAAAATCCTTGCTGGTAGTAAAATGTGGTTGTGTGTGTTTTTAGCAATGTCTGCCGCAACTGAAGGAGCAAACCCAGATGATGTTGGAGGAAACTCAGACTGAACTGGATCGCTATGACTCCGGGCCTCCTACAGTACCAGAACAACGAATCTACTTTCTGACTGATGTGAGTTGTACACAAAAATTAAATAAAGACGAACAGTGGAGTTCCTGAAATTTGGAATAATGTCATTTAACATGGCCTTGGAAAGTTCCTGGTTATGTTTCTAGCTTTGTTTAACAGGCACACCTAGAGTTTTCTGGTAACCTTTATATCCAGAGTTTTTCACCATACACTCGATGTATTGCCGCAAATATTACCTACTACACCCAGAGCTTAATTTGAGCACCTCTGAAATGTATCACACCCACTTTCCGGAACCATTTTAGGTGGATCCGGCACCTCTGCAGCTGCATGTTTAAAATCTCATGCAGCAATATCATCAAAACAAACAGTATTAGTATTTAATTCAACAAAAATAAAATAGAACAACAAAAAACTGCAATACAAATGCTAATCTTGTATTACAGGTGCTCAAATATTGCTAACAACCAATCAATATTTTACATGCTATCATTTATATACCATTTTTATGTGGCTCTATGTTGGTTATCTAGTAACCATGATAAGACTGCAAAGAACTCAGTGTGAGTTTGTATTATTTTTTTAAAACTCTGACTGCAGACCTTTGTTTGTTTATTAGAAAATAACAGCATTCACTCAGGACGCCATCAGCCTAACGATTGGGGAGGAGCTGAAGAGCGTGCCACATGTCAACATCAAGACAAATGTGGAGTGATATGTGAGTGACACGCGACGTGATGATATATCACCGTGGCTGTATATCAAGGGCATTGCAGATGTTGGTACATGAAATATATTAATATAAAATGTACTCATTTAATTAGCTCAGGCTACCTACAGTATGACTTTGCACATTTGAAAACCTTTCAACGGGCATTTTCTTTCAACATAATCTTTATTTAATTTAAATGGGAATTTTCTGAAAATTCATGGCCAACAAATACAGGTGCATCTCAAAAAATTTTAATATCGTGGAAAAGTAAATTTTTTTCCCCTGTAATTTAATTCAAAAGGTGGAACTTTCATATATTCTAGATTCATTACACATAAAGTGAAATATTTCAAGCCTTTTTTTGTTTTAATCTTGATGATTACAGCTTACAGTTCATGGAAATGTAAAATATATTACAAAAATATTAGAATAAAGAATGTATAATACAGCGATGTGGACCTGAGAAGACTCTAATCAGCTAATTAACTCAAAACACCTTTTTACTCAAAACACCGTTGCTCAGTGGTCCAAAGTCCTCTTTTCAGATGAAAGTAAATGTTGCATTTCATTTGGAAATCAAGGTCCCAGAGTCTGGAGGAAGAGTGAAGAGGCACAGAATCCAAAGCTGCTTGAAGTCCAGTGTGAAGTTTCCACAGTCAGTGATGATTTGGGGGGCCATGTCATCTGCTGGTGTTGGTCCACTGTGTTTTCTCGAGTCGAGAGTCGATGCAGCGTCTACCAGGAGATTTAAGAGCACTTCATGCTTCCATCTGCTGACAAGCTTTATGGAGATGCTGATTTCCTTTTCCAGCAGGACTTGGCACCTGCCCACAGAGCCAAAACTACTAGTAACTGGTTTGCTGACCATGGTGTTACTGTGATTGATCGGCCAGCCAACTCTCCTGACCTGAATTTTGTCAAGAGGAAGACGAGAGACATCAGACCCGACGATACAGACGAGCTGAAGGCCGCTATCAAAGCAATCTGGGCTTTGAACCTTTGGTGTCATATTATGTCATAATAAAACTCTGCAGAAGTGACAATGAAGCTCGATCAGAGATCGAACATTACAGTAACAACCATATGCCCTAAAAGTTGCCTGAAAAAGTCCTTTATGTAGCCTACACTAACTACCTCAATATAATATTTATTATATTTGGATGCTTTGCGCCCATTAGCTTGATTTCAATTTTATATTAACAATTTAATACTGACTGATTCCAGTAACGTTCCATTAAACACAATCAATGGCCAACAGCGCCATCTTGTGTTTATTAGAGCCAATGATTTTTGTGCAATAAGTTCTACAACGTTCATTTAAAGGTGCCTTAGGCAAGATTTCCCAACATTTGTCAAGATCTCTACCAGTCCAGTAGGTGGACCTGAATAAAGTGCACTATATAACACTAACAAAAACAAAACAAAACAAAAAAAAAAACATGCCAGCTTAATATCTTAATGATTTATGAGAATGGTCACAAGGGTGCGGAGTGAAGGGGTGTGAGGGAGTGTTTATAAAATGGCTGACATGTAAACACAAACATGCATTCCGGACCGTAATGCACTCTTCCCCTGAGGTGATAGCTTAAACCATTTTGTGTGTGTGTGTGTGTGTGTGTGTGTGTGTGTGTGTGTGTGTGTGTGTGTGTGTGTGTGTGTTCAATCACGTTCTACATGTTTTCCAGCTTATTCACAATATTAGTAAGGGAAAAAAATCGACCATTGCACCTTTAACATACGACTGACAAGGCAAAAACAAACAAACAAACAAACAAACAAACAAACAAACAAAAAAACCCTACACATTGTATGCTATAAAACTTCTCATTCGTACCCTTTTCCCAGCATTATGTAGCATGTACACACTTTTGTACACACTCGCCACTTTTAACCAAATATTACCCATATATCTGTAAGTGTGCAAAAAACGTCATTTGGTCAAACCTGGCTAAATATAACACATCTGATCTTTTCTGTGGAACCTTACCGGGAAACGATACCTAATGAAAGACAAAAAAAAACCTACGCTTACTTTCGTTTTCGGGCTTTTACCACACAAAAAGACTCGATTCTTTGCACTGAATCGATTCTTCAAAGCAAAGCTATATAAGTGAGTCGAGTTTATTGTGTATGGCTAGCTACAGTGGCAAACACCTATGCTGTCTATTCTATATAAGCTAACAACATATTTGTTTTTTGTCTTTGACATAAAGATTTTCATTTGTTCGTTAGCGACTCCCGGGATCGACTCCGTTAGAGGAATCATTTGGAAAGAACCGATTCGTTGGATTTGCGTGATATATAATAGAGCATCCTGGTGCCCAAGTTTCGGTTTTCCAAGAAACACCGCGGAAACGAAGCTGCGTTAAATCACAGACTCTAAACGAAATAAGGTTGCTTGTTAATAATCATCGATCTAGTTGCCGAGTTTATCAGCTGGCAGAGATGAGCGCGAGCCTGAGTGAGCAGTATGAGGAGAAAGTGCGTCCGTGCATCGACCTGATCGACTCTCTGCGCGCGCTCGGTGTGGAGAAGGACCTCGCGCTGCCCGCCATCGCCGTGATCGGAGACCAGAGCTCGGGGAAGAGCTCGGTGCTGGAGGCGCTGTCCGGAGTCGCGTTGCCCCGCGGGAGTGGTGAGACATCATGGGTCAACTTACAAATATTATTTACTTGATCCTTAACTTTAACTTTATCTTTATCCCCCCCCCCCCCCCCACTTATTGGTGGGATAAGTGGATGGATGAATGAATGAATGAATGAGTTGATGAACAAAAGGGTAAAAATGACCAATCCATATAAAACACTGTTATAACACTGTTATTAGTCCAAGCATGAACATTTTCTATAGAAATTCTCTAAATAGTGAAACCAATGGGTGTCTATGGTGTTACCCTCTACCCTACACATTAGTCAATTGTAGGCATTTGTCAGTCCATGAAGAGGGCAGTTTTGCGCTTTCCTCACAGTGTACTCCGCTTCCCTGGGAACTATGATAGGGGAAAGCTAGCTAGTGGTTGGAATTTGGCAAACAAAACATGATTCCTCCATTATATCACCAGTGTTCATAGTTATAGCTACCCTAACAAGCTAGTTTCACTGTCTTCTGGCTGCAATTTATCCACCAGGAACCGGCCACCTGAGTGTTGACAAACATCCTGATTCGGTCTATGCACACACACAGGTATCGTGACGAGATGTCCACTCGAGCTGAAGATGAAGAGGAGCCGAGAGGAAGACTTCTGGCATGGAAAGATCAAGTACAAGAAAGATCACGATCAGGATTACGAGGAAGAGATTGAAGATCCAGCAGATGTGGAGAAAAGGATTAGAGAAGGTAGCGCGCCACCTCAAACCCTTTTTTCACTCATGCTAGCTAGATCACTCTGGTTGGACGTATTCTCTGATGTTAGCTAGCTTTGTTTTTGCTTATTCTTTAACATTACTTAGCGAATTTGGTTGGTGTTAGCTAGCTCCAACAGTTTGTGTGTATTCCTTAATCCTTAGCAAGCT
Source organism: Cranoglanis bouderius (assembly GCA_023630585.1). Classification (NCBI taxonomy): domain Eukaryota; kingdom Metazoa; phylum Chordata; class Actinopteri; order Siluriformes; family Cranoglanididae; genus Cranoglanis; species Cranoglanis bouderius. Next base: position 18,983,841 of record CM042552.1, read on the forward strand.
ACTTTTGCTTAGTCATGCACTTTGATATATACCTCTTGATATAATTAGCTCTTATAGGGTTATGTGCGTGCCCTTTTTAGCTCAGGACCATATGGCTGGGGTCGGTGTGGGCATCAGTGACGAGCTCATCAGCCTGGAAGTGACGTCAGCTGATGTTCCCGACCTCACACTCATCGATCTGCCTGGTATTGCCCGCGTGGCAGTCAAAGGCCAACCGGAGAACATCGGCGAACAGGTAAAGCATATATATATATATATATATATATATATATATATATATATATATATATATATATATATATATATATATATATATATATATATATATAAATAAAATTACAGGTGATATTATGTGCCATGTGACAGACTCGGAGACAGGGTTTAGAAGTTTATTAAAACTGGCAAACAAATCCAAAATGTCAAACAAAATCTTAGACAGGAGCAGTCAAGAGGACAGGACACATCAAAAACCAGAATAGCGATCACTGAAACAAAAGACTTGGTGAGTCATCAGTGGGGAGAACATCAGTGACAAGACATGGGTGGAGGGAAGACGTGAACCGAAACAAGAGGCACCTGGCAACGTAAACAAACGCTAGATAACACGGAAATGCAGTAGCTGGTCCTCGTATCAAGAGGTCCTACAGTTCACTGCTAGTAACACACAGCGCAAGCTCAGTAAAGCTGGTTAGGTGAGAAAGAAAATATATGGTGTATCGTTCTTGACAGTCAGCCATGAAATGTACTTAACAGCTGTACAGAGGCACTTTTCCGAAGTGCAGCCCAGTCCGATCGACGTGTACCACAACGGTTCTGCTGCATCCCTAGTTACAGTTAGGATACCTGGTTATACAGTACACGCTAATACACACTAATGACTTTCTTTCAGATTAAGAGGCTGATCAAAAAGTTCATCACAAGGCAAGAAACCATCAACCTGGTGGTGGTGCCGAGTAACGTGGACATCGCCACTACTGAAGCGCTGAAGATGGCTCAGGAAGTTGATCCAAACGGCGAGAGAACCCTCGGTCTGTGCAACCTTTTCTTCAATACCGTAGAGATTCTTCTTCTCCTGCTCTAACTTTACCACATGCATCAGACGTCTTTTTCGAGCTTGTGTGTGTGTGTGTGTGTGTGTGTGTGTGTGTGTGTGTGTGTGTGTTGACTATAACAGGCATCCTAACGAAGCCCGACCTTGTGGATAAAGGAACGGAGGAGACGGTGGTGTCCATCATCCATAACGAGGTCGTTTACCTCACTAAAGGCTACATGATCGTCAGGTGCCGAGGGCAGAAGGAGATCATGGACCGTGTCACTCTGCACAAAGCCACCGAGAAAGAGAAGGACTTCTTTAAAGACCACCCACATTTCAGGTGCCATGTTTTACTTTAGGAGGGCCGATTAGGAAATTTTGATTATGCCTAAATTATATTGAATTGATAATGAACTGAGATTTATCATTTGAACTAGTACTATTTGGAATCGATGAAGAATATATAGGATATTTTGAGCTCTTAATAAATTTCCATGATATTTTCTATTACGTTAATTATCCTATATTTGATTAATTAAGTGTTAATTGTTCATATTTGATTAACAATGACTTTATATTTTACCGTTACAAAACTTTAGTTAACTAAAGAATACATTTAATGTATTACATGAAAGTGTTAGAATATTTACATTAAATGAATAATGTGTTAAAAAAACATTTGAAAATTCATTATTCACTTTGCAAGGAATTACTTAATTACTGACATAATTACTTTTTTTCTTCAAGAAGTCAGTTATTTCTTTACCATTAGTAATATTCCAGTATTATTTGGAAAAAATGACTCTTATCTTCATCTTTCTGTAAAATGTAGTTGATGTTTTATTTATTATTTATTTATTGTTTTAAAAAAAAATTTTTTACAGCACACTGTATGAAGAAGGCATGGCCACCATTCCTAACCTGGCTAAGAAACTCACACTCGAACTCGTCCATCACATTGAGGTAAATATAGCTTTGTTCCACGATCCCTCAAATTGTTTAGTAAACAATCTATCCTGGTAGTATAATGTGTGTGTGTGTGTGTGTGTGTGTGTGTGTGTGTGTGTGTGTGGTTAGCTATCTCTGCCACGACTGGAGGAGCAGATTGAGGTAAAGTTGGCTGAAACTCAGGGTGAACTAGATCGCTACGGCTCAGGGCCCCCTACAGAACCAGCAGAGAGGATCTGCTTCCTGATTGACGTGAGTTATACACAATCCAAATAAAGCTCAAAAGTGAGGTTCCCGCAAACTGAAATAACAACAAATCAACTGAAAAAGACCTATGTAAATTCGTTGGTCGGCTGTGCCCAATGTGCAGCTATGTGCAATGGCTCTGATAGTGTTTCCCTCTTTTCTCAGCTTCAAAATGGCTAGCTTTTCTCCCATAGACAGCTCTCTAGTCTTCATGTAGGTTTATGCTTTTTTAACAACAAATGCAGTCTTCACAGGCAAAACCCAGGGCTCAAACCAAGAGTAGGCATTCAGAGCTATTAATTCTTTAAACAATCAATCTAACAGGACACACCCAGGCAGCAAGAAACACCTATCAGTCACGTGTTCCAATATTTTTGATTACTTGAAAAAAATGGGTGGTTCAAACAAAATGCGCCAAATTGTTTAACACACCTAGATGTAAATATGAGGAAACGAAAGCTGAAATTCTGATCAGTCGTCTCGTATTCATCTTTTTATCTCAAAACCCAAACGTCTTCAATGTATAGCGAAAACAGTAGAATTGGCCTTGCTGTTCCAATACTTTTGGAGGGAACTTCTCTATAATATCTTTTTCAAGTTCACCCGTGATTTTCATTTTTATGGTGTGTATTAGAAAGTTACAGCGTTCACTCAGGACACCATTAACCTCACGAGCGGAGAGGAGCTGAAGAACGGCCAACATCTCAACATCTTCTCGAGCCTGCGGAGGCAGTTTGCGCTGTGGAAGACTCATCTGGACAACTCAGGAGACACTTGTGAGTAGTGGTGTGATGATATATCGCAGATGTTAGGGACGTGGTGCTTGGCCCCCTGCTTTCACAGAATTGTAATTCTTTTACCAACACTTTTTTTTCGTCTTGCAAGTGCCAAATTACAGTATGTCTGGCGACATGCTGGTATATAAACCTTATTAATTTACATAGAACAGTGATAAGCTTAAGCTACCTATGACTTTGAAAGTCTGAAAATCATTTGGCCAGACACCGTTTAAAAGGGAAGACCAAATTGCTGTATGGAAGAAATCCTAAATTATTTTTCTAGTTAAGAGGAGGATTGAGAAGGAAGTGAACGAGTATGAAGAAAAATACCGAGGCAGAGAACTCCCAGGATTCATCAACTACAAGACCTTTGAGGTGATAGTGAAGGACCAGATCAAGCAGCTGGAGGAACCTGCCATCAGGAGACTGAAGGAAATCTCAGGTATATGGCATGAACTTGTTTGAAGTTAAATGCTCAGACACATAAGTAGAGGAAGACTTTCATATTTCCACAGATCCTAATCATATTCTGGGTTTCCTTTAGTGTTTGTATCAATGTTTATTACAGGATGTTGTGTTTACAGAGATCTCCCCATCTGTTTTTAGATCTCATTCGGAAGGGCTTCATCCAAATGGCTCAAAACAGCTTCTTGGGCTTCCCCAATCTCCTCAAAATGGCAAAGGTGATCTATTACCTCATATTCACACCAACAAACGTTGGCATGTTTGCTGGACCATGAGCACCAGATGACAATATATGATAAACATGAAGCAAAGGCCTAGCACAATATTCGAGCTCTCATGTCATGGTGTGATGGTTCTTCTTTGTTCTTCCAGACCAAGATAGAGTGCATAAAGCAGGTGAAGGAGTCGGAGGCCGAAACGATGCTGAGGACTCAGTTTAAGATGGAGCTGATCATCTACACCCAAGACAGCATGTACAGCGACACCCTGAGCACGCTGAAGCTCGAGGAGGAAGAAGGAGAGAGACAGAATATTGGCGTGCCTCGCATTGCTTCGTGTAGTTTATACAATCACTCCGACAACAGAGCCACTCTTGAGGAACTGATGCGCCACCTCAAGTCCTACTACAGCGTAAGTGGTTATTAGCTATAGATCATTTCTTCTTGCAAACAGCAACATGCTAACTGGTGCCTGTTAGCTTGATTAATGTTGTAACCTCATACTACTTTACAACCTTCATTTCTAGGCTTAGAATATAAATACCTTTTCCGGGCAAGTACGTGCTAGCTCTTGTTTGTTATTGCCATTTATTCAAGCTGAAGGATATCAGTGGCTAGGATTTCATAACTGGTGATAGTTTGTGAAAACATGCTAGCAAAACAAGTAAAAACAAGTTTTAGCATTAGCCCTATTGCACAACCTGAATCGTTATTATATCAAATGTCTGACTACTACGGTGGTGATTTTTTGAACAATTTACTTGAATTTGAATCTAATATGTAGCTAGTTACTGGTGACCGTCACCCAGAACACACAGACGTAACATGTTACGGGTGGCAAACGACAACTAGAAGCTAGTTGTATTAAGCCAATTGAAGAGTTCAGGGTATTTAATAAAGCTTTACGTAATGCATAAACTTTTAAGCGATGCTTAACTTTACGTTATAATATAACTACACGCTGTACACATCTGTGATGTGATGAAACATATTAACACTGTAAAGAACAATTAAAAGCTTGCTTCAGATTGGCTGAAGTTGGTTTGTCACAGCTCTGATGTTTGCTTCTTTAGATTTGCACTAGAGCTACGAGCTTCGTTTTTTTTCTTTCTGTTTCTTAATTGAACGTGCGTTTAGATCGCGAGTAAGTGTCTGGCTGACCAGCTGCCGCTGGTGATCAGGTACATGGTGCTTCAGGAGACAGCGGCGCCTGGAGCAGATAGGGGCTTAAGGGCCTTGCTCAAGGGCCCAATGGTGGCAGCTTGGCGACACTGGGGCTTGAACCATTGACTTTCTGATCAGTAACCGAGAGCCTTAACCGTTGATCCAAGTAATACGTTCTTTTAGAAAACAGCCTAATCACTGGCACAATGCACAAATGATGCCCACTAGTTGAAGTCAAGACTTGGCCTCAAAAAGGATTTGATGGTTTTTGGTCTCGAATCGGTGTGGCTTTCTTTTGAACTCGATCTTGACTTGGCCTGGACTACCGACCTGGTCTTGGAATTGGACAGTCTTGACTACAATATTATTTGAGACAGACTCCTATTACTTGTTGCTTACTTTAACTTTATAGCTCCAGTTCAAAAAATGAAATGTCAACACAACATGCATGCCGTAGCTGATTGACTCTGTTTGGGGTAAGTGGAATTAAAATTTTTCTTAATTGAATGTGTGTTTAGATTGCGAGTAAGCGTCTGGCTGACCAGCTGCCGCTGGTGATCAGGTACCTGCTGCTGCAGGAGTCGGCGGCGCAGCTGCAGAGAGAAATGCTACAGCTCATGCAGGACAAAAACAACGTGGATCAGCTGCTGAAAGAAGATCACGACATCGGCAACAAACGCAACAACCTGCTGAGCCGCCAGAAGCGTCTGATGGAGGCCCGCAACTACCTGGTCAAGTTTTAGAGTCAACACATAGTGTCTTATTTTGGAAATGTTGTTCTTGTTGATCACTTGAAGCGAGTAAAACAGTGTGATATAGAAACACTATAAATTATAAAGGTAGAAATTTTGAATATTATTATTATTCTAGTATGCGCATGTATTTATTGCTCATATCAAGCTGTACTCCTCTCTTACTCCTATGTACGGTTATATGATGATATTGTCAAGGTAGCATGTCATAGTATTTAAAGATATTTTCATTATGTGATGCATATTACAGTACAGTTGATGTTCAGAGCTCATGTCCAGTGTTACTATGACAGCCATTTTAAAACCGCTAGAACATATCTAAGCCCTAAATCTAAGACTTCTCATTAATCAAGTAGCTCGGGCAGGTCTCCCGAGACGCATGCTGATGACGTCACATGGCGGTGTTTGGTCAAAAGAAATGCCCTTAAGTGAAGAAATCATGTTTACCGAAGACAAGAGGGTGAAAGAAGAGACAAACAAGACACGGCCTTGTCTCGTCAGTTAGATTTAATCCTCTTTTCCCAAAGAAACCATCACACAACACAGAGAACACACATTCTTAATCCATACACTTTAGTGACGCCACACGTTATATCAGCATCAGGAACTCTACGTCTTATAATCTACTTCCTTATTGCTAATAATGTCGGTCTAATCAGTATTTGGTACTACAATTGATCAAATATGCTAACGGTGGTACATCTGGAAGAAAATATGAATCACTGTCAACACCATACACATAAATGAATGAAAGGCTATGATTCTGTGGTAAAAACAAAAACAAAAAAAAAAAACAGTCACACAATAAAAAGTGGCGTCGGAGTGGGAAAGTCTCATCACATATGTACATGTATATTTTACAAAAGTCTGTCGGGAAAAAGACAAGGGGAAAAAAAAAAAAAAAAAAAGACTGAAAGCAGAGTTATAACGGCGGGAGTTATTTGTCCGTCTGTGCTTTGAGCTTCCTCTCCCAGAGCTTCTGGTGGTCGGAGAATCCTTGCTTGCCTTTGTTGAATGAGTTGGGGCCCGCTGAAGTCGGGGTGTCCCTGTAATAACACAGCAAAAAAAAAAAAAAAAAAATTGCTTCGAGCTGGTAACAGAGACGTAAAATAGCGACGGACACAAAAAATAATAATAATAATAATGATGTCATTCATATTGTCAAATAAAATAACTGTACTCCACTTTTCTTCCTGTTGGAGTGAGTGGGCTTTCAGCATTCAATTATAGTTTATTAAATGCAACAGTCTACGAACCAAATATAGCTGCAAGCAGTGAGTAAGGGGGCCAAGCACACTCTGTCCCCGCCCTTTAGCGACACAGGAAGACCAAAGCCATTGGGACCATCAGTACTTGCTGCCAAGGAGATGTGTTAAATTCAAAGGCAAAATGTCCAACCACTGCTGAGATATCGCCTCACTTCCTGTTTTCAGTAGGCCTCCCAAATTGCAAATGGAGTCAAATCTGGTCTCTTAACTTTGCGTAGTGTTAACTTGCGTACGAAACGAAAAATCCAAGGAGCTAGGTTTTTTTTTTTTTTTTTTTTTGGACCGATCTCACAACGCTGTGATCCAGATTGAGTGATTAAACAAAATTTGTTTCGCAAATTCGTTACACCAGGAAAACTCTGCATCTCCATGGGACTCGAGAGAAACAAGAACCTTGAACTGATGTTGAGTGGTTCAAAAGATATGAGCAGGTTTACGGGTTTGCGAACTATACTGCCACCTAGAGGTGAATTTAGACAAACCCGCTTTCACTCCCTTACAATTCGGTCCTTCAGTCAACTACAAACGTTCGGTCAGAATATGTCACACCGCCGCTGGGATACGCCCCCCGCTTCCTGTTTGGCGCCTTGGCCGTTAAATTTGTTCGAGTGTTTTGGACGAATTGGACCGTGTATCAAAAATCCGAGAAACAACTTTTTTTTGGGATGGTCTTGTGATGATGTGATCCAAATTTGGTGATGATCGGACAAAATTTGTAGGAGAAGAAGGGAGAAAAGTATTTGAAATGATGGAAAAATCCAACATGGCGGTAATTAACATCATGGTCTCTGCTGAACTCGGCTTGACCCAAAGAATCAGAGCGAAGCGGAATCTCATTTGTACGACACTGCGCTGCAAAGAAACAAGGAAATTTAATAACTATAGCAGAAGAAAATATATAGACAAACCTGCCAATGTTCTTCATCCTCATCTTCGCTTCTGGAGGCATCTCCTCTGGTTCACTCTATAAGGACAGACGGGAGCATTTTACATCAACAGCTAATGCTAATCTCACAACATCCTCCAGTCTGCGCGTGAGAGAAACTACTCACGTCATCGTCGTCATCGAAAACAGATGCTGGTTTTTTGGAGGGTAAAATGGGCGCGGCTTCCTTCGGTTTCTGGAAAAGATTTGCACGCTTCAGAGAGACGGTCAAGCAGTTAGCCATCAAACTTGTCAAGTCATCTGTTCGGTAATGTCGGCTAGCTAGCAGTTGGCTCGGTGATATGTAAAGCTGCAGGCTGAACTCCATTAGCTAGCTAGTGGCTGGCTTAGCAAGGCGTTTAAATAATCAATTAAATATTATGATTACTAAAAATAAATCTTTAAGTGAATGTTCAGAGTCGACCTGTATACATGAGCGAAAGAGAAAAAGAGAGAGAACATGCTTAGTTAGCGAACAAGCTAGCTCATTTAGCTAGCTAACTAGCAACATCGCATTTTAGATATGCGATTTTAAAAACCTTGAAGTATAACCGTCTAAACGAGCCGCGATTCTGGGGGCGGAGCTTCGTGGACATGCGCGGGAATTATTCAAATGTTATTATTTGAAATATTATTATTATTTTATTGTTAATTATTATTAACCGTTAGAGGCCTTGGAGGGGAAAAAAAAAGACTAAACTTACCTAATGCACTTTTGAATTAAGACTTTCGCAATTCTATGCAAATTAGCTATGATGCGTGACGTCAAACAAACCCAAGCGACTGATGATTGGCCGATCCTACGGCGCGCGTGAGCTGACGTTTCTTCAGTTCGCTATCAACATTAGCTCCTAGTTGCTATTAACTGCTAGTTAATATTAGAAGCTATATATATAGCTACGAAGTAAAAACGGATATACAGGCCACGCCCACAAGCAAGACGACTGACTTGTCTCTTGCTAGGGTTTGCTAGCAAGCATTATTATTATTATTATTATTATTAGCAGCACTACTCACGCTAGCTCCTAGCTTGATGGAAATAGGAGCAGGCTTCTTAGCGCTACTGACGCCCGGTTTGGGGATTTTGGGAGGCGCCGGCTGGTTCTGGAGCTCGTCCTTGCTGGCTGGCCGTTTTCCCAGACCTCCTCCTCCTCCTACTCCTCCAGGGCTGTTGGAGACAGTGTTACTTTTCCCACCGTTTGCCTTCTCCTCCGCTCCTGCTGGAGGCGAAACAACTTACCAAGGTGAGCGACTGTAGCCGTGGTGGCCAAAGGAGAGCTACAGTTACCTGGAAGACGAAGGACGTCAGGAGGACCTGCTCAGAAGTGCTGCTGGGGAGCAGAGAAGCTCAACTTCTACTCGTCTAGCCACCTCCATCAGCTTACTGATGCTATGCTAAGCTAACCTACCAGAGCTTTATGTTTACGTGTCACGCTTTAACCGTCTGCGCTCCCTCACCGGTCACCTCAGGTTATACCACAGCGCTGCTGAAGGCTGGTTCGGTCGGGAAGGTGTTGATTCATTTTCTATAACAGCAGCTCTAAAAGTGGTGCAGCTGCAAATCACAGGTTTATATATGAAATGTGAAAGACAACATTCAATGTAACTAGAAATTGATTTTAAAATATGTTCTTTTCTTGTAATACTTTTTTTTTTTTTTAATGCAATCATTGGCAAATCGCTGTGGTATAAAACGAAAAACAAAACACTTCAGGGTGTGCTGTTATAGGAAAATCATCAACTTTAAGGTTGTCACAGCAACTCGGCATCATTACACCACCCTGTCTTTGATTACTTTCCTATAAAAGCACACCCCCAAAGTTACTTTATTACACTGTGTATATAATAGATATTACAACCAGAGAGCACTGATTAAGGAAACTTGCGATGATTTAGACACGAAGTTTGCATAATGCTAAACTGGTGGCCATAAGCTTTCATTACTTGTTAGCTACATTAACCTCGTAGCTCAGGTGCACAATTAAAAAGCAGGTTAAGAGGTAAACAATTTGCTATAATTACAAACACTGCTAAACTAGATGAGAGATTCTGCCGCATTAAGAGCAAATCCAACCACTCCCCTCCCCCCCCAAAAAAAAACAACAACACGGCGAGCTAACGTTAGCTTAGCTCGCTAGGCTAACCTAGCTGCTTGCGATAATCTTGTCTATTTTCGGGGATTATTCGTGGCCTCTCATATAATCATAGCCCAAATGAAATTAAACAGCTACAGCCAAACCTGTTTTTGTACTAAAATGAGAATTAGCGTTGATAATTTCACCTCCAGCCCGAGGCCCTTCGCCGCGGTGCTGCACAGTCGCCATTGTAGTGGGGGAAAAAAAGCTTTCCGGAAATGGAACCGGGTACGGGTGTCGAGAAGGGACAAACAGAGCGCGTTTGCTTATTGACCTCAGGAGCGGAACTGGAAAAGTAATACGACGTTTACAAACATCATTTACGTCTTGTGGTAGACTATAAAAAATAATATAAAGTATATACATATTTATATTATTATTTTTATAACATTATTTTTTGTAGTAGCCTGTGAAAATAATATAAAGTTTATAAATATTAATTGGTTATGGTCATTTGTAAAAATAAATAAATAAATAAATAAATAAATAATAATAATAATAATAAAATAAATAAATAAAAACGTTTATAAATATACTAATTTTTGTGGTAGACTGTAAATCATAATATAAATTATATCAAGTTTTATAAACATATGTTTTGTCATTGACAGTAAATATAATATAGTTTATAAATATAATTTATTTGTATAATAACCTGTAAAATAATATAAAGTTTATAAATATCATTTTGTTTCATAGACTGTAAATATATATATATATATATATATATATATATATATATATATATATATATATATATATATATATATATATATATATATATATACACATAAAAACAAATGACCTTTTGTTGTAGACTGTAAAAATTACATAAAGTTTGTAAACATAATACAATATGCATGTAAGCTGCAAGAAGCATTTCTGGGGGCCAAGCACCCAGACTCGGTGAGCCACACATTCACAGACATGCTACAATTGTTGCATAAGCAATGGCAGGAAAGCAGAGCCATAACTACAGGCGAAGGGATTCAATAATGATTTGTAGTTTCATGCATTTGCCAGTCCGTTATGGGAGAACTGTTTTGAATATCAGAGTTCTTTTGATAACTTTTTGTTTAGACAGATCTCAAGATGATGTGAGCCAGATTTGATGACGATTGGACAAAATTTGGTGAGGAGTAGCAAAAATGGCACTTAGATTGAAGCATTTTTAGCATGTTATTGTAACTTTTGACCAGTAGGTGGAGCTGTCACAAAATTTGTTGCATAGCCTCAGTCATGGTCCTGAAGTTGCCAACCAAGTTTGTGTCAGTGCTGAGACACAGCCTCGCATCCTGTTTGGCAGCTTTGCTGTCAGATTCATTGGGCCATTACAGGCAAACCATTTGGAGTGTTCAAAATTCTTTTGATAAGTTTTATGAAGCTTACTCTGAAGATGACACGTGCCAAATTTGGTAGTGATTGGACAAAAGTTGTAGGCAAAGTAGCGAAAAATAGCTTTTAACAAAAAAAAAAACAACAAGATGGCGGAAAATCTGATTGACGTCGTAGGGTCGAGTTCATGTGTTGAATTTGTCTCGACCCAGGGGATGCCTCTCTTGTCCTGATCCTCCTGGAGCTCTTACTATAGTTAACCACACTATCAGTCCATGAGGATCAGTTCTGGGATCGATGGCTCAGCATGGCAATGATCACGTCCTATATATCAAGAGGAATTTTCTACAGGTATCCAACAAGGTTCAGTGCTTGTTCCCCTTCTGTTTCCTTCTGCAACGGACCTTAGATGGCTTCTCTTACCACAGTTACGCTGATGATACTCAACTCATCTTTCCCTTTCCACACCCAGGTTCCAGCAAGACGTGGATATTCCTGGAAATGCAGGCCCATGTCTTCATCTCGCTGTCTCTTTTGCGAAGTCTCTGCTCAATTAATATTGACTCAAAAATGGATTGACTCACTCATTAGTACCTTAGTAGCGAGTCTTAACTTTACATTTTTTCATACAGATTTTCTTACTGTACAATTAATCAGTCAAAACCACAATTCGTTAAAGTTATAACTTCCTGTTAAAGTGATCTCTGTCCTGGGATGATCCATGTTGAAATGAATTGAAAACACAAATTAGGGCACACAAAAAAATAAATAAATTATTAATCTGAGATTTTTTTTTTAATTCGCCACACTTTTCGGGTGTTTATTTAGCAACGTAGCATCTTATAGCAATTATCATTGAATCATATAATAGTAATTTTGATTCAGTGACAAAACAAAAAGTGAATGCACTGAAGATAATGATTGTAGGCTATAAAATAATATAAAGTTGAAATAAATAAAATATGATTTCATGTTATGTCACTTTGTATAACTTTATTTTATAAGTTTTATTTATATATACAGTATACTTGGAATATTCTTGATGTTGCTTATTTTCTACTCATAGTCTTGTATTATGTTGAAAAAAAATAAAAATGTTATAACATTTTATTCAATATCGTCCTTCTTTTATTGTAAATGTTTTTTTTTTGTTTGTTTGTTTTTTTAAAGCAATGTGCTTCCGTAAGAACAAAAACAAAGACCAATAGGAACTTTTGGAAAAAGTGTTTATTGTGAAACGTGAGTGTGTGAGGTCCGGGCAGTGGGGACGGCGGCCAAGTGTCGTGCCTTTAGCACGGCTGGAGTGTCACGGGTGGCCGAGGAGAACAGAAAACGCACCCTCACTTGATGAGTGGACGGTGACTATTCCCTCGATTTCCACCCAACTATGGAACGCTGTCCCCGGGCCGAAGAGAAAGGAAAGATGCAAGGGCCAAAAAAACTGCATTGGGGGGGGATGACTTCCAGAGAGAGAAAAATGTGGGCAAAAGGCAAAAAAATCAAGAGAATGTGTTTAGAAATTACATCTCATAGTCCTTTTTTTTGTTGTTCAGTTGGTCTTCAAAAACATAGTTGACATCCTGACACCATGGGGTCTGTAGATACACCACCTTTCTCTCACCACTCCCTTGGAGAGGGGGGCTTCTTACACAGACAGGACGTGCTTGACGAAGGCTGTAAAGCGACAAGGAGACAAACATCAGATATGAGCCGGTTTCTAAAAACAGCAAAGGCCCACCTAGTTATAATGATCTTACTTTATAAATACATGATCCTCGGGGTTAGGGGTTAGTGTTAAGGTTGGGGGGGAGGGTTAGGGATTAGTGTTAGGGTTGGGGGGGAGGGTTTGGCAGAATGTTAGCCTGGTTCGTTTGAAAGCCTTACATTCATAGTTGACAGAGCCGTTCTCGTCCTCCTGACCTTGCATCAAAGCGTCAACCTCAGGCTCGGACATCTTCTCTCCTGTAGAAGGGTGGGACGTTCAACGTTACAACTTTATTCCATCAATTGTTAATCAAGCTCGTGGACTTCCTACCAGAAAATACATCAACCAAGGCTAAGGTAAAGATATTTGGAACCAACATTTCCCATGATAGTGTTTGTGGTTCATGGACTTTCCTCCATCTGACCAAGCCATGAAAGGCAACAGTAGGACAAGGACAATCATAATCGGCCATTTCCCACAATCCCCTACTCGTTCACTCACCCAGTGTGGACAGCACGATGCGCAGCTCAGCGCCCATCACTCTGCCGTTGCCTTCCTTGTCGAAAACGCGCAGACCCTCAACGTAGTCATCGTAGGTTCCCTTCTGGATGGTATTCACACTCTTCAGCATGGGCAGGAAAGCATCAAAGTCGATCCTCTTGTTGGCCATGTCTGAAAACAGATCATGCCACTCGTTAACACCAATTCTGTAACATGCAGCACAAAAGAATCACTAACGTTTCGGGAAAATGAGGCTCTGTGCTAGCAAAACAGGTGCCCGTCCTTCAGAGCTTCCTGTGTAGAAATCACTAACAAACAAGTTAGCCATCAATGTGTCATATGTAGTTAGCATGCTAAGTAAACGATCTGCAGTCCAAAGCTAAGCAAGGTGACTATCTGTTCTAGTCTATAATGTGCCTTTTTAAGTTTTTAAGCCAGTTTTTAAGGATCGGGTGTTTTGGGTTTGACTTTTTGCTACATTTTTAACATATTCAACTCCGCTAAGTTGTATAAGTCCAGAGTTTAGCCTGTAATATTCCTGTTTTTTGTGGCTTTTTTTCCCCCCTATCATTTGAAGGATTGTTTTGAGTTCTTGGAGTTTGGAGTTTTGAGCTTGGTCTCTTAGCATAAAACAAATATCTAAAAAAAAAAAAAAAAAAAAGAAAAGAAAAGAAAAGAAGCAACCTACATTTTTTGTATGTTCACCTCAACTACTGGATAAAGTTTCTTTTTTTTTTGTATAAGCTAATGGAAAACTAAAGCTAGGCTTAATAAAGTCCATTATAAACTTAATAGTCTTAAGGTAAGTTATGGGACTGATGGTTAAATCCGAAGTCCAGTGCTTAGCAAGATGATCAGGTGTCATAGCCTATAAATGTTTGTTAATATAGCAATGGTGAACTAAAGTTGGACTTAGCAAGGTTCAGATTTACCTACAAGGTTGAACTGAATAGTCCTTTTGGTTTAAGTTAATCCAAAGTTTATCACAGTGACCAAGTGACCCTATAACATGCCAATGTTTTTTTGTTGTTGTTTGTTTTAAAAAATATATATAATAATTTTAAGGATTGAGTTGTTGTTTTCGGTTCAGTTCAGTCTCCTAGCATTACACATAATCTGTAAGGAAAGAAAATGCAGGTTTAGAACTTGCCGTCAGGGGATGGATCACCCAGAATACCCTTGACATCCTTGTTGGTTGGGTTTTGTCCCAGAGCGCGCATGATGTCAGCAACCTGATTGTAGGCAATCTTGTTGTCGCCAACTCTGTCGAAGAGACCAAAGGCCTCTTTGAAGTCTGGAGAAAGGAGATTAAGATATATTCAGGCCTAAATTTGGCCATTATATGGGTTTTTTTTAAAAAAATTTTAAAAACAGATAGCAGCATGGTGGTCACAAAGGCTAATGATTTTATCCTTACAAATCCGTAATTCGTATCTATTTTAATTGTATTTCATTACCATTTTAAAGTGTTCCATTCATATCCTGGTTATGTTTCTTCCTCAAGGTCAAAGAAAGAAAGTAAAGCCTTCAACACCCTGTGCTAATTAACAAGGCCAACTGTGTGTTCAAGAAGACAAGGAGTGACCCTCAGTTGACGTTGCTATTTCTATGGGTCTAAATGGAAAGTGATCCAGTGACAGGTTCACGGCCTCGTCCGGACCAGCTGTCCCTCTTTCGGTCGCCATTTGGTAGTGTGTTAGCTGATACGTCTTAAGAAAGCAGCCTTCACCAAACATGGTCAAGTGTAACAGGGGAATGCTGACTGAGGCGTAATCCGCAACCGTGAGTTAACAGGATGTCTTTTTCTGGGACTGCAACTGTACACATGCCTGCGATTCTATCAAAACTGGAAGGACCGTAACATAGCAAATCATGACATTAACTCTAAAAAAAGGGTAAAGACTTACGGTAAATGGTAAAGACTTATCAGGGGACTGAGAGCAAAAAACGCAGGAACAATAGAATACATTCCAGCAGTTTAATTAGGGGATCGACACTAATCACCATCGCCTTAAATATCCAGGATAACAGCTGCACTGAATCCTTGGATCATGTCGCTTAAATCTGGTTTGTACGAGCATTTTTAGCAAGAAGATTGAAAAAGTTTTAAAACGCTTAACGTACGCATGCTTGTCCAACATATGCTACTGTGGTATTCATTAACTAATGAATGAATCAGGTTTTTAATATATTTAAAGTCCTACATCATGTAGATCACACTCAAACCACTATGTATCTATGTACAGTACAGCACACCCTCCACTAGAAGCTATATTTAGCCTAACTTTTCTTGAGGCGTCCTTGGGTTTGGTTGCTATCGTCAAAAAAAAAACCAAAAAAAACTGGTAACAAATGTATCTATTGAACACACGTTTATTTCATGCTAGGACTGAAAACTTTAAACATCGTCGTTATACGACTAGCCGCATGACAGTGTAACCGTTCAACCTACAATTTTGACATGTTTATCCTCACTAACTGGAGATCAGGATTAGCAAAAACACATCTGTTTTTGTGTTAGCAGAGTTTTCGTGCTAAAGCGAGACAGAATGGTAGACAGAATTCTATCACATAAAACCTTCAAAGTCGTCCATCACGTGACCGCATTGGATTTTCCGTCATACGTGAATGAACTGCGAGTTATGGGACAGAAATAGCGCCATTGCAAGTTGGTAGCAATATATAAGTAGCTAAATTACGTAGCCAAATAAGAGTACAATTCGGACTATTTTGCTGACGAATATAAGAACGCACTAATAAACAAATACTATAAATAAATACACCATTTATAGCATTTATACAGAACGTTTGTTTACTCACCCTCAATCTGGTCAGCAGTGAAATCAGCCTGGCAAAGACACAAATACAAAATCATTCTCGATTACATGACTAGAAATGGTTAATAAATGCATTGACATTTACTAAAAACCCTTAAGATTTTGTTTGTGCATAAATACTGGAATTTTATTCTATTTAAAAACATCTCGCAGATGCATCTTTGCAACACTAAAATGATCACAGCTTTGTCTCAAATAGCTTCGGGGGGAAAAAGGGATCACCAGCATCCTTCATTCCACTATAATCCCGAATTTGTTTCGCGTGGAGATCGCAAGGATAGATTTCCAGACCAAAAACAAAAAAAAACAAAAAAGAAAGAGAGAGAAATAGAGAGAGAGAGAGAGAGAGAGAGAGAAATATTCCCAGGTACACACCATGATGCAGTTTAGATGGAGGGGAGAAGGGGCACAAGTGAAGAAGCCGTAGTCCCAGGAGAGTGGTCCTGATTTCAAGGTTCGTGGCCTTCTTATTTAAGTCGGGCCAGTGATGTCACAGGGAGGATCGGTTGACGCTTCGTGGCTTTCTTTAACTTTCTTAGGGCACACTGAATGCCCGAGACGCGCCCTCCTCTAGGGCACTTGGTATTTTTAGACTCACTCTCCAGACCATTTTTTTTGAGACCCTCTCAACGTTTGGTCAGCATTATACTGTTTGGTAGTGCATCGTTGCATAATGTTCAAATTGTAATAATTGACCGTAAGAACTGTTCAGGATGAATATGTTAAAAGGATGTGTTACCAAAATTAGGAGTCTTGTAGTCTGCAGCAGTGATATTTTTAACCTGTGATGCTCAGCCACATATGGTTATATAAGGAGCTTGGTAAAAGTCAGAATGTGTTTACTTGGGTTGTAAATACTATACTGTTGCCCTGTTTTAATTAATTTAATTAATAACCCTTATAGCCATTACTGAATATTTTCATTTAGGGTATGAAAGATTTTCCCATATGATATGATATGATC
The DNA here is from genome assembly GCA_023630585.1 of Cranoglanis bouderius. Taxonomy (NCBI): domain Eukaryota; kingdom Metazoa; phylum Chordata; class Actinopteri; order Siluriformes; family Cranoglanididae; genus Cranoglanis; species Cranoglanis bouderius. The sequence goes on from CM042552.1 coordinate 19,001,116, forward strand.
TTCTCCTTAGCGTTATCCTGCTATGGCAGGATCCGCTTTAGATTCTTGACTTGGCACAGGCTTTATGCTGGATGCCCTTCCTGACACAACCCTCCCATTTTATCCAGGCTTGGGACGGGCACTGAGTCCAACCCCCAGTGGCTGGGTCGCACACACACACTCATACACCCATTCACACACTACAGACAATTTAGAGATGCCAGTCAACCTACAACACGTCTTTGGATTGGTGGAGGAAACCAGAGTATCCAGAGGAAACCCCGAAGCATGGGGAGAACATGCAAACTCTGCACATACGGGGTGGTGGGAATCGAACCCCCAACCCTGGAGGTGTTATTTAGCCCTACAACTTCAAACAGGATGACATTAAACCCATAAAACTCTGAAGCAGCAGTGGAAGGATCCGTTTGGGGTTTTTTTTTTTTTTTTTTTCGTTTACAGAAAATATAATATAATAATATATTTCCTTAATATATTTTAAGAGGAATATGCATGCTGATTTAGCAATGTTAGCCAAGCTAACTACAGCACTTAAAACACTAAAATTAGCTTTCAGTTCAGCTAATCACACCTCTCCAGCAGTTCATTAAGAAGCTAGCTATTATTAGACTAATTATTGTATTGTAAAAGGGTGGGGAAAAAACAGTAGTCGGAAACCTAGCAAGCTAGCAAACATTAGTAAAAAAAAGTTAGCAAGCTAGCAAGCATTAAATACAATAGCAAGTTAGTTACCAAGCTAGCAAACATGAATACATCTATTGTGGAAAATGTCCTGGTTATTCTATAAAAAAGTATTCGAGAGTCCGGGGTTTAAGATGTCAAAAATCAGACTTTGTTGAAACACCATAAAGCCGAGATGACTGCAGACCATCTGACAAATACAGTCAATACATCAGTTTTTATACATTTCTAATGCAATGATCTCATTCAGGCGGGGTTTGCCCATTTTTTCTTTAATCACACCTCTGGCAGCTTGCCACAATTATGTGTCTTTCTATGGATCTCATAAACAACCGTGGCGCGAGGTTCATCAGTGTATTTTTTAAAAAGTTTCAAGGCTAGACGTCTCAAGGCCTTAATTGGTCTTGACGGCCAAAAAGTTTCAAGGCCTTAATTGGTTTCAACTATGTAGATAGTGAGTTTCACACTGAGATCATATACTAACCTGGCCTGATTTTTACCTTATACTAAAGGTTTCACCTCCTGATTAATTTTATCCAGTGATTGATTACATCAAAATTGATTTATTGGTTAATACATGAAAATGGTTGGTTAAATACTGGGTTAATATATGAAAATACACCTATACATCATGTACAGTACATCGTAATACATCGAAAACCTTGTGTTCCCTCAGGAAGAGGCAGCATGTCTGAAATAAAAAAATGTTTTTGTAAAATCCAAAGCACATAATTTTTTTAATTTAGAAGGTTGTAGTCTAGAACTGTATAATACAATATTGTAATACATTTTAATGATTTCACAACTATTTGGCCCATGTCTACCAAAGAATGCTATCTGTCTAAACATGGCTTCTGAATACCAACCGCATGAACAGGCCTCTAGTGTACAATCAGTCAATCTATAAGCTGAACAGTCATATTTGAATTTCTGACTGTTGTTGCTTGCTCACTGGAATCTCCTTCATCTCCAAGAACCTTCATCACCATGCTTTTATGTGCTCACAATGAGCTCTTTAACATGATTCGTAATTCCTGTCTGTCTTCTCCTTCATTTCCCAAACTAACATGTGGTGAGTTTCAGAACACCAATACACACATGGATTTTACTGGAGCTCTCCTAAATTCTCTTAAAGAAAAGCAAAATTAAGAGGTATGGCCTCTGTGGCTGTCAGTTCCAGTAGAGGAGGTGTGGCCTCTATGCCTGTCAGTCTCGGTGAATGAGGCATGGCCTCTGTGTCTGTTAGTCTCAGAGAAAGAGGCATGGCCTCTGTGCCTGTCAGTCCCAGTAAAGGGGGTGTGAACTTTGTGCCTGTCAGTCCCAGTAGAGGAGGTGTGGCCTTTGTGCCTGTCAGTCCCAGTAGAGGAGGTGTGGCCTGTGTGCCTGTCTGTCCCAGTAAAAGAGGTGTGGCCTTTGTGCCTATCAGTCCCAGTAGAGGAGGTGTGGCCTTTGTGCCTGTCAGTCCCAGTAGAGGAGGTGTGGCCTCTCTGTCTGTCAGTCTCAGTAGAGGAGGTGTGGCCTTTGTGCCTGTCAGTCCCAGTAGAGGAGGTGTGGCCTCTATGCCTGTCAGTCCCAGTAAAGGACGTGTGGCCTCTCTGTCTGTCAGTCCCAGTAAAGGAGGTGTGGCCTCTGTGCCTGTCAGTCCCAGTAGAGGAGGTGTGGCCTTTGTGCCTGTCAGTCCCAGTAGAGGAGGTGTGGCCTCTCTGTCCATCAGTCCCAGTAGAGGTGGTGTGGCCTCTATGCCTGTCAGTCCCAGTAAAATAGGTGTGGCCTTTGTGCCTGTCAGTCCCAGTAGAGGATGTGTGGCCTCTCTGTCTGTCAGTCCCAGTAGAGGAGGTGTGGCCTTTGTACCTGTCGGCCCCAGTAAAGGAGGTGTGGCCTTTGTGCCTGTCAGTCCCAATAGAGTAGGTGTGACCTCTGTGCCTGTCAGTTCTAGTGAAAATGACTTGGCCTCTCTGTCTGTCAGTATCAAGTGAAGGAGGTGTGGCCAAAGCTAACCACCGGTTCTCTATCTACAAACCCCAACACGACTAATCGTCCCCTAAATAAACTGTCAGAAGTAAGATGACTAAAATCCTCAGATTTCAGGAAGGTTGCCAACCTAGAATCGGGCACTTCAGACTGCTAAAAGTTCTGCTGAGATCGCATGCAAGTTTCAAGGAGGGATCTTAGAGGAATAGTTGAGCATAAAAAAAAAAGTTTGCACAATGTATGAACTGGTAATGATGCATTTGTCTCATAGCTCCAGTGCAACACGAACAAAGCAAACTTCAGATAAGCAGATCATTAAAGGTAAAACTGTGTAAGTTTTATTTTTGGCTGAACTCTTCCTTTAATTTGTGGGTGGTGCACAATGAACCCTGCCTTTCATCTGCCTTGGTTTCTTCTCTTTAACCTTCATTTAGGATGTCTCTCCATGACGTTTCATAGATAATTTAACAATGCTTAACTCCTTGAGGAAGATTGGGCATTGCTTTTGGAAAGAATCCAATACACGTGGTACAGTAGTACAAATCTTGTTTGTAAGGTTGAACAGAGGCAATATACATATTAGGCAACTTTCTGACAAGGTTCTGGTACTTTTTTGAGAAACTGAATGATGGTTTTGACATCTTAGCATGCAGCAAGTGCAGCAAGTCTAGAAGACTCTGGAACCAGAAGTAAAAACAGTTCCAGGAGCTAAAAACAGTGGAATTTCATGTTCCTGAAGATATTCTTGGGTTCCATCACCCAAATAATACCTGCCCAGCAGTGGTTCTGTGGCAATCATGCACCTAAAGAGTGACATAGATGGAATGTGGACATTATTAATATTCAATGTATAGTGCACTTCATGTATATGGTGGTCCTGCTTCACGGTTCAAGTTTTAGTTTGAACACTCGGTGTGAATATTTAGTAAGCAGTCTTTACCTGCATGGGTTGTATGCTTTTTTTTTTTTTTCAAGATGCTTCCCTTTATAGGTATCCTAACAGGAATACTAATTAAACGAAACTGCGGGATGCTTGACTTGTTCCAATCGACATTTAAAAATAGCCATTAAAGTTACTAAGACTCCTCAAGAACCTTCTACACTTGTGTTGATAAAATGCAACCCTTCTTTCTTTATGTCTTACCTCTCCATCTCTGCGAGATCTATCTTTAGTTCCTCTCTGTCCAGAGGTGTCGATTTCTTTCACTCCGAGACTTCCCAAGGGTCCTACATGTCTTACACCCTACCCATGTTCCCTAGCAGCAGGCCACAGATCGTGAAGATGCCTTACAGCAGCTCGGGTTACTCCTTGCACTTAAAACTGATCCAGGATCAGCTTCACCAGACGGCTGACGGGCTTTTACACTCTTATAGCTGTACAGCAAGGCTGATCTCAGACCGTGGTTTAAAAAAAGCCGTAGTGAGAGTGCTGTATTGTACATAGTAGAGGAGGTAGCAGCCTTATTTGGATTTGGCCTCGTGTAATCACGCCTGTGTGTTTGTGTATTTTTTTTTTTTTTTTTAGGCATGTGATTATGCTTTTTTATTATTTTTTTTATACATATAATTAGATTTAATATAAAATAAATTAGCATCACAATATTTATTTGTTAACAATTTAAATACTTATAGAAACCTGGGTTTATACAACAAAAATATATTAGTCATTACATTATAATAGTTTAATTAAATCTAATTTAAATTTAATTAACAATATTATGAAAAAAATGGTGCAATATATATATTTTTTCAATTTAAGGCTAATTTACTTTTAAGTATAGTAAATCTTATGCAAGTTTAATAAATGATCAGCCATAACATTAAAACCACCTGCCTAATATTGTGTAGGTCCCCCTTGTGGTGCCAAAACAGCTCTGACCCGTCGAGCCTTGGACTCCACAGGACCTCTACAGCTGCATGGTAGAGCCTTTATGGATCGGACTTGTTTGTCCTGCACATCCCACAGATGCTCGAACTGATTGAGATCTGGGGAATTTGGAGGCCAAGTCAACACCTTGAACTCTTTTTCATGGCCCTCAAACCATTCCTGAACAATTTTTGCAGTGGGGCAGGGTGTATTATCCTGCTGAAAGAGGCCACTGCTCTTAGGGAATACCGTTGCCATGAAGGGGTGTACTTGGTCTGCAACAATGTTTACAGCGCATCCGGAAAGTATTCACGGCGCTTCACTTTTTACACATTTTGTTATGTTACAGCCTTATTCCAAAATGGATTAAATTCATTATTTTTCTCAAAATTCTACAAACAATACCCCATAATGACAACGTGAAAGAAGTTTGTTTGAAATCTTTGCAAATTTATGTTCAATCGGGTTCAAATCTGAGCTCTGGCTGGGCCACTCAAGGACATTCACAGAGTTGTCCCGTAGCCACTCCTTTATTATCTTGGCTGTGTGCTTAGGGTCTTTGTCCTGTTGGAAGATGAACCTTCGCCCCAGTCTGAGGTCCAGAGCGCTCTGGAGCAGGTTTTCATCAATGATGTCTCTGTACATTGCTGCATTCATCTTACCCTCAATCCTGACTAGTCTCCCAGTTCCTGCTGCTGAAAAACATCCCCACAGCATGATGCTGCCACCACCATGCTTCACTGTAGGGATGGTATTGGCCAGGTGATGAGCGGTGCCTGGTTTCCTCCAGACGTGACACTTGCTATTCAGGACAAAGAGTTCAATTTTTGTTTCTCGTGGTCTGAGAGTCAGTCGGGTGCCTTTTGGCAAACTCCAGGCGGGCTGTCATGTGCCTTTTACTGAGGAGTGGCTTCCGTCTGGCCAATCTACCATACAGGCCTGATTGGTAGAGTGCTGCAGAGATGGTTGTTCTTCTGGAAGGTTCCCTCTCTCCACAGAGAAATGCTGGAGCTCTGTCAGTGTGACCATCGGGTTCTTGGTCATCTCCCTGGCTAAGGCCTTTCTCCCCCGATCACTCAGTTTGGCCGGGCAGCCCACTATAGGAAGAATCTTGGTGGTTCCAAACTTCTTCCATTTACGGATGATGGAGGCCACTGTGCTCATTGGGACCTTCAATGCTGCACAAATTCATCCCCAGATCTGTGCCTCGATAGAATCCTGTCTCTGAGGTCTACAGACAATTCCTTGGACTTCATGGCTTGGTTTGTGCTCTGACATGCACTGCTAACTGTAGGACCTTATATAGACAGGTGTGTGCCTTTCCAAATCATGTCCAATCAATTGAATTTACCACAGGTGGACTCCAATCAAGTTGTAGAAACATCTCACGGATGATCAGTGGAAACAGGATGCTCAATTTTGAGTGTCATGGCAAAGGCTGTGAATACTTATGTACATGTGATTTTTTTCGTTTTTTATTTTTAATAAATTTGCAAAGATTTCAAACTTCTTTCACGTTGTCATTATGGGGTATTGTTTGTAGAATTTTGAGAAAAATAATGAATTTAATCCATTTTGGAATAAGGCTGTAACATAAAATGTGGAAAAAGTGAAGCGCTGTGAATACTTTCCGGATGCACTGTAGGTAGGTGGTACGTGTCAAAGTAACAGACACATGAATGCCAGGACCCAAGGTTTCCCAGCAGAACATTGCCCAGAGCATCACACTGCCTCCACCAGCTTGCCTTCTTCCCATCCTGGTGCCAGCTCTTCCCCAGGTAAGCGACGCAAACGCACCTGGCCGTCCACATGATGTAAAAGAAAACGTGATTCATCAGACCAGGCCACCCTCTTCCATTGCTCCATTGTCCAGTTCTGATGCTCACATACCCACTGTAGGTGCATTTGGCAGTGGACAGGGGTCAGCATGGGCAGTCTGACCGTTCTGCGGCTACGCATCTCCATACAGAGCAAACTGTGATGCACTGTGTGTTCCGACACCTATCTATCATAGCCACATTTTCAGCAGTTTGTGCTACAGTAGCTCACCAGTTCCTTGAAGCACTTTTGGTATGTACTAACCACTACATACCTTGTCAAAGTCGCTCAGATCCTTACGCTTGCCCATTTTTTCCTGCTTCCAACACATCAGCTTTGAGAACTGACTGTTCACTTGCTGCCTAATACATCCACCCCCGCTGTCTATCTCCTTTAACCATATTGTATACGAACATAAATATGAATTAGAACACATCATGATCATCTTCCTTTAGATTTTATTAATGAGCAGATGCAAATGAACAACAACAACAACAAAAAAAAAAAAACAGTAGTGCTGCTTCCTTAAAGAAAAAAAAAGAAAAAAAAAAAAAAAAGAGAACTCTCTAAAATGATCAGTTACTATTAAGACTTGCAGAATATACCTGCAGAAATACCAGAAATAATGGCAAATTTAGTTTAAAGCGCTAATTAAGCAAGTAGATTCAATTACACTATAATTGTTTAACAGCTCACTTATCTCAAAAGCAAATGTCGAGACGATATACAAATACAAAAAAAAAAAATTAAAAAAAAAAAAAAAAAAATAATAATAATTTCACATTCCCATTTCTTGTCTAATTATTGATAATTCACCAAGGCAACTCTCTAATACAAAGATTTCTAAATACAGTGCACAGATTTAGTTTGCCACTTCCGGTTTTTAGTTTTCGATGTTAATTTTTGAACGGAGACAAATTGGAAGCGTGAATATGAAAAGTGAATAGGACACGGCAAAGGCATGCACAATTTCCCTACAGAATGGGGAGCAACAAGAACACAGCTGTGTGTGTGTGGGTGTGTGTGTGTGTGTGTGTGTGTGTGTGTGTGTGTGTGTGTGGGTCTCCTGTCCTGGAGGACGCTCAAACTCCAGGCTGAGGTTTTTGCACTTCAAGCGCTGATTAGCGTGCGACGTTGTGTAGCAGTGAACCTGTGATGCAACACAGCAGACCAAAACAAATCGAGTTCAGTATCTTCATTTTCCTCATGTGGAGTTAAAAAACTATTTGACACTTTCCAGATGTTTGGATAGACAGCATCAAAAACGTCTTATCTTAGACTGTAGGACTAAAAGGTCAAAATTCAACAGCAATTTGTTCATTATAAGTGTTGTTATCCATTTGGGTCTATGTGCAATATTCAAAATGTACTTAGAAGGCTTAGCTCTGCCCACCTGGCACGATCATGTCATGCCAAATATCCCTTTTCAAGGCTCTATATGTCAATTTATGTCATCATGGCATTTGCTTTATACACTAAATCGAAAAATCTCAGTTTCTTGATGACCTGAATTCATGAAATATTCACTCCTATCCCTGTTTTGAAACATATTACAGCGGAAGCTCCCAAAATGTTGTTGATATTAGATTATTATTTTTTATCCACCTTTACACCTCGAACGCTGGGAACTTGGCTCTTGAAGGCTGCAAGAGATCGGCAAGGAAGTAAATAGTTCCAGCCATTCCTGCAACAAAGAGGAAGAAAATAATTTAATACATCTGATGTGACAAATTTGGTGAAATTTAAAAAAACGCAAATTACTTTAAAAAGTCTGGGGTTCTAACGAATTAAAATATGAAAATTAATCAATAATAGTGTCCAAATATATAGATTTTTTTTAAACATAGAGGCATAACCCCCAATCCTATGTTAGGATAAAAAATTATTATTATTATTATTATTATTATTATGTTAAATAAGAAGTACCTTCAAAGAGAGAGAAAGGTGTGTCTGGAGTGCGGCAGCCATGTTTCCCATAGTTCATGCACCAATCTGCAAACTAATGACAGAAACGTACACATTCCATCCATCATCACGATCAGATAGTATATTTCCCATCATGCCTTGACATTTTAAAATAATGATACAGCTTTTGCTAATTGAGACAAGAACCGCCAATAGTTTAATTGCTTTATGCAAAATATTGTCATGTCAATTTCTCTCTCTTTTTTTTTTTTTTTTAAATAGTTACAATACTTATACTATACATTTTTTAAAATGTATTTTTGCAGTTACTGGTACTTCATTTATATCAAAAAGTTAAATAGTAATCTAAATATAAATAACAGTTTCACTGTAGTTGTTATATACACTGCGTACATAATTATTAGGGAAGTCAGCATTATGATCCAGTCATTATTTCTATGCATATTATCCAACTCTTAACCATATAAACCTGAACACTAACAGGGTATAATTATTTTCAAGTCAAGTTTAATTGTTTAATGAGGGAGGGTGTGGCTTAAAGTAGTGAACACCCTATATAAGGCACAAGTTGACTGCAAAAGACTTGAGAAGAATAAAATGGCCAGGACAAACAAGGGACTCATGAACAACCATCACAAAACATAAAAACAGTCGTTGATCATCCAGGTAACAGCACATTATTAAGAATCAAGGGTATGAACTTTTGAACCGGTTCATTTGTGTAAATTCAGTTATTACTGTGTCTTGTGGACTGTATGTAAAGATCTGTTATGTGAAATAGCTTATTCAGGGCAGTACTAAATAAAAAAAAAATTATGATCCCTCATTATTGTATTATTATTATTATTATTTTTAAATATATATTTAAAAAAAAAAAAAAAATTATGTTCATATCCAGAAAAGGGTGTTACCACGCAGGCCCTGTAGAGGTGTCTGGGCTCCTGGGTGAGTTTGTAGAGAGCCAGAAAGGCATAGGCGTTTCCTGCTGCGCCGTGACACAATCCGTAACCTTTCTTTAAGAGACCCCTGTGCCAGATCACCTCACCGCACTGCATGGCATCATGCAGGTACTGCTGCTCCCCAAACATCTTCCGGATTAAGAAAGAAAGAAATAAACATACTGTATATAATTATATACTTATTGGCCAAGTGCTTCAGTGTTGTTTGGTCAAAAAGGATTAACACGAACTGGACATGAATTAAGACAAGATTTAGACTCGTACTGAACTCCTATAAGGTGTATAATAACATGGTTGATTAGTCAAGGCTGGTCTTAAATCAGTTCTTTATGGTTTTGATTATTTTGTTTGTACCTTGTAGGCCTGCAGAAGCGTGTAGATGATTCCGGGAGAGCCGTGGCACCAGTGCACAAGGAGATCACGATTGTCGCCAATACATGGAGGGTAATTACCTGACGGCAACTTCAGCTGGCACATGTAATCCACACTGGGCTTCACTAGGGCTGACACGATGCTGTGGTTAGAGATGAAACCAGGCTACAGGGATACAAAGAGAACTAGGGTTAGGTTTTATATATATAATATATATATATATATATATATAAATAAAACCAAAAACAAATACTTCTTTTGTCAGATGATATGCCTAATTGTAGACTTTACCTGCATGAGATAGTAGTAGATGCCTGAAAGGCCATGGGCAGCGCCTACATAATGCTCCTGGTACCATTCGTACAGGAGCGGAGACTGATGCTCCACCCTCATCCTCTGAGCCAGACTCTGACCCGATATCAACACAGCATCACAGATCTACACACATACACACAGAACACATGTCAACTATCAATAACTTTTTTTTTATTGTCATTCAGTAACAACTATCTACAAGCTAGAATACCTCCTAAAGTTGATGTGTGATAAAACAGGTCACTGCTGTTAAAAATGTCCAACGATGATGTAAAAACAATTCTAGAAATATTTTAGTGTATTTCACTAAGAGAGACTGAGGACTGGGATAAGGAAGACTGGTCCGTTATTTAACAGCAAAAGCTCGGCAGGTTTAGTATAATATCCAAGGTCGTGAATTTTTTCTCCAATGAAATGCGGAAAGCCATAAGGAGACAGCATTTCAAGACCATGCGGAAATGGTTGAGGGGGATGAATGTCTGAAGGCACTCCAACTTCTGAGGAGGCCAAGATGTAGGATCGCAAATGCCAGATTCCATTCTCTATAGGAGGACAACTATGATTGTCAGCTATAGTGTACATGGAGGTAAGGAGTGGGTGAGCCTGACAAATACCATACAAGTTATGGTGGACCTCAGCAGATCAATCACTCTAGTTCATCCCTTGGTGGACTGTAGGGACTCAATACACCAGGACCCAAGAATCAAGGCCTGTGGTGCTGGGAAATTACCTCGAAATGACCAGTTCCTACCCTTCTACAATGCAATTTCCTGGGCTCCTGATGGGGACTCTGACCCTGGGACACCACCCTTGGAGGACCTCAAGCCTGTTGTGACCACGGAGTACACTCCTGGCTGAGGATAATGAAGGATAGGCAGCTGACCCCAGAGGTCAGAGAGCCCAGCTCATTAACCCTGCATCCTTGTTTGGGTTCCATCATGCAAGCGCATGGTCCTCATGCGGAATGCCACCTGGCAAGGATCATATACCATTACATAAAAAAGTAGGTCAACAGAAAACAAACTTTTATAATCATAACACAACAAGCTTTCCCAAGCAAGATATAGTCAGTGGATTGAAAAGAGTTCACAGAACCCTTTATCCTGGTGGCCAGGGAGCCTATCGCAGGAGCCCTGGGTGTGAGGCGGGAATACACCCTGGATGGGACACGAGTTCATCACTGGGGACCGAATGGCATTAATCAATTTAAAAAATGGAATGAAGTAGTGCCTACACTCGCCGTTTTGATAACTCTGCAAATCACCCAAATGGCCCAGCAAAGGGTGGAACTGGGATAAAATTTTCTGCTAATTCAAGAAAATTCTATCTAGGCCTGGCTAAGGCACAGTATCTGGGCTACTGGACCGTCCCCTTCCTCATAAAGCCACCAGAAGGTAGCAGCAGTACAAAGCACTCATGGCAAGACAGCACCAAGAGGACGTTGACTCCAACCGATAATTGTACATTCGCCACTGATATCACCGCTCACGCAAAAAAACAAACAAAAAAAACCCCACATCAACACCAAGAATCATGCTAGAACATACTGTTAGCTCACATTTCCTGTTCTTACTCTTCATTATAAGCATATTAAATAATACATATGTGTCTGTCTTTACAGATGTTTATTTTCAGCTGTTAGGTAAATCTTCAAGTCTGACTATGCTTTATTTAGTAATACGGTCCCCTCCGAAAGTATTCTAACAGCAAGGCCAATTCTATTGTTTTTGCTATACATTGAAGACATTTGGGTTTGAGACCAAAGGATGAATATGAGGCGATAGATCAGAATTTCAGCTTTCATTTCCTGATATTTACATCTAGATGTGTTAAACAACTTAGAACATGGCACCTTTTGTGTCAGACCACCCAATTTTTAGGTGAACAAAAGTAATGGAACAGATAGACGAAGTAAATTAAAGTCAATAACACTTAATATTTGGTTGCATATCCCTTGCTTGCAATATCTGCATCAAGCCGGTGACCCATTGACATCACCAAACTGTTGCATTTTTCTTTTGTGTTGCTTTTCCACGCTTTTACTGCAGCTTCTTTCAGTTGTTGTTTGTTTCGGGGGGTTTCTCCCTTCATTCTCCTCTTCAGGAGGTGAAATGCTGCTCAATTGGGTTATGGTCTGGTGATTGACTCGGCCAGTCTAAAACCTTCCACCTTCGCCCCTGATAAATTCCTTAGTTGAGCTGGCAGTGTGTTTTGGGTCATTGTCTTGCTGCATGATGAAGCTCCTCCCAATTAATTTGGATGCATTTTTCTGTAAATTGGCAGACAGAATGTTTCTGTAGACTTCTGAATTCATTCTGCTGCTACCATCATGAGTTACATCATCAATAAAGATTAGTGAGCCTGTTCCAGAAGCAGCAATGCAAGCCCAAGCCATGACACTACCTCCACCATGCTTGACCGAGGAGATTCTATGTTTTCATGGAAGATCCTTTCTTTCTCCACACTTTGGCCTTTCCAACATTTTGGTAGAAGTTAATCTTGGTTCCAGAACTTTTGTGGCTCATCTCTGTATTTCTTTGCAAATTCTAATCTGGATTTCTGATTCTTACTGCTGATTAATGGTCTGCATCTTGTGGTATTGCCTCTATATTTCTGCACTTCTTCAAATGGTGGATTGTGATACATTCACCACTGCCATGTGGAGGTTGTTGGTGATGTCACTGTTTTGGGGTTTTTCTTCACAGCTCTCACCATGATTCTGTCATCAACTGCTGTTTTCCTTGGCCGACCTGTTTGACAAACCTATGTCTGGTTGTTAGTACACCAGTGGGATTTGTTTCTTTTTCGGGACATTCAAAATTGTTGTACTGGCTATGCCTTATGCTTGTGCAATGCCTCTTATAGATCGTCCCTCTTTCCTCAGTTTCAAAATGGCTGGATTTTCTCCCATAGACAGCTCTCTGGTCTTCATGGTGGTTTATCCTTTTTAACAACAAATGCAGTCTTCACATGCGAAACCCAGGGCTCACACCAAGAGTAGACATTCAGAGCTATTAATTATTTAAACGATCAATTTAACAGGACACACCTGGGCAACAATAAACACCTATCTGTTACATTTTCCAATATCACTTGATCACCTGAAACATGGGTGGGTTCAAACAAAAGGTGCCATGTTTTAAGTTGTTTAACACATCTAGATGTAAAGATGAGGCAATACAATTCAAACTACATTCATCTTTTGATCTCAGACCGAAATGTCTTCAAATGTATAGCCAAAACAACAGAATTGGCCTTGCCGTTCCAATACTTTCAGAGGGAACTGTATAAGACCAAATTTTGATGCATAAAAAGTGTCAGAGTTGTAGCGTGTACACGGCTGATGAAACAGAATAATAGGGCAAACTTTGCATAACTATACAGTATTTAGAAATGAGTGTCAGGCCTAGAGACCTGCTGAATGTACGGTGCGGGGATCTTTTCCTGCTGGAACTGCTGGTTGATGAAGATGAGGGAGAAGAGGTAGCCCACACGGCCATACAGCAGCTCGTTTGGGAGGCTGCCTGAACCTTTTACTACTGATTTGTAATACTGCATCAACCTGGGAATGTGCAATACAACAACACAAAAATGAAGCCAAATGACTCTGGAACTTTCTGGAACAAACGTAACGGATCATGATCTTAACCTGTTGATGCACTCTTCTGATTCCTGGGTTCTCTGTAAGCGGTGATAAATAACGGCGGCCACGGCAAGCGGCCCTGCGTCTCCGCATAGGAAAGTCACCCATCGCTGGGTTAAACTCCTCAGACTGCGGTCCACGTGCTCCAGCGCCCTCTGGAGGAACGCAGGGTCGCCATAGACCGAGTGAAGGTGCAGGTAGAGCAAGGCGATGCCTAAACGCAGTAAAAAAAATAATAAAAAAAATCACTGATGTCGTGACTACCTGCTCTGAGGCTTCAGGTGGTATGAATTTACAGACGGGTCTAGAAGTATTGGCGCCCTTGGTAAAGCTCTCGAAAACATCTTGGTGGCTAATAAGCTTAACTTTTTTTATTCTAACGATAAAAAGAAGTTTATTCCAACTGATTCTTATAATATTTAAAATTAATTTATTTAATATTTTAATAAATAAAAACACCATGTTTTTTGGTTTGTTTGCTTATTCACTTATTTATTTCTCTACAACAAAATTTATTCAATTAATTCCAATGTATTCTTATAATACAACGATACTAAATAAGTGTAAAAACTTACACTTAACCACTTAAGTGGTTACAGTTAGCACGATTTTTTTCTTCCAGAAGTAAACATTCGTAATTTAAAAAAAAAAAGAAAGAAAATGAAACACTGATGATGATCTCAACTGCTTGGTTTGTAAACTTTGATGAATTATTATTTTTTATTTTTTTGGACAATCCTTTTGATCTGCAAGTTACTAATTGTCCGATCAACCAGTCTAGCTGTGATAAATCATGAGACAGACGTGTTTGCATTTCTCGAACCTGCCCAGCCTGTGTATCCGGTGCCATCACTCGGGTCGGCTGTCTTCAGCCCGTTCTCCATCACGGCCAGCAGCTCTTTAATCTTACTGCTAATACGACCTGCGAAAGCGGGCGTGAGCTGGGTATAGAAAGGATTTAGAATTTAGAAGTACGATAAAATGCTCAATATTCATCCTGTTATTTATGGAGGCACGTGTAACTCACTTTCCCTTGAGAGTCGAACAGGTCCTGTGTGCTCTCGGGTCCATTATAGTCCAGGTAGGGGTTCTTTAGAGCTCGCTGGTCCACCATCTTACACCTCGCTGAACAGGATTGCAGCACAAGACATGATTGTAGGTTAGCTTTTAAACTGAAGTATCGGTCTGGCAAATGTTATTTCTGCACAAACACGATGCGAGCTTATTTACGAAAAACTGCTTTCGGGAGTGTCCGTTTTTGTCCAGCTAATACGACGCTAGCTAGCGAGAAAGGAACAAATGTGCTCACTTGATTAATGTCACACTATTAAATGTCGCACACAACCCTTTGGAGGAGCTACTGTCGAAACGTCACAGGAGAAAAAACAAAAAAAACAACCCAAAAATAGCGTGAAACCGAGGACTAGCTTACCGGGGATAGTTTTGTTTTCATGATTAAAATGGCTACAGATGAACAATAACCTCATTATCGAATTGTAACTAGTCAAAGCCATGAAGTAAATCCAAATTAACTGCTAAAATCAGCAGTGTGTGGTGCCGTTATAGGAAAACGATCAACGGCGAATTTATTAAAGGACGCGTCATGTTTTTTTTTTTTTTTAGAACAAAAACCAAACCTCATTTTATAGTTATGAAGATGAACCCCGCCCCAAAAAACAAACAAACAAACAAACAAACAAAAAAAAAAACCACAGCTTGTCTTGTTACCGGGAAACCAGAAAGTGCGACACGCTGACACTGCAGACTCCTTCCGTAAACGTGAAATAAACGTCTCCTTACAGAAAACGTCACCAAATCTACGATCACGCGCGTTTTTAAATGGGCTCGCGTGCAGCCGAGACGATAGAAATGACTATTCATGTATTAAAACGCTTATTTTAACGCATTAAATCAACGCCAATCAAAACGCAGCGTTCCACAGCGCTGTGATGTAACGGGACACGATTCCGAGTTGTGACGTGAACCAGTTTTTTCGGAAAGGAGAAAAAAAGCAAAAAAAACGGAAAGAAAAAAAAACCAAAAAAAAACCCCCGCTTCTCCAAGATGCCATTTTGGATCCGTGTGACGTATCACAAAATAACTCTGGCCTAAAATAATGCGCT
Organism: Cranoglanis bouderius; assembly: GCA_023630585.1. Taxonomy (NCBI): domain Eukaryota; kingdom Metazoa; phylum Chordata; class Actinopteri; order Siluriformes; family Cranoglanididae; genus Cranoglanis; species Cranoglanis bouderius. The sequence continues at coordinate 19,016,791 of CM042552.1, forward strand.
TTTCCAGTTAATGAATTGCTAATTTACACCTAATTAAGAACAACGCGGTGAAAAAACCCAACAAGACAATACGTTAGAGGTGCGTATACGTTAGCATTAGAGCTAAGCTAAACAGATATATCTCTTTTTCTTATTATAACAACGGTCATATTTAGCTACAACACGCAGCACAAACGCGGCGTGGCGTCCGCACAGGCCGTAGCTCACTTAATAACGTGCAATATGTTCGTACAAACTAAGAATATTCACCAAAGATTTTACTTATGAATGTAAAACGACATTTTCAATGTAAAAGGCGAATGATTTAACCAAGCTACGACGCAGCGAAAACGTACCGTACAAGTTCGTGCTGAATCCCAAATAACGCTACGTTCATTATGAGCGTGCACTAGCTACGGTATGACAGACCGGATTTTACTGACTCCGTAGTGCACTATTATGTCCAATAATCCGTCGTTTGGAACGCGGCCCGGTTGGTCGCGTCTTCTTCGTGTTACTATATCTGAAGCGCTGTAGGCCAGTTTGTGTGATCAGTGCCACCTGGTGGACAAGTGGCGCAACAACACATCTCACTGCAGCGATTTGGGTTAGGGTTATAAGAGAATGGGGTCGTGACGCCAGCAATGCAAGGCATTGTGGGATTTTAGGACACAGACGCTGTGTCTCCCCCTGTCCCAAATGGCACACTCCGCCCTAGTGGCCCTCCTCCGAGTCCACACTTTGGTGACGTCAGCTAATGCAGACCTATGGGGCGCTAGGGCGTGAGTCCACGAGGGTGATGGGACTATTAATAGACGGCTTTTGGGACGGACTCGACGTCGTGAGGGTTATTGTTGTTTTCAAAGATGGCTTTCTAAAGGATGTACTGAAAGTAATAATGAACCACAAATACAAAAACAGCATCGTTTTTTTAAATTTATTTATTTTTTATCAGATAACAGTTGACAAACGGTCATAGCCTGAAGTTCGATTCCATATTAACTGACTATAATTTCACGTTTTTAATCTTCAAACTATATAATGAAATATTACTAAAAGCTAGAGCTACAATTCACTTGCATTGTAAATCATTGTTAATTATAATAACAAAAAACCTGCACTCGAAACTCCTCCCCAACCTCCCGCGTCAACGAAACTCCTCCTCCTGCTTTCTGATTGGTCTGTCGCAAGGACTTACGGGTAACGGACCGCCGGGAGCCTGCTGCAGTGCGGGCCTCGATGGAGGCCGCATCGAGGGCGCAAAGGGGGCGCTCGCGAGCACCCTTACAAGCGCTAAAATCACGAATGGGACACACTACGTACTCGTAGAATTCGCACGCGCGCGACTGAAGGCCACGAGACCGCAAGTCCACATGAAGTGCGCCATTTGGGACAGGGGGTCTGAAACCGCTCCCTATCTCCTATATAGTGGGCAGTGGTAGCTCAGCAGTTAAGATGTTGGACTACTGATCAGAAGGTCATGAGTTCAAGCTCCAGTGCTGCCAAACTGCCACTGTGGGCCCTTGAAACTCCCAGGCCCTTAACCCTCAACTGCTCAGATGTATAAATGATATAAATGTAAGTCACTCTGGATAAGGGCGTCTGCCAAATGCCATAATTGTAAATCGTGTATATATAGTGCACTATATCGGATCGGATGTCGGCCATTTTGTTCATTCCCTACATTCGTTCACTCGTTTATACCCACAATGCACTCTGATTTTGAGTGTACATCCTCGCCAACGCACTATTTCCCATACTCCAACGCGAGGCGGTGACAATAAACATGGCGGACGGCAACTTTTATTGATTAAAATACATCTGTATCAAGATATTTCGAAGTGAAATGATACAGATTATTGACTGACTGGCACGGTATTTATTTTCAGCCACTTACTAGTTTGTGACGTAACTTTTAAATTAGCAACTGCACACATCAAATGATAATTTGGTGGATTGTTGACATATATAAGTTAACATGTACAGTATTCGCAGGAAACAGTATATTGAGGTTTTAATTAATTCAGGGACGGATGAGGGCGAAATATGATTTAGTCGCATTTCTTCTTACAGGAGTTGGAAGGATCTAGTCGTCGGTTATTTAGTTAACAGGTGGATGTATTTTGTGAAATGTCTTCTTACCGATAGATGGCACCGTTGAGCTAATAAAGCACGCCATTTTCTTCTCCTCAGGAAAAGGTTTCACCAAAACTAGCGAGACGCAGTACGTTTTACACCATGTTTACCTCAGGAGAATATAGTTATTTTATCCTTTTTTAAACAGACAAATACAATAAATGTGACAGACAGTAGTGTTTTTATTCTCTTTTGTTCATTTTTAAATATAATAAATATATTCATTACATATAATAAATAAGCCCAATAGTAAATAAACATGACAAGCAGTTGTTTTTGTTCTCTTTATCAACTGATACAATAAACGTGACAAATGAACTTTACTGTTTTCCGATACAGTCCCTAATGTCCTCATGTCCTCGACTGAGTGCTCTCTCTCTCTCTCTCTCTCTCTCGTATTTACGTCAGCGTCCGAATTCGCTCACTCATTTCCGTTCACTTCTTCCCCACGTACTGGACTCAACTGTCATTCTCATTTCTTATATTTGTGCGTCCTCGCTTCCTTTACCTGGGTTCCTTGCATTTTAGCTCCACCCCTTTAGGAAGGATGCAAGGACGAGATACTGATCGTATGCGAAATGTCTGGGTTATTCCGCAATGAATTAATGAACAATACATCGTTTATCTCATGTCTTGCGCAGCTTTGCATATCCGAGCATTCAACTCCTCGTTCCTCGCCTCCTCGCGGTTCAGTTGGAGAATTCATATGTCCTCCAAGATGGCTGACTTCGATCGGTTTCCGGGACCCGGGCTGGAGGACGGAGGAGCGAGGAAACGAGGACGCATCGATTTGAGTATTGAGAAGCACCCTGAGTAGTAGTGGAGGTAGACGCTGATGTTTACAAACATTAATGATTTACAAAATCATTTCTTTCAGTAATGTGAATAAAACTAGGAAGATACCAGACACTTTGACTCTACACATACAGGTGCATCTCAATAAATTAGAATGTCGTGGAAAAGTTCATTTATTTCAGTAATTCAACTCAAATTGTGAAACTCGTGTATTAAATAAATTCAGTGCACACAGACTGAAGTAGTTTAAGTCTTTGGTTCTTTTAATTGTGATGATTTTGGCTCACATTTAACAAAAACCCACCAATTCACTATCTCAACAAATTAGAATACTTCATAAGACCAATAAAGAAAACATTTTTAGTGAATTGTTGGCCTTCTGGAAAGTATGTTCATTTACTGTACATGTACTCAATACTTGGTAGGGGCTCCTTTTGCTTTAATTACTGCCTCAATTCGGCGTGGCATGGAGGTGATCAGTTTGTGGCACTGCTGAGGTGGTATGGAAGCCCAGGTTTCTTTGACAGTGGCCTTCAGCTCATCTGCATTTTTTGGTCTCTTGTTTCTCATTTTCCTCTTGACAATACCCCATAGATTCTCTATGGGGTTCAGGTCTGGTGAGTTTTCTGGCCAGTCAAGCACACCAACACCATGGTCATTTAACCAACTTTTGGTGCTTTTGGCAGTGTGGGCAGGTGCCAAATCCTGCTGGAAAATGAAATCAACATCTTCAAAAAGCTGGTCAGCAGAAGGAAGCATGAAGTGCTCCAAAATTTCTTGGTAAACGGGTGCAGTGACTTTGGTTTTCAAAAAACACAATGGACCAACACCAGCAGATGACATTGCACCCCAAATCATCACAGACTGTGGAAACTGAACACTGGACTTCAAGCAACTTGGGCTATGAGCTTCTCCACCCTTCCTCCAGACTCTAGGACCTTGGTTTCCAAATGAAATACAAAACTTGTTCTCATCTGAAAAGAGGACTTTGGACCACTGGTCAACAGTCCAGTTCTTCTTCTCCTTAGCCCAGGTAAGATGCCTCTGACGTTGTCTGTGGTTCAGGAGAGGCTTAACAAGAGGAATACGACAACTGTAGCCAAATTCCTTGACACGTCTGTGTGTGTGGTGGCTCTTGATGCCTTGACCCCAGCCTCAGTCCATTCCTTGTGAAGTTCACTCAAATTCTTGAATCGATTTTGCTTGACAATCCTCATAAGGCTGCGGTTCTCTCGGTTGGTTGTGCATCTTTTTCTTCCACACTTTTTCCTTCCACTCAACTTTCTGTTAACATGCTTGGATACAGCACTCTGTGAACAGCCAGCTTCTTTGGCAGTGAATGTTTGTGGCTTACCTAGTGAACCAAACTGAGAGACCATTTCGAAGGCTCAGGAAACCTTTGCAGGTGTTTTGAGTTGATTAGCTGATTGGCATGTCACCATATTCTAATTTGTTGAGATAGTGATTTGGTGGGTTTTTGTTAAATGTGAGCCAAAATCATCACAATTAAAAGAACCAAAGACTTAAACTACTTCAGTCTGTGTGCACTGAATTTATTTAATACACGAGTTTCACAATTTGAGTTGAATTACTGAAATAAATGAACTTTTCCACGACATTCTAATTTAATTGAGATGCACCTGTATTATATTATACAGGATTATATTCATAGAATGAATCTGTTCTGTGAGTGGAAATGTTTTACATTGGAAAATACAAGCAATTTCGAGAAGCCCTGAAACACTGAATGACGACAAAGCTAACCTGACCGAGAAGCACCAAGCTGCATTCCGATCTTTTATTTATTTCAGTCTCTTTATTTGACTCAAGATGGCATCTTGAAACCCGAGCTTGGGGAACATGAAGAGGATCTTAAATTAGAGATGAAGATTCAGGGATGTGACTTGACCCGCAGGAGAGCTCTTATTCCTCTCCTTATTCATTTTTTAATTTGTGTGTTGCTACAGAGAGAACTGTGGCTTATTGGATTTTCGTGTAGCCTTAGTGTATTGGCTGTAAAGAAATATGTTTTAATAATAATAATAATAATCATAATAATAAGAATGAATACCTCCTTATCGTGTATGAGGGGAATACTAAAATAAAAACAACTGAGCAAGAACTATATACGCACACGGAATTACAACTCTAAATGAGTAGATCATAATTTAAATAAATGAATAAAAATCGGAATAAAATGTATTTTGAAATGTAACATAAAGAAAAAGAACTCGTTAGACAACTCATTTGTACATATAAATAACCTAGACAGAATTTTCTAAAATAAAACAATTAATAAAGTAAATTACAACACACTAACACTTTTCTGCTTTCTTGATTTTTTATTTTGGAAGCAAAGTCAATAATATCATCAAAAGAAATTTTATTGGCTATGTACCGATTGATTCTTATTATTGCTAATCCACTCAGGTGTTCCTGTCCCAAACTGCGCATGATCGTTGACCTATGCAGAGTCTCAAAATAGGCCACGCCTACCTGATGTTACATGTATCTGTTGTGATGTGATGTGTCTGTTAGATTAGATTACTGCCCTAAATGCCCAGTGGCGCATGTATCTGTTACACTGTCCTGAAATCCCTGGAAAAAAAAAAGGGCCTGCCATGTGAAGGCAGCTAACCACATCGTTTAGCAGCAAAAAACACAAAAATTTCCCAGCTCAGGAAAGTCATCAGGACAGGGGAGTTTACACTTTCCAGAGAGAGAGAGTGAGAGATAGAGAGAGAGAGAAAGACAAAGAGAGAGAGAGACTGGTGAAATATTTTGGGGGTAGCGGCACTCCACTTGCACGTTGTTCTGCATCACACCACCCTAGCATGCAATAATTTTGTATAACAGCACGGACTGGAGTGTGTTATTGGTTACGTAAAATAGTCTCTTTATAAAGTACAGGATGTGTGTTTTGTTGTCCGTGGTAAAAAAAAAAAAAAACAAACAAAAAAAAAAAAAACGTGCAAAAATATTTAAACAAACAAAAAAAAGGAATAACATAACAATACCACCAGGCCGCTAGGTGGCGATAACTCATTGCGTTAATTACTTAACGCAATAAATTCAGCGAAGAAGAAGAAAACAATTTTTATTTTTTTCCACTGGTGACGGCGACGCTCTGCATTTTTTCGGCTCGGGAACCTGAGCTCTTTCTCTCTCTCACCCAGCTAATCATCTAAAAAAAAAAAAAAAAAAGACAATTTCGATCGAGTTAAAAATAAAAAGCTCGTTATTGTGTCTGAGATAAATTAAACCGAACCTCGCTGGCTGAGCTGCTCGGCTAACGGTGAGTGGCTGAATCCCAAATCGACTTCCACTTCCTGTATACGTTCACTACAGAGGCTGCGAAAACAATGGCGCCTACGCCCTTTGCAGTGCACTTGATATCCAATAGGAATCTATTTGGGATTCAGCCATAGTAAATCGTTCTGGTGCTGGTTCAGCTACTTTTATTGTTTACGCGAATTGAGGTCCTTGTTCGTTTGTTTTTGTCTTAAACGTTTTGATGTTAAAGGATGACCGTGGAGTTCATTTCTTTATAAATTAGCAGCGTGCTATAAGTTTGTGGGTTACTGGTTCAGTTTTCCGCTAGCAGCTGCTAGTAATTAAATAGCCTACATTGTTCTCTTCGGCTGCATTTTCAAACGTCACTGCACATTTTATATAATCATAAATGTGATAATGTAGCACCAGGCAGCAAGTTTTAAGAAATAAATTCCTAACAAATGTGAAATGTAATAGACATGAAGGCCTAGAATGACCACCTCACACCCATCCGTAGTCTGTCCACTGCAGAGTACCGTTTACTTTCATCACAAAGGCTTTAGCTGTTAGCATTCAGCTAGTTATTAGCATGCTAGCTAACATTTCAGAGATTAGGAATAAAGCTGCTGTTAGTTCGCCCTGGTGAAGGTTTTCCTCACGTGCTGAAAAAGCACTAATTTGCAATCAGTGACAAAAAAAAAATCCGTGTTTCACAATTGAGGCGGATGTCTTTTTCTTTTGTGAAGGTTTCTTGTGTATCTTTTATTAAAAAAACAAAAAAACAAAAACAAATGAAGTGTTTATACTTTTCTACAGACGGTGGTCTCTTGCAATGCCTCGGACGCAGGCGCCTGATCCTGCTCACTCACAGGTAAAGCATAGCCATGAGAAACACGTCATTCTTCTGAATTATTTTTGTTTTTAAACGCCATGTTTTGGTCCAAATTTTGGTCATTTGCTAGTTCCCAGCTTCCTACCTAACCTGTCATTCGACAGCTACCAGCTACTCACTGGTCAGGGTGAGGAATACTGTACACTCTTTTTCTGAGGGTGTGTTCACACCTAGTCGAGAGAGAAATTCATGTTTTGGTTTGTTTGCTATTTGGTTTGGTTTCTTTTCTCATTGTGCATAATGAAACGAACCAAAACCCCCCACCCACAGTTGTAGGGCTGAAAACGCACGCGTAAAACTCCTTCGTTTTATTGGACTGTCCTGCTTTTGATGCAAGTAGACAACACTTTCATGTCGTAAGCTCACTCGGGGACTTGTTCAGTAAGATTTTACCAGAAAATGTAGAATTTTTATCATATGTAAACGTAAACCGTTATATATATAATCTTAACTGCTGTATTTTCCTTTCGTTTGGTTTTATTTTTGTTGTGTTTATGCAACGCTTGTAATTTTGGTAATGAAGATAGCCACAGATGCTGACATGGCATTAAAAGCTACAATACTACTACTACTACTACTAAAACGCCTTCATTCATTGGTCAGTAATACGATGACGGAAAACGTTAACAAAAACCGTTACCGAGGACGAGTCCGAAATCGCGTACCGTGACGTGTACCTGCTGCTCGGCCGTCGATGCATACCGTACTCATGAGTATATGCGTGTAGTATGAATACAATCTGGACATACTACATCTGCCATGTTGGCATCGTCATCATGACTGCAAAAACTTGGAGCCCGCCAGATTTGAGCACCTGCGCCGCAACCGTTTTTCCTTGTTTACACCTTCAACAAGTTAACAGTTTACTCTGGGGTCGTTCAACAAGTACGGTTTAACCACGAGCAGCAAAGTTTTAAATCGATAGCGCTGACGCTTAAAAAGAGCCGACGCGCTGCCTTGCGCCATTTCTGATTCCGAGAGCTCTTCCGCGCCACAGTCCCGTTGCCTTATGGGATAGCGCAGCGTCCATTGGTTCCATGCTGCAGAGTCTCGGCGGAAGCAGGAGGTCATCCGGGTATTTCTCGCCCACTGTTTTATGAATACTGAGAATTCGGACGTACTACACCTTTGGTGTACTGCTTTTCGCCTACTTATAGTAGAGTACTAGGGATGATCGGATTAGTGGTAGCTCAGCGTTTAAGACGTTGGACTACTGATCAGAAGGTCATGAGTTCAAATCCCAGCACCGCCAAGCTGCCACTGTTGGGCCCTTGAGCAAGGTCCTTAACCCTCAACTGCTCAATTGTATGAATGAGATAAACGTAAGTCGCTCTGGATAACAGCGTCTGCCGAATGCCGTAAATGTAAGTTTCCACAGCCCTTAACTCTGTCCTCTGGCTCAGTTTATTTTGTTGTCCGCAACCCAAAACACACACCGTGTTTGGTTCACTTCCTTCCATTTGAGGCGATTCAGGATCGAATCGCTTTCTTGCTGCAATTGAAGCGCGCTCATGGAGATGGTCTCGGACCAGTTTGTTTCAGTCCTCGCCTGATTCCGATCGCGGTGTTCTCACCTGCACAGACAAAACGCACCCGAGTTCGATTCAAACGGACTAAACACTACGTTTGTGAAAGCACCCCGAGACCCTGCATGCTCATGACGAACCCTCAAGAATCCCAATTTACTGACTGTGCGCTTGATAAGGCGGCTTTAATTTGACAGTGTTTCTACGGCTGTCAGGTTGAAGATGAGCCGAAACAGACTTGCACGAGCGGAAAGACATCGAACCCCGAAGGACACGTCGACGCCGTCGACGGACAGAACGAGCTTCTCGACGACGAGTTCGGATCCGACGAGTCGGGTTGGTGCACAGATACGTGGCCTCTGTAAATAAACATGTCGGTGAACTTCTGTCGGTGTGTGTCTGACTGTGTGTGTGGGTTTCTTCATCTATGTGCACGTTAGGACACTGCTTGAAGGAAGAGTCTTTGGAGCTGAACAGCGAAGATGATGATGATGGAAACGATCTCGACAGACTGAATATCATCTGCATTAAGGAAGAAGATCCTGAAGATGACGACTACCTCTGTAAGACAGCAGGGCACGTCGGAGTCCGCTCAGTGACGCGCCCTGTATAGTGCACTACGTGTTTCTTATATACAACAAAATAAACTCTTTAAGGCAAGACACTACAGGTAGCATTTTAAAAGGATGAGCCGACATTTTTATTTATTAATTTTTTTTAAAGACGTTTATTTATGCAAAGAAGGCTTCAGCTTAATAAATATATGTACATTGGGATCATGTGAGACCCAGAATAAAACCAAAAAAGTCTAATCTTTGGATGATGGCATTTACAGAGGTTTTTGGAATGTTAATTGTTTAACAAAATTCCATACACTTTATGGAAATGTTTATTTTAAAATTATTTACAAATTTTTTTAAATATAATTTTTCAGCTTATGGTGGATTTTTGTCTGAAATGTCCTAATACAAATCCAACTGTGATAACTTCCTCTGTAATGTCCTGAATGGTTTACAAGTTTTATAAAGGAAATTGACGTATCAAAATGGCATATGTCGAAATATATAGCAGGACACAATCAAATAAGATTACTACACTGTAAGAAAAGAGATGCTATGGATGCCATTTATAATATGTATATATATAATCTGAGAAGATCAACATGGCAAAAATAGTCTTTGTCATATCTATAGTGTCTTGCCTTAAACATGGTTACATGATAACCTACCTAAGCATGGGTAAACTTCTTGAAGGTGGGTAATTGATATAAATCTAAACACTGATGAACTACCTGAACACACACACACTAGAGAACACAGATAAATGAATGATAAACACTTGTTGAACATGGTTAAACAATGCACAAAGTATATGAACACAGATAAACTACATACTTGACCACGGATGCATGATAGCCTGCCTGAACACATGAGCTATTGATGAAGTATCTCAACAAGCTGATGCCTCCATGAGCACAGAAATACTATTTGAACACATAAATTATTTGAACCAGGATATATGATAGATCAGCTGAACACAAATGAACTACTTCAACAGATACACGTTACCTACATTAACCGAGTTAATCTGCTGGAATATGGATAAATCGTAAATGATAAATGTCCTGAATAGATAAGTAAAGTACTTATATACACCTATATCCTACTTGAATGATGGCATGGATAAATATTAAACGACTTGGAAAAAGAATACATGATAACTTGCTTGAACACACAAAGAACCCACCCATACACAAAGTAAATTGGCTGCATTCTCTCCTTCCAGACTGCGAGGTTTGCAAATGCTTTTTCGTCAACAAGTGCGAGATTCACGGTCCCGCTCTGTTCATTCCTGACGCTCCTGTTCCCATGGGGGTCGCGGACCGTGCCAGACGAACCCTTCCACCTGGACTAGAGATTCGGAACTCCGGTGTTCCTGATGCAGGCCTGGGGGTGTTTAATAAGGGAGAGACCGTTCCAGTTGGAGCGCACTTTGGACCCTACCAGGGAGATCCGGTAGACCGAGAGGAAGCAATGAACAGTGGTTATTCATGGGTGGTGAGTAATATAATCCCAAAATTAGAAATATGATTAATTAAATCAATTAATGATTGGTAACTTGCATGTAGTACTTTTCTTTCATTTTAAAAGTGTTATTTACGTTAAAGTATAGAACGTAACTGTGCAATATTTTTACAGATATACAAAGACAGGCAGCGTGAGGAATACATAGATGCTACGAATGAGAAACATGCTAACTGGATGAGGTGAGGAATACACTGCTGATGGCTGTTGAATTATTCAACTAATTTTGTTGAAAAACCTTGTCTTTCCCCCGCCACTAATTTACCTGTCACATGCTTTGTTACTCTGTGTCTTAATTCTCTCTTTTTGCTCTCGCTTTGTCTCTATTTCTCATTTTTCAGGTATGTGAATTGTGCTTGTACTGATGAAGATCAGAATCTTATGGCATTTCAGTATCAAGGAGGGATTTTCTATCGTTGCTGTCGACCCATCAAACCAGGACAGGAGCTTCTAGTGGGCTACGAAGAGGAATACGCCAAAGATCTCAGTCCTGCATTCGAATACCTTTGGAACAAAAAATGTTCCACAAATGGTTATGTACCAACATTTAAATTTCATTATGCTTATTTAGACTATGATTTTTTTAAAAGTATACTTGATACATACTACATACGGTTTATGCTCCTGCAGACAGATTAAGGTAATAAGACCTGACCTGATAATAAGACTTGTGAAGCAGGTAGTAATGTAAATGCCTTTTATACATAAAGTATTGATTCTCTCTTTTTTTTTACGGGTATACATATTAGCAATTTTTATTGACCATGTCCATTCTAGGGCAACTCACTTGCTTATGATTCTCCTACCCGAGTAGAACGATGTCATTGGTTAATCCAGGGTGTTCCCTTGTTGGTGGGACCACAAGTTAATCATTATTTGGCTAGAACTAGTGGTACTAGGTATGTATTGACAAACTGGACCCATTCAGAGCTGTTATTCTTGAGCTAGCTGCTGCTCTTCAGGGCTTAAACTGGAAGTGCTTGCTATCCCTGGGCTGGAAGTAACCTCTACTTCATGTTGTTGAGCTAGAGTTGATTCCCCCATGGCCTTTGTTACCAACCAAATCAGCCTCTCTCTGAGGGCTTGATCAGGGGCCATGAGGGGATTGGGTACATGAGGAGACCTATGGGTTGACTTGGGTGTTAACACTGAAGGTCTTAGGAAAGTTAGGAACTTACTTAGTTAGGAAGATAAAATTTCTCTCAACAATTCTTAAACATCTGAATAGGCTGCATAGTTGAGTGTATTAGAAACAGTGGTTCTGTTCCACCCCTCCTAACTGCCAGGGATTAACACCTGGATACCTTGTTGTGCACATGCACACATATGTAGAGATCTTTAACACAAAGTTATGTGGTGACCATATGATCTAATAAAATGCCATTAATAATGGCTGGTATTCTTTTTAATTATTTTTGCCTTCGTACACATCAGGCGTTTTTGGGCTATCTGTGTAAGAACTGATGATAGTTTCACAGGTGTTCAGTCGGCTGCAGGTTAATGGATTAATCTATGCTGCACTTGCTTTGCAATTATAATTGAGGGCAACGTCCATTGGTGTACTAGGCCCTTCGGGTACCATGGCATGTGAGAAGGCCATGGGTGTGGTGGAGTGGGATTGTCTTTGTAAATACACGATTATAACACTGAATCAGGAGTGTGGTGGGGTGAATTTGTTCTTCACTAACTTGCCTATACGGGCTGGAGGGGTAGTCCTCCATCTTCCTGCATAATCAATGAGCAGGGTTTGCCTTGGATTCTCTCAGCAAAGCCTTCTGGGCAACAGCCAGGACTTCAATCACTAGTAGTTAACCCACGTCTCCAAGAGATCTCCAACGGTAATCAGAGTTTGGGGTTAAGTTTCCACTGAGAGGTTTCCAAGTTAATTCTGTGGTTCGCTCAGTGATTTAACCTTTCACAGCAGTCTACTCTATAGTAAAGTAGCAACTTGTTGGCTTTCATCTGATATTGCTGAGTGGTTTGTCCTTGGATTAGTGCTCTAGCGCAGATAGATTCCAACTATTGTGATGGCTGTCAAGTTGGATGATTTAAATGTCTGTCGGCCTGTCGGTGTCCTCAGCTTTATGATTGACAAAAAATAAAGTGTTGTATTCCTTAATGTGTTTTTACGAATCTTAATAGCCTGCTGTCTGACCTTGGAGTGGAACAACGAGAACATCTTTCTTTGATGCATCATAGCTTCCCTTATATATACTGCCAAACAGATAAAGCCGCAGATGTCTCGGCTCTCAAACATGAAGGGAGACTTAAATAAAGAAATTGAAGCAACATGTTGTTAATCAGGCTACTTTGCTATACAAGAATTCAATAATCATCTCCACTGCTGTTTACCACAGAGCACATGCACGCATAGTTGATATAATTTCATTCAAATTTTATAACGAGTTTAGTTACAGCTAATAGCTTGTCACATTTATTTACAGTCCTGACTTCAATTCTGCAAGCATTCTCGAACTTGTTTATGGGTAATTAAGCCCAAAAAATGGATTAAATGCTCAGGCTAGTGATTACAGCTACAGCCGATTCGTAACCAGTTTCGGGTACATGACACGTGTTTGTCTGGTCCTACCCCCTTCTCCCCCAACCAAGCCACAGGCAATACGGTATATTTAAGGTTCAAGATAGGACGATGGCATATTACACATGGTCTCAATTGCCTAATGCCTAGAATGCACAGTGATGCCAAAAGAGAGCTCAGCATCTCTCTTAAGGCAGATGGAAGGCTTAGCATCAGATATGGCTTAGCTAAAACCTGTGATGTTGAAGTCAAAGCCTCACACAGAGAGAGAGCTCACAACCAATGACGGAATTTGTCAGACAGGGGCCTGAAGCTCTTCCTGTTCCAATTGTGAAAAAGATAAGGATTATATATCTGTGGCTGCATCTGAAAGGCTCTTGAGTCCAACTAGGAATCTTCTGCCGAGTCGCAGTAGTCATCGGCATCTCTGGTAACATCCAGGAGATAATATGAATTAGCCTTTAACAGCTTGCAGGCTAAGCAAAAAGGCTCTAGATGGGCCATAATAGCCAACCTACATTTACCGCATTTGGCAGACACCCTTATCCAGTGCAACTTACATTTATTTCATTAATACATCTGAGCAGTTGAGGGTTAAGGGCCTTGCTCAAGGGCCCAACAGTGGCAGCTTGGCTGTGCTGGGATTTAAACTCACGACCCTAATGTCTTAACCACTGAGCTACCACTGCCACCACTGCAACCTCAAAGTGTGGACATGTGTTGTTTGGTGGAGAACTGTGGCTGAGACACAGCCATCAAAAAGGAGACAGATGCCCTGGTGTCAGAAGTGGCTCAGCTAAAATCAGTGATGTTAGAGCAGAAGCCATGTACAGCGAGAGCTTGTGCCTGATTGTGAAGCGCTTAGTATAGCAGGAGCCGGTTCTCTCTCCCACTCCTCATCCTTTCATGATGTACACAGATTCAGCTCTGAGTTCTTACAAACCATGCTACAGGAGTCATACTTGGGCAATCATGGTTTAGCATTTCTGGAGACTGGGGGCAGACACCAGCAACCTGTCAGTTGTCACAGCACTGACTATGGCAAAGCAACGGTATTTAGTAGGGAGATTCCCTTTGCTAATTATGTGGTTATGCTAAGCTAATAAAATGGTCAAAGGCTCTCATGCTGTGTTGATAGCTGTGTTTGGGGAATATTTCCCAGCTGACTGTGAACAGCCAAGCTAAGCTGTGATATGCAGCTTCAGTTTCAGCAGTATCTGGCAGTCTTTACCAGCCATAGAGGCTGTTGGTAGGCTCCTAGGTTGGATCTTGAGTCCTAAAAGTACAAATATCACACAGTCTGACTTCTTGCCTGCACTATTGACTTACATTTAACTGTGGATACCTCCACCCCATGGAGCCATTCATGAAGGACTAGGGCGGCCGATGGGATGTTTATGGTCAAAAACATCCTTTAGCAGTGTGTGCATCAGACAGGGATTTTGATGTATTAATTGCAGGTGTGTAAACATAAATTCTGCCATTGACCTACCATTTTCCTCAAGAACAATGGACTACTTGGACAAACACTTCTGCATTTTATTTACCACAGTTCCTGTTTTTCTTGTTCCATAACTACGTTCATATTTGCAGCTCATCTGTTAGACTGTCATATCAGTGAGTCTGTGCAATGTGCTCTTTGTGCCGTTATCGCTCTGGAACAGTTCCCTTTTGACAACATGACGGATATTTCAAGTAAATGTCCAACCATCCATCTTCTCTCTAGAGCCGTGTGTGTAGACAAACTGCCTTATCGCCTCTGGGAACGGCCCTATTGCCTTTGGGAGCCAGAGGCATTTGGGTACCATCATATTCATAAGATGGGTTCTGATGGACCTCTATCAAGGAAAAGGCCATCTGCAATGTGTACACCTTCCTCATGCACATCTCACGGTGGCGATGCAGACAGTTTCATGGTGAACAGGGGATATAGGTAGTACTGGAGTAGACCATACAGTTCATCATGGTGAAAACCAGGTTTTGCTGCCATGCTTGGACTGTGAACCGCACCTACAGCAGTAGGCCCGGCATGGGTGGTTGCAAATAAAGTGATCTTAGAAGTCAGTAGAGCCTGCAGCTAATCCCAAATACCACAGATAGGAACATATCCTTGTCCCAATTAGAAGGGCATGAGCTCTATCTCTCAGGAAGCAGGGTTTGGTGTCAGAAAGGAGAGGCCCTCAAGTCCTTCCTAACTGTATTTGAGACTGTCAAGTTTACTTTTCTTTAAAAAAAAAATAAATAAAAAATTAGCTTCTTTCAGAAACACTCACTAGACAACTAGTGTTGCTGTGATTGACGGGTGGGAGAATATGCCATCCCTCCCACAAATAGAGCATGACCAGTTTTGCTCTCTAGACCCCAGGCCATGGATGGTTGTGGTATAGGTGGGAGTCAGACTTGTTTGACCAGTTGGAACTTGTTGGACCTGGGTCACTAATGGTTAGCCTCTGGAGAATGACCTACCCACTAGGTCAGCACAATAGGACACTTTACAAGGCATGAGTGCCTTCTATGCTGGGAGCTTTTAAGCCTAAAGGAGTGTTTCTGAAAGAAGCTAGGTGTCCATCAATTACCATGCTCCCCAAGAGTCAGATATGGGATCTCCCCCTTATGTTGGAATCTCTTAATCCCACACCATACAGACTCAGATAAGATGCTCATGTAGTATGAGTATTATTATGGTCAGCATTTTTTTGGCCAACAGTCACCTTGACAGTGGGCTGGGAGGACTGCATGCCTTGGCAGTAAGCCTGCCCTGCATGCTCTGACAACCAGATGGTTTCAGAGTGATCTTGTGACCAAACTCAGGGGTTATGTGCCTCAGGTAGCTAGGGATTGACTTTTCAGTGTGAAACAAGTGTCAATCTGTAGAATGTTCCCTATCCTACAGCCTAGAAGCACAGTACTATTGTGATGGGCAACACCCCAAGGTGGGTTTCATCCTCATGGACTCTGAGAAGCATGCCATTCCAGGACATTAGGCTGCAGCTACTTGTACATTGGCATACACCTCTCCAGATATTGTAAGAGGAACATTGCACCTGAGTGGGGTGAGTGCAGCGAATGCCCTTACATTTGGAGGGTGATTCAGTTCTATAGGCTATCCTGCTGTTGAAACACCACCCCGGAAGTGTTAGGAGGGATGAAATGGAATGTTAGGTTACAGTGGGGGAAAAAAGTATTTGATCCCCTGCTGATTTTGTACGTTTGCCCACTGACAAAGAAATGATCAGTCTATAATTTTAATGGTGGGTGTATTTTAACAGTGAAAGACAGAATAACAACAAAAAAAAAATCCAGAAAAACGCATTTAAAAAAAGTTGTTAATTGATTTGCATTTTAATGAGGGAAATAAGTATTTGACCCCTTCGACTTAGTACTTGGTGGCAAAACCCTGGTTGGCAATCACAGAGGTCAGATGTTTCTTATAGTTGGCCACCAGGTTTGCACACATCTCAGGAGGGATTTTGTCCCACTCCTCTTTGCAGATCCTCTCCAAGTCATTAAGGTCTCGAGGCTGACGTTTGGCAACTCGAACCTTCAGCTCCCTCCACAGATTCTCTATGGGATTAAGGTCTGGAGACTGGCTAGGCCACTCCAGGACCTTAATGTGCTTCTTCTTGAGCCACTCCTTTGTTGCCTTGGCTGTGTATTTTGGGTCATTGTTGTGCTGGAATACCCATCCACGACCCATTTTCAATACCCTGGCTGAGGGAAGGAGGTTTTCAACCCAAGATTTGACGGTACATGGCCCCGTCCAGCGTCCCTTTGATGCGGTGCAGTTGTCCTGTCCCCTTAGCAGAAAAACACCCCCAAAGCATAATGTTCCCACCTCCATGTTTGACAGTGGGGATGGTGTTCTTGGGGTCATAGGCAGCATTCCTCCTCCTCCAAACACGGCGAGTTGACTTGATGCCAAAGAGCTCGATTTAGGTCTTATCTGACCACAACATATTCAGATTTTCATTGGCAAACTTCAGACAGGCCTGTACATGTGCTTTCATGAGCAGGGGCGCTGCAGCATTTCAGTCCTTCACGGCATAGTGTGTTACCAATTGTTTTCTTGGTGACTATGGTCCCAGCTGCCTTGAGATCATTAACAAGATCCTCCTGTGTAGTACTGGGCTGATTCCTCACCGTTCTCATGATCATTGAAACTCCACGAGGTGAGATCTTGCATGGAGCCCCAGACCGAGGGAGACTGACAGTTATTTTGTGTTTCTTCCATTTGCAAATAATCGCACCAACTGTTGTCACCTTCTCACCAAGCTGCTTGGCGATGGTCTTGTAGCCCATTCCACCCTTGTGTAGGTCTACAATCTTGTCCCCGACATCCTTGGACAGCCCTTTGGTCTTGGCCATGGTGGAGAGTTTGGAATCTGATTGATTGATTGCTTCTGTGGACAGGTGTCTTTTATACAGGTAACACGCTGAGATTAGGAGCACTCCCTTTAAGAGAGTGCTCCTAATTCTCAGCTCGTTACCTGTGTAAAAGACACCTGGGAGCGAGAAATCTTGCTGATTGATAGGGGATCAAATACTTATTTCACTCATTAAAATGCAAATCAATTTATAACATTTTTGAAATGCGTTTTTCGGGATTTTTTCTTCAGACTGATCATTTCTTTGTCAGTGGGCAAACGTACAAAATCAGCAGGGGATCAAATACTTTTTCCCCCCACTGTACACATATAACCGTGTTCTATGAACCCCAGATAACCATAAAGGTTCCCAGTCACTTAGAACCTAAGTCAAACTCATGGAGAAGGTTCCATTGGGAATGCCGGCAATTACTGATGGCATTTTATAGTGTCATATGGTAGCCATGTGGCTTTGTATTAAAGACCTTGACATGTGTGCATGCACACTATAAGGTTTCAACACCACTGGAGGTTATCCAGAGTTTGTAGACTGTGGCTACATATGTAACCAAATTGTTTCACAAGTCTTTGAAAGATAGCAAGTGCATTGTTAAGGCCAAATATTTTCACTCGATAATTTAAGAGTCTGGAGTGAAACTCAGAGTCTCTAGGGATAGGCAGAATTTATTAATACATTTTTAAAAGATCTAGCTTAGTCGTGTAGTGAGTAGATCCAATCAACGTCATTGCAGTCATCAATCTGCTATAATGGAAATGAGTCTTTTTTAATGCCTTCATTGGCCGGCTCCATAAAGTTTTACACCACTATGGCATGAGCAAAAAACGGTCTAGGCTGTTGGAACACATCAAGCTGTCAGATAATAAGTTGTCAGATAATGTGTTCCTCATAAGAAAGCAAGGTTGACAATCTCCTTTCAGCTTTGTCACCTACAGATATACACATGGGTAACATATTAATGTTACTGAAGAGATGGAACACTGTTCTTCCTAAAGACATTCTATCAGTTGGGGTTCAACTGGGTATTCAAGTGGATCTAAACCAAGCCAGCAAAATGCCTCCATGACATAAAAGAGGCACCCATTTTATTTATTTTTTTTGTCACTCATGTTGGTATTGCCCTGTTTCGTCTTCTATTGTTCTACTTACTTGCATCCAGGGACAAGCAGTCAGGTGGGAGATGCCTTGTCAATATAGGGGTTTTCTTCAGGTGAGGCAACTGCACCCACAGGTAAGTCAGGCTTTTGACTTGACAAACTGCCTGCTGTGGTTTTCCCCATCAGTTTCACCTGATATTTTGTGCCTAGATCCACTGGCAAACAGATGGATAGGTCAGCAGCATTACTTTAATGTCTATGCTGAAGATTCTTCTGAATCTACCACTACAGTCTGGTACATTCTGTGTGGTGGATGGCTAATCAGTTTATATCATTGATGATATTCTTATTGCTCCTGGGACCATTACCACTCCTGCCATGGGATGTGGCGTTACACTTTCTTTGATCCACCCTTTGAGCCACAAGTAGGCCTCTATTGAATATCACCAAAGACTGCCTTTCTATTGGTGATTTCTTTAGCCCACCATTTGGTTCGAAGTTATGCACTGTTTATGCCTGCAATGCTTGACATAGAACGTGGCTGATTCTGGGGTCATGCTTCCCAAACTGGCATTTCGTCCTAAGGTCTTATTTCCACAGTATGCAAATTGTTACCTTTCTTTCATAGTCCAAATGGCAGTTAATGCTCACTTTTATTCAGTGCATGGGATTTGAGGTTTGGTGGTTCAGTGATTGGTTTGGCTTAGTGAATGTACTGATGCCTCCGTTGTTGAAATGGGATTTTGCTCTGTGCAGAAACTACAGGAACTAATCAACTAATAACAGGTGTCAATGTCTTGTCAGCCTAGCTAGAACATTTCTAACATGTCTAAATCTGTGAAGCTGCTACCAGAGGCTGCTGCCTCACTTCCGTGTTAGATCAGCCCCTTTTCTAGTGAGCGTGTTTGTACTCATTATTTAGCAAGTGGTGTCATACTGCCTCTGGTGGTGTGTGAAGATTAGTATGTTACTATGTTGTGCCTCGGATGTGAAGGTTTTTTGTTATTGGTTGTGTTTAAACCACATGGCTTGGTTGGTTACTGCTACTGATGTTAGTAATAAACATTATTGTTGTTTTTGAAGCAGTTCTTAAAAAAATATTGTTTCCTAAAAATTTTAAAAACTTAAAAATTGCATTGCATTTGAAGTTGTCTGTTTTTTTTGTCCTGCTCCAGAAATGAATGGCATCCTGTTGCAAGCCTTCTCCTGCTCCTTGTGTGCACTTTCCTATACATCTTTATTTCACTTCCACAAACATATCAAGAGATGCCACTATGAGGAGTATGTGAGACTGATGAATTCAGGAGAGATTACCTATGAAAAATTAAATCTGATGCCTACCAACAGCTCCAGTAGTCATCAAATTGGCGCTGACTCCTCTAGTACTTTGGGCATTACAACCTCTAACAGTCAAATGCAAATAAAAACTCACCACTGCTCAGAATGTGGTGAGAGTTTTATTCAAGAGAGTGATCTTGAACTACACCAGCACATTCACACGGGAAAGAAGATAAAGTCGTATCAGTGCTCACATTGTGGGAGGAGTTTTACTCAAGTGAGTCATCTCCGAGCACACAAGCGCATTCACACAGGAGAGAGGCCGTATCGCTGCTCAGAGTGTGGGAAGAGTTTTATTCAAAGGAGTAATCTCCGAACACACCTGCGTATTCACACAGGAGAGAAGCCATAT
Source organism: Cranoglanis bouderius (assembly GCA_023630585.1). Lineage (NCBI taxonomy): Eukaryota > Metazoa > Chordata > Actinopteri > Siluriformes > Cranoglanididae > Cranoglanis > Cranoglanis bouderius. The sequence goes on from CM042552.1 coordinate 19,037,185, forward strand.
CGCTGCTCAGAGTGTGGGAGGGGTTTTACTCACCAGAGTAATCTTAACACACACCAGCGCATTCACACAGGAGAGAGACCGTTCCACTGTTTGCTGTGTGGAAAGACGTTTGCGCAGCAGAGCGCTCTCCGGCTACACCAGCGTGTTCACACAGGAGAGAAGCCCTATCGCTGCTCAGAGTGTGGGAAGAGATTTGTTCAACTGGCAGGTTTGCAGAAACACCAGTCTATTCACAAAAGAGAGAGGCCATATCACTGCTTACAGTGTGGGATAAGTTTCACTCATCGGACTCATCTCCAAGAACACGAGCGCATTCACATAGGAGAGAGGCCGTATCACTGCGCACAGTGTGGGAAGAGTTTTTCTCACCAGCGTAATTTGCATCAACACCAGCTCATTCACACGAAAGAGAAGCTGTATCACTGCTCTCAGTGTGGGAAGAGTTTTTCTTTCCAGCATAGATTGCAACGACACCTTCGCATTCACACGGGAGAGAGGCCGTATCAGTGCTTACAGTGTGGGAAGAGTTTTTCTTCCCAGCATAAATTGCAAGTACACCAGCGTGTTCACACAGGAGAGAAGCCATATTCCTGTTCACAGTGCGAGAAGAATTTTACTAGTGCCAGTAGTCTCAAAATACACCAGCGCATTCACACAGGAGAGAAGCCGTATCATTGCTCACAGTGTGGGAAGAGTTTTACTTGCCGGACTAATCTCCGACAACACCAGCGCATTCACACAGGAGAGAAGCCGTATGACTGCTCAAAGTGTGGGAAGAGTTTTACTTGCAAGTCCAATCTCCGACAACACCAGCGCGTTCACACAAAAGAGAGAAGCCGTGCTTTGAAGACACAAGAGCAAGAAACCTGATTATCATAACTGATTTTAGGTTAACTTGTTTTATAGTCGGGCAGCATGGCGACACAGCGGGTAGTGTTGGTACCTCACAGCTCCAGGGTCCAGTAGTGTAGAGTTTGTTTCTGCAAGGACTTCCTCCCACCTTCCAGACATGCCAGTAGACGGATACTCTAAAATGACCTATGTGTGAATAAATGCATGATTGTGTGATTTCCTCTGTTGTCTGGTGTCCCGTTTAGGGTATGTTCCCAGTGTTCCTGGGATAGGATTGGGATACACCCTGATGAGGAAATAGCTGTTACATAAGACTGAGATGAAAATGAAAATGTTCTGCATTTTATGTAGCTAATGGTCTTGTATACGTGTTGAGAGCATGTGTTGAATGTTCTATTGCATTCATATGTTTTCTTTGTCTTAGATAGTAGCTTAAATAGTGTGCTAAAATATATAAAGAACATTTTCATTGTAAATCATGTTCCATGAAATGGATTTCAAACTTTTTTTCTCCGACATTCTGTATCGTATCCGCTTATTTTAATACTAACATGAATAGCATTATATATAATGTTTATTTTATAATTTAATTAAAAATTGCTATCAAGCTCTAGAGTAAAAACATCCTTACTGAGGACAGATGTAGTACCCAACATGAGTATTTCTTTGAATAGCATTTAGGAGGTGGACGCCACTATTCATGTGTTTTTAGATATATCTTCCGTAGCTGTGTTTGCAAATTACAAGACAGAAATGTAGAAGGCCAAACCTTGTGGGACACCATATTGAACTATTTTAGGCACTGAATAATTCCAATTGATTTAAAACAATGGTAATCTGTCTAACCAAGCATGTTTTCAAGCCTGTCTATTAAAATATCATGATTAAAATGGTGTCAAATGCTGTACTCAAGTCCAGTAGTATCAACACATATACTCACATGCCAAGACATGCGGTTGGTAATCTGCCACATTAGCTAGCACTGATTCTGTATTAGGACGCTTCCAGAAACCAGAAAAAAAACATCTCCATAATTTCCGTGTAGAAAAGGTGTGTTGGAGCTATTATGGGAGAGAATCTAAAGGTATAAAGAATCTACTTCTTAAGGAGAGGCCTAGCTGCAGCTAGCTTGGGGACATGATTTAAGTCACGTATACAGATGGTTGGTCTACAGAAGGAGAGCGTCAAGCTATAGAACTAATTATACACAATGGGACTGAACTTATCAAATCTTTATGCAGATAACTGTTGGGCATTATTTGTTTTCAGGGAAGCTCTACTGCGATGTGTCAGACTGAATCAGATCCAGTCCGATTAAATAACGTGTACATAAGTTAAAATGAGCATTTAAAAAACTACTATGGGTCATAAAATCCAGAGCAATGTCAGGTACAAAAAAATAGAGATAAAAAAAAAAAGATCAAATAGAAGGCAAATATAAAAGAAAATCTCAAATAAAAGAAAATTAAACCTACAAAAATTGAAAGCAATGGAAAAACACTAATCTTAAGCTGTTAATACTAGACTATGAAGTTTGTATTTTTCTGTATGTCATCTCACTGATGAGTGGCAATAATAATTTTTTTTTTTTTTTTTTTTTTTTTTTTTAAATGTTTCCTTTCTCATATTGTATATGATGGAACCTGAAGGATCATGCTGGAAATTGATAGTTGGATTTAAAAAAAAAAATGTGTGTAATTGGCATAGCCACAAGCCATTTTCTAACAATTGAGAGTCCAACTGATCAGCACCCAGGCAGTATTTCACCCCTCCTAACTTCCAGGGGTGGTCAGAAACCATTTTGTCTACCAAGTGACGAATGGCACAATGTATGCAATAAATATGGCTGTCATACAGCCATCTTTCTCCCCTCTTCTTGCCTTGTATACATCAGACTACATGCACACCATATGGAGCTGTCCTCTTAGCAGCTTGGGACCATGGATGGAGCTACAGGTATCCAGTCCTCCAAAGCTGGTGACTCTTATCATCTCCTATCTTCTGCCGCAGTGAGTGTATATTTAATATATTTCTAGTTTTTTTTCTAGCTTTGAATTGGTTTCCTTCATTGTCCTTGCTTGCCTTATTAGCATCACTCACTGCGCAGTTCACAAGTCAGTTTTACAAACTGCTTTGCACCATTGCTCAGTAGTGGCACTTACTTCTCTTTCTCCCAACCCCACCGGGTTGGGTTCTCGGCTCCATCTCCTCTGAGCATTTCACATCCTCTGTCATTTGGCTGTCCAGTGGGCCACTATAGGGTAGTTGAGTGGGACACCCTTGTCATCCCGCACACATTCGCCCTGAGCCTACTAGATGGAGCATACTGGTGTGAAGTCAGGTTTAATTCATTCTCCTCTCATCTCTCCAGTTTCTCCTTCAGTGTTATCTGCTCAGAGTTTTTTCCACACTCCCCACTGTCTGACTGATGAACTTGGATAATCACTGCCAACATGTTCGATGGGGTTCCCCTGCCTGTACTGCATATTGTTCATGGCTGAGTCTGCTATGTTATCCTCTAATGCATAGCTCAGGGGTTCTGGTTACCTCTGTTTACCCCTCATTCTCTCCCATAGGTCAGTCTGTTTTGCAGGGCACAGTTATATTAACCCTCTAATATCTGCCCTGTGTGCTAGGGCTGCTCTTTGGACCAGCTGCCAAAGAAGCCCTGGAAAGGATAGCACAGCTTTCATAATCATGAAACCACCAAACAGACTGGCCACATGGTATTTTCAGGTCATGGCAATGCCGTTCCATGTTTCAGCACCCACGAAGGTTCCATCAACCTTGTGCGGGCCCTAGGCGGGCAGGGCCATGCCTGCACCCTCAACCACCCTGGCATTAAAGGGCCCTATGTGGTATGCCCATGAAGGGCAAGGAATGGCAATTGCTCATTGTGCAGTGACTACATCAGCTCAGTGGTTCCAGTTGGTTCCAGTTGACAAGTTACAGTTTGCAGGGCTACAAACTCCAATTCCAGAGTTTGTACAGTTCAGAATAAAGGGTTCTACACAATGTTGTTTCTTGTTCGTAAGAAGCATGGCGGTTTCCGCCCAGTGGTAGATTTGAGAATGTTGAGCCAGGATAAACCAAGCACAATATGAGATTCTGTACACAGAAACAGATTTTCTCTGTGTGAAGGTGTAGCACAGCAGTGTACCACTGATTTTCTGTCCAATTCTTGTACATGAATGGAGTCGTTTAGAAGTTGCACTACAATCCTCAAATACTGTGTTAACATCTGTTAAGTTTCTGGCTGCCCAATGAATGAGCACTGCAAAAGGAATGAAGGTTTCTGACTGCTGGACTATGACAGGTCATGTAAACTATGAAAAATGGTTTTGTGAAAAGGTATAATATTTCACTAGCATTTGTTGGGTACCGCACTGTTCACATGATTGAGCGTCCTTGTTACTGGGTCGGATTGGACCTTGAGCAACCTCTTGGGTGGTCTCTCCACGGTAGAAGCCAGTAGACAACCTTTCTCCAGACAGGACTGACGTTCTTTGACGTTCTTTGACAGTTAGTTTGGTATGAGCAGTTTTCTTACAGTTCTGGAGCTTGACGAATATTACTTTAGATGCTGGCAAGAGTATAATGGAGACTCTGAGTTGTTTTTTTGTCAAGAAGTTTGTCTAGGTGAATTGCCCAAGTGATGAGTATGTCTGCTTCTAAATGTCCCTTCTAAATGTCTGACAGAATGCATTGATGCTTCCAGCAGCCATGAGAAACGTACAGAGGATAACTGGTCATATGACTGTAGAGTGTAGTCAGAATACTAAAAAAACATAAAGACTTGGAAGCAATATGCCTGTCACAAAGCCTGGTTGACAATCTGGTTTACTATGGCATTGAGAGTGAATAGTCTTTTATTATTGTTATTGTTGTTGAAGCAGCCCATAACAAATATTTTCTAAATTTTTTTGCATTGCATTTCAAGTTGTGTTTTTTTTGTCTTGCTCCAGAGATGAATGGCATCCTGTCACAACCCTTCTCCTGCTCCTTGTGTGCACTTTCCTATACATCTCTATTTCACTTCCACAAACACATCAAGAGGTGCCACTGTGAGGAGTATGTGAGACTGATGAATTCAGGGGCGTTTACATATGAGATATTAAATCTGATGCCTACCAACAGCTCCAATAGTCATCAAATTGGAGCTGACTCCTCTGGTACTTTGTGCATTACAGCCTCTAACAGTCAAATGCAGATAGAAACTTACCACTGCTCAGATTGTGGACAGAGTTTTATTCATCAGAGTGATCTTAAACTACACCAGCTCATTCACACGGGAAAGAAGATAAAGTTGTATCATTGCTCATACTGTGGGAAAAGTTTTACTCAAGCGAGTTATCTCAGACGACACCAGCGTATGCACACAGGAGAGAGGCCGTACCATTGCTCACACTGTGGGAAGAGTTTTGCTCAACAGGGTAATTTCCGAACACACCTGCGCATTCATACAGGAGAGAAGCCGTATCAGTGCACACAGTGTGGTAGGGGTTTTACTCGCCAAAATGCTCTCCAGCTCCACCAGCGCATTCATACCGGAGAGAGACCATATCAGTGCTCAGAGTGTGGGAAAACTTTTATTCAAAAGATTAATCTCCAAATACACCAGCGCATTCACACAGGAGAGAAACCGTATCACTGCTCGGAGTGTGGAAGGGGTTTTACTCACCCAACATCTCTCCAGGACCACCAGCGCATTCACACGGGAGAGAAGCCATATCAGTGTTCACAGTGTGGTAAGAGGTTTTCTCAACAGAGTACTCTCCACATACACCAGCACGTTCACACACGAGACAAGCCATACAAATGTTCACAATGTAAGAAGAGTTTTACTCACCAGAGTCTTCTCCAACAACACCAGAGCTTTCACACAGGGGAGAAGATGTATCACTGCTCACAGTGCGGCAAGAGTTTTGCTTACCAGCGTACTTTCCGACGGCACCAGCGCATTCACACAGGACAGAAGCCGTATTGCTGCTCACAGTGTGGGAAGAGTTTTACCGAAATGGGAAATTTCCAAAAACACCAGCGCATTCACACCGGAGAGAAGCCGTATCATTGCTCAGAGTGCGGGAAGAAGTTTGCTCAACTGGGAGGTTTCCAAAGACACCAGCGCATTCACACAGGAGAGAAACCATATCATTGCTCAGAATGTGGGATGAGTTTCGCTTATCAGAGTACCTTGCAACGACACCAGAGCGTTCACACAGGAGAGAAGCTGTATTCCTGCTCGCAGTGTGGGAAGAGTTTTAATTACCTAGAAGGTTTCCAAATTCATCAGCGCATTCACACAGGAGAGAAGCCGTATCAATGCTCCCAGTGTGGGAAGAGTTTTACTTGCAAGTCTAATCTCCGACAACACCAGCGCATTCATACAGGAGAGAAGCCGTATCAATGCTCACAGTGTGGGAAGAGTTTTACTTGCAGGTCTAACCTTCGACAACACCAGCGCGTTCACACAAAAGAGGGAAGCCACACGTTGAATGCAACAACTTAGTATATTACAGATAAAATGTTAAAAAAAAGAAAAAAGAACCCCGATTATGATTACTGATTTCAGGTTACCTTGCTTCAAAGTCAGGTAGCATGGTGGTACAGCAGGTAGAGTTGATGCCTCAGCTCCAGGGTCAGAGTAGTATAGAGTTTGATGTGTTCTATCTGTCCTCCCATCTACCGAAGACATGCCAGTAGATGGATGCTCTGAATTGCTCTAGGTATGAATATGTATGAGAATATGATGCCCTATGTTGGACTGATGTCACATTTATGGTGTATTCCCATCTCGATCCATGTGTTCTTGGAATAGACCCCTGTTTTGGATAAAGCTGTTAATGAAGAATGAGATAAAATGAATATGTTCTGCATGTTATATAGCAAATGTTATTGTACTCTTGTTGAACGCATGAATTGAATGGTATATTGCATTCACATGTTTTATTTGTTTTTAAACTAAAATAGTGGCTTAAATTGTGTGCTGTGAAAAAAATCTATACAGAATATTTTAATAGCAAGTCATATTTCATGAAGTGGTAGTTCCAGCTTGAAATCATCCTGTCTCTTGTCCCTTTATTTTAATACTAACATGAACGGCATTATATATAATGTTTATTATTTAAATAAAAAAAGGCACCAGACTCTAGAGTGAACCTTACACTGGGACTTAATACACATCAGTAGTATTTCTTTCTTTCTTTTTTTTCTTTTTTCTTTTCCAATTCAATAAACTTGTATTCGTACAGTGCTATTGGCAGTAGACACTGGGCATGGGATGTTGTGAATAGAAGTCCTGGGATGCAACACTTCTTAGTAGGTAAGGTTCTAGGGTATCCATGTAAAATTTTCCATGTATTTCAATTTTCCAAATAGCTTCACGACCCAGAAACAGGATGAACAGAAGTAGAGCATTTGGATCAGTTGGAGAGTCTAGAGGGTGAGAGGAGCCACAGCAGGAAAAGTGTCAGGATGTGGAAGTGGCATTACATCGGGCAGCCGGAGTGCAAACACAACTAAGTGCGAGGGGCAGACATGGCATGAAGCCACCTTTGTACATTGTCATCCTGCCAACCCAACATTAACCAACCCAAGTGATGATGTGACTGAGGGAAGCCAACAGCATCAAACAGAAACCATCTGTGTTCTGGAGCATTGATAATATAAAAATAAGTATTGCATAGGTACATGGACAGGAACCAGTCCTGTGGCTTCACAATGTGAACCACGTCTGTCATCCGTAGCATACAAAACAAAGAGTATCTTCAGAAACTCTCAACCCATTTTTGATGATGAAAATAAGTTGACAATATTCCCTTCACTTTAAAACTTCTTTATAGCACCTCTCTCCAATAGAGAATGAACTTCTTGTGACAGAGTGACGCTCTTACCAACAAGCTATTATTTTCAGTTGTTAAACACCACATTATCAGTCCCTGCCCTTCAGAAGTGTGCTTTGTAAAAATGAGTGGGGTGGGGACTGTGTAGGTAGATTAGGGGAGTTCAAATGCTTCCCCAAAAGGTAGCAGATGGGTCCCCTGTATGTGCTGAAAGACAAAACCAGAGTGTGGTTTTAAAGGCGCCACAGGAGTGGTCCTTTTGGCCATGCTATCTTCATGATTAGAAACATGTACCCTCCTAAAAACAAGATAACTTCTGTAGGGTTTATTTGCACATATCAGGCAGAGCAGATCAGATGCACTGTTCCAACGCTAGCAGCAGAATATCCAACATAACCGCAGTCTACATTGTTTTGCTGTATTGTATGTTTTCATCAGAGAGTCAGTGTGTATGCACTCAGGACTCTTTTAGCACACATGTGGCTACAGCACTTCATCTGGTGAGACCATCAGCGATACAAGACAAGCATTTGTGGCAGGCATGTGCCACAGAGCCCAAACATGGGTCCTGCCTGAATCCCAAACGAAAGCTGTCAAGTACCTGTACTGTGGCAAAGCACACCCTGCTGTCACAGGAAAACCTTGCTGCTATCACACATAGTTTAGAGCCTGTCATTGGTGCATGTGAGCTGGCAGGGGCAGAACCAGACCCCTCCTCAGACACTGTTGAGATTGTAGTTTAAAGGTCATTATCAGCCTGCAAGAACTTCCTCAACCAGCATTAAACATCTGTACACGTCATCTGAATGCAAGTGCAACTCATTTGCTTTCCTATTATCTAGATTTTATCTAGATTTGGGGCGGCTGTGGCTCAGGTGGTAGAGCGGGTTGTCCACTAATCGTAGGGTTGGCAGTTCGATTCCCAGCCCACATGCTTCCACATGCCGAAGTGTCCTTGGGCAAGACACTGAACCCCAAGTTGCTCCTAATGGCAGGCTAGTGTGTGTGTGAATGGGTGAATGAGAAACAGTGTAAAGTGCTTTGTAGAACCGCTAAGGCAAAAAGCACTATATAAGTGCAGACCATTTACCATTTAGGTTGACTAGAAAACCTGGGTTCGGTTTTCCGGTACTAGAAAAAAGAGATACCAGTGGAATGTCTCTGTTGAAGCTTGCAGGAGAGCACTTTTTACAAGAGCACTTGGCTTTTTTTGCAGGTTGGTTCGGGAGTTCCAAATTCATCAAGCACCAGACCCAGGATTTGTGTGATCAGTGAAGGTGCACTTCAGACAGGCATGATCATGCTGAGTGCCAAGCTATTAAGTGCCATGCCTGACTTGTCCAGAGAGACACGGTTCTCAATTTTATACACAGGTGTTAGATCCAGGGCCCCTAAGTCATTGAGTCTGTGTGGCCAAAATCCTTCTTGCTCAGCCATTTTACGTTATCACTCTGGTGTGTAAAGATGTGCCTCCTAAAAGCCAAGGTTTCAGGCACTGCAATTTTCTGTCAGACTGTCACAGCCTGACTATGATTACATGGTTTTGTGAAGTCCTTGTATCATCCTGCTGGGGTTGCTTGACGGCCTAGGCAGAGCACTAAGAATTTAAATGGGACCCTTTTAAGGAAGTAAAAGACATAGTCTTTTATCCTGATGTTTATCATGCAAAAAAACTGGCAGATCAAGTTATTAAAATTTGTTCCCTTCACTGTCTCAACAATAAGCCTCACAGTGCACAAGAGTATGACAGGAGGGATGAAATGCAGGACGAATACTAATGTACAATCGGATATTCTTCATTCTGGGGTCAAAATCTCTCAAAAAGCCCTCAGTGGATAAAGTTCAGCTGTGTGTGTACCATGACCTACAATGAATGGTTTTATGCATTGTGTTAGCAAAATCCATTTAGACATGTAGCTGAATGCCACATGACCCTCTTCTTCAAAACATGGAATAAAGGACAAAAGGGGTTTGTCTTCCACAAGACAAAATGTACAGTTTGTAAACATTGTGCTTACAAATAAACCCAGACACTTAGTCCAACATGATTAGTATAGTGCCACATGGCTGTTTTAGGCAGAGGCATCATTTGGATAATGGCTGTGACTCAAATAAAGAATGAGGATAGCTATTTCTTTGTGTTTTATCTTAATAAATAAGAGTATGTATGAATGTGTTCACTGTGCATTACAGCTTAAATGATTAACTTTATGTTGTAAAATAGCTTTTAATGAGTGCTCTGTGGTCATGAATGAGAATTAGGAACACGTCATGATGTCAGAGTTAACGATCAACTTTTAATTGGCACAACTGTTTTAAAAATAATGTTGGTCTTTAAAGCTGTAATTTTTTTTGTTGTTAAAAATAAATTAAGCATTAACGACTAATAAGAGTGCCTAACATGGCGACTCATAGATCAGTTATGCATTCAGCTTAAATATTATTGCTTATTGTTGACAAAGAATACAATGCACATGTGGTACCAAAGAAATCTGGCCAGACAATAAGTTAATAGACCCACACAATAACCCACCAGAGACCATGGACCATGATTATGTGCATGGTTTGTTAGTAAAACCTTTATTACTTGATAGCAAGCTACGGTGGGAAACATTATGAGCTAATATTTTTTAAACATAGTTTTCTCATTAGTCATAATTTAAAACACTACTTTTAGCATTAACAGTAGAGTCTCTGTCTCTCTCTTCTAGTTGTACAGATATAATCCAACAGTCAAGGATTCATGTTAAGTGTTTTCAGTAGGCCAAGAATGACTGCTTGTACAAAGCATATGAATAAATTAAGCTAGGTTACGTAACAGCTAATAAGTTCAATTACATTCAAGGGCCAGAGCAATATGTGTAGCTCTGTCTCTCCATCAGTTCTTCAAGCGGCTGTGGCGTTAGTCTGGAGGAGGCACAAGAATACACATGATGATTTGAAAATAATTGATTGCTGTTTGTATTATAATGCTGGAACTGAATCGGTTTTAATATTGAGTTTAGGATGGGCATTTTGTTCTGCCAAGTGAAAACACTTAACATGCTCTTAAGCAGAAACCTAATGTGAGACAACTAAAGCAATGTCCAAAAGTGACGTATTAAATGTATCTGTACTAATAGTACTAATACTATAGGGCCTTTCTTGATTTCAAGGTCACTTTACAAAGCACAGAACTGCAGAAAATTGTGCATTATAAGTGCTATTACATGCTCAGTCCTCTAGGTGCCAATGTTGTCTCAAACCAGAGCCTGAAAGGCCAAATTCACCCCTGATTCAACACTTGTAATATCATTGCGTCCTCACAAAAGTGTTTTCAGTCTGGGAACAGAGCTGTGGTGTACACAACACCATAAACCTGAAAAACCCAAAACTTTACATCTCAAAAATAATTTTTTTTATACCCTTATTACACTGTAATTTTCCAAGAAAGGTTTTAATAAAAGTGATAAATTAATACTTGTGTACTTTTATTTTCCCACTGTATTAAGTTCTTTATTCTTTAATTTGTTTGTGAACAACAGCGAACAACTCTAACATTTCAATTTTAAAAATATTATACAACTGGTTTGAGGTGCCAAGTATAGAGTGACAGCTCATACCACATTCTGATCCCTGTGCGTAGTGACACCAAACTATGCACCGAGGAAGAAAGTTGTTCGTCATCAAAGATGGAGCTAATACTATGCAGACTATGCAGTTTGCAATTTTTCAAGACTCACTCTTTACTAAATAAACAATTGTAAAAAAAAAAAAAAAATTGACATATTGCTGCAGTATAAGAGGAATCCAACACTTTGGGATGTGGTGGTATAGGAAAATAATAAATTCCCTATATTTTGTGTTTTAACCTCACTGGTCGGTATTTTTAAATAAGACTAACATAAGACATTTTGATGGTTTTCTCTCATACAGCTTATCTACTAGCAAGACTCTTTCCTAATCAGAACAATTGCTAACAGAAATTCCCTGAATGGACTTAATAGACAAGCTCCTTATTAAAAACGAGAGCTCAGTGTAATTGAATCGGGGGCTGAACCTCTCACGAGAGGGTTCCTAATCGCACCAGAGTCATTGTTCCGTACAATAACACCTGAAGCTGAACCTGCTGAAAATTCATATGAATTGGACCTTGTCCACAAGAACGTCCTTCTTCCCTGTCACTGCTTGATGGTAGAGGCAAATACCAGTTATTTCTCATCATGGCACAGCAGTTTAACAGGTCACAAGCACTCAGGGTAGTTTTGAAAGAAGCATGGAGGGCAATAATAAATGCTAGCATACTGTGAACATTAAGCACTACCTTATCTGAGGACCTGCCAGTTTTGCCATGTTTTATTCTCTTCTCTGTTTGGCACAGAAACGTCAAGTACGCCAAGCAGTATCCTTCCACACTGTTAGCTAGCTTAGGAAAAGAGAGAAAGAGCTAAAATGTCACCCATAATTTGCTAACATGGCAAACACTGGGTAGTATACTCATTTACAATTATGACATTTGGCAGACGCCCTTATATTTATCAAATTTATACAACCATGCAGTTGAGGGTTAAGGGCCTTGCTCAACGGCCCAACAGTGGCAGCTTAGCAGCAGTGTTGGGATTTGAACTCACGACCTTCCAATTAGAAGTCCAACGTACTCTTGTCATAATTATATCTGGGTCATTACCATTATTAGCAATGCAAGGCTCAGATTAGCAGTTTAAATCTTTGAGACATGATATGCCTGTTTACATCATACTTGTTATTTTCAGTGCTTAAATGCTTAATATCGCAGTCATAATGCAATAAAAGTTATTATATTTTGGGTCTTATTACATTTTTGCCCTCTAGACTGGATCCATTTTGTAATAACTCAACCATAACCTCATAAACGCTATTATACTACAATAGAGTTTGATTGATCAGAAGGTATTGATCGATCAAATCAGAGGTTTATATTCTGATATGTTACAGTTTCTATAGTAACAGCTTACACAGAGAAACAGTTGTGTAATCCTTAATATGGTGACGTTTTCTGTGAGGAGGCATTTATTTAACAATTTTGGAAGGAGTCTCCAGAGCAAGTGCTTTGCACCAATCAGAGTGTAATGCTGTAACTCAAGTTTTACAACATCTTCAAGACAGAAGAGTTTACACTTAGGGCTGTTGAGGGAACGCCTGTGTATAGCTGCTATAACGTAAGCGAGAACAGGAGCTAACTTGTTTCATTGCTGTTCTACAACCCTGAATGTTACTAGAAATTGATCAAATGTATAACGTGTCTCATTCTTTAATTAAGAAAATATGTAATTGGCGGCAAATTTCTGTGGTAAAAGAGGAATACAACACTTCAGGATGTGCTGCTAGGAAAATAATCAACTTTCAGGTGGTAACAGTAACTACTCCGTCACTGATTATTTTCTTATAACAGCACATCCAGTCGTGTTTTTATTCTTGTAATTTGTGTTTTAAAGCATTTCTATAATAAAAACTTGACTCTAAATATCAACATAGTATCATGTTTAGAAATGTATAAAGATTTGAAAATGCCAACTCATGATATAAGTTCAGAGTGGTTGAGGTTACTTTGAGGGAAGGATTTAGTGTTCATAGCCTTCCGTTTTATTTATTTATTTATAAATTTTTTTCTTATGATGACTTCAGGTGGTAAATATTGTAATTTATTACCTTGTTTTCCTCCCAAGATTCTCTATACATGATAAGCTTTTGTCCTCTTGACAAATAAATCTCAAATTCAATTTACTGCTACCACGCATCTCTATATTTCTGGTACATTTACCACAAATCCAGCTCTGTCCAAATTCCTCGCATCTATGCCAGTGAGAGATGCTTACACCCTTCGTTTTGGCTGCAGGTACGTCGCACTGTGTTAAGTTCCCATTTGCAAGCGCTGTGAGCTTGACTAATGACTCCAGATCACTGCCATTATAGTTTATTAGCCTGATTGCTCAGGTCTAACCAGTGACAGATTAAATCAAATCCAATACCTCCCTCAGAGGACACTTTTGATCTGTAAATCACCAGATGCCTGTTACCCTCCTCATCATCTTGTAATGTTGGATTCATGATGATGTGTGTGGTTTGTAACTGTGTAGCTCCTGCATCAATTAGAAAAATAAAAATAAACCTCGACCTATTGGGTTGTAGTTGTTATAGTAGCAGTAAAAATAAAGCTGTCTGTTAAGTCTATTCTTGCTGAGTGAAAGCAGAAATGATAATTAAGTGTAAATCACATTAGTTGTTACAAACATTACCAGTTACAAAAATGCTAAACATATGGCATCATAATTATTTGAAAAGACAAACAAACAAACAAACAAACAAACAAACAAAAACAACTAAAGGTATTTGAAAGATGAAAAAAACTATCCCTTAAGTTTAAAAAAAATTCAAAAGATACAAAAAAGAACAATATTCTTGTATAAATTTTGTCGATTTGTTTGGCAACACATAACACAAGGGTTCCAAGCACTTTGTGATGGCCCCCTAAATATGCAATGTTCAAATTGTACTGAAATGCTCTGAAGTTTCCCACCAGGGGGCAGTGTGGGATCACAAATTAATGACATTAGCGCGCTCTAGGCTGTCTTTTAAAATTAGAGTCGGATCTTTAAGTGCCCTTTGTCTTCAATTTATGAAATGGTTAATCTTAATCAAAGTCAGTTACATGTTTTATTAGGTGTTATATTATTTGAAGCTATGAGCTATGTGAATAAAGAGTGGGCTAAATAGAGGTGTGCATTGTGACTGGGATCCCACAGGACCTCCAGAGCAGGAGGTCTGATATGAAACTCGTAGCATTGGAGCATATTGGATGTGGCAGGTTGCTTGCACGTGTTTACCAAGTTCATTCGTTCATCTTTAATAAATACTTTATCCTGATCAGGGTCTCTTTGGTTTATAATACTAACTTAAATTTATGCTGTATTTGGGAAACAGAACCAACTGGATGAGTCCATACAAAAATAACTCCAGGGGCAGGCAGGATTGATCAGAATTCTTTCAAGAGCAGATCAGTGTGGGATTTAAAAAAAAAAAAAAAAAGTATGTGTTTCCCCAGTTTTTTCCACTGTAGGCATTAGTTGCTGATTAAACAGATGAACTACACTGACATAAGAACAGCTATTTGAAACGTTTGTGACACTGCTGATTCAAAATAGTGTCTTGATGAGCATATCAAGGTTTCCAAATTATACTGTATATATGACTTCAGCAAACAAAGATGTGTTACGTATATGAAACAGCCTACGTATTATATACAAAGTCTTTAGTTTACTCGAGCAGTGATTCTGTCTCTTTGGCTTTTGAAATGTGTTAGTCATGTTCTTGGGAACATGGGAAACCCCCAAGCACATCATGCTTTTGCATTCGTCCTTCGTGTACTCCATCTGATTCAGGGAACTATTGAACCGAATCAAGCATGTTACTTCAGTAAATGCATAAAAATGTGCCATGCACTGAGGCTAATTTGGATTCTTCTCTTGTATCGCCACCATAAACATACACTTACCCTGTTCTCCACAGTACGGATCAAAGACAGAATGCACACCATCAGTAGGCGGAGAGACCAAACACGCTGCAGTGTTGATCCTCCTAAAGCCACAGGAGTGTTCCAGCTGTACAGCTACACACAAGGGCAAACACACACACACACACACACACACACACACACACACACACACACACACACACACACACACACACACACCCCGGGTCTGTGTGTATGCTCTTTCACTACAAATCCAGCTTGCAGTCTGTGGCCAGCTTTTCTTTCTCCTTGAAGGTCAGGAAGTCTTGTGTAGAAGCAACACACACTTTCTGTAACCTGAAGCAGTAAAGTACTATGGGTTTTCTACACACTCCTACACTGATAGGGATATTTCTTGTAGAATTACTAATTCTCCACCCACACATACCTGTATTTTTCTCCATTAGGGACCTATTAGCATGGTTTAAGCATCAATTTTCCTTTTTCCCACCACCAACTCAGCCTATCATTCTACAAGTGTTAGTTCCAGCCAATACAAGTTAGTTACTGTTATCACTTACATCATAGCAGCTATACACATATGTTCACTCACCTTTTTTTTGTAGACCCTGTGTCCACAACCAAACACCTCAGTATCCCACAGGAAGTAGGAAGAAAATCAGACCCATAATGGACTTCCACATGCTTTCTTTGAAGATCAAATTAAAGGACAAGAACAAATGGGGCATTTGGCAATGTTTATGCCTTGTTCAGTTGCTCTTGATCAAAATATATTTATTTATTCCAGACACTATGACTGGATGGTGGCTGATAAACAGAGCAAGGGAGACATGGACACCTGGAGGAGGACACATGGGAAGAAATGAGGACAGCAACATGACTTTGGTCTACTCCCTTAATGCACAATGGCATCCTGCTTTATTTTTCACCCAGAGGCATGATTTTCTTTTTCCTGGCAGGAGGTTGAAGAAGACCAAAAATATTTATTTTTATGGACAAACATTCTGACCAGGGAACACCAATGTTAGATACAGTGCTTTATATTCAGGTCAAAAATCTTACATTCTCATATAATGAGCTTCTTATTACATTTAATTCAATTTTTATATAGGTAGTACATATAGGAAAGAAAATAGTGGCCTTAGAACAGAGCCTTGTGGAACACCAAACTTTACTTTTGAATCGGTCTGTCAGATACGACCTCAGCAAGGAAAGAGCTGTTCACTTAACTCCAGCAAAATTTTTTAGACTGTCTAGACAAATACTGTGAGACTCAACCCTGATCAGAGGCCAGTAGTAGGTCATTTACTACTTTAACCAGTACAATATAGTGCAGTGTCTCAGTATTGTCATGAAACCTAAATCCTACCTGAAAGATTTCATGCATGGTTCCACATGTATCAGCTCGGCTGCTGAAATACAACCTTTTCCAGGATTTTGGATATAAAGGGGAAGTTTGATATGGCAGAACCTGAGTGATGCCTCAAGGCAGCTAGAAGATGTTTTTTTTTTTTATCTGCTACTTGGCCCAAGTTCTAGATTGTCTCTGATTAAATAGGCCAGAGATATGTTACAAGAGATGACAGCAACACCTTCCCGAGTGAAAAGGATACCATCCTGCTCTAAAAGTCCAGACTTGCCCTCAAAAGTAGCCCAAATGTTAATAAAGCCCATGAGCATTGTGCAATTTGGAACACTTGAATTCTATTCAAATGTGTGCACTCACAACTATGAAATTAATGAACACAGTGTAGGAAGAGTGCAGCACAACCCATATTAAACAATATTCTTCCATTCTTCCAAGTAAGACCTCATGCTTTAAATACAGGAGAGTACCTCAGGGTTCTATATTGGGTCCTTTCCCATTGTATTATCTCCTTGTAGAAAATACTGTAAAACTCTGAGACACCTAATAAGGAAGTGCTGTGCCAGACATGGGAGGGTTATGGACCTTTCCTCATATTCTCTGTGCCCCTCTGCTTCATGCTTCATGCTTCTTCCTGCCCACCTTCTGTGTTTTAATTTCAGGCAGGCCCCATCCTTAGCAATTCAGTTGCTATGCTGCTATGATTTATAGCTTTATGTTAATGGTGGATTAAAATGCAATTATGGTGACCTCTGATTGGAGAAGGTCTTTAAGGTTTGAGACAGACAGTTTGAGAGATTTGTCATTAGTCTTGCAGAAAGAAATTCATGACTTATTCACAGTGCCCTTTGGCAACTCATGGGCCATAGGTATGCGTGTGCATATGCATATATTATTCATTTAATCTATTTCAACAACAAAATCTGCTGATGTACAATTGTGGAGAAACAATCAATTAGAAACCTGATGACACATAATGACACAGAATGGAGAACTTTGTTTATTTGTAACTATTTGTAATTATGATCTGTGCTTCCCACTCTGTTCCACAAACATGCCTTTAAACTACTTAAACATTTTATCCAGGACCTGGGGAAATAAAATGTTCATGAGGAATAAGATGGAAAAAAGTTGAGTCAAGCAGACTGAAGCAAGCTCCAGCCAAATCTTTGCATCAGGCAATTGGCATAAATATTTACATTTGGCAGACACCCGTATCCAGAGTGACTTACATTTGTCTCATTTATACATCGGAGCAGTTGAGGGTTAAGGGCCTTGCTCAGGGGCCCAACAGTAGTAGCTTGGCAGTGCTGGGGTTTGAACTCATGACCTTCTGATCAGTAACCCAACATCTTAACCACTGAGCTACTCACTGCCCATGAGCCATAAATCAATCAAAATAACAGCTGTTTGCTAGGAACTACCAAGTATCCACCATCCATCTGCTTTCACAGGTACACACACATACACAACCATTCAGACCAAGAAAAACAACACACCTCATGCCTGCTCATACTGATTTATGGTAACAAGGTTTGTGTTTCTGTGGGGGTAGGATGGCTTAGTGGTTAGCATGTTTGCCTCGCACCTCCGGATGCTTCAATCTTGCCTCTGCCCTGTGTGCGTGGAGTTTGCATGTTCTCTCTGTGCTTTGGGGGTTTCCTCCGGGTACTCCAATTTCCTCCCCCAGTCCAAAGACATTCGTTGTAGGCTGATTGGTATTTCAAAATTGTCTGTAGTGTGTGAATGGGTGTGTGATTGTGCCCTGCGATGGGTTGGCACACCGTCCAGGGAGTCCCCTACCTTGGGATACGCTCCAGGCTCCACACGACCTTGTGTAGGATAAGCTGTGCAGAAAATGGATGGATGGATTTGTGTTTCCAAAAAAGTTTAGTTCTTTTTTTATTTCTCATGAGACATACTTGTTAGCACTAATAAAACTGTAAATGATCAGCAGAATTTTTTTCCCTTCCAATTTCTTGCCTATTTTCACCCACCACCCTGGGGAGGGTGAGGGTTAACACATGCTTCCTCCGAGACACGTGAAGCCAGCCACCACATCTTCTTGAACTGCTCATGGTAAGTCACAGGGCAGCATGACCCACTAGAAGGAAAGCACTATCTGTCCTCTGCAGCATACATGATTGGCTAGTGTCGCTTTGATTGACAGTGGAGAGAGAATATGCCATCCCTTCAACCCAGATTTGCTCCCTTGGCTCCTGTTCACGGATGGCTGTGGCTTAGGGGAAACAGTTTTCTGTTGTGCCACTTGAGAGTGATTAGCAGGATTATTTACAAGCTGTCAGAGATTGTAGCATAAAATATATTTTATAGCCAATAAATAAATATAAATTCACTCATCCACTAACAAAGGTATTGGTTTCTAAACTTCCTTTAGCTAACATCAGCACATGCACTGGCTACTAGCAGTATTAATTTATTTGTCTGAAATAATTTGAAATGTTTGAAATCTGAACCTTTCCTGGAAAGTATTTGAAAGCCTGTTAAGGTTATTTTATTTATTAAAAAAAAACAACATGACAACTGTGAAAAGTTTCAAAGAAACAAAACACTGAATCGCGTTGGGAAATACGCTCTTTTCAGCTCGTCTCTTGTTGCACTGTTTGTAGCTGCAGTTGGAAGGAGGTAGTGAGAACACAAAGTCTATATATTATAATGAGCAATAATGAGAAATATTAGATAACTTTTCCTTTATTCGAGACATCTTCACTTTCTAAGATATCATCTTCAGTGAAATTTCATCTAGACTCTTCTATGAGTGAAAAGGACATATTTGTCTTTGGCCCTCTGGATGGCTGTAAACACATCCATGCAAATTATGTACTTTCCCGTAAATTGCTCATTGTGTAAATGCGTACGTTTACTTATATAGAATAAACGGATTGAAAACGTATAACCCCAACAATATTTCATGTAATTTCATTTAATATAAATATAAATTATTTCAATTACATATTAATCAAATAAATATCAATTTGTGACAATATATTAGGACAGGAATAATGAAAATATGTACCACTTGCAAAGAACCACAAAGCAACACAAGCAATACACACATTTTGCTGTATAGTAAAAGCGGTTTCAGCGTGTCAGGTTTTTAATGTGCGGCTCAAGAAGCCGGCAGAGATAAACTATACCATCTGCCGAAAATCCACATCTTTCGTACAGATGGTCATTGGGAAAAGCCAGGGGATTGTGTCTGTCCCTAAAAGTTCTTTCCCTTCTAAGTGCCTTTATTATTTGTGCTCTGAGCTCCATAAACGGTGAAGCCACTTCTGCAACCACTAAAGGGTAAACTTTGATGTGTCAGATTTATATCACTTTGCTCGTAGCCGATTGGTCCAAGTTGGGTTGGAGTTTTCTTACCCAGAATAAAACCTGCTCCAGAGCAGGTTAGCCGTGTACTGTAAGTTACCATGGCGATGAAACCCTCTAAAAACCAATCCACCTTCTTGAGACTCAAACTAAACTCAAACGTACCTGGGTAGCCACTTTGTGAAACAGACCAATTGAAACTGTGCTCTGTTGTGTATTTCACATGACCTTTCCAATATGGCTGTTTTGTTGTTGATTTCATGTTCCTAGAATTAATTATAAGTTTAACTGGTGTCACATGAGCAAATGACGACATGTTATTAAAGGATAACTTTATAAAGACGTTGTAAGAGATGCATGACCATTGGAATATGTTATTTCCATAATACTGCATTAGTCTCTAGAAATGGTTAATGCAGACCTGTGCTTTATAAAGTAAATGCCTTTAAAAAAGAATGAGAAAATCACTTTATTATGCTTATCATGCTCATTAACAAAACACAGACGAGCGAAGTGACACAAACATCTCAGTGTGGCTCAGTAAATATGAATTAAACAGCCTACATAATGCATTGTGCACAAGCTGTGAAAAGGAGATGAAATATCTTATAAATATATCTTGAATATAGGCAAACACAACTAATATTTATCTTTTTATTAGATTTTAAACAAAGATAAGATTGTTAAGATTATTTCTAGATTCTTCTTTTTTTTCTTTAAATGTATTAATTTTAATAACAATCATTTTATTATAAATAATAAACACATTTAATGTGTTGAGCGTTCTGAGATGCTTTTCTGCTCACCATTGTTGTAAAAAGTTAGGCCTTTCTCATCAACAAGGCATTTCTACCAATGACTGTACTGTATAGTGCCCCCTACTAATATTGGCACCCTTGGTAAATATGAGCAAAGGCTTTGAAAAATTGTCTTTATTGTTTAATCTTTCGATCTTTTGTTAAAAAAAATCACAAAAATACTGTGCTCTCATGGATATCAAACAATTGCAAACAAAACACAGGTTTATCAAAAAAAGATCTTTGTTAAATATAGGTGTGCAACAATTATTGCCCCCCTTTTAGTCAATACTTTTTGCGCTGCCTCCCTTTTCCAAGATAACAGCTCTGAGTCTTCTCCTATAATGACTGATGAGGTTGGAGAATACATGGCAAGGGATCTGAGACCATTCCTCCATACAGAATCTCTGCAGATCCTTCAAATTTCAAGGTCCATGCTGGTGGACTCTCCTCTTCAGTTCACCCCACAGGTTTTCTATGGGTTTCAAGTCAGGGGACTGGGATGGTCAGGGCAGGACCTTGATTTTGTGGTCAGTAAACCATTTTTGTGTTGATTTTGATGTATGTTTTGGATCATTGTCCTGCTGGAAGATCCAATCATGGCCCATTTTAAGCTTTCTGGCAGAGGCAATCAGGTTTTCATTTAATATCTGTTGATATTTGATAGAGTCCATGATGTCATGTATCCTAACAAAATGTCCAGGTCCTCTGGCAGAAAAACAGCCCCAAAACATAAAAGAGCCACCACCATATTTAACCGTGGGCATGAGGTACTTTTCCATATGGCTACCGCTCTGTGTGCTCCAAAACCACCTCTGGTGTTTATTGCCAAAAAGCTCTATTTTGGTTTCATCTGACCATAGAACCCGATCCCATTTGAAGTTCCAGTAGTGTCTGGCAAACTGAAGATGCTTGAGTTTGTTTTTGGATGAGAGTAGAGGCTTTTTCCTTGAAACCCTTCCAAACAACTTGTGGTGATGTAGGTGACTTCGGATTGTAGTTTTGGAGACTTTCTGACCCCAAGATGCAACTAACTTCAGCAATTCTCCAGCTGTGATTCTTGGAGATTTTTTGGCCACTCGAACCATCCTCTTCACAGTGCGTTGAGATGATATAGACACACGTCCAATTCCAGGTTGATTCATAACATTTCCAGATGACCAGAACTTCTTAATTATTGCCCTGATGGTGGAAATGGGCATTTTCAATGCTTGTGTTATTTTCTTGTAGCCACTTCCCATTTTGTGAAGCTCAACAACCTTTTGCCACACATCACAGCTATATTCCTTGGTCTTACCCATTGTTATGAATGACTAAGGGAATTTGGCCTGTGTGTTACTTCATATTTATACCCCTGTGAAACAGGAAGTCATGGTTGAACAATTTCCTGTTCCTAGTCACCCAGGTGTACTAAATTTTTTAAAAAAAATATCAATGGGAATATACTTCAAATATATTTTTCTCATATGAATTCATAGAGGTGCCAATAATTGTTGCACACCTATTGTTACGGGACTGGAAGGAGGGAAGCAGGATGCAATTGCAGGGGAAATAGGCAGTTTATTAGGAACAGTCCAAAATAATAGAACATTCAAAAGTAATGGGATATATCTTAATTAGGGGGAAAGGAAACGCACCGGCAGGGTCAAAAAAGGAACAGTCTAACAAAAATCCACAAAAAACAAGGCAATACTCCAAAAAAAACGACAGCGCAGTAATTCCAAAAAGGCTAGGCAATAATCCAAACACTCATAAGGCAAAAATCCAGGAAGTCACGAGACAGTAATCCAAAGGCTAGGAAACGCGAGGAAAACAAAGACATGGAGGAATCTTACAAGAAGTCACGAGGTAATAATCCAAGATCCAGGGAACGCCTGGTAAACAAAAACATAGATAAATCTACAATTCCCTTATCTTTGCTTCGTCGCTACTTTTCAATATCATCCTTAATACTCCACGACGAAGCGGACACAAAACGGGGATTAAATACAATGGGTGATCAAAAGGAAACAAGAAGAAACACACAACACCTGGAAACAATAATCAAACTTCTTCAGGGGTCGCCACAGCGAATCATCTGCCTCCATCTAGCCCTATCTCCTGCATCCTCTTCTCTCAGACCGACTACCTTCATGTCCTCCTTCACTACATCCATAAACCTCCTCTTTGGTCTTCCTCTCGGCCTCCTGCCTGGCAGCTCTGACCTCAGCATCCTTTTACCGATATATTCACTCTCCCTCCTCTGAACATGTCCAAACCATCTCAACTTGGCCTCTCTAACTTTGTCTCCAAAACATCTCACAT
Organism: Cranoglanis bouderius; assembly: GCA_023630585.1. NCBI lineage: Eukaryota > Metazoa > Chordata > Actinopteri > Siluriformes > Cranoglanididae > Cranoglanis > Cranoglanis bouderius. Next base: position 19,060,171 of record CM042552.1, read on the forward strand.
GTGCTGTCCCCTTGATGTACTCATTAGAAACAATAATCAAACTATAACCAGATAACCAATGACAGAACATGGGAGGAAACATGACGTGAACCAAAACCAATGGACCAATAAGGAAGCGGGGGCAGAGACATGACGTAAACCAAAAACGAAAGAGCACATGGCAAAGTAAACAAAACTAGAGTTCATGAAACAGTCCGGAGATTTTTATGAATCGTGCTCGTGCCACTCCTCCTCGTAGCACGAAGCGTGGAATGCGGAAGTGCGCTACTCCGCTAGCCTCTGCTAGCGGCGCAGCAAGAGGGAGACCCTAACACCTATATTTAACATAGATATATTTTTTTGGATAAACCTGTGTTGTGTTTGCAATTGTTTGATATCCATGAGAGCAGAGTAGTGTTGTGAATTTTTTTTTCAGCCTTCTTTGCTCATATTTACCAAGGGTGCCAATATTAGTGGAGGGCACTGTAACTAACACACTTTGGGATGTAATATTATAGGAAAATAATCAGCTTTGTTTAATACAACAGCATGCCCTTACAAGCTGTTATCACTTGTGTTATACAGTAGCAGTTATTAAAAGTAGTTTCTCTCTCTCTCTTTCTCGCTCTCTCTTTGAAGTTAATTAGACAAAATTGCAGCTTGTAATGTTACTGAGAAACCAGAACTCCTGCAGATCCTCCGTGGTGGAAGTGTCCGAGTGTGTGCTGACAGTCCCTGCCTGCTCTCTTTTCCAAATGAATGAGTAGACATCGGTGCGGTGCACAGTGCTGAATGTTAATCCACCCCTCTCTTGCTCAGAGTTAAAGAGAAGCTGACTCCTCAGAGAATATGAATCCAGACGAATGTGGGGGAAATCCATCAGCACTGCGGGGATATTAACTCTAGCACTGGTCTCTTAAAGAGCTTACATCTACTGCTAAATTAATATTGCCAGTTAAGACTGTTAATCTCACATGTTTCTGATTTGATCTGGTTTTTTTTTTAAAGCTGGTGCAATCAATAATAATTTGAATCGATCAAGCAAATGATCACGTACAGAAAACTTGATTTCATTCATTTCTGTATGGGTGTGAAGACCATTCTGTGTAGATAAAGATGTATAAAATTTAACACACTGTATATCCGTAACACTGTGAGTCCAGCTGGTAAATTAATTTTTTTATTTTATTTTATTTATTTAGCACTTTTACACAACTGACCATTGACCAAAGTGCTGTACAATATCCAATAACACATAGAGACAATCAAAACCATAAAACACAACACTAAAACCACAGTTTAAAATAACAGCGAGTTAAACCCCTCAGTTTTAATACACAAACAATTTCTGTACCCCATTAAATGCTGATGCGAGGAGGTATTCCTTAAGATTGTGTTTAAAAACACTTAGTGTGGGTAGTTTAAAAAAAAATAAAAAATTCATCCATATTATAAAGACATAATAATTTTTTGACTATGCATGACTATGAATGGCCGCATTTTCCTGTGATACAAATTGAAATGGACTTGAATGGGATTATATGTCACGAATCTACACAAACTAGCCCTTAATATTGAAATGGGGTTGCAAAATCAGTCTAATTTGCACAACTATTTACAAATAAACAATGTCGTGGTTGCATAAGTATTGCCGTAAAACCCCTAAAACAGCATTAAGAAGCAATGCAATCAAAACAAGTCCTGGACAAAGATCTGTAAAAGATGCCAAACTTTGATCCCAAATATCCCAAGCATCATCATCATTTCATCATCTCATGGAGTGTCATTAAATCCATCATTTAAAAAATGGAAAAGATACGGCACAACCGTGACTCTGCCTAAACGGAGGGAATTATTGTGTAGATTCATGATATACTGTATGACATACTTCCAATTAAGTGACCCTACAAAATGCGGAAAAGTTCAAGGGGGAAATACTTATGCAAAGCACAGTGTGTAACCTTTTACATGAGTTGGCTCATGTGCGTTCCTTTACATTTGAGCACATACCGGTTGAGTTATTGAAAAGAACAGGATAATCTGCGTGTCTCATAAAACTGGAACAGATTCTGCTAAAGTTCTTTCTAAGTTGTGTGGAAGTGTGATGTGCCTTCGACGCGGGTTGCCAGATCTGCACGACAAGAGCGTATGTACAGTATAAGAGCATATGTTGTATAACAAAATATTCCTTCAGAAGCAGGACCATTTCCGTCCATGCTACATTACCCGCTGAGCTAATATGAAGACGTCTGGGAAGGAGACAACTGGCCAGGGCGCTCCATTAAACCCAGCATCTGTTCGAAACAAATTGCACCGGTGCGTCAGCAGCAGGTTAAATCACACAACTTGCTGCATGGAGCTTTCCAACCTATCCAGAGAAAGTGTGGAAAACAGGATCTTATTCAACACACGTATACTTTGCAGTCATGCATTATGGCAGGATCAATGGGTCATAAGATAACACAGCACGCAACATTAATGTTTAATGTCTATAATATCACAGCTCATAGGACAGTAGTTCTGAAGTAGTAATTGTTTCTATAGTAACAATTTACAAGGGGATTTGTATGACGGACAGCCCACTTTCATTAACATGTATGGAAGGAGTCTCCAGTGTCAGAGCTTTGTAACAGTCAGAGGTAAAGTTAGGTAAGTTCTTCCGACATCTCCAGGACAGATGCATATACGAATTTCTGTTTTTTTTTTTTTCCTTCAATGTTTATAACTGTTATAAGATATAAACGAGAACAGGAACTAACTTCTTTCACAAGTGCTCATGTCATTATTTAATCAACTGTAAAAAAAAATTTGTTTTTTTTTTAAAAAAAGGTAAATGTTGGCAAAAAGCTGTGGTATAAGAGGAATAAAATACTTCAGGGCATGTTGATATAGGAAAATAATCAACGTTGGGCTTTCTGTTTCACCACACTGTTAATTATTGTCGTGTTAAGGCTGTGTCCGGAGAAATCAAAGAGTCAGCCAATTAGATTGATTCCTAAAAGAGACGTAATTATTCCCAATGTTGGATTAGCATTGCACATCCTAGTAGCTTTGTTTCTGTTTTTCGCTTTAAGATAATTATGTAGTCATGTACAGACGTAAATCGAATCGGCTGGGAAATCTCGTGTTAATCTGCATAACACCTCTGGTGACCTTTTCCTACTGCTCATGTTGTTCTACGCAAACAATTTTGGCCATCGCAAAGGTAAACAACTGTCTCATTTCCGTAATTTCTTGCCAGTTGTGTCACACTGTATGCTGTAAGAGCATTATACCTCATACTGTAAGTGTGTTTGTGTGTGTGTGTGTGTGTGTGTGTGTGTGTGTGTGTGTGTGTGTGTGTGTGGTCTAATGAAAAATGTGTGGGCAAAATCAGGCCTGTCAAAGCAGCAGCTCCTGCACACAGAGAATTAATTACGGCCTTAATTCAGCTCCAGAAGAGTGCAGTTAAAGCTGTGCATGTGTGAGTGTGAGAAAGAGAGCGAGAGCAGCTAGAAGAGCGTTAGAGAAAGAAAGAAAGCAAGAGTAATTTGTTTAATTCGCTTGAGAATATTCAAAGCAAAAGAGACATACGAGAGCCACCTATGTTGTAGTGAATATATTTTTTGGTTATTTAATTATCCAGTATATACTGTATGTGTTTTGTGTGTGTGTGTGTGTGTGTGTGTGTGTGTGTGTGTGTGAAAAAAGAAGTGTCTAAGGTTCCCTGAAAGGTTGTAGACATTCTTCTCCTGAATAAAATAACACAGTCACTCCTTGAACTGCAGTAGAGCTATCCGTATGGGCATTCTACACTTGATTTATTTCATTTCTGGCGATTGCTGTAGCAGACGTGGTTAGAAACGTTCTGCTGTATTCAATTCTTAAACCTAATGATTTCCACAAGATGGCTGCCTGAAACTCTGGATGGATCATCCTTCAACATTGTTGGTTGAAATCATCCTTTGGCTTCCTCCAGACATCTGACAACTCCTTAGAGATGTAGGAGATATTGTGAAAGTTGACTCATCAGGACATATTGGTTTCTTTACTATTTCTAAGGTGTCCAGGTTATATGTCTTTGTACATTTGTTTTTTTTTCAGTAAGCTTTCGACTTAGGATCACTGCTCCTGTTTTCTGGTATTTTGTTTTCATTTGTCCATGTTTGATGTTGCCATCAAACTGCCATGCTCCCCCCCCCCTTTATTTTTTTTGACTGATGCACCTGCTTTCCTCGCATATATGGCTTAGCAATATCCTTTATCCTTCCTCAAATAGTAAAGCCTATTTGAGCATCCACTTCCTCTCACGGCACAAACACACAAGGCATAGAAATAATGAACTGTGTGAAAAATGCCCAAGGCAAATCCCAGACTTCTCTTTTCTAAATCTAAAATTTAGACAGCCATGAAAAAAAAAAAAAATTTAAATAAAATAAAAACACCTGCAACTACGTACATGCTTCATATTCTAAGATTAAACAAACACACTACCACACATACTGGCTGTGCTGCTATAATCACTCTTACAGCTGTTCAGAGGTTTGACGACACGCACTTTTCTCTGCCTGAGGATGGAATATCAGATAAAGAAGCTCCTGGTGGACTGCAACAGCAAACAACATATTACAGCATCCGTCCTGTGTTCTTCCTCACGCCGCACTGACAGCTTTTTCTCCTCATTTCTCTGAGTGTTTCCATGTATTGTTCTTAGAATAATAATAATTTTACTGGTCTAACACTATATTTGTTTGGGTACGATTTCAGCAGCTTGCATTCGCATTTTAGAAAGACAGGCTCTACGTACCTGCGTCTGTATATATTGTGTAGAAGAAACGTCTTTCGAAAGCCTGAGACTCTTCGGGAGATTGAGGAGTCAGCTTTGTTTTAGAGCAGGGGTCAATAACGGGAGACCTGTCGACCCTATGCGGACCCGGCGAAGTATTTCACCAGGCTGAACCAAGCACTTGAAGCCGATCAGTGTAGCCTATAAACCATGAACTTTTTCTAGCAGGTAATCTGTTGCGGTTTATCCAATCACATGCATTTATGTACATTTATTTGCATCGTGATTAATGTAAAAATGAATTGACTTGCGTATGTGTTTATTTCCCCTCTGAAGTTCAAAAACAATTGTGTCTCAGACACAAACACAAAAAAGTCATAGAGGCGGGCAGTTTTTACTTTAATACAAAAAGCCAGATATGAAGCTTGCGGGACAAAGAAAGTCCACGGTCATTAACGTGCAAACGTACCGGTTACTTGCATGGATTTGCTTGTCTCATTTACCAGATTTACTCATCTTCAGGATCTGTTGTGTCTTGCTTTATATTAATTCGTTTATATTTTGGAAAATACGGTCGAGGTCATAAGTTCACATCCTAAAAATGTCATTAAATTTTTTATTTAGTGCTGCCCTGAATAAGCGATTTCACATAACAGATGTTTACATATAGTCCACAAGATGCAATAATAACCGAATTTACACAAATGAACCATGTCAAAAGTTTTCATACGCTCGATTCTTAATACTGCGTGTTGTTACCTGGATGATCAACGACTGTTTTTATGTTTTGTGATAGTTCTTCATGAGTCCCTTGTTTGTTCTGCCCACTGTTCTTCAGAAAAAATCCTCCAGGTCCTGCACATTCTTTGCTTTTCCAGCATCTTCTGCATATCTGACCGCTTTCCAACAGTCGCTATATGATGTTGAGATCCATCTTTTCACACTGAGGACAACTGAGGGACTCGTACACGACTATTACAAAAGGTGCAAACATTCACTGACACGCAAGAAGGCGACACGATACATTAAGAGCCGGAGAGGCGGTGTAAACTTTTGAACAGGACGATCGGTGTAAATTGTTATTATTTTGTCTTCTGGGAAACATGTAAATAACTTATGTAGCTTCTGAAGGTAAATGAAAAAAAAGAAAAGATTTTTAAACAATATAGTAAGTAAAAAACTAAATGCAATTTGTATGATCCTTCTTAATTAAAAAAAAATTAAAAAAAAACATTTTGCAGATTCTGCAAGGCATATGCAAACTTATAACCTCAACTGTACTGTTCTACTGTTCTACTCAATCTGACTAGGTTTGGTAGAAAATATGGTGGTACGGGGCTTGAGTAGGATGAAATAAACATGGCGCTAGTCCAAAGTGGTAATGTCAAGCGCCAGTGAGAAACAAAATACAGCTGCTTCAAATCTTATTTATAGCCATGAACTGATTAGCATTAAAAGGTAATTGTTGACGCCATTCAGGCATGCTAGTGGCTTTATAGCGAGGATTCTGATGTTTCTGGGCTACTTTTAGTTTATATTTTGAGTTTACCCAGAGTGTTTATAAAACACCGCTGACAGTACAACGTCCTTCGTTCTCCTGTTTGCTGGAAACTTTATCTTTAAACACCTGGAGGAGCTGGTCTAATTAAGTAACCAAGAGAGGAACACCACCAGATGGTTGGAAAAAAAAAAAAAAGTTAATAATAATAAGTTATCAGAATTCCTGCAGCAGTGGATGATGTTCAGGGACAGATATTGTGAGACTCGCTGAACCCATGGGGTCTCCACAGGGACAGGACAGGTTTATACAGCAGTGTTTCACTTTGCTAGAAGGATACAGCGCTTCACTGCACAGTGACGTGTTTAAGGAAAGAACACGAGAAGATCACACGTCATATTAGTAAGATGTAGGCCGTTGTTTAATTTTTAAAAGATGTAATCAGTGGCAACTTGCTGTGCTGTAAGAAGAATAAAACACTTTGGGACATACTATTATAGGAAAATAACTCCACATCATCACACCACCACCACACCACCCTGTTGTTGATTATTTTCCTCTAACAGCACAAGAAGTGTTTTACTAACAGCAAGTCTCTAAACAGACTTCGACAGCTTCCTTATGTAAAAAAATTATGGTGTGAAATAATTGCGCGGGGGCTGAACCTCTCACAGGAGGCTTCCTAATCGCTCCGGAGTCACTGGTCCGAACCGGAACACCTGAACCTGAACCTGCGGAGAGAAAGGAGGAAAAGAAAGAGATAGTTTTTTCTCCCCCCTCAGAAAGACTCTTTCATATGAAAATGCCGACACACTCTGTCACCTGCATGGAAGGGAATGCAAATGAATCAGGGGTTAATTAGAAAAAGAGGCTTCGTTTCCTCAGACTTCTCAGTCATGAAATTCCACAGGGATTTAGCCAGGCTGCGGCAGACCTTTTACAAAATCTGGAAGTAAACATGAGATGATATTTAAACTCCTCGAAAGTAATGAAAGCTCGTATTAATCTATTCACTCTATTCACTGCAGACTCCTGTCCAAACTCTATTAATAAACTCACAGGCAGCCATGTTGACTAGGAGAGCTCTTGATAAGAATAAATCTGAGTTAGACCTCACAATGTGCGCTCCTCTTCCCCGTTGCTCCCCAATCTCAGTGCTGGGGTTTAAATCTTTTGAAGCGGTGATGGAAGCAGACACCGGGTTATTTCTCATCTTACAACAGCAGTTTCATGTGTCACAAGCTCTTAATAGAAGCATAGGGGGCTGTTATGAATGCTAGCATGCTGTGAAAGCTAAGCGCTACCACTGCTATCTATGTGAAGACCTGCCGATTCTACCATGATTTATGCTCTTCCTCGTTGGCCCTGAAGTACAAGAATGTAAAGGGAGTCAAGGCAGGATGGGCAACGATCTGAGAAAGAAAAAAGAAAAGGCCTCAATATGCCACTCAAGGCTGTTAACATGTCTACATAAAAACCATTAGCATGATAACTGGGCTGTCACTATTATTATCAATTGACATAGCAATGTCAATAGCATAAGTCCATTATGTAATAATTCCAGTGTTTAATCATTTTGTTTTTGTGTATATCTCATACTAAATTATTTCAGAAATTAAAACAAAATCTAAGATAAAACAAAGGCAATCTGAGTAAACACAAAATACAGTTTTTAAATGATAATGTTATTTATTGAAGCAAAAAAGTTATCCAATACCAATTGGGCCTATGTGATAATATATTTGCTCCCATAGTTACTAATTCCCCAAATCTATGAAACTGCATTCACAATGGGGTTCAGCTGGACTAGACACGACAAGGCCTGATTACTGCAAACCCTTTCAATCAAATCAACACTTAAATAGAACTTTTTCAACAGCATGAAGTTGGTTAAAAGGTCTTACCCAGTAACACACTACACCAAAGTTGAAAGAAATACCAGAAATGATGAGGAAGAAGGTGATCGAAATACATCAGTCTGGGTTACAAAGCTATTTCAAAGGCTCTGGGACTCCAAAGAACCACAGTGAGAGCCATTATCTCCAAATGGAAAAACTCGGCACATTCGTGAACCTTCCCAGAAGTGGCCGACCTTCCAAAATTCCTCCAAGAGCACAGCAACTACTCATCCAGCAAGACACAAAAGAGCCAAGGACAATATCAAAGGAACTACAGGCCTCTCTTGCATCACTAAAGGTCACTGTTCATGACTCTACTATCAGAAAAACACTGGGCAAAAATGGCATCCATGGAAGAGTGGTGACCACTGCTAACGCAGAAGAACATTAACACTCATCTGAATTTTGCCAAAACACACCTTGATGATCCTCAAACCTTTTGGGAGAATGTTCTGTGGATTGATGAGTCGAAAGTGGAACTGTTTGTAAGACAGGGGTCCCGTTACATCTGGTGTAAACCAAACACAGAATTCCACAAAAGAACATCATACCTACGGTCAAGCATGGTGGTGGAAGTGTGATGGTGTGGGGATGCTTTGCTGCCTCAGGGCCTGGGCAACTTGCAGTAGTTCAGGTAGGTACTTCTGACTGTGTTAAGTAGTAAATGAAACACTCAGCGTCATGCTGTTATAAGAAAATAATCAATGACCAGGTAGTGTGATGAAGCAAAGTTACTTTTACTACACTAACGCTGATTATTTTCCAACAACAGCATGTCCTGATGTGCTTTATTCCTCTTACACCATAGCGATTATCACTTACAGTAAAACTACTGTCAGAGCTGCTGTTATAGAAAATTATTCAACGCCTTATGACATACCATTCTTCAAACAAGAATTTATCTGCACTGTGGTGTTTTTATGCGCTACACTTGACTAACGACTCCAGATCTCTGCTGTTGTAGTTTACGAGCCGGATCAGCTATAACCCGTGGCAGATTAAATAGAATCTCACACCTCGTTCAGAGCTCAGTATTGATCTGTGAGACACACTGTAAATCTCAAGCTGTTTCTCATGTTCGCTCAGGATGATTCGCCACGTAAAATTTTATCGATGTCTTGCTGTTAGGTCGTATAAAACAGAAAATGCCTCAACATCTTGGGTTGTAGCAATTTGTTAATTATGTACTGTTGAGAGTGTAAAAGAGTTCAGTACCAATAACTCTTTTTTTTTTAAATATCCATTTTGGACAGTCAAATCAGAAAAGGTGTGTTCTTATATGAAATAAAGAGATAATTGAGTAAATATCAGTGTTACTGCAGGGGTGTAGCCAGACCTTTTACAACAGGCCCATTTGGGGTGGCAATCTAGGGTGGGGCAAATACTTATCCACATCCATAGAAAATGACATAATGTCATAATATCTATCTGTGTAGGACTTATGCAGGATCATTACTGGACATAAAAGGTACACAACTAAACATTTGTTTGTCATCTAGCAAGCTACAACAAAGTCATAGCTAACATAACATTAGGCTACATCTCATTATGTACGCTAGTGTTAAGAAGTTGCTGAGGGGTCCATGCTTCACGCTATGGTGGAACTAGCCACCCATGGCTACCCTTTAGCTCCGCCCATGGTTATTGCCTGCTTTACCAATAGAACAATCTGAAATATGACACCAGGACAGTTAAAAAAAAAAATTCAAAGTATACTACTAGCCCTTTAAAGCACAATACATTTGTTTTTTTGGCATTTTGGTCTATATTCAAGTTTCCCCAATGTTCCTCTATTCCCCAAATGTTTTTTTTTTTCAGCACAAATAAATGCGGTATCTTTGCCTAGATAAATGTCTTCCTAGCATTCCCACGCTATGGCAGGGTCCGCTTGTCGGCACGTCCGTCTCCATTTGGCTCGATCCAAGGCGTCTTCGGGGGGGGCGTTCACGTGTTGCATGTCCTCCTTGATTCGATCCATCCATCGTTTCCTGGGTCTGCCGCGTGGTCACCGGCCATCAGGGTCGAGACGCATGGCTGTCCTCGCCACTGAGTATTCTTTGCCCATACCATCTAAGCCTTCCTTCCCGCATTTTCGCCACGATTGGCGCGACTCCCAGCACTCGTCGGAAGTCGTCGTTCATGGCGTGGTCGATATTGATATTAGTCCGAGGCACCATCGAAGCATTCGCATTTCCATCACGTGTAGGGTCTTCTGGTGCTTTTCTGTCCAGGCCCTAGCTAAATAAATGTATTGTTTCTAATTTCTATATCACATACCTTGAAAATCCCTACTTGCAAATTAACACACCGGGGGATTACTGAGGCCTTCATGAGCTAAAGCTGGTGTGTTAGACCAGGAAAAACAAAAGGATACAATGAACCCCATTAACAAGCCATGAGAAAATCCAACGCGCTCCAGTGTTAATCCTCCTAAAGCCAGTTTCTGTGCACACACACACACACACACACACACACACACACACACAATCAGCTTCCAAATAGATGACAAAAATGTAGGCTTAAAATTTTATAATTTTGTGTATATATATATATATATATATATATATATATATATATATATATATATATATATATATACTGTATATCGTAATTTAATGTATATGACTTTAATGTATATCTCTTCTTGAGTTTAGCTTTTTACACAGTTTATTACAGCTTCCACACACACACACACACACACACACACACACACACACACATAAGGAAATCTGATCATTCATTACCCACAGGAAAACAGTAAAAATCCACCGAAGCGGCATTTTTCAAGGATGAGTGATTTCCTGTATGGTTCTGGGCCGTTGGGACTGTTATTAAAAAATGAGACAAGTATATGTTAATTATTTTCCAGCTGGAGGCATCTCGCCGTGGCCATATTGTCATAATCATGTCGAGCACCTCGTGTTGAACTCAGACTCAAAGCTCAGGCATGCACACAATCAAAAAAACGTGCTAAGAATTTCATTTACTGTTTAAATGCAAGTTACTTGAACTTTGCTATTTAAATATTAATAACCATACTTAAGTTTTCAGCACCTTTGTTCTATTGTACGCTGACTGGTAACGCATTTCAAAATTGACTAAACTTTTTGTCCATATGATCCTTGTTCTTCTAGTTAAATGCAAAAATTAAACAATTCAAAAAAAAAAAAAATGTTAAACAAGTTTTCTTAAATGGAACAAGTTTCACAATTTCCAGTGAACACTTCTAGTCTGTTATTGGAGTTTAGCATCTCAAATGGAGTTATATTGGAAATATAGTGCACTAGAAGTTCTATTGTACCCTCCTGTATGTACTGAGAATATATATGGAATAGTGTAGAAATAAAAAAAAAAGTTGAGTTGAAGTTGGATGTTGACCTTGATCCTGACTTTCATAAGAAATGTAAAGTCAAGCTAAATATCAGCAGAAAGAAAATATTCAATGTGGGAAAATAAACAAATACTAATCTTAATTCAAACTAAATAGTAATGTGGTTCATTTTTATTAATATCATTATTTATTCTATAAAACCTTCATTCTGGTTACAATATTTTATGTACAGTTACCTGCAAATAATTAGAAACTTCAGATGTTTGCGGATGACATTGTGATCTGTAGTGAGAGCAGGGAGCAGGTGGAGGAAACTCTAGAGAGGTGGAGGTTTGCTCTGGAGAGAAGAGGAATGAAGGTTAGTCGCAGCAAGACAGAATACATGTGTGTGAATGAGAGGGATCCAAGTGGAACAGTGAAGTTACAGGGAGAAGAGATAAAGAAGGTTCAGGATTTTAAGTACTTAGGGTCAACAGTCCAGAGCAACGGGGAGTGTGGAAAAGAGGTGAAGAAGCGTGTGCAGGCAGGTTGGAATGGGTGGAGAAAAGTGTCAGGTCTGTTGTGTGATAAAAGAGTACCAGCAAGAATGAAAGGAAAGGTGTACAGGACAGTAGTGAGACCAGCGATGTTGTATGGTTTGGAGACAGTTGCACTGAGGAAAAGACAGGAGGAAGAGTTAGAGGTAGCAGAGCTGAAGATGTTGAGGTTCTCTTTGGGAGTGACGAGGATGGATAGGATCAGGAATGAGTACATCAGGGGGACAGCACATGTGAGATGTTTTGGAGACAAAGTTAGAGAGGCCAGGTTGAGATGGTTTGGACATGTTCAGAGGAGGGAGAGTGAATATATCGGTAAAAGGATGCTGAGGTTAGAGCTGCCAGGCAGGAGGCAGAGAGGAAGACCAAAGAGGAGGTTTATGGATGTAGTGAAGGAGGACATGAAGGTAGTCGGTCTGAGAGAAGAGGACGCAGGGGATAGGGCTAGATGGAGGCAGATGATTCGCTGTGGCGACCCCTGAAGGGAACAGCCGAAAGGAAAAGGAGATACTAGAATCATATTACACATGTAACAAAATGTAATTCATATTAGTGCAAACAATGATTCCAAACTTTTTAACATTATTGTATTCAGAAATTTTTAATACATTTTTTTTTTAATACAGTGAAGGTTATTATACAGTGAAGGCGATTATTGTGTTGGTCTCCTGTGCACAGTCAAAAGTGTTGCAGAACAAGAATTCAATAAAGAAAAGTGGGTTCTTTTTACGAGACCACAATGACGGAATCAATAAAAAACATATTTGAGGCTGTTTATTACTGCTGCTGGTGTAGCTGTGTGAGCGGGCGAAGTGTTTCGAGCTTTTATTTGTCAGCACATTTCACTCTAAAGTTTGCTGAGTCGCTCTCAGGCAGCTGCTGTCAAACGGTGCCTTTTAACTTTCTGTTTCAGTCAATTGGAAAAAAAACAACAACAACCCAAGAATACAGCATTTAACCAAAAAAAATAATACCAGTGGCACTGTGATGCAAAGGATAACTATAAATAATTGTAAAACTGTACTTGATAAATTGGTAGATAGATATAAGTCTATGTTGCAAGTTGCTAAGAATTTACAATTAGTTAGGCTACCAGGAATAGGAATTATTAAACACACTAAGCATTATAGTCCGAGTCAACTTAAGTTCAACAGTAACGTCAACATTTACACTTGGAAAGTTCAGCGTATTCAGACTCTTGTTATGCAGGTACTTTCAGATTATTAAAATTACCTGTGTGTAGATAACGCCTCCATGGTTGGCAGATTTTGTGTTTTTTGTTTTGAGTTCTCTGTGTGCTTTTGTTTACCTGATTGTGTTCACCTGTTCTGTGTTAGTCTTTGATTAGCTCCTCTATGTATACCTTGCTGTGCCATTGATATGTGGGGAATGCACAATAAGACTAGCAAACAAAGTGTTTTCATTTTGTGATTTCCATTCCATGTTTCTGATTATGAATTCTCTATATTTCACTTTGTCTGCCTGTGTTTGGAATTTTTGCATTCGCCCCAATAAAAGCATTACAAGCGTATACGCACTTGTGTCCTGCCTCTCGCGGCGTGTTAAGGTAGCACTCAAGCCCATAGTTTTGTCTCAGGTCTGAATACTGCCCAAAATCATTGTACAAACAGTACATATACATTACACAAATCTAATCATAGAAATACAAGTGCAGCCACACACAAGGTGGCACACACACACACACACACACACACACACACATACACACACACACACATCATACACAAGTAGTGTAATTTGCCAGCTTCTATTTTAGGTGATTGCTGTAATAGCGAATTTAATCAATTTGACAGAACAGCCTGAGAGCTAACCTTCTCACTCTGCTCTGTTACACCGCACACACTCCGGGGAACTCCTTGCCACAGACACCCATCAAAACAGCAACCTTGATTTCGCCTCATCACTCCCATATGGCGCAATCAGGGGAGGTTTCAAGTTGTTACACAAAAACCTGCAGAATGTACTTCAGCACACCAAACTATTCTTCAAATCCTAAAGTATGATAGTATAAGGTTCACTTGCTCTTGCAGAGTCAACGCGTACAAGATGGCATTTAGACCATTGTCTTTAAACACAAGCATCTTCCTTTAAAACCGAAATAAATAAATAAATCAGGGACTGAAAATGCAGATGACATCTAATAGGAAACTAGTATACTGCCAATATATTGCTGTATAAATAGTCCTAGTTGTAATTATCACATATTTCAATGCAAGTTTGCTTTCATTGAACCATACCCTCGTTATTCGGCAGCTTATAAAATAGCACTTTATCCAGCACATCCTATTATTTTGTTTATATAAACCTTTTTCAAAGGAAGCCAGATTAAACCATATCATAATACCCGAGGGCTGGTTAGTGAAATATTATTTTAAAGCTCCAATATAGTGAATTAAATTTGAATGGAATGTCAAAGTTAGAGAGGCCGGGTTGATATGGTTTGGACATGTTCAGAGGAGGGAGAGTGAATATATCGGTAAAAGGATGCTGAGGTTAGAGCTGCCAGGCAGGAGGCCGAGAGGAAGACCAAAGGGAAGGTTTATGGATGTAGTGAAGGAGGACATGGAGGTAGTCGGTCTGAGAGAAGAGGATGCAGGGGATAGGGCTAGATGGAGGCAGATGATTCGCTGTGGCGACCCCTGAAGGGAACAGCCGAAAGGAAAAGAAGAAGAATTTGAATGGAATGTAGGGTATAACCTGACAGCTGTAGTTCTGACACGCAAGACAATATTCATAAATTCATGGGTCGTTTCAGGACAAGGTGACATTAACCACTTTAGTTATGGACCCTTTCAAGAATTCACGAAAGGTTTTCAATGCTTAGTGGTTGGAATCATCGCCCCTTATTAGCTCTAGTAATTTTCTGCGCCCCATTTGCTTTGATAAAAAGTTGCTTCTGCCAGGATAGCTTCCAGCTGCTTCACTTTCTCTCCCCTCTCATCCTCTGAATAGTTTTTGCATTACCCATGATTTGTTTCATAATGTATCATGATATTAAATTCCTTAATTACTGAAAGTCTCTTGACATATGAGGCACGCACGTTTGCTATGGCTCTAGATGAAAAAAGTATTTGTTTTCTTTTGAAATCGCCCATTCTCACTGTTGTAGCCATGACTAAATATCATTCGGTAAATTAATTTGCATGTGTAGTCAGAGGGGGGAAAAAAGTCTCATGCAATTAATCTCTGTTAATACAGTCTGCTGCCAGTGTCAGGTGGAAGGAAAAATTACAACATGTTGGCTGGTGGGCCACCTATCAAACGTTCTAAGAGAGAAGCAGTGGGCCAGTTAACATCTGTCTGTGTTAACATTATTGAAGGATAATATGACAATAATTGTAATTATTTAATAATTTTATCCATCAAATATTCAGTTCATAAGATGAAGCAATGTCTCCAATTAAGCCCAAAACATGAATTTCAGCACCACAAATTGTGGTAACACCATGCGGTCAGCTGCTCAAGCTGATATCGTGCAAGAAAAAGATTAAGGCCTGAATCACGCACAACTTCTGAATAGCACTTAAGTCTGTAGTCACATCTGAGGTCTGAGGATTTACTACCAGTTTTGGTGTTAAATCGTCATTACATGCGCTTAACTCAGCTCTAAATATGGCCCAAATATAACAGCTAGAGTACAACTGCACAGGTAACAATGTGTCTGGTGGATGGAGAAATGAAATCCCCAATGCTTTCTCTACTAACACGTTTTTATCCTTCTCTCTTTTCTTAGTCCCAGCAGGAGCAACAGGCTGCTTGCTTTGCCAGTATTTTCTCAGGAAAAGCCTTAGAGACAGAGCAGGAACAGGAATGTGTTCATGTGCAAATCGTGTTACTGAGACAAATGTCTTTTGAGGCAAATGTGTGATAATTTTATGCAAGTAGCTCGGACAAGCTTCCGTCATTTTAGCCACATTTTTCACATTTCTTCAGTCCAAAACTAAAGATGAAATCTTCAGACAACAAACATGACTGTTTTAGGTGATAAGCTACATTTGGCACCTTGAAGAAAATTGTATACATTTTATTTTGGTCTGTTTTGTGTCTTTAAATCCTTACCTGCTTCAAATGAATTCTAATTAATGTGTAAGCCAAGGTAAACAAATACATCTGAAGTGAACTAATGTTAAGCTTCCAAGTGGCCAAGTGGTTAAGATGAGGTTGAGGAAGGCTGAGTTCAAAGTTCATCCATCCATCCATCCATATTCCGTACCACTTATCCTACACAGGGTCACAGGGAGCCTGGAACCTATCCCAGGGAACTCGGGGCACAAGTCAGGGGACACCCTGGATGGGGTGCCAATCCATTGCAGTGGTCAGCACTGTGCAGTATCTAAAAACACGTGTAAATTTCATGTGATGTTCATGTGATTTTTCTTTAAGGGTGCATATTCAGTAGCTGAACTCCAAATGCCAAAGGAAAAATGCAAGGCTTTCAAAGTTAACTGTAGAAGTGAAGCAGCTTCTCATAGTAATTTCACCCAGGAATGATAGGAAAGGTGACAGTGAAGGTCATCTTGAACATCTTCTTTGATAAAGGAACAGAAGCGATCAGGTTCTGACGGACGTTATACGGGATCTCATTTCTCATAGCCATTTCCTGTCAAGTCCTGAAACAGACAAAGGGTTGATTTGGTAGGGGAGATGTTTGATATTCTAATTTTCCATCTGACGTGGTGGACGCCCGTCTTGTATAATGAATTATGGCATTTCAATTAGCCTGTCGAATTAAAAAGTCTCCTAGATTCTTTGTCAGCCAACAGCGAGAAACATTTGTCACTGACAATAGAGAGTGAATTACTCTGCAGTTTTTAAGGCCAAATTATTCTCATGAACTTTATGATCCATGCCAATGCACCATACCTCCAGCTACTTCCTTAAGCATTCTCAAAAACTGCAAATTTGCCTTCATTTAAATAAATAACAGCCCCACAGGCTCGTTACAGATCAAACTGCTAGAATGAACACGTTGTTATATTATACAATGTGTACGTTTGTAAACAGTAAATGATTTATGAGCTGTTTACATTGAACCTGAGCTCTAAGAGGTTTACTGACAAGCTGAAGCACGTTGTAGCTTTAAGAAACCCGAAGCCTGTTCGTGCTCCTGCTTTATGGATGAGATGATGCAAGAACGAAGCTGGTGTTTAGATGTGTATCCGTGTCTGTAAGGTTCCCTCCGTCCCTGCACTCCTTCACCTCCTCACCGTTATCCATGACAGCCCTGAGAGCAGAGGCCGTTCATTAGTATCGACGCCGTTTGAATCTTAAGCGGTTGGTGATACCACAACAGCATACACAGTGCGTTATAACAGACAGAGCCTTGATTCCTAAACACACACACAGACTTCCACAAACACACACAGCTTCATCAGCTAATCTCAGGAAGTGAATCTCACCGGGACTGTCAGTGAAGGCTGGAGGGCAGGATGTGATGAGATGTTCCCGGGGATAGAGAGAGAACAGGTAAACATGAGAGAGGACGGCTTGTTATGGTCTCTCTCGGGGATTCAGAGGGACGAGGTGTGAGATTGTGAGTGTGTCTCACACAGAGATATTGAAGTAGATAAAGGACTTACCAACTGCTAGTATCACAAATTCACCTCTCCAAGGAGTATACATACACTCTCTCCTTATGAACTGATAGGATGATTTAAAGCAATATGATGTAGAGTTGTTGTCACTTGTATGTTTTCAAGCAATATGATGTGGTTTAGTAATGTGCAAAATTGGCTTTGAGGAATGGGAGGCCAGGAGCTGCTAAAGAACCCAAACTGAGGTTGATGACTTCCAAGGTTGGGGCTTAAACCTCATCAAACCTCTCTTTCTCTTAAAGTACATGTTTTTTAAGGGCTTAATATAAAAACGTGAAAAGCGAATAACTCATTGCTGCATAAACAACGTGGGAAACGCACAGCGAGCAGTTGGCTGATTAGTATTAATAGCAGTAACTTCACAGAGATCACATTCAACATTCATCGAACAATTTTGTATTATTTATGACCGAAGTGAAAGTCTACGAGTGTGGAGAAACGCGTTCAAGGGAATTGCAAATGATTTAGTTTGAGTTAATCAGGACAGCCTGTGAGCTGGAGTGAATATATATCAAAATGTCAGCAACGTTTCTGCATCATTATAACATTACACTTTTTTTTCCCCACACAATTTTCTCCATTCTTGGTGGTAGTGGATTTTCAGGTGGGGTTTTTTTTTTTTTGGAAGAAAATTACATGTAAAGCCTTCATTTGAATGATCTAAATGTCAAAAATAAATTTAAAAAAATCCTCATCCTCAGTCTGTTCATCAGAGTTGCCGTGGTAACCTGGGTTGTCCAGTGCATGTATCTTTGTGTCTGTGGTGTTGATAAAAGGATTCTCCTCAATGGGGTTCAGTTACTCTAGAGAAACGACAGATTATTATTGTAGACACACACCAAGAGCTACACAAGTGGAAAAAAAACACTGAGATATGAGAGCTCCTTATGCATATTTACTTCATAGTGCATTTTTGATTGTATAGTGGTATCAGTTTCTCTAGCGATATGCTCTGTGGTCTCAGAGGCGAAGACTGAGAGAGGGATCCTCATTCACTACCAAGAATGAGAGTGGAGAAACCCACAATTTATTGATCAATCTACCTACTCAAGTCAACACCAGACATCCTGGACATTTTTTGGAGGTTACTTGAGGAGCTCTTGTCCTGCCTGGCGGCCAGACATCCATCCTCATCAGTGCTTCTCCCCTGTGTTCTCTCTTTAATGAAAGCAGTAGGATCTATGCTGTAGCGCAGACAGCTGCTGTTCTCCACCATTTCGTTTAAATCTATTCTCTCTGAAGAGCTCCATGACTTTGTTCACAGTTATTCTGATAAAAAAAAAAGAAAATGGAGAATTGTTGTAGCATTTTATACCGCAGTGTTGCTGAGTTCTGGATTCTGATTTGTCAGTAGGTATTGACCACCGGTTTAGACACTTATTACAGTGCCAGAGAAGAATACGTGAAGTAAAGGTTTCTTAATAGTACAAATAACCTGGAAAATGTGTACAACATGATAAAACATAATGGTTTAAGCCATGGCCTGGTATCTGGAATACTTGTTTGTATTTAGATAGGCCTCTGGTCAGTCATTATATAGACACTTTCCCTGTCTGAGATCACCCAGCACAGCCAGATAATTCTCCTGTGAGAAATTAAAATAAATAAATAAATAAATAAAATCACTCTGCTTCAAAAAACAAAAAAACGTAACAACCAGAAACATAGTAAATCCAGAATAAACACTGGCAGTGCTTTTCCAAGAAGGGGTCATTTATTACTGGTGACAGGAATGCAGACACACACACACACACACACACACACACACAACACATCTGCTGCTACTAATACTCTTCTACCTATCACAACTACTATGAGTAACATAGGGATCTTTGAGTACATAGGTACACAAAGAGTTCAGCAATGATAAAAGCTATTTGCATAAAAAATCATGAGATTTTTCCTTCAAAATAAACTCTGAAGTGTAAAAAATATCAAAGCAGCTTCACTAGCCTAAAACCATTCCGAGCAATATTAACAACTGCCCATAGCTCTGCTAACACAGCACTAGCCTTTAGCCATCATTACACACGCTGTTGGAGAAGTGCATGAGGAAACATCCAACTCAATAAAAATATGCTAAAGCTAATTACCATAGCTTGCTCTTTTGCATGCAGTACCATGTTTATGATGGTGGAGCATCTGCTACGGGCACGATTCCAATGTGGGCATTAACTGAGGTTAAATTTTCACTGGTGTCAATAAAAAGACATTTCCTGCATGCACTGATTTCATAATATCTTTTCTCTGGCTGGGGAAAAAGAAAAGTTTGTGCTTACACGATGCAGAGGGGCTCATTAGACTGAAAATAAAAAGTGGAGGGAAAAAGTGGAGGGCATACAGAGAGACTGAGGGAAGGGGTGATGAGAGGAAAAGAAAAAAGATAACTGACCCCTATCCACCTTTGTTCTTAATGTGTTAGAAATTCTCAGGAGCACAGATGACCTGATAACCTTGTGTCCTTTAAATTTTATGTGCTCCTCGGATTATGGAATAAAACACTGCATTGTGCGGTGTTATAATAAAATGGGGTGGTGTGATGAAGCAATGTTACTGTTCCCACCCTAGAGTTGATTATTATCCCATACCAGCATGCACCAGAGTGTTTTATTTCTTACTGTTTCAATTTTTCTTAATTAGACACTTTTTTCCACCACTTGAGTCATTTTTCCACCAATTATGGCACTTTTTCCACCAACTGGGCCACTTTTTCCAACAGTTTAGCCACTTTTGTCACCAATGGGACCACTTATAAACCAATTGAGCCACATCTCCCACCAACTGAGCCACTTTTCCACAAACCAGACCACTTTCTTCCAACAATTGGGCTACTTTTTACAAGTAAGTCACTTTTCCATCAATTGTGCCAATATTTCCACCAGCTGGGCCCCTTTTTCCACCCATGGAGCCACATTTTCCACCAATTGGATGCTTTTTCCAACAGTTGTGCCACTTTTCCCACTAATTACTCCACACTTTCCATCAACTGGGTCACTTTTTACACTAATTGAGCCCCTTTTTCCACCAACTGCACAACATTTTTCACCAATTAAGCTATTTTTTCCACCAATGAAGCCACTTTTTCCACCAGTGCAGACGTTGATTATCTGGATGAACTGGCTCATGTTGTGACCAAGCAATCAAAATTCATTAACTTATATTTTGACTTGTCTTTTACTGACAGGAAAGTAATATGATATAAAAGTAACAGAAAAGTGCATCCAAATAAAGGCGTATTTTCTCAACCTACTCAGTGAGGACGCATAGTTTGGCAGCATGATTGGGATGCCAGTGTTTCCTCGACAGCTTTATTGAGTGCTTTAATTTACGTACCAGGCACACAGACCCTGGAGAGGATCCAAGAAGCACACACCTTTCTCTACGGCATGTTGCTTTCGATGCCAAGTTGGCCTCAGAAAGTGCTAATGAGATCTGTTATAGCCAATCTGTTCACCAAAAGGTACTTCCACAGCTAATTAGTTCATCAATAATCCATTCTGCAATTATTTGGCAACAGAATGAAAGGGAATGAACATCCAATGTTCCATTACCTGACCTTGCTGGTTTATATGAGAGACTGTTTCAGTACAACAGAAACCTCAGTGCTAATCTATTTTACATTCATCATACTGCCATTACCATAAACTCATTCATTATTATTCCTCCCTGTGTCAGACATCATCTCTAAATGAGGATCTGCTGCCAACCAGACTGCCAATGTGACCGGGACAACCTCCAACAGCAGGGACGTGTCGCAGGTGTGTGCAGGATTGATGTGTCCGAACCGCTTTATGATGAAGAGCCAGTGTCTGTCTCGGATACACAAGCCATCAATTCACAGTGGACAGGTGATTTGACAGTGTCGCATGGCTAAGTAAAGTCATGCCCCATGAACACTGAAACATGACAGCTAGACAGTGAATGACATTTTACAACATACGCTTGTGTACAGCTGTAAACTGTAATACTCTCTCTTAGGGCAGGCATACTCTCAATACTCTCTCTTAGGGCAGGCGAGGTCGTGAATCCCCGCACAGCTTATGAGTCAGTTTAATTTGTGACAAGTTCACAACAAGATTTTACGACCTGGCAAATTCCGATGCAATCGCCTGAATTTTCGAGCCATTTATAAATGCGGTGCTGCAGGTATGAGGTATTTTTGTAGGCCAACCCGGAAGTTAGCCTCACCCTGGTTCTCTTGACAAAAATCCAATAGGATTTTTCCATTGGCTTTTTAGATTCTTGCAGAAAGTAAGCTCTGTGACCAACAAAAGTTTATGATTCTTTTTTCATCAAGATAATCTTCACAAATGAACACAACTTTTATGAATTTTGAAGCTTAAATACAAACACCAGAAGTAAAAAGCTAAAGTTAGGCTATAAATGAACTACACCACGGTCGCATGACTTCAACGTCACCACCACTACGCTTCCGACAACTCTGTCAATCTTTATTTAAAAAAACAACAACAAAACACTACGATTGGTGAATACTATAAATGGATAAATCTACAAGTTGGAAAGTTTGAGTAGGAATAGTTTGCAAGAGCGCGAGTATAAACACAATGAGGCTGTAGTAGATGAGTAGATGACAAGGATGGTCTTTCTGCGGTGGTTTTCCTCGCCTCCTGATTGGTCAACTTCAGGTAGAGTGGGTATAGAAAAGAATCACTCCCTTTTAAAATAATCAAATTTTGTTGCTTTTCAGTCTGAAATGAAGACGGACACAGTTTTTGTTTTATCCAGCTGTATTTACTCAGTGCAACTTATAACATCCAAGTGAAAGATATAACACCAACATGTCAGAAAATTATTTAAAAAAAGGATTTTTAGCTAACATAATGTAATAATAATGGTGAGCTAGTTAGCTAGTTAAGTGCATTAATACAGACTAAGGGAAAT
This sequence comes from Cranoglanis bouderius, assembly GCA_023630585.1. Taxonomy (NCBI): domain Eukaryota; kingdom Metazoa; phylum Chordata; class Actinopteri; order Siluriformes; family Cranoglanididae; genus Cranoglanis; species Cranoglanis bouderius. Next base: position 19,082,695 of record CM042552.1, read on the forward strand.
GAACCAGTTTATTCTTTTCTAAGAAAGTAATGTAGCACAGTGTGCTGGCACCTTTCTTGCCAGAAAGCTAGCAAGTAATTGGACAACAATTCATCTATGAGATATGGTATCCTCTCATTACATATAAACAATACTTTAGCATGGCTTGCATCATTATTTGGCTAGCTATAGCCTACATTAAAAAAAAAAAAAAAAGTTGACAGGACTGTTCATATGTATTCATATATCTTGAATTTATAAATACTCTATAAATTATTTCTTTAAAAATCTATGGAAATTAACTGATGTATATAATGATGTGAAATTAATTTCAGTTGAAATGACTAGTTAGCCAAAGCATAATTTTGATAGAAGCACATGTTTAAAGGATTAAATGCAATTTAAAAATAACTGACTCCAGAAGTATATTATAAGTAAGTAATCAATCACAGAGTGAAACTGAAATTACTGGATAATGTGCACCTGCCAGTTTTTTTTTTTTTTTTCCCCTTATACAAATATTCTCAATATAACCATTTGTTCTAGGGGTCTAGACAGACCCAAGTCCAAGGTCATCAGCCAAAACTAGGTGTGATAAGTGGATCTGAACTCTGGGGTCTGTACTGAAGCAGCTCAAGAAAATTGGTGTGTGAGGGGAAAAGAATGGGACCTTGCAGAGAAAGCCCAGTGGGGTTTTATCACTTGTAATTTGGCAACCAGGATCCAGTAGAATGGAGTAGTGAAGCCTCCCTCAGACCATGATGCTAGCGGGGAGTGAGACTGGAAAGCCGGTAAACAATATCTGAACCAGTTTGTGATTGTGGCTTTAATTAGAAGATAAATAATGCGGGCGTTCATTTGATGCTTATAAGTAACAGAGACTTGGATATTTATGGGTGCACACTGGGTACACAGAGATAGACAAAGACCTCAAACAGACACAGCAGGTAGAGTGATCCATGCTGAAAATCATCAGAGCCTCCTGCTGGACATGGAGAAAGACGTGACATTCTGATGGAAAGCAGATGGTGAGCAGAGCCAGTCAGACTTTTCAAATCATCATCATGCTAACAAGCACCTGATGACCTTTTGAGGATTTTTTTTTTTTGGGGGGGGGGATGCAATGCTTTAATACAGTTTTTTTTAAAACCTGAATTGATATGAAAGACTGCACAATAACCCTGGACTTCTTCTTCAAAAAAAAAACAACAAAGAATGAAGACTCTTTCAGCACGCTAAGCAAAAAAGAAAGGGCATAAATATCCATCCTCTCAAATCCCAGAGTAAAGCCCTGTAGAGTGAAAAGAAAAAGACAGAAAAAATAATGAGAGAGTGTGTTTAGTGTTCCCTCACCTCTCAGAAGAGGTGACCCCAATTAGTGAGAGTGATACTCTGAATACGTACTCATCCACTTATGTATGCGCATACAGGAACAGGGAAGCATGTTTCTGAAAACATGCACTGATGCACTTATCTATAGTATGTATGGATATGGTTCATATCTGTTGTTAATAATTGAGAAGATTGTTCTTAACAATGAAATTTTAGTGAATGTTACTGCTTCATACATGTACAGATATTAAACCAAACATCTCAGTGGAGATTTATGATCACAGAAACAATGTGCAACGCTAATCCTTTGGTATTTCAGTGTATTTGTACATAAATATATCATATAAACAGGCTGGACATTTACAGCCTTGTACAATTGAAAAATATTTATTGTTATACAAGGCAGAGAGCATTTACCCAGAATGCACTTGTAGCAGGGCATTAAATCTCTCAGCTGGACTTCTTACAGTAACACTGTGCTCTAAAGGCCAATTTACTCCCTAAGACTGTTTAATTAAAGTCTTTTCTATTAGAGCTCTTGTTAATTGTCTACGTGACACAGTGTGCTGTAGAGGTTCTCTGCTGGGTTTCAGGAATAATAATGTAAAAGCTGCACGCTTGGTAAATTGTGGAATTTAATCTAATAGTGCTGTGCCTTGCATAAGTATTCACCCTCCTGAACTTTTTTGCACATTTTGTAGTGTTACAACCTAGAACTGAAATGGCTCTAATTGTGATTATATGTCATGAATTACAAAATGGCCCATAATTAAAAAAAAAAAAAAAGAAAGTGGGGGGGCGGGTGGATATGGCAGAGTGATTTCATGCCATTAGTACTTGTTGCAGTTCCCATTTTAGACCACTAGGTGCAATAATAACTCTATAGAAGCTAAGTAGGTCATGTGAGCACACTACCCGATGATTGTACAACATGTACAAAGGTGATCAAGTAATCGTTTTAAATTGTTGGTGACTCAAAAGAACTCATTAGCATTTCAACAGAACTGAAAATGTATTAAGTTGTGAATGTGGACTGTGAATGAGCTGCCACTGAGTGTTGGGTTTCTGCCAAAGGTTGCACTCTGTGCCAAACCCAAAATGTCCTTTTGGTCTCATCACACCAGAGAACTTTTTTCCACGTGTCTGAATCTCCAACATGCCTTCTGGCCAACTCCAAAAGGGATTTCATATGGCTCGCCACTCCTGCGTGTCCAGACTATGGCTGTCTTGTGAACAGCTTCTTCCATCTCTGTTGAGGATCTCTCCAGCTCCTTCAGAGTTACCCGTGGCCTCTTGGTTAATTCTCTGAGAAAACCAATACTATACCACTGATGGAGGAAACCAACCAACACTAATACTAATACTACTATTACTACTACTACTACTACTACTACTACTAATAGCTTTATTCTATTCTTTTACTTCCATCATTAATTACTTACTTTTATTCTTTCGCTCTCACCTGTAAAGCGTTCTTCCTCCAATGATGCTGAGATTGGAGAACGTGCTGAACATGATCATAATTTTCTCTCTGAACCGAATTTTACACAAAACAATACTGTTGACATTTAACAATGACATTTAAATTCCCCTCCTCACACACAGACTCTGTAACAGCACAATTACACACTGATAAGGGAATGGAATGAGCAACACATCAATAAATAAAACAAAAATACAAAATAGTTTTTTTTTTTTTTTTTTTTTAAATATTGACTAGAAGGTTTGCAACAGTCACATGTATAAATAATAAGTGTTCAGTGTGAATGGCAGCATTACTTTTTGCTTTCATGCTGCAGTTTCACAAGTTTCACCCTATAAAACTACACAATGCAGACAGAGGCACAAGTTTTACACTTTAGAAACATGCCTTGTGTATAATACTTTATCATTTAGTGATTAAAAAAGGCAGCTTTTTGTATTTCTACTGAATGTATATAATTGATATTGTAACTTTGTTTGTATTTTATATATTGGGCTATATTAGGTCTTATTTTTTTATTGTATTTTATATTATTATGTTTTATAAGATGTTATTTTGCTCTTTACAAGGGTGTCTAAATGTTATAGATCTTTAACAGTCAGTTAAAGTGTACACAATTTTTTCTCCTGACATACCCTAGATCCCCAAGTGCACTAAATAGTGTGTAAAGTGGTATAGAACTGAAAGCTGGTCCTCACCTGTGATATCTTTAACTGTGAGGAACACACTGAGTCTCTCGGGGTCCAAAGCTCTGATACCGTGGTACATGTCTCTGTTAGGGAATGAAGAGAAACATCAGAGGCGAGAAGCAAACAGTTGAGCACTTCAGACTGAGGGTTAAAATGGAGTTCGGAAGCGTAAGTGAGCTCCTGAGACATTGAGGAGGGGGAAAAAAAAGCTCATGGAGTGAAGGATGGACTAATGACGTCTCAGAGCAACAAGGCAGGTGGAAGAAAACACTAAATGAGTTCTGACAATATTACTGAATGACGGCCTGTAAGAAACTGTCAAATAAGCAAAAAAAACCAAAAAAAACCCCAAGTATTGTATGTTTCAGAGAAAAAGAGATATCTTCTAAATAACTTTAACTATAAATTGTAACTTTAAATGAGTAAAGTATAATGTGATGCTCTTTAATAAATACATAAATAAATAAATAAATTGCTGTTGTATAAGTGGAATAAAGCTCTTCAGGATGTGCTGTTACAGGAAAAGAATCAACTTCAGAGTGGTAACGGTAACTACAGCACTTTTATGCAAACATTCTCAAAAAAAAGAATAAAGGGAATAAGGAAACTCCTAAAGGACAGGTAGCGACAGTCTCAGTAGAAACTTGCTGGAAGGGGTGTGGATTAAAGAGACACCCATTTAGCATTCAGCCAAATGTGCAGAGGTCAAAGGTGAAAAGTGTAAATGATACCAAAAAATGGTTGCGCAAGACATCTGTTCGACGTTCCGTATAACACCCGGGAGCTTAGATCCACATCATTCTCAACAAGTATCAATTCCACATGTGTAAATGATTTTTTTTTGTCATCTTGCCAGAGAAAGAAAAAAAAAAAAAAGCAAAGAGTGCTCAGACTTCAAATTCCATAAATCCTCCCTGCCATTTCCATGAGATCGGTAAGCACATTAAACAAAATAGAAAATGAAAGATGGGCTCGTCCTTGGAGAAAAATGGAAACGATGAAAACGCCTGTACAGGGTGAAAGACGAGTAAAAGTGCTGGACTGTAAAAGTCATCTGAAGGATAAAGACTCGTAATGCAGAGGGCCAGTGGAGAAAATGGAGCTCTTTCGCATAAACGCTCCAACACAATAAACACCCGACTTCACCTGTAAACACAATTTAATCAACTCCACTGAGAATAAAAACTCACGAACAGCAAAAGCCAAACATTACATGCCAGGAAACAACATTAAGGTCAAACTAGAAGGTTAATGTTTAGTAAAAGGTTAATGTTAATCAAAATAATTAAATGGTTATTAACAAATTGTTAAATTAAAAATACATTCTAATCGAAAATGTTGTATTACCATTAAACACTAGTTGAGTGCTTGCATATCTTTAGGAATTAAACGCCTTGCCTGGACAGGCATTTGCTTGTACGTTTCTCCATTAAGTTTTTGAGTTAACAGAGAAGATTGTTTAGAATGATGAATGGTTAAGTTAATCTAACTGCAATGTGTGTGGAGAAGCCACTCTTTTCTTCCACAGCCTCCTAAACTGTAATTGGGTTTCAGACCTTCGATCGCGTTTTGTCTGTCTCAAATCCTATTGTTTCACAACGAGATGGAATAAGAAATGTCTCACATTAAACAATGACGGACTTGTAACTGGGATAATCTTTTAGAGACTAAAGAAACTGTCTGAGGAATTCAATCAGAAACCCAAAAGGGCTTAATGTATGGAATTATTTATATGTCACAATACCATGGTTTATTATTTGTGCTTAAATCTCATGCTGACTCACTATATGTGTGTGTGTATATATATATATATATATATATATACAGTATATATGCGTGTGTATGAACTATAAATTTAATTTTCCCTGATTTCCAAATAATTTGTACAGTTAATGTTAATGACTCTCGAGAGAAATATCACAGAAGAAAAATCATCCAAGGACAGACTCATGAATAAACCAGCGCCACATTAGTCTGTATTTACATCTGAGGTCTGAATACAAATGTGTGTAAACTCAATTCTGAATAAGGCCTTATGAGTATAACTTAAATAGCGTTTATGTGTTTATGGACACAGAAAACTTTAATAAAAACAAAGCTTACCCAGCTCTGTGTACTACAAAGCTGCTTTGAGACATTGCATTGGCAATGCATTTAGAAGAAGAAAGGGGAAAAGAAAAAACCTAATCAAGATTCTATTACAGGCTGTTACTTGGGATTTCATGGATGCTTGACCTCTAGTGGAGACAAATCTCAGTGTCCTTTGTGGTGCTCAGCTCCAGGTAAAACAGATTCGTTGCAAAAACAAGGCTTATTGGGGAAAATGCGTTCTCAAGCTGGCAGCAGGGCAAAGCTGGACTCTCTCCCTCTTTCTCTTTAAAAGAAAATATGAAAATATTAAACTTTTTTTTGTGTGTGTTTTCTCCATATAGTCATTTATTCACTCAGGGTTTTGCTGTACAAGAATTTTAGCATTGGTAACGTAAGACGCTGCATTCTTGTCTTAGTAACGTCAGAAGGAATAAAACACAGGCATGCGTTTATAGGAAAACAAACTTTCAGAAGCCCCTCCTCCTTCTGGACCGTAGATGTTGCTTTGCACAGCAGAACTTGAATCATCAATTGCATCATCGGAATTGCATTAACATTTATTTTTGTACGTTGTCTGTTTGAACTATACTATACTCTTACTGATATATTTTTTTTCCCATATAATCAGTTAATGCCTCTAAAAATGAAACCTAGATATCTAGATACATCTCAAAGTGTAGTGTATATACATTCTGATTAATTTACAAAGAGTTTCTGCCATTTATTACCATATATTAGATTCAGATATTATGTCACACAGCCATTATGTATCATTAGCAGATCTACATTATATAATCAGACATGAAGAATGCATGTTATCACACAATGTTATAGAATTCATCTCAAAATCACAAAGGACTTAAAGTGATTCAAGTAATACAAATAAATCCACTGCAGTGAACAGGAGATGAACTGAACTGATTACAGGTGGGAGTGTTGATGTCGCTTGGATTGGATCCCTGTGTGTGTGTGTGTGTGTGTGTGTGTGTGTGTGTGCTATATATATATATATATATTTCTTTCATGAGTTTTGGCTATTTTGATTGAGTTGTAAAGTAAGCTGTGGTCCTGAAAATGCGGAATGGTCTAGAACATATCTATGAAATCAAAAACAAAATCATACATAACCAGGACCACCATCATTAATTACCATTTAAACATTAAAGTACTCGGGACATTATTGTTCTTCAAAAATATTCCAAAATATCTTCAGTGTACTGTGTATCCTACATGAAGTGAAGCACTTTTTATAACATTCAGCACCTTTTCATAGCCTTTAATAAGAAGAATATGAGATCGCGTTCAGGAGGGGTGGGTGGGGGGTGTAGGGGGGATTCAATAAGCTTCAGCAGCAGTCGAATGTTTCCTCGTTGTCACTCTAGTGTAGTTTTAAGCAGTCACTTCAGCAGCCACCCTGTTGGAATCCAAAAGCCCTTCATACGTAGTTATTAAAACTATGCTCGCACTATTTTTTTTACACCCTTGACATTGCGTTATTCATACAAAAAGAACATTTTTTTTATTCTTGGCACCAGCTGCTGCTTCAGTGCCTTTCTGAAGTGTTTTAAGTTCTACACAGCAATACTACACAGCTCTCAGAGGAGTTAAAGAAATATTGCCCATCCCAAATCTACTTTTTCAGTATAATAAAAACTTTCTTTTGGGTTTTAAAAGTGATGGATTTTTTTTTGAGGTGCAGCATGTAGTGTTGCTGCTTCACAGCACCATGTTTCCTGGTTCCGTGTTACCATCTGATGGGTATGCATGGTGGCATGGTGTGCCGCGATGGACTGGTGTCCCATCCATGGTGTGTTTCCCGCCTCGCACCTGTGTTCCCAGGACAGGTTCCGGATTCAACGTGACCTGAACTTGAATGAATGTCTTTAGTGCTGATGAATAATCTAAGTGACTATGTTCCACAACATTAAATGTTACTATAAATGAATAACAAGTACAATTTGTTATTCTTTAATTGATAAAAATAGTCATTTGGCCAGTTGCTGAGAAAGAACACACTTTGGGGCATACTGTTACAGGAAAATAATCAACTTTCAGACAGGTAACAGTAACTCTGCTTCATCGCACCATGACTCGTGTTTTATTCCTTAAACAAGCGATTCTCCTTTAGCTCATTTCAACGTAATACAACAAAAAAACCAAAACTACATAAAATAGATTAGATGTGCATGTGACTCTATCGAGAGTTTATTCAAGAATTTTATATCTGGTTTTAAATCATATTCGTAAATAAACAAGACTGAACACCTTTAACATATAAATGGGAAAGATTTAACGTTGCATTCCACGTTCCCTTTGATCAGCAGTGTGGCTTAATTACAAAAGTTGTTAATGAAAATATTGTTAAAAAGAATATTAATAAAGTGCAAGAGGGAATGTTGAAATTAACGCCTAATTGGAACTGAAATATGACCCCATGTTGGGGCCAGGAACGTTTGAAATGCACTTCAGAGGGCTGTAATTCAATGTAAGAAACTAATGAGTCTAGCTTATTAGAACATGCCTAATTGAGTTGTATCCGAAGGTTTATTTCAGAGAGAATGGAGAAGAAAGTATGTACAGAGAGAGAGAGAGAGAGAGAGAGAGAGAGAGAGAGAATTTAGTTGGTGCAGTCAGAAGTTATCACCTTTCCTGTAGTATGGCACTGCAGATGATGCGTAGGTTCTCCAGAAGCAGAACTGGTTGGGTGTAACCCCTCACCTAGCAGATTAACTGGAATGGAGCAAAGAAATGCTCTCACACTTTGTCTGAATAAAATATTATCCATTTTCATTTTTAAAAATACATCAAAACATTATTTGAAGGAATATCATTTGGAAGAACTGTGTTTATCGCTCCAATAAAGTTCCAGAGATGTGTAGCATCAACGGTAAGGTGCATTGAAGCTGTTCTGGTTGCTCCACACACACACACACAGTATTCATTATGTTCAATAAGCTAGATGACAATGAGCATGCTGAGGTGAAAACATATCACGTGGAATTGATTTGTCATTGCCTGTCTGCTTGTCAGCCTGTCAGTGATTTGTGTCCATTTCTCTTGCAGTATCCTAGTCTCATAGCTCTGCTCTTCTTACTCTGATATCTGGCTGAAAAACGTTCTGTATGAAGGCCACTTGGTGTTCTTCTCAATCATGTTTAAGGGTGTTTTCACATATGCAGTGTTCAGTCCATTTAGATGGAACCTTGGGGTGTTTTCCCCATCGGCGCGGTTCTTGAAGCAGGTTAGAACAAAAAGCATACTTAATAGTTCCTAAATTATTAAAAAATATGTAAGACATGATTTACACAAGGGCTAAAGAAATCCTATTCTGAGATTTGCGATAGGATTCTCACACAACGACTGTTAATGGATAAAGAATGAGAAGGACAGACGTTTGCCCTTCACTCGTCTTGTTAAATACGTTCTCAAATGTTCAGCCTTCACATATTCAAGTCTTTCACTGATTAGGATTATATCTGGGAGTATTAGGCAATGCAAATGATACTGGATGAAGTTCTGATGAAGTTCTGTTTAAGACTGATTAAGGCACACATGAGAGGTTATTTAATCAGACTAACACCGGGCTTCAGTGCACAATCAGCGTGGAATACAAATTCATCATAAGCCGTACAAGATGTCTGCAAAAGTTCTAGGAAACCTCTAAAATGCCACTGAACTCTTAGATGCCAAGATGTGGTATTTTGTGAAACTCTAAGAAATTTCTCCGAATAAAATTATTTAAAAAGACTGATAAAAGTGGTCACACTGTGATTGGCTTAAATGGTTATGGGACAGAAACAAACAAAAATATTTTGAACATAGTCCATTTTATATTGTACTTCCTGCTATAGGTTTTATGTAAACTAAATATATTATTATTATTATTTATTTATTTTTTTAAAACTAATTTCAAACTTAAGACAGTCTTGTTCTATTGACAGATCTACTTAAAAAGAAGCTAAATTGTTTGGCAATACAAAGAGAAAATTTAATGCATGAAATGAGTAAAAGCATCTAAAACTGGCTGAATAATCTTATATTTATCTAACATTTCTCATTATGAGATTATTATATAACAAATATTAAACCATTAATTCTGTTTGTAGACATACCTACTAATTTCAAGCTGAAAATTTAGATACTGTAACAATATCTAGAAATCAGCTTAATAATCTTTTATTTGTTTAAAAAATGTCCAATAAAGAAACATATTAATTGAATTCATATTCAAGCTATTTTTCATTGCTAGGATTTCATCTGGTTTTGTATTGTTCCCCGAGCCTAACTGTCGCTTAACATGCAGCACCACAGATTTCCAGTCATCCAGTGGAGGGAGGAGACAGAGGCTGTCAGCACACGTTTATCCCATTTATCAGGCTTCTGCTTGAGCTCTAAAAGCTCCACTCTTGAGGTCTGACTACCACTGAACAAGATTTAGTGCAACACCAGATTAGACAGTGAAGCCCTATAGCTTTCTGATGGTATTTAAAACCTAGACGCTAAATAGGAAACCACTTTAGATGATCAGATGCCCCTCTGTCCTGTTCTCGGCGTACATTTATCAATGACATTTCAAGTTTGTTTTAAAGTTTGAAAGTGATGATAAAACAAAAGGTCTTGGCTATCTGGAACTAAAGCCACAAGAATGCTGAAGTAAAACTTATTCAAGGAGCTGAATTGTTCCTTAAACTCCATTGCAGTGCAAAGTTAACTCCAAGTGGAGTTACTGGTAGCCACTCTGAAGTTGGTTAATTTCCAGATGTGTTTTATTCCTCTTGCACCACAGCCATTTGGCAATGATTACCATTTTTTCTTGATTAATGAGCATACTTTTATCTGCTTACAGGTTCATTTAATGTTGTGTGACATCCATGAAACCAGTTCCTGTCATCACTTATGTTATAGCAGCTATAAAAAGTTGTTCTTGTAAACATCTTCTTGTCCTGAAGATGCTGGAAAACTTTAACTTACCTCTGACTGTTCCAAAGTGCTGACTCCTTCAATACATGTTCAATAAATGTCTCCTCACAGACAACTTCACCATATCAACAGTTGCTATGTTGTCACCTCAGCCAATGATTGTGGGTAACTGAGTGCAAGGCAGCTTTCATTAACTAAATCTGAGGTATCTTCTCTCGTAAATGGACTCCTTGCTCATCTGCGCACATGCTTTATGACAGCGGTGCATTAACGATTAAATGTACCAGCGCAACAATAAATACCGCCCCCTGCCCCCCAAACACGGCAACAACAGACCGCTGACAAATTTTCATTATTGACAAAACGTACAGATGCAAGAATGAACTGTTCTTGCACCTCGTCAGATAATTTTCCATGGAGCGTAATGGGTGTAAGAGTACATGCCTATTTGAAAATACAACGAAGTTATTTGAGATCTGATTATTTAATTATTTTCCCTTTGCACGAGTCGTCATTGTGCCTGAGAACTGAGATTTCCACTTAAGGTTCTTCGGCCAGATTTGTAAGGAACAATATGTATACTTGTGCCACATCGCTGCTGAATTCTCTAACCTGATTGGTCAGAAGCTGTTGACGTATTTTCTATAATAGCAACTGAAAATTAAATTCATTTCTACTAGGCATGCATCAAGTGTATAGGAGATATTCATTTAACATTCATGAAAGGTTTCACCGGTGTCAGTGTTTTTTTCTTAAAGGTAAACTGTCATTTTTGGCATAAATATGAAGAGCAGTGCAGGCTGACTGATTCTCGGCTCTGCTGGTGTTTGCGCTCGGTGTGTAGGTAAACCTGTGTGTGCTGAGTCTTTATCTCAGGAAGGAGGAATGATTAGCAGGTGAACACATTCAGTACCAGCAGGTGCATAGCTGGTTTAGGAACAAACAAGACTTTGTGCTGTTGGCCAAAGCTGCTGCTCTTGCCCCGGTTGTTAGGCGGCGGTTCATGCCAACACACATGCTGTTTAAATAGTTCTGCTACAAAAAAAAAACAAAACAAAAATGGATTAACCTGCAATTTGTTAACAAATAAAGACAATTTCAAACTTTTAATTAGTTTTACAGTGATACATTCTAATACAAAGCCACTGTTTTTATTTATTTATTTATTTTTTTATCACTGGAACCTGTAGGTTCACTATACACTACATGGTACTGGATAGTCTTTGCTTTCCCACAGCAGCCCACAAAACCTGAATACTATGTGTGTGTTTGTGTGTGTGTGAAATCTATAAACAGCTCATGACTCGTTGTGATGTTGTCCTCCAGCACTGAGATATTGTTAATGACTCTACAAAGAAGCTCTACAGTTGTAGCATTAATGAAAAAGCTGTACCGGGATTATAAACACATCCTAGCCTTCTAGATATAATCCTCCAAACACTGACTCATACACATCAGTAAAAGAAGTTTCTTTGAAACTCGAGGCGTATGCTGCACTAATTAGCCATAGCATTATGAAAAGGTCCTTTTATTCCTTTTTTTCCCCCCATTGGTTCATGAATCTCTTGTACCACAGCTGGGCTTTTTTTTTTGTCCTCAAAGAGTACATTTTCCTGGAATATCAGCATATGACAGAAGACAAGAACATGGTTATTATGCTAGTTTTATGCTAATCATCAAAGGATCTTTATCATACGGGAACAAATTGGTGAGTTTGCTTTGTTTCCTCTACAGCGAAACCTTCAAAGCATGGATTGAGCTCTGAGCGAGCGCTGACTGATCAGAGTAATTTATGTTGATCGCCTGTCACTTTGAACCTGCAGGGCAAAAACAACAGAGGGCGGTTAAATGATAAACTAACAGCATATTGCGCTTGAGAGGAGTGAGCTATTCTGTTCAAAGTACGTTAGATTTGTTTTGTATATGCATTTTGTATGAAGGAAAGCTTTATGTAGACTGTAAGGAAAGTAAGGAACAAAACATTTTTTTCTTTTTTACCTTGGACTGTGACAAAGCGCTGGCACTGGAGACTCCTTCCAAAAATGTTAAATAAACGCCTCCTTAGAGAAAACTCGACCATATCAATGGCTGTTTGCCGTTTCTATAGAAACCATATATGGCCCGGTCCATAAGTATTTGGACAGTGACACAATCTTAGTAATTTTGCCTCTGTACACCACAGCAATAAAGCAATACATATGTGATTGAAGTGTAGACTTTCAGCTTTAATTAAAAAATATTCAAAAATATTGCATTAACCATTTAGGAATTACAGCAATTTTTTCATAGTCCCTCCGTTTTCATAGGCTCAAAAGGATTATTTTTAATACTTGGCTGCAAATCCTTTGCAGAAAATGACAAATGCTGAGTTTCCTCCCTTGAAATGAAAAAGGCCTTTACTGCAGCTGCCTTCATTTGCTGCTTGTTTGTGGGTCTTTCTGCCTTCAGTTTTGTCCTCACTAAATGAAAAGAAAGCATGCTCAATAGAGTTGAGGTCAGGTGACTCGGCCATTTAAGAACATTCCATCTGATTTGCCTTAAGAAGCTCTTGGGTTGCTTTCGTGGTATGTTTGGGTCATTATCCATCTGTACTGTGAAGCGCCGTCCTATCAGTTTTGCAAAATTTGACTTAATCTCAGCAGAAAGTTTAGCTCTATACACTTCAGAATTCATCCTGTTACTTCTCTCAGCAGTCACATCATCAATAAACACCAGTGACCGAGTTCCATTGGCAGCCATACATGCCCATGCCATAACATTTCCTCCACCATGTTTGACAGATTATGTGGTATGCTTTGAATCATGAGCCCTGAATTTCCTTCTCCATACTCTTCTCTTCCCATCATTCTGGTACAAGTTAATCTTGGTTTCACCTGTCCAAAAAATCTTATTCCAGAACTGGTCAGGCTTTTTTTTTCCCCCTAGCAAAGTCTAATCTGGCCTTTTTTGTTCTTGAGTGTTACCAGTGGTTTGCATCTTGAGGTAAATCGTTTGTATTTACATTCATGAAGGCATCTCTTGTTGATTGAATGGATTGGAGTTGACCAGTGGATTCCCTGTTTTTTTTTTTTTTTCTTTTTTTAATAATGTACAAAACTGTTGATCTGGCGAATATTTGTGTACAGAGAATATTTAACCACATAAATATAAACTCGTTCACAACCGGGGGTGGTGTGTGTTTGATTTTAGTGCTTTTATAGAGACTTCACTCCACGCTGTTCGAATATCAGCTTTGTGGCCAAAACGTAAGAACAGAGCTTAGCAACAACCGGCAGCTAAATACTAATACTTAAACACTAAAACACTAAGCACTACCTTTTGCCCACAAAGCTGATATTCTAACAATGCAGAGTAAAATCTTTATAAAAACACTACTGGGTGTTTTTGCACACTTTGATGTTGTATTTTTACTGTTGATTATTAAAGATTATGATGTAGAGTGGGGATAACGACTCATTTGTGCTTAATAGGTACATGGTCTGTTGTTTTACAGCTAAAAGCAGCACAACTGGTCATCTTGACAGTTTTCGTCCGTTGGCGGTCGGCGCCCTCCGTCGGTAGGGAATCGTAAAATGGCCACCAGAGCACTTCCGGTAGCTTCACCTACTGCTGGCAGTTTAGAATTCTATGAGCTATCCAGTTATATATATATATATATATATATACACACACACACACACACACACACACACACACACACACACACACACACACACACACACACACACACACACACACACACACACAGGTGCATCTCAATAAATTAGAATGTTGTGGAAAAGTTCATTTATTTCAGTAATTCAACTCAAATTGTGAAACTCGTGTATTAAATAAATTCAATGCACACAGACTGAAGTAGTTTAAGTCTTTGGTTCTTTTAATTGTGTTGATTTTGGCTCACATTTAACAAAAACCCACCAATTCACTATCTCAACAAATTAGAATATTTCATAAGACCAATTAAAAAAAAACATTTTTAGTGAATTGTTGGCCTTCTGGAAAGTATGTTCATTTACTGTACATGTACTCAATACTTGGTAGGGGCTCCTTTTGCTTTAATTACTGCCTCAATTCGGCGTGGCATGGAGGTGATCAGTTTGTGGCACTGCTGAGGTGGTATGGAAGCCCAGGTTTCTTTGACAGTGGCCTTCAGCTCATCTGCAGTTTTTGGTCTCCTGTTTCTCATTTTCCTCTTGACAATACCCCATAGATTCTCTATGGGGTTCAGGTCTGGTGAGTTTGCTGGCCAGTCAAGCACACCAACACCATGGTCATTTAACCAACTTTTGGTGCTTTTGGCAGTGTGGGCAGGTACCAAATCCTGCTGGAAAATGAAATCAGCATCTTCAAAAAGCTGGTCAGCAGAAGGAAGCATGAAGTGCTCCAAAATTTCTTGGTAAATGGATGCAGTGACTTTGGTTTTCAAAAAACACAATGGACCAACACTAGCAGATGACATTGCACCCCAAATTTGAGTTGAATTACTGAAATAAATGAACTTTTTCACGACATTCTAATTTATTGAGATGCACCTGTATATATATATATATATATATATATATATATATATATATCAGTGCTGTAATTCCTAAACGGTTAATGCAATATTTTTTAAACCCATTGAATTAAAGCAGAAAGTCTACACTTCAATCACGTCTTGACTACTTAATTTCAAATCCATAGTGGTGGTGTACAGAGGCAAAACTACGTAAATTCGGTCACTGTCCAAATACTTATGGACCCGACCGTATTAGAACGAGAGCATTAATGTAAACCTGTGGCTTGCCTTGCAGCATGTACATTTCAGAGTGAATCCGAACCGTGCATCTTTTCATTCTCTCGGACGTGTCTTTTGATTTGTGTTGCACGTTTGTAACTGTCCCAGCGTGCAGCATGAAGAACGTGTCCTTGTGAATATGAGAGTATTGAGGGAAATATGAATCAGCACACTCTGATTCTTGTCGGTGTGTCGGGTTCTTCACAGTGGTTTATTTCCAAACCGTCACAGATATTAGACACACTGTGAAGAGAACACATGCTGTTATTACATTTTCATTTCGTGACACCTATGTTGTTAGCCCAATACTGCATTCAATAAAAGTTCAATACAATGCTAAATCATTATTCTGTCTGTTTTCTCTAACAGGGACACGTATATAAAATGAGGGATATAAAATTATGCATTTTGGAAGTAATTTTATATCGGGGTGAATGCTGTAATTATATTTAGATTCATATAATGGTTTTATAATGTTTGTGACAAACACACCCTGCTTGCAAACTTACTCAATAACAACAGTTTCACAACTGGGTAACAATAGTTACAGATTCCACAAGAGGGGTAAGCCATATGTTTGGTCATATATGGAAGACACTGAAGTAATAGGTTAAAACACTTTCTTTTTCTTTTTAAATCAAGAAGCTAACTTCTCAACACATTTGAATTCCCTTAATTTCAGGAGCTCTTGCAACCTTTTATCTGTTTTCACGCTGATTCAGTCGTTCTCCCCTTTTGCTCATCTGCTCAAATTGTAAAGTTTATAGCAAATAAAATGTTTATGGGTATTGTTTGCGTTTGACCTCCAGGAATCTCCTGTGATTAAGTGGAGGGTTGAGAGGGCACGATTTTAATGAAAGGAGGGAAGACAGTCCTTGCAATTCGTTAACAACACAAAAAGGATGAAGGAGCCTTGGAAAGAGTGAGGATAACAACAACTTCCTAAAAATAATGAAGCTCATGTTTATGACACACCTTGAAATAGGCTATTTATCACGGAAAATGCTAAAACATGATAAATCACCTTCAAAAAGTGAAAGTGTCATAATGAGGAATCAATGCCCAGGCTCCATCCAGACTTGTGTGTGTGTGTATGTGTAAGTGCTCAACCTGCCTCTAATTAAAACATGTGAAGTCAGCTAGCTCTTGTTTACCTTCATTAAAATTAGGAGCTCTGCTTATCAGGAGAGCACACGCAGCATTGGGATGCAGGAACGCTGCCGCTGAACACCCCCACACCTCTTTATTCTGTCAGGCTAATGGGACACAATGACAGGAGCACTTAATTAGGTTTTACTTTCAGGCTTCCTGGCTGGCTTTTTCCCAATCAATACCAGGGCGTCCAATTAAGCACGCTTGCACCTTGTTCCCCAGGTGATGCTGTCACTCACTACAAACATGTTGCTGATCAGTTTACTCAGCAAACCACCATCATTACCTGTGGGTCAAGACAAAAAAGAACAAACGCAGAAAAGACATGTATTTGTTTTGTTGTGATGCTTATAACCTTCCAGTAATTATGAAAGAAATCGTATGGGTCTGAGGTTTTATGTTTTGGTTAATAGATATCCTTGGCTCAGGCTTTCCCTTTTTGACAACTTAAATGATGCTCTTAAACACACTCTTTGAGCTCACACAATCTCTTTTTTAAATTCTCTTGCTTTTGTTACTTTGTATTACATTTGACATCAAAAGGGGAAAAAAAACACCATTTCCTTTTTCAGTCCGCATTTTCTATCCTTGAGTTTTTTTGTGTGCTTGTTAAAAACAAAGGTGAAGTTAATAATTTGAATGGGGCGCCTAGAAAATCAACTGGACTCTGAATACAAGGTACTGTCCCTGTGCAAATACTGACTAAACATTTGAACTTGCGTCACCAAGTTGGCAATCCATTTGCTCCGAATTTACATTGGGAAAAAATTCCTCTCCAAATTTGAAGCGGGGATCAGGGACAAAATCCTAACACTAATACACAACAATCTGACATATGACTGTCTGAGTTGTTTCTGTACAAAATCCCAAGAAGCCCAAATGGCCAAAATAAAAATCCCCACCTAGTGATCAAACTGACTGAAGCAACAGCTAAAGACGAATCTTGTACTTTTTACTGTCCTGGAAGCATCATACTTCATCTATAATGGAGCAAAGAGAGGAGCAAGCAGATCTTAAGCTGATCGTTATTCACAGAAACTAAGAAATCTGTCACAGAAGTAGAAGAGAGGTGTCAACCTGTCAGTACAGTGTGTGTGTGTGTGTGTGAGAGAGAGAGAGAGAGAGATGGAGAAAAGTGGAGAAAGATGGAGAGAAATAGAGGACAGACCAAAGTCTGGGACCATTTAGCTTTAATGGACAGCACCGAGTGAGACACACCACAAATAATACACAGACCAACAAGCAGAAGAACATCACACACTGATTCAATGTTAAAGCAGATTGGAGTTAATTGACTGGGGAGAAAGATGCTGTGAAGATTAAGGAAGAAGAGACTGCGGATGGTCAAACTGTGTGTGTGTGTGTGTGTGTGTGTGTTTTCACTACCACTTCTAGCTGGAATTAATATTTTCCACAATATTAACACACCACATTTACTTGAGAGAAGGCTCAACAATTACCCAATGAGGAGAATCAGGTGTGTTAGAGAAAGGAAAAAGTGCTCAACCAATGACTGTATACACTCATCAGCCACAACATTAAAACCACCTACCTAATACTGTATAGGTCCCCCTTGTGCTGCCAGAACATAACCAGAACCACCGGAACCTCTGAAGGTGTGCTGTGGTATCTGGCACCAGCAGATCCTTTAAGTCCTGTAAGTTGCGAGGTGGGGCCTCCATGGATCAGACTTGTTTGTCCAGCACAACCCACGGATGCTCGATCTGATTGAGATCTGGGGAATCTGGAGGCCAAGTCAACACCTTGAACTCTTTGTCATGTTCCTCAAACCGTTACTGTTGCAGGGCACATTATCCTGCTGGTGTGCAACAATATTTAGGTAGGTGGTACGTGTCAAAGTAACATCCACATGACTGCCAGGACCCAATGTTTCCCAGCAGAACATCACCCAGAGCATCACACTGCCTTTGCCAGGTTGCCTTCTTTCCATAATGCATCATGGTGCCATCTCTTCCCCACCTAAGTGACGCAAACTCACCTGACTGTCCACATGATGTAAAAGAAAACGTAATTCATCAGACCAGGCCACCTTCTTCAGTTGCTCCATGGTCCAGTTCTGATGGTCATGGGCCCATTGTAGGCTTTTTGGTGGTGGGCAGGGGTCAGCATGGGCACTCTGACCGGTCTGCAGCTACACAGCCCCATACGTAGCAAGCTGCGATGCACTGTGTTCTGTGTTAGTGATGCTCTGTCTTCTAGCCATCACAATTTGGCCCTTGTCAAAGTCACTCAGATCCTTACATTTGACAATTTTTTCCTGCTTCCAACACATCAACTTCGAGAACGGACTGTTCACTTGCTGCCTAATATAATGTATACTACCCCTTGCCAGAGGCCACTGAGGCCAATCAATGTTATTCACTTCACCCTTCACCTAGTGGTGGGCATGAATGGAGAAGGAGCCAAACTTACATTTGATCACATATATTTTCCATTTTGCATATACAGATATATTACATTTTATGCTTTATTACACTTTTATGCTCTACTGGGAGCACACTGGAGCTTTAATTTATGATCTATCCAGCACCCTTTCTTCATTACACAGCAACAGTAAACTCAGACTTACCTTATTTTAAGTTGTTGAATTGATAAAATGTTTTTTTTTTTTATTTTATTTGATGCATTCTCGTGTAAAGAAAATGGTTTGAAGCACAAGATGACTGAACATTCATCTGTTACACTGACAGCCCACTTCATCAAAATTCATAATTTTAACCTTCTCAAGACAAGCAATGCCTCTGATTAAGATGCCGTCTCCTCTGGTATCCCCTGTGTGGAAAAAATACTTTAATGGACATTAAAGGAAAGATAACATTAATGAACTCATTTGTTAAAATTGGCCTTGTATGCCGTTCCATAGTTTATGAGTGTATTTACAGGCAAAACATTTCAGAATGACATATTGTCTTTAAATCTAACTGTCAGACAGTGGCAATGAACTTAATACTGGTCCTATTTTAAGCAGATAACACTCTAGAATAATGGACCAAGGTCACAATCACACATAACTGACACATACCTTTCCGTAACATCGGTATGTAAAATTATATTGGTCAGCAGCTGTAAGACTCCCACTGTCAAAAGTACTGATCTATACTTAAACAACTCCTTTTCTTCTCCCAGGTTCCTCTCAGAGCTCATTTTCACAAAACTTCAACATGGTCAAACTTCCAATAACTTTTCTTCTACTAATCTCTACCAGTAGGCCATCTATACATTTCTGTCTCCTAGGTAGACACACAGCAAACTTCTCAATTCCTGGATGAATTGTGTGCCAGACCAGCCTGAGGACTCGTTGTCCAATTAACTGAATGAGAGAGACGTAGAAGCAGATGGTTGAAGGAACATGGTAAAAGCAGTGGGATTGATAATTAATCATGTAGCAACAATTACCAAAAGGGTGTACATCAAAAGTCCTCCACCAGCTTCTGTTGTTGCAGAGAAACTAACTCCCTGTTCTCCATGCACACACGCACACACACACACACAATGCAAAGCTGAAGCCTGTGTCACCTAAACATCTCTATCTGTGCTGCTCCATTAGCGACAGTCACAGCGCACAAGGCCACCGCGAAACGAGGAGATGAAGAAAGAAATAGAAAGTAATGAATAGGCTCACTATGACAGATTTGATAACAACAGGACCAGAAGGAACAAGAGTAGAGGAGGGAGAGAGTACATGGAATGAGCAATAAAAGCAAGAAACAAAATAAAATATGAATAAGAAGAGCACATGGGACATCCAAACAAACCAAAAGGCTCAAAGAGGTGAAAGAAAAGAGGACTTCAGATATAAGGAATAATAACAGAGGGGCTCAGAAGATCAGAACAGGGCAAGGAATAAAATCTACAGTGGAGTGAGACGGAAGGTCCCTAAGCCAAATGAATGAAAAAACAAACAAAACAACAACAAAAAAAACCACTGGACTCTTTTCTGCCAGATTCAAATGAATACCACAGCTGCAATTTAGAAACTTTAAACTGAATGAGTGATGGTTCTGTGTCCATGAACCTCACAACTGAATACACGACCTATTGCATTGTATTCTACCTGTTTTATTCTATATTACTGTCTCCTTTAGGGTTGTTATTTCAGTCTCTATTATAGTCTCTATTCCTGACTGTGTTACAGTCTCTATTCCCGTCTCTATTACAGTCTCTATTCTTATCTCTATTCCTGTCTCTATTACAGTCTCTATTCCCGTCTCTATTACAGTCTCTATTCTTATCTCTATTCCTGTCTCTATTACAGTCTCTATTCCTGACTATGTTACAGTCTCTATTCTTATCTCTATTACAGTCTCTATTCCTGACTATTTTACAGTCTCTTTCTTATCTCTATTACAGTCTCTTTTAGAGTCACTACTTCAACCTCTATTATAGTCTCTAATCCTGTCTCTATTACAGTCTCTTTTAGAGTCTGTATTCCTCTCTGTTACAGTCTCTATTCCTGTTTCTATTACAATCTTTATTTCTCTCTATTACTGTCTCTAGTCTAGTCTCTATTACAGTTCACATTACTGTCTCTAGTCTAGTCTCTATTACTGTCTCTAGTCTAGTCTCTATTACTGTCTCTAGTCTAGTCTCTAATCTAGTCTCTATTACTGTCTCTAGTCTAGTCTCTATTACTGTCTCTAGTCTAGTCTCTATTACAGTTCACATTACTGTGTCTAGTCTAGTCTCTATTACTGTCTCTAGTCTAGTCTCTATTACTGTCTCTAGTCTAGTCTCTATTACTGTCTCTAGTCGAGTCTCTATTACTGTCTCTAGTCTAGTCTCTATTACAGTTCACATTACTGTCTCTTTTGGTCTCTATTACAGTCCCAATTCCAGTCTCTATTAGGGTTGCACGGTATACCAGTACTACGGTAGTATCGAAATACTAAAGCTCCAAAATACAGCCAATTCCACTGTATTTTTTAAGCGGTAGTATCATGAAGATGGTAGCACCGTAAGTAATGTTGTATGTGTGGCAGTTAATACTATTTTCACTAAAACGACACATCCCACTGCTTTTGCAGAAAACACAAAGGTTAGTGACACTTCATTTAACTTAAATTTTTTACCTTAATCTTAATTTTCTTTTTCCAACTAAATGAGCTAACGTTATGCTAACCGACGTGTAAATACTAAAAGGAACCATGTTTGCTCGTAAGTGAGCTAACGTTTTGCTAACCGCTACGTGTAAATACTAAAATTAGCCGTGTCTGCTAGCAAGCGAGCTAACGGTATGCTAATCGCTGTGTATAAATAATAAAATTAGGCGTGTTTGATAGTACGCAAGCTAATGTTACGCTAACCGCTGTGTATAAATAATTACATCTACAATCTATTATAGTCCCATTACACGATCTATTCAAGTCTCTATTACAATCTACTGCAGTCTCTCTCGGTCTCTAATACTGTCTCTGTTACAGTCTCTATTGCAGTCCTTATTTCAGTATCTATTCCTGTCTTTAGTCCAGTCTCTGTTACAGTCCCAGTTCATATTACTGGCTCGTTTAGTCTCTCTTCCAATCTGTATTTCTGTCTCTATTACAGTCCATGCTAGCCAGAGCCATATCGCCCTGCAGTTCTCACCTGGTCTCCCACTGAAGCTAAGCAGGGCTGAGCCTGGCCAGTACCTGGTTGCTGCTGGAAGTGGTATTAGGGAGGCCAGCAGGTGGTGCTCTCCCTTTAGTCTGTGTGGGTCCTAATGCCCCAATATAGTGACAGGGACACTATACTGTAAAAAGTGGACTGTCTTTCGGATGAGACGTTAAACCGAGGTCCTGACTCTTTGTGGTCATTAAAAATCCCCAGTGTCCTGGCAAAATTCCCCCATTGGCCCTTATCCATCATGGCTCCCTAATAATCTCAATCCCTGAATTGGCTACATCACCCTCATCTCCTCTCCACCGATGGCTGGTGTGTGGTGGGGGTTCTGGCGCACTATGGCTGCCGTCGCATCATCCAGGTGGATGCTACACACTGGTGGTGTTTGAGGAGATTCCTCCTCCCCCCCAACAGATGTAGGCGAAGACGCGCCGTGTGACGTCATCACAACGTGCATTCAGCCAAAGCTCCCTTCGATTCACATGCGTCTAACATGAGCACAGCTAAAAGGTCTCGTTTACCAACAAACATCACTGCGAACTGTACTGAGGGGTCAGTAGGGAGCATAGTGGCTGTCAGCTCCCTAATTCCTTTACATATTCTCTTTGCATATCCCATGTATAAAGTGTGTAGTATATAATACATTACATCAATGCATTTCTACTTGTATTTACCACATGCTGAGTGTCACGTAACACGTAAAGAAACTAGAAGTCAAATGACTCTCAAAAATGTCTATTACGCACGAGATAAACCACTCTCATCCACACAAACACGACTGAAGGAGTGACTTCATGTTCATGAGTAATTATTTTGTGGTGTAATTTTAAATATAATATAAACTTTCACCTTTATTTTAAGTTGAAGGCGAGTGAAGAGTTTACCTGCCTAGCGCGCGCGACTCGTCAGCAACCGCCAGCTCAATAACACTAAACAAGACGAAGCGCCTTCATTTTTTCACCACCCCCCGTTCATATCTCCATAAATTCACACGTTGAGAATA
The DNA here is from genome assembly GCA_023630585.1 of Cranoglanis bouderius. Classification (NCBI taxonomy): domain Eukaryota; kingdom Metazoa; phylum Chordata; class Actinopteri; order Siluriformes; family Cranoglanididae; genus Cranoglanis; species Cranoglanis bouderius. Next base: position 19,105,740 of record CM042552.1, read on the forward strand.
AATCCGCGGTTTAACTCTGTCCTTGGAGTAAATATGGGTTCATTTCTCCTCGTCGTGTCCTCATGTTCTAACTCGGCGTCCGCGTTTTTCGGCTGTTAGCCGCGCTGCTAAAACTGCACTCACACAACTTTACCTCAGAGCAACTTGGAAAGGAACCGCCTACTAATTTACATACCCCCCCCCCCCCCCCCCCCACCACACACACACACACACACACACACACACACACACACTCTTGTCTCTGATTGGTCGATCAGCAAGCGGTTCGCTGTGCACGCAGATTTTCAGAGGAGTGTTAATCAAATGAGATCAAAATTATTATGCAATAAATACATACATATTTATTTATTTATTTTATTATTATTATTTACACTTAACACATATGACTCTGTTGCATGCATACTGCTGTGATATTGCTGTATACGTTTATTTATTTATTTATGCAAACAAGCTCTCATAAATGAGACTATTATTATCACGACTATTAATGACTACAATATTCAATCACAGTTATATTCTTCCATACCATTCAGTATTTATTTAAAATTTTATTACAGACCCACATTTGCTCCCAAAATTTCTATTAAATATTTTAATGTCGTATTCATTTAAATATGAATACATTCCCATAATGTCTAACAAATATAACAATTACAATATATCATCCTTAAATTTGTTCTATTGCATTACTATCACACACATTTTCTAGTGGAATGAAATGATTCAATATACAGTGTTATTTGTTAGACAATATATTCATCACACAAAACACACACACCATCATCATCATCACCATCATCATCATCAACAACAACAACAACAAACCCCATCAATTTCCTGTTAGTAAACACACACAGTAAAATGATTTTGGGATATTATGGTGTCCGTTGTATTTCACCACTGATGCATGTATAATGCAAGAGCGTTTCTTCAGATTAATATGATAAAACAGTTCACTTCAGGCTTGAGATCATCCAGAGTCCAGAACTCGAGGGTTCAATGTCAGTAACTTCAGAGATTCAGAGGTCTCGAAGACTTAACGTTAAAAGAAGCACACATTTACTGCCAAGATTTTTAATACAGAAGATCACAGCCTATTGATTTATTCTCCTATTCGACACATTTTGTCTTTAATCTTTATACATTTCTGTAGAACCAGTGACTAATGAACTTGCTCTGATGATCAAAGTCAAAGTATTTAACAGGAATACAGACTAACAGCTACAGATTAGTTCAAATTCCTATGGAAAGTCATGCTCATAAAATGCTGGCTATGTAAAGGAGGCCACGATCAGGAACTTTAAGAAAATCATACATTTTTTTATTAAACAATACCACAGGTTTGTTTCGCAACTAAACAAAAAAAAAAAAAAAAAAAGAAAAAAAAAAAGGTCCGTATTTTTATTCAAAGTAGTACACATAATAATGCATAACACACACAGGAGCATACCAATATCAGATTTTAGTCATTAATTTACATTTTTAAAGTCACAATTCATTAATTGTCATACAATCATAAAAAAAAAAAAAAAAAAACACTGAAAAATGCTGCTTGAATAAGTATTCATCCCCTTCAGACTAGTACTTGATAGAACCTTTTGCTGCAATAACAGCTTTAAGTCCATTCAGGTAAGTTCCTACCAGCTTTGCACACTGCTTTGCAAACATGTGTTTCACCCATTTTTCCTGGCAGATTTGCTCCAGGTTCTTTAGGTTGGTTGGATTTTGTTTGGTGACTGCAGTTTTCAAACAGCGCCGCAGCTTCTCAATGAGATTCAGATCTGGACTTTCATCTTTTTGTTTTTAACCACTATTGTATTACTTTGGCCTTGTGCTTGGGGCCATTGTCCTGCTGAAAGGTGAAGTTTTTCCTAAGCTTTATGTTTCAGAAACTGAAGCAGGTTCTCTTGTAATATTCACCTTAAGGATGGTGTTTCATATTATATATGTTTCACAGTGTTTCATAGTATATTTCACCTTAGGGATTGTGTTAATTGAGGTATGCGTTAGGTTTGCACCACACATAAAGCCTTGAAAATTGCCCAGATACAGTATATTGATCTTGATCTCAGCAAACACATCTTTTCTGGTCACGCTCATGCTTCGATATGGCTCTTCTTGAGCAACAATTTCTCCCATATAGTCCTCAATTACACAGAGCTCTTGAAATGGTTGTCTGGTGCACCTTAACTCCACTCTCAGCCACTGTTCTCTGTAACTCCTTCAGGATGACTGTTGGCCTCACTGTGGCTTCCCTCACCAGGCTCTGGGTGTGTCTCAACCAGCTCTCTAGTTCAGTAGCTAATGAATCAGTATATAGTGTACACAAGTTCGGGCACTGGTAAGGACCCTGGCTCACTACACATTGGGGCACCGATAACTCAATTTCCTGTGACATGACTAAGTATTTGCGTTGTAAAATGTCACAAAAAACTTAAAAATTATTACATTTTATGTCATATACATTTGTTAGCTTAATCACACATATTTCTGTCATGATATGTCAAGCAGGATCATAGGGCAGTGGTAGCTCATTGGCTATGACGTTCAACTGCCAAGCTGCCACTGCTGGGCCCTTGAGCAAGGCCCTTAACCCTCAACTGCTCAGTTGTATAAATGAGACAATTGTAAGTCGCTCTGGATAAGGGCGTCTGCCAAAAATGCCTTAAATGTAAATGCAAGGTAGTGGATTTAGAAGAAATGATTAAACACTTAAAAGTCATTAGACTCAAACAAACCGTATATAGAACGTCAAATAAAGTTAGAAATTGCTAAAGTAAGTAATCATTTGAGAGCTACAACAACAATAACAAGCTACTTACATTTGTAGCCAGACGTTGGCTGAGATTTTATCCTCCATTTTCTCGAGCTGAGAGGCTTCAGAAAATATGACGTCATTTCCTTTAAGGTAACATGGTGAGCATCGATGCTCCCTGGGTTTTGAGGTGCATTGTGGGATTTGTTTTAGGGAGTTAACATTCCAGGGCACTGGAAGGATTTTGTGATTGAGACAGCCCTTAAAATGGCTGACTCCCTGATCAGTGCCCTGACTACTGATCTAGGGAGCTGGTTGAGATGTACCCCCTGTTTTTCCTCTGAGTTTTGAGGGAGGGTCTTGTCTGGGTTGTGCTTGGGTGGTTTGGTTTGATGCAGCTTCCACTTGCACACTTTTGATCCAACAGTGCTTAATGGAACGTCCAACCTCTTAGATATAATTTTACACCTTATTCCTAGTCTTTTTTCCACTCTCTTTTCATTTTCATGCTTTTCCTTCAGACTGACAGTCTCTTTAATGACAATTCAACTGAGGTAGGTATTGTTCAGAAAATGGTAGCTGTTTTAATATTTCACAGGTGAAGGTCCTTGTTAAGACAATATCTTTCATCTGGAGCCTTCAGAACCTGGGGGGTTGAATACTTATGCAAGCAGCATTTTTTCAGTTTTTGATTTTCTTTTAAATACTTGTTGACCAATAATTTGGACTTTGAAAATTCACTGTGAGAGAACATGACTTTTGCAGTAAAAATACTGACAAGAAGACTATGTATATTTATCATTTGTTACTGAGGCAAATCTGATAAATTCCAGTAAAGGACACTTTACTTTTGTTTACAATGTCTTTTACCTTTACTTTACATGCATATTTGCAAATGTAATAGCAGTAAGAGAAAAATAGCAGCCCAAATCATAACATCACCCAAAAGCTTGTGATGTTGAACAGCATAACAAAACACAAGCCAAGGAAGTCCGCTGTTTATATGACACCCAGGGTCAGGATTTAACCTCAATTACCAAACTGGTGACAACATCACTTTAAGAATCGTTCTGTCTCTGACAGGCGTCTGCATGCTTCTCTCTTCTTATTTCCTAACAATCAATTTCCTCTGAAAGCTCACAATCAAACACTTCATCAAAACGGGCAGTAATTATTTCAGCACGCTAAATGTGGTCTATTAATATTTCACAAACAGCTCACACAACTCAGTCCTACTGTGAAAGTTTTACAGGGACGACCGTAAGGATTAATGCATTCAATAACTATTCACTGGATGTTGGGACATTACAGAATTTGGATAAACATAATAACATTTAGAGATAGCCTGTCATTTTTTCACTACACAATATCACACCAATGTTAATTATTTTCCTATAACAGCACATCCCGAAGTATTTTATTCCTCTTATAACACAGTAATTCGTCAATGATTACTGTTTATTTTTATTTAAAAAAAAAATGTAATGTCATACTTTTTATCCATTTATAGTAGTTACAATTTTATACAGTTATAATTACTGTTGTGGAACGTCCACAAAACAAGTTCCTAATACCACTTACATTATACCAGATTTAAACAGTCATTCCCTCAACTGTCTCCTTTTCTCTTTCCTGAAGTTAATAATAATAATAATAATAATAATAATAATAATAATAATAATAATAATAATAATAATAATAATAATAATAATAATTTTAAAAATACATGCAGTTATTTTATAGAGAAACCAAGAAAAACCAAGATTTTGTCCTAAATCATTTCCAGCTTTAGCTCACACTGACACTGGAGACTCTTCCATAAATAAATATCTCCTAGTATCATCAATAATTACTGTAGGCACCATTTTTATGGAGCGTGCCTGGGTAAATTGGTTGACATATTAGACGTTATAGAAAATGAATCAACACCATCTGATAAATCAGCATCAAGAATTCCCAGTGCTGTTTTATCATAGGTGTTAGCATGTAAAACAAGGATATCTGTAGCTATAGACAATGGGCCTCATTCTTCAATATTTCAGTAAAATTGTGTGTAAATGTTTGCGTAAGACAAACTGAACTAAAAAAAATTATGATGGATTACAAGAATTTAAAAAGTTTCATAAATGCTGATTTTCTTTGCATTTGCATATGTACGCTGAGAAAAGGCAATCACCTGTAAATTACACAAAACTCCATAAAAAGGCTAAGTTCATAGAGAGGAGAGCACAGAATGGCTACTAAACGTCTACTAAAAAAAATAATTTCTCTGAGGCAGAAGTTGAAATACTTTGGTAGAAAGACTGAAAAAAAAAGTATCATCTAATTGAAAATCTGCCAAACCATGACAAAGCTTTTTAAAATTGACCGGATGCTGTGGGCAAAGGGAACAGAAAGCCAGCGTTCAGCCTCTGAAAAAAAAAAAAAATTAATAATAGTAAAAATCATACCAGCCACTAAAAATCTGTTACCTCCTAAGTGCGTCATGTGGTGACTCTTCCAGTAATATCAATTCTGCTATTTATACTGCCTCATTTACAAAATCAAAACCAATCTGTTGGCAGATAAGCAGTTCAAAATGCAGGGAGTGCCTCAGGGTTCTATATTGCATCCGGTCACACTGTATTCTCTCTCTCGGAGAGAACACTGTAAAACCCTGTGACACCTAATCAGAAAGTGCTGTCTCAGACAGGGCAGGGTTATGGACCTTACTTTCCTCCCTAACATCCCGTCTCCTGCCTTACTGTCATGTTTCTTCCAGTCCAGCCTCTGTAGGTCACCATGTTTTTAATTCTAAGCTGGCTTCTTTTCAGAAATGATTTATGGCTTTATGTTAATGGTGGATTAAAATGCAATGTAACTGACCTCTAGGGTCTTTAAGATTTTGGATAGCGGGATCGAGACTTTGCACATATTCACAGTGAACTTTGATGAGTTACTGTATTTAATCCCCTTGCTGAGGCACGAGCACCTGAATCAATACCTTTGTATGATTGAACAAGGATGAGAAAGATTGTCAATCACATTTACTTTCATCCTGTGCTTCAGAAGGCTTTTTGTTCTGATGAAATGCAAATGCCCAGGAGACGTTTTTACCGACAAAAGGCAAGTCGAGCTCTGTCTCGTCTGTGGCTCTACATGGATCTCTGAAGCATTATAAAAGAGTAAAATAATTATAAAGAATTATAAAAGAGCAGTTGACGGTCTCTTGTGTGCAGTATTGAAAGTGCATTTAAAATCAATTACTCTTGAGGTGCAGTCAGTGGATCAATAGACGTGATGATTACTATAAGCAAATGCCTGATTTAAGTAATAATATCCTCCATGTCTTCTTTGTAAGATTAGAAATTAGAAACTAGAAATTACAATTCGAAACTTTTTTTTTTTTACTAGCTAGCATTTTTTTGGTACAATTTCTAGGATTAGCTAGCTAATTCTGTTAGGAACATCTTTAGAATTTAGCGAGCTAATTTAACTTTGTGCAAATTTTTTTGTGCATAGGTAAATCAATTGTGTAAGAAAGCACACACATATACTGCATATACTGTACATGCACATTTTGTAGTGTTAGAACTTGAAAACTGACAACATACAAATGTCAGCATACAAACGTGTCAGTGCAAACAAAAACAAACTTCATATTAATTTATTTTGGTGATGTTATTCAATCTTCCAACCCCATAACCGACTCTAGCGTTCTTTTGGAATGTTCTAATCTCGAAGTAGATAGGGAGGAATAGCAAGGCACGCACAAAAAAATAAAAAATAAATAAATTGATGTAACAGTAAATATCTGTATCCACATCTATGCACTGAGTTGTCAGTAGAGAAAGTAGAGAAGCTTGTTCAAAGCAGAAATGAGTTCTGACAGGCTTTCAGCTAACCATATCAATGAATGGAACATTCAGGCTCACTTTAATGTGACATTGTACAAAAACGCCGCCTCAGCACTTCTGTCATCATATTGAATATAGCGTATAACTATGGAGGTTTACTAAAGGTAAACTAAAGCCCACATCAATATCCATTATAACACAGTGGAGAAATAATGCACATTTACAGTAATTAAATACACTGAAAGTGAGGTCAGGAAACTGTACGAATACCTATGTCTGATATATTTATGTGTAAACATTTATAGTTGAAGCTGTACAAGCTATCTGTGTTCCAACATTGCTTTTACATCCCTGGCTTTATTATTTTGTTGCTTTTGAATTCCTCAGAGATCACTAGACATCCTTCCAGAGGCCCAAACAGAGCAAATAGCATTATATAATATAAAAATCCAACTGTTCGAAGCATGTTTTCCCCTCCTTTCTGATTTATTAGTCCAAAACCCTCAGGCATTGAGCGATATTAAAAATCCACAGAGGGAAACAATGTGAAGAGGCTGATAAATTACGCACCGGCAAACACTCACCCAAGGCAACACGTGCAACAAGCCGAAAATACAATTTCACCCAAGAGCCGAGAAGTGGCTTTAGTCTCAGTCATTGAGTCTGACTTGTTGGAGGACACTTGGTTATGGAGGCCTTAATAGTGCACGGATGAGCCAGGTCACGTTCTGAGGTTTGTAATGTGGCGGAGTTTGGTGAAATTGAGAAGAAAAAAGCACATTGGATATCCGCTCACATCATGAAGTAAGTCACTAAGCACCAGAGGCATTCGTGCTTCAGCGCATTCTGGGTTCTCTGAACTCACAATGCCACGTTTAACTTTAATTCAAACTTAGATCAGGGAAAGAATTGATTCTTTGATCAACAAGGCGTACTAATAAAAACCAGTCACTTCTATTTAATTCTTCTTAATGTAAAGTAGTATGTGCAATGCAGAAATGTAATTATTGTCTCAACACAAAGAAATATGCTGAATGAAAGAACTGTGTGAAAGAAATGTCCAGTCAAATTCAAGTTTGTCCAGCTTATTATTATTATTATTATTATTATTTTTTTTTAAAAATCTGACATTATTTCCTGCCTGAGCCCCTTTCAGAGCACTTTCTCAGGCAAGCTAACATTAAGTTAAAAAAAAAAAAAACACTCGCTAATTCACTTGTCTGGTAAAGTTAGCTATTTTGATTATTATTATTATTTTTTTTTTTGGAAACGATTACTAGTTTCAAACACAGTTCATTAGATTTCTACTTCTATTTTTTCACCAGTATTATATGGAAGTATGCTAGCTAAGGAGGTATATAGCTAGCGTGATAGTAACAACCATCTTAAGTAGTTCAGTGGAGTTAGTTAGCCATTTGAAACATTTTTGTTTCATGCCATTTGAAGCTCCCTCATTTGCAACATTGCTGAGGTTACTTGAGGTTCACCTCCTATTATTTAACTGGGTAGATTTAGTGTGTAGTGAAGTGGTGAGCCTTCGGTTTTCTATCACAGACAGCCAGTGATTCAGCTTAACTCAATTTTCACTGCTTCATGCTAGTTACAATGGTGCTAATTAATTTCATCTATTAATTACAGTTGAGCTCTTTGTTACGGTCAATACTGTCCAATTTCATACAATTCCATGATAACTATTCCGTTATAGTGCTTCCTGACTGTCAGTGGTTTTTAATTTAGCCGTCATCGTCTCTCCACGGCACTGTGACTGAACAGCTGTGAAGATTTCTTGCCACCCCACAGACTTACCCACTTTGCCGTGTCAGATCTAATCAGGCTCCCGCTGTGTTTCAAATGTGCTAAAAAAGGCATTTCATGTGAACGTTAGGTCTCCGCTATAATCTTCGATCTCATCGGGTTGTCGTTCGGCTCTTTATAACTCCTTAAAGGCAACAGTTTGGAGTGTAATTGGAAGATTTATGGTGTATGGAAAAATGTTGGAATGCTCTCTTTGAGGTATGGCGGACCAGGAAGTAAACTAGATCTGTGCGATATGAGCTGAGTGAGCAATTTTAGTGGAAAACACAACCATGGAATGAAGGACCGAGATTAAGAGCCACCATTTTAAGAGGTCACAACTAGACAGCATTCAGTAAGTGGATATGAGAAACAAGGGTTCTCTATAGCATTAGGACGATCTGGATTAATCACTCAAACTCAAAGACTCATCATCCACTAAAAGATAAAGTGATACAGATTCAGTGTCTAAATAGGAATTTTATATGTAATGTTGAGAAGAATATATTTGGGTGCATGATAAATAATACAATTGCTCATTATTTATTATTATCATGTATTATCAAGTGTGAAGAATACACACACTTGCTGTGTTGAACACAGTTCAACGAGTGTACTGCATGTCTAAAACCTCTTAAAATGAGTTGATAAATTGTACGCTGGATGACTGTATGTTGACGACTCCCAGCTTTCTAAGGGGTTACTATAAAAATTCACTAAATAGTAGCCTATAGTATAAGTCAAGAGTGGACAAGTGTTTGCAACGTTTATTATTTTCAAATTGTGTGTGTGTGTGTGTGTGTGTGTGTGTGTGTGTGTGTGTGTGTGTGTGTGTGTGTGTGTGTGTGTGTGTGTATGTAAAAAAAAGTACAAACGTTTTTGCCCATACCCAATTTTACCCATTGTGTTTTAAGTCATTTTAAAACTATGTAGATTGGAAATTAGAAACAGAACTGCATTAGAAATTAAAATACATTGTGTCCCGTTTCATCTTGAAAGATTCTATCAGTGCTATCACCCTCACCCAAATCCTGTTTTTAACTGTGTGTGTACAGTGTGCATATTATACATAATATTTATAATTAAACTATAAAATGAATCTCAGAAGAATGCTTGAGATATATTTTATTTGAAAAAATCATTTCAGTAGACATTCCACTCCATATTCATATATTGCACTCCAAATCTGATATGAAAGGTATAAAGAGACCAACAACCCCTGATATATAAGAACATAAAGAAATAATAATAATAATAATAATAATAATAATAATAATAATAATAATAATAATAATAATAATAATAATAATAATAATAATGATAAAGGATAAAAGAAACTAGATTATATTATAATGGAGGATCAACCAAAAGCATTATTATTATTATTATTATTATTATTATTATTATTATTATTATTATTATTATTATTATTATTATTTGAGCTTTCTTTTGAATGATGTTCACCGTCAACTGGATATGTTGACGGTGAAACACCAGAACGGCGAAATGAGTATTGGTTTAAAATGGTGTATAGAAGCTTTGTTAAACCTGAAATACAGTATTAGACTTACACTTTAGTTATCTATTTAAATAAAACATTATCAAACTAATGTGTACAATAAACACACTGAAGTACAATACATGCATTTCACCATAATTATCCCATAGACCCCACTATTAATACAGAGAAATATAATGATGGTGAGTATGAGCTGCATGAATAACATAATGCTTGGAAAATATGAACTGAGTATGTGTGCCACACAGCTTACATATAGCATCAAAAATCTGGATAAAACAGAATAGATTATTTTGAAATCTATATGAAGAACAAAAATTACACTTCCAGACCTGACACTCTGTACCAGCCTGTCTGGTACCAACAACTATACTGTGCCACAGTCCAAAAGTCACTGAGATTACATTTTACCACCATGTTTGGTGTGAACATTGACTGAAGCTCTTTACCTGTATCTTAATGATTTTATGCATTGTGCCTCTGCCACATGATTGGATAAATGGATTATTGCACAAAGGAGCAAGTGTACATGTGTTCCTAATAAAGTGGCCACTGACTGGATGTAGTTGAAGCCTTTTCTGGACAAGTTGTCAGTGTTCAAGCACTGCTTTATCCTCCATTGGCTTCATTAATTTGGTGATTTTGTATGTTTTGGTATGTAATGTGGATGTGTGGAGCCATCTTGAGTTCTTGGTTTTGAACAGATGCTGGGATTTAATGCTTCATTCTGTCCAGTCGTGTTTGAAATAATCTCTGAAGAAAAGTTAAGTTATTTGTGTTACACAGATTTGAATGCACTCTTTGAACTCTGGTGAACCCGGTAGTAAATATGAGGTTTCAACAAACTCACTATGTCTGGATGTGGTGCAACTTCTGTTATTGGAATTGAAGAGAGTGTGTCTCATTGGCTGTCTCACCTCATCGAGGGTCTATGATTGGTTCTACAAGAAAACATCCTGCTCATGGGTCAAACACCTTCCACTCTCTAAATATGATGCTGATTCTATTAGTCTACAGCTTTAGATGTCATTTGGTGTTGGAGGCCAAAAGAAACAGTTAGGAAATCTATGAAGTAGAAATAATTTCATTTAATTTCATTTAATTAACCCTAATCCTAATGGTTTATAACTGTGTGTACAGTATTTACAGCAAATTTATACAGGTGTATACAGGTAATTATAAATAATATTAAATAACAACAACAAGAAAAAAACCCTGAAAACCTCAACAGGATGCTTGATATTTATTTTATTTGAGAAATTAATTCTATTAACCATTACACTCCATATTCAGTATTAAAAAAAATAAAGATCTGACATGACAGGTATAGAGACACCAACACCCCCGATTAAAACATACAGTTTAAAAAATATGCATTCATCTATTCATATATAAAAACAGAGACATTTTGCATTGAATCAATAACAATAGAGAACAATCCAAAAAGATGTATCAAACAAATTGCATAGCTTTTAGAATCATAAATATCTTTAGCCTTCAGCCTTCATATGTGAACATATAAAGTATGTTATAAATGTGTTAGAAGAAATATATAGAAAATGTTGATGATATCAAAAACAACTACAGCAAACACACACTGACTAACCTTCATAGGTAGAGCAGATGAAGTTGAGTTTGTTGCTCTCAGGCAGCTCGATCCACTGCTGCTTTCCTCCAGACTGCACTGCTCCGGTTCTCCCCTCATTGCTGCAGTCTTCATTCCATGTCCCGTTCCCCGGGGCCCAGTCCTGGTAGCAGATCATTTCTCCAGTCACCCAGTACCAGAAGCCCAGAGCGCAGGTGTGACGCAGGCCGAGCCACACGTGTGCAGTGGAGGCGTTTTGAGCCACTTCCTTCACCCAGATCTGCATCTCCCCAGTGTGCACTGAGACCAGGTCATGATGATGGTTCCTGCAGTATCTCAGAGGTTCTTTCCAGGTCAGATTCTGCTTAATCAGTATCAGCTTATCTGGAAATACAAGGCAAAAAAGTCTATAATATATACAGTGTTGAATTCTACAGTCAGTGTTATATATCAGAGGGACAGTCTTTCAAAAAAAACACAAAGACGTAACTAAAAATGTGTTGATTAATCCTGTGCACTAAGAAATAAATAGACGTGTTGAATAAGTGTAATGTAACTCACTCTCATGGCAGATGAAGGGGAGTTTTTCTGTGCATGTCACATCAGTCCAGTAGTGTTGCTCAGACACAGACACTACAGCACAGTTCAAACCTGCACTGGGTTTGTCAGAGCTCCAGTATCTGAATGAGGAATTACTCTGATCTGACCACTTCCAGGAGTCATAAAACAGACCAATCCAAACATATTCCTTAGAAGAATTTTGAATCACTCCCCTGATCTCCTCATTCTCAGTTTGGTTCCTCACACTGACCAGGTCGGTGTGTTTCTCTCTGCAGTAGGTCTGAGCATCATGCCAGGTCTTTTTCTCCATAATAAACCTGTATCTATTAGTGTTTGTGTTCTTTTCTGAAAGACATGAATAATTATTTCGTTGCTAGTTCAGATTTCTGCCATTAAAAAAAAAACATCAGTCAAAAAATTCAAGGAGATAAAATACTACACTCAGATCATTCATATATTATTTAATTACTCTAAACTCTTTAAGTGTTTTTGTGCATTTTATGAACATCCATGGACAAGTTCTTACCTTCATAACACACAAAATATTTATTACCATTACATTTGACATCATGCCAGGAACCCTCACTGTTTGCCATTATAACACAGAACTCATTTCCCCCGCTGTTGTCTGGTTGTCCACTACTCCAGTGTCTGTAAGTGTCTCTGTCTATGTAGAAAGTTTGGTCTGCCAGAGACCACTGCCATTCCCCAGTGCCTTTTCTCTGTAGACCGATCCAAGCTCGTTTTGCAGTTTCCTTCTTCAGTGTGTGATTCAGCTTCATCATCTCTTCCATGTTGTTGATGGAGGCCAGATCAGTGAATTTCACTCTGCAGTAAGTCTGAGCTTCACTCCAGTTTTTATTCTCATTCACAAAGTGATAGCGATGAGGAATATATGCACCTATACCACATACTACTGTGAGAAACATAATATAAAAATAACAATTTAAAAAATCATTATGGGTGCTGTACCACAAAAGAGCAAAAGCACAAATTCCACAAAAATGTGTCTAGATTCTCATAAATAAACACACAACTTAAATCACATTCACACACTTATATAACTGCATCAAGATAAAGATCAAACACACAACACTGACACATGATTTATCAACTTTATGCAAAAGCATCAATTAAACATTGCCTTAAGAGCTGAAAAGAATCAGACTGCCAGTAGTGATTCTCCAATAAACACATAAACACACACAACTTATAGTGCACACAACACTGACCTGAGGAGAACAGGAGAACAAAAACCCATTTATGACTCATTCCTGTAAATAAATAAACAATATAAATACAATATTTACAGTATATAATCTATGCCGTTTAGCCCTTTAACTAAAACAAGTACAGGCTAAATTTACATTAAATATGAGTTCAGTTGAAGTACGTTTCCAAATCATGATTTATTTTGACTTCTATTTGGTGAAATTCATTGAGTTACAGAAAGTCTGAACATTTATTGGAGCTGCTGAGATAAACAATAGTCCAGAAACTATATTGCAGAATCACCTAGTCCCCTCCCCATGTGAATTTGGAATGCCACGCCCCATGTTACACCTTTCTACTACACCTCCGTCTGAGTAAATGCCTTCATTTATGAAATTAAAAATAGCCAGATGGCGCAATTGTGAAAAAAAGGGGATATGACCCAAAGAAAATAGCAACACACAGCGTTAAGTGGGAAATTATGTTCATTCTGTGATGAAAATAGAGCGCAAAACGAACACACACACACACACACACACACACACACACACACACACACACACACACACACACACACACACACACTATTTGCATGCTCTCTGAATTGAGAAAAGTAAGGCAACTGAAATAAGCTGACATTTTCATAAAAAAGAAACCCAAAAGACTATTTAAAACAGCATTTCACTCTGTTATATACAATAGATATAATGCACTGCTGTAATTATTATTATGAAAAGAACTAAAAGTAAAACTCAACTACAAACATGTAAACAAGTACGATATCCATACCTGTAATGTTTCTCATGGACATTACTGGTGCAATGAATAGTATAAATCCTCCCAGGGTGTGTGTTACGAGTTTGTTTAAGCGTCTTTCTGCTCTTCTTCTTCTCACCTTCTGCTCCTGAACTGGACAGACGTCTCATTATATCCCTGTCCTCTTTCATCAACCCCTCCCATCCCTTTGACTTCCCTGTTTCTGTCAGCAGCATCATCTGAGCTGCTGGTGCTGATGAACAGGAAGCACTGAACACTTTGCATGAGACTCTATAAGCCGGTGATCTGATGACAGAGAGCTTAAAAATAAATTTCTGACCAGAGATGACCATTGAGTCCTGAAACTTGTTTTCTGATTCGTCCATTGAATGTTATCAACTTTATATTGGCAGGATGATGATAATAATGATCACACACTGCATATGTATTATACATTCCTTCTTCTATATTTCCTCTCAGCTCTTTTTCATAATTCCCTAGACCCAGATATTATCTCAGGATCAGCACTGTGACAATTTCAGACCTGTGTGTTTCCAGGTACAGACTGTTTTCAAACCCACTAAGAGGACACTGACTGTATTTTGCATTTTGAGTCACGTGAGGAGTTCATTTGAATAATGTACAGCTAGCTGTGTGTGTGTGTGTGTGTGTGTGTGTGTGTGTGTGTGTGTGTGTGTGTGTGTGTGTGTGTGTGTGTGTGTGTGTGTATATATACATATACAGGTGTTTACAGGTAATTATAAATAATATTAAATAACAACAAAAAAACAAACAAACCCAAAAACCTCAACAGGATGCTTGATATTTATATACGTTTATTTGAGAAATTAATTCTATTAACCATTACACTCCATATTCAGTATTAAAAAAAACCCAATGAACTGACATGACAGGTATAGAGACACCAACACCCCTGATTAAAACATACAGTTTAAAAAATATGCATTCATCTATTCATATATAAAAACAGAGACATTTTGCTTTGAATGAATAACAATAGAGAACAATACAAAAAATGTATCAAACAAATTGCATAGCTTTTAGAATCAAAATATCTTTAGCCTTCAGCCTTCATATGTGAACATATAAAGTATGTTATAAATGTGTTAGAAGAAACATATAGAAAATGTTGATGATATCAAAAACAACTACAACTATGCTAACCTTCATAGGTAGAGCAGATGAAGTTGAGTTTGTTGCTCTCAGGCAGCTCGATCCACTGCTGCTTTCCTCCAGACTGCACTGCACCGGTTCTCCCCTCATTGCTGCAGTCTTCATTCCATGTCCCGTTCCCCGGGGCCCAGTCCTGGTAGCAGATCATCTCTCCATTCACCCAGTACCAGAAGCCCAGAGCGCAGGTGTGACGCAGGCCGAGCCACACGTGTTCAGTGGAGGCGTTTTGAGCCACTTCCTTCACCCAGAGCTGCATCTCCTCAGTGCGCACTGAGACCAGGTCATGATGATGGTTTCTGCAGTATCCCAGAGCTTCTTTCCAGGTCAGACTCTCAGTGACCAATTTCAGTTCATCTGGAAATACAATGGGGAAAAGTCTATAATATATACAGTGTTAAATTCTACAGTCAGTGTTATATATCAGAGGGACAGTCTTCCAAAAAAAACCACAAAGAAGTAACTAAAAAGGTGTCGACTAATCCTGTGCACTAAGAAATCAATAGACGTGTTGAATAAGTGTAATGTAACTCACTCTCGTGGCAGACGAAGGGGAGTTTTTCTGTGCAGGTCACATCAGTCCAGTAGTGTTGCTCAGACACAGACACTGCAGCACAGTTCAAACCTCCACTGGGTTTGTTAGAGCTCCAGTATCTGAATGAGGAATTACTCTGATCTGACCACTTCCAGGAGTCATAAAACAGACCAATCCAAACAGCATGATTAGGTGAATTTTGAATCACTCTCCTTATCTTCTCATTCTCAGTTTGGTTCCTCACACTGACCAGGTCGGTGTGTTTCTCTCTGCAGTAGGTCTGAGCATCACACCAGGTCTTTTTCTCCTTAATCAACATGTATCTATTAGTGTTTGTGTTCTTTTCTGAAAGTCATTTAATTTACATGAATTATTAATTTGTGGATAATTCATATTCCTGCCATTAACATAACGTCAGTCAAAAAAACTCAAAGGAACAAAATACTACACACAGATAATCCAGATACTTTTTCATTAACCTAAAGATATTACGTGTTTATGCCTTTTAATAAAATCCATTAGCAAGTTCTTACCTTCATAACACACAAAAGGTAATGTGGTATGACAGTTGTCATCAAGCCAGAAACCCTTGCTTTTTGCCATGTCAACACAGTACTGATTTCCCAAGTAGCTGTTTGGTTGACCTCTCTTCCAGTTTCTGTAAGTGTCTCTGTCTCTGTAGAAAGTTTGGGCTGCCAGAGACCACTGCCATTTCCCAGTGCCTTTTCTCTGTAGACCGATCCAAGCTCGCTTTGCAGTTTCCTTCTTCAGTGTGTGATTCAGCTTCATCATCTCTTCCATGTTGTTAATGGAGGCCAGATCAGTGTATTTCTCTCTGCAGTAAGTCTGAGCTTCACTCCAGTTTTTATTTACATTGACAAAGTGATAGCGATGAGGAATATATGCCCCTATACCACATACCACTGTGAGAAACATAATAGAAAAATAACAATTTAAAAAATCATTATGGGTGCTGTATCACAAAAGAGCAAAAGCACAAATTCCACAAAAAATGTCTAGATTCTCATAAATAAACACACAACTTATGTCATAATCATATTAAAACATATTAAAATAGTAATAACATTTAAAAAGTCATTATGGGTGCTGTACCATGAAATAACAAAAGCTGAAATGCCATAAAAATGTGTCTAGATTCTCATAAATAAACACACAACTTAAATCACAATCACACACTTACAGTATATAACTGCATCAAGATAAAGATCAAACTCACAACACTGACACATGATTTATGAGCTTTATGCAAAAGCATCAATTAAACATTGCCTTAAGAGCTGAAAAGAATCAGACTGTCAGTAGTGATTCTCCAATAAACACATAAACACACACAACTTATAGTGCACACAACACTGACCTGAGGAGAACAGGAGAACAAAAACCCATTTATGACTCATTCCTGTAAATAAATAAACAATATAAATACAATATTTACAGTATATAATTTATGCTGTCTAGTCCTTTAAATAAAACAAGTACAGGCTAAATTTACATTAAATATGAGTTCAGCTGAAGTACGTGTTTCCAAATCATGATTTATTTTGACTTCTATTTGGTGAAATTAATTGAGTTACAGAAAGTCTTAACATTTATTAGAGCTGCTGAGATAAACAATAGTCCAGAAACTATAGTGCAGAATCACCTAGTCCCCTCCCCATGTGTATCTGGAATGCCACGCCCCATGTTACACCTTTCTACTACACCTCCGTCTGAGTAAATGCCTTCATTTATGAAAATGAAAACAGCGGGATGGCGCAAATGTGAAAAAGAACTGGCTTTTACCCGAAGAAAATAGCAACACAGCGTTAAGTGGGAAATTATGTTCATTCTGGGACAAAAATAGAGCGCAAAACGAAAACAAACACACACACACACACACACACAAACACACACACTAAGAAAAACAAGACAACTAAAATATGAGACAACTTAAAACAACATTCATTTGTATAGATTACACATTATTTCTAATGATATGGTTTATAATATCCTGCTATAATTATTACTATTAAAGGAATTAAACTGATACTCAACTATACATACCGCATTTAAAAAATGAAACAAAATGTATCCATACCTGTAATGTTTCTTATGTATTTGGTGCAGTGAATGTTAATCCTCTCAGTCTGATGTTGCGAAGTTGTTGTGTGTGTTTCTGTTCCTCTTCTAATCACCTTCTGCTCCTGAACTGGACAGGAGTCTTGTTATATGTCTGTCCTCTTTCATCAACCCCTCCCATTCATTCACCTTCAGGCCTTTATTTTCCCTCAGCAGCAGCATCCGAGCTGCCGGTTGTGATGAACAGGAAGCACCGAACACTTTGCATGAGACTCCGTAAGCCGGTGATCTGATGACAGAGAGCTTAAAAATAAATATCTGACCAGAGATGACCATTGAGTCCTGAAACTTGTTGTTTTCTGATTTGTCCATTGAATGTTATCAACTTTATATTGGGAGAATGATGACACACTGCATATGTATTATACATTCCTTCTTCTATATTTCCTCTCAGCTCTTTCTCATACTGCCCTAGAGCCAGATATTATCTCAGGATCAGTAGCGTGACAATTTCAGACCTGTGTGTTTCCAGGTACAGACTGTTTTCAAACCCAGTAACAGGAAACTGACTGTGTTTTGCATGTAGTGTCACGTGAGGAGTTCATATGAACAATGTTCAGCTAGCTGTGTGTGTGTGTGTGTGTGTTTGTGTGTGTGTGTGTGTGTGTGTGTGTCTGTGTGTGTGTGTGTTAAAAGGGAGGGACATGGAGGCTTTTTAATCATGCAATTGCACAGAATGATGCAGAACTACACTACCCATCAGCCCCTGCATGTCACATGATTTTTCCAGACGTTCACTGACCATCACTCACACTTATGTCCTGTTTCACCTTGATTAGCATCACTATTTAGGTTCCATTTTTTCAGCATCTCATTCTCAAGCTTTTGTTGTTGCTGTTTGTTGGTGTATGTGTGCGCAATTTTATCGCTTATCTCCATTTGAGTTCAATCCTACTAAATCACTTATTCTCCTTTATATGTCCAACTTTGATATGAGATCACATGAAACGTGTAGGACATGAGTTATTGTTGAGTTATTTCAGTTAAGGTAGTTATTGAGCTGAAAAGCATGGAGAAGCCCATGAAATATCGAAATAAACAACTTTCTCATCAAGAAGGCATTTCTGTTCCATTTCCAGGCCTACCACTGTGTACCAACCCGTCTGGTACCAACAACTATACTGTGCCACAGTCCAAAAGTCACTGAGATCACATTTTTCCACCATGTTTGGTGTGAACATTGACTGAAGCTTTTGGACTGTATCTTAATCATTTTATGCATTGTGCCTCTGCCACATGATTGGATAAATGGATAATTGCATGAATGATCCAGTGTATATGTGTTCCTAATAAAGTGGCCACTGACTGGATGTAATTGAAGCCTTTTCTGGACAAGTTGTCAGTGTTCAAGCACTGCTTTATCCTCCATTGGCTTCATTAATTTGGTGATTTTGTATGTTTTGGTATGTAATGTGGATGTGTGGAGCCATCTTGAGTTTTTGGTTTTGAACAGATGCTGAGATTTAATGCTTCATTCTGTCCAGTCGTGTTTGAAATAATCTCTGAAGAAAAGTTAAGTTATTTGTGTTACACAGATTTGAATGCACTCTTTGAACTCTGGTGAACCCGGTAGTAAATATGAGGTTTCAACAAACTAACTGTGTCTGATTGTTGTCCAGCATCTGTTATTGGAATTGAAGAGAGTGTGTCTGATTGGCTGTCTCACCTCATCGAGGGTCTATGATTGGTTCTACAAGAAAACAACCTGCTCATTGGTCAAACACCTTCCACTCTCCAAATATGATGCTGATTCTATTATTCTACAGTTTTAGATGTCATTTGTTGTTGGAGGCCAAAAGAAACAGTTAGGAAATCTATCAAGGTGAAATAATTCCATTAAATTGAATCTAATTAACCCTAATCCTAATGGTTTATAACTGTGTGTACAGTATTTACAGGAAATATACAGGTGTATACAGGTAATTATAAATAATATTAAATAACAACAACACAAAAACAAACACCAAAAACCTCAACAGGATGCTTGATATTTATATACGTTTATTTGAGAACTTAATTCTATTAACCATTACACTCCATATTCAGTATTAAAAAAAACCCAATGATCTGACATGACAGGTATAGAGACACCAACACCCCTGATTAAAACATACAGTTTAAAAAATATGCATTCATCTATTCATATATAAAAACAGAGACATTTTGCATTGAATGAATAACAATAGCGAACAATCCAAAAGATGTATCAAACAAATTGCATAGCTTTCAAGAATCAAAATATCTTTATCATCAATGTCTTTAGGTGTTACAAACATCCTGTATTTATGACTTCATGATGTTATTTACTCATATAAGCTTAATTAGTAAACAAAGTAAAGTGCAATATAAATAAATGCCTTCATCTTGATTCCCATAAAACCCCTATATTATTATAGAAAACATATTATTATAGTGAATATCATCTGCATGAATAACATAATGTTTGGAAAATATGAAAGGAGTATGTTTGCCACACAGCTTACACATAGGATCAAAGATTTGGTTAAACAGAAAAAAAACAAAAAAACATGTTAAAATCTATATGATTAAAAAAAATTGTTTTAGCTGATGTTGTACACATGATGATGAGAGCCACAGGTTGTCTTCAGCCTTCATGTGTGAACGTATGAAGTGTGTTAGAAGAAATATATAGAAAATGTTTATGATATGCAAAAACAACTACAGCAAACACCACACTGACTAACCTTCATAGGTAGAGCAGATGAAGTTGAGTTTGTTGCTCTGAGGCAGGCTGATCCACTGCTGCTTTCCTCCAGACTGCACTGCTCCGGTTCTCTCCTCATTGCTGCAGTCTTCGATCCCTGTCCCGTTCCCCGGGGCCCAGTCCTGGTAGCAGATCATCTCTCCATTCACCCAGTACCAGAAGCCCAGAGCGCAGGTGTGACGCAGGCCGAGCCACACGTGTTCAGTGGAGGCGTTTTGAGCCACTTCCTTCACCGAGAGCTGCATCTCCTCAGTGCGCACTGAGACCAGGTCATGATGATGGTTCCTGCAGTATCTCAGAGCTTCTTTCCAGGTCAGACTCTCATTGACCAATTTCAGTTTATCTGGAAATACAATGGGGAAAAAGTTGTAGTAAAAAAATGCATTCCAACATTTTCACAGTGTATAATGTACACAGTGTGGAATTCTGTATTCAGTGTTTTATATCACAAAAACACAAAGACGTAACTAAAAATGTGTCGATTAATCCTTTGCACTAAAAAATAAATAGACGTGTTGAATAAGTGTAATGTAACTCACTCTCATGGCAGATGAAAGGGAGTTTTTCTGTGCAGGTCACATCAGTCCAGTAGTGTTGCTCAGACACAGACACAGCAGAACAGTTCAAACCTCCACTGGGTTTGTCAGAGCTCCAGTATCTGAATGAGGATTTACTCTGATCTGACCACTTCCAGGAGTCATTAAACAGACCAATCCAAACAGCATTATTAGATGACTTTTGAATCACTCCCCTGATCTCCACATTCTCAGTTTGGTTCCTCACACTGACCAGGTCGGTGTGTTTCTCTCTGCAGTAGGTCTGAGCATCACGCCAGGTCTTTGTCTCATTAATCAACATGTATCTATTAGTATTTGTGTTCTTTTCTGAAAGACATGAATAATTATTTAGTGGCTAATTCAGATTTCTGCAATTAAAAAAAAAACATCAGTCAAAAAATTCAAGGAGATAAAATACTACACTCAGATCATTCATATATTATTTAATTACTCTAAACTCTTTGTGTTTTTTTTTTTTTTTTGCATTTTATTAACATCCATGGACAAGTTCTTACCTTCATAACACACAAAATATTTATTATCATTACATTTGACATCATGCCAGGAACCCTCGCTGTTTGCCATCATAACACAGGACTCATTTCCCCCTTGGTTGTCTGGTTGTCCACTACTCCAGTTTCTGTAAGTGTCTCCATCTCTGTAGAAAGTTTGGTCTGCCAGAGACCACTGCCATTCCCCAGTGCTCTCTCTCTGTAGACCGATCCAAGCTCGCTCTGCAGTTTTCTTCTTCAGTGTGTGATTCAGCTTCATCATCTCTTCCATGTTGTTGATGGAGGCCAGATCAGTGTATTTATCTCTGCAGTAAGTCTGAGCTTCACTCCAACTTCTATTCTCAGTCACAAAGTGATATCGATGAGGAATATATGCACCTATACCACATACTACTGTGAGAAACATAATAGAAAAATAACAATTTAAAAAATCATTATGGGTGCTGTACCGCAAAAGAGCAAAAGCACAAATTCCATAAAATGTATTTAGATTCTCATAAATAAACACACAACTTATGTCATAATCACACACTTATATAAATGCATTAAGAAAAATATCAAACACACAACACTGACACATGATTTATCAGCTTTATGCAAAAGCATCAATGAAACATTGTCTTAAGAGCTGAAAAGAATCAGACTGTCAGTAGTGATTCTCCAATAAACACAAACACACACAACTTATAGTGCACACAACACTGACCTGAGGAGAACAGGAGAACAAAAACCCATTCATGACTCATTCCTGTAAATAAATAAACAATATAAATACAATATTTACAGTATATAATTTATGCCATTTAGCCCTTTAACTAAAACAAGTACAGGCTAAATTTACATTAAATATGAGTTCAGTTGAAGTACGTGTTTCCAAATCATGATTTATTTTGACTTCTATTTGGTGAAATTAATTGAGTTACAGAAAGTCTGAACATTTATTGGAGTTGCTGAGATAAACAATAGTCCAGAAACTATATTGCAGAATCACCTAGTCCCCTCGCCATGTGAATTTGGAATGCCACGCCCCATGTAACACCTTTCTACTACACCTCCGTCTGAGTAAATGCCTTCATTTATGAAATTAAAAATAGCCAGATGGCGCAATTGTGAAAAAAAGGGGATATGACCCAAAGAAAATAGCAACACACAGCGTTAAGTGGGAAATTATGTTCATTCTGGGATGAAAATAGAGCGCAAAACGAACACACACACACACACACACACACACACACACACACACACACACACACACACACACACACACTATTTGCATGCTCTCTGAATTGAGAAAAGTAAGGCAACTGAAATAAGCTGACATTTTCATAAAAAACCCAAACGACTATTTAAAACAACATTTCACTCTGTTATATACAGCAGATTGTGCATTATTTCTTATTATATGTGTTCTAATGCACTGCTGTAATTATTACTATGAAAAGAACTAAAAGTAAAACTCAACTACAAACATGTAAACAAGTACGATATCCATACCTGTAATGTTTCTCATGGACATTACTGGTGCAGTGAATAGTATAAATCCTCCCAGGGTGTGTATTACGAGTTTGTTTAAGCGTCTTTCTGCTCTTCTTCTTCTCACCTTCTGCTCCTGAACTGGACAGACGTCTCATTATATCCCTGTCCTCTTTCATCAACCCCTCCCATCCCTTTGACTTCCCTGTTTTTCTCAGCAGCATCAGGAGGAAGCATCAGGAAGCCCAGGAAGCACTGAACACTTTGCATGAGACTCCGTAAACAGGCGACCCGATGACTGAGATGATTCATTTCCATACGACCATAAAAACAGATATAACCTTAGTATCAGACAGTATATGACAGTTTCAGGAACTGACCCAGCAATCAGGAAGTTTACAGTACAAGGATCATTTTGTATTTTAGGTCACATTTATTTGAATAAAGTACAGCTATATGTGTGTGTGTGTGTGTGTGTGTGTGTGTCGTGTTAGTGTTTATAGACAGGAGGCTCCATTTGCATAAAATCCGCAGGAGAACAGAAACAGCTGAATTAACAGCTTGCTGCTTCTTTGGTTTAATCAGTGGTTGTAAAAATAAAAAATAAAAATAAATAAATAAATAAACAAGTTTTCTTATATACTGTTGCCTTACACAACTTATACAAAAAGTTACAATTAGTTAAGCTCATGGTAAAGGCAGGGTCTGTATTTGCTGCTTATTTTACAATATGTTTGTTTGAGTAAAAACTTAATGAATGACTTATTCTGCTTTCCTAAATTTGAGATCTTGTAATCTCACTTCCTGTTCTGAATAAAAGTAATCAAATACACTAAATGTTTATTAACACAAATTATTTCTGATGAAATGGAAAAAATAATAGAAAATAAAGTATCCAAACAGTATGTAGCGAATCAGCTTTAAAAATGATAGAAAAGCGCACGCTTGGATTCAAAGCACCGTTTTAAAGGAGACAAGAGTTTTAAAGCGTGCCCGCATTATCTACCAGAATATGTAGTGAAAATTAGCTGTTTGGGTTAATTTGATATATTCTCCACCATTTTACGTGAGTAAAAATTAGTTGTTAAATCGAGCTATCTTTATTCTCCTCCAAAGATGTCAGAGAGATTAACAGATCAGCTCGTAAAGGGAAATTTGACTAATTTAGTATTACTGATCAACTATTCGTCCAGCGATAAGTTGAAACTAGTGTATTCATCAATTATGCATTAGATATTACCTCCGTGGCCACCGGCAATAATATCCTAAACATAGTGGCACATTATTCTAAGAGCATGTAGCAGAATCGCAATTCAAGGCAATAGACACTTGTAAGCAAAAAGAACACGCATTTAAGAACAGACGAGACTTTATTGAACTATTCTATGACACAGAAACTAATCTAATATATAAAACACACACACACACACACACACACGCATACATAAACGGGTGATGATGAAGGGTGAATGAAGTTCCGAGTCTCTAGCGTTGCATGCTATTTCGCAGACCATGATCTGAACGAACCATCAACTTATTAATTTATCTTCACTTCCTTTAGAAGGGCTCAACTTATTATAGACACCACATTAGCTAGATTCTGGGGTATTGCGCTTGCCTTAGCTGTGTTGAAGGGATTTCCTCGTTACGTTGTGGTGTCCTCAGCGGTCTGGTCGGTGAGAGGCATCTCGGAAGACCAATCGGAATGCTGAGTGGAATGAAGGCGGGAGGTTTGAAAAGCAGGCGGCGGCTCTCGCTGGGTCCCCAGGCCGAGGTAAACGTGATCTGATCTCCCCGACGTTGATTGGCTCTGGAGACCCTCCACCGACCCCGTCCTTCAAAACGTGCCAAGAAGCAAGAGACAGGAGAGAGAGCGAAGCAAGTGACGAACTTCAGAACTTGTGTTCTTAGGATTTTAACACTTCCTGGGCTAGTCCAGCCCAGAGTGCTTCCTCCAATCAATATTGTCTTTGGGCGGGGTGTTAGCCAGATTCTCCACCTATTATGCTAATCAGCCCCTTGTCCATGTGGATGAGTGGTTCCGCACTCTTCAATGATGAGTGGATTATTAAACTTTGTCCTGAAACTTGCATGTACATATCAGAACAATCTACACAAATTTCCTTACTCTTATGATTTAGGAAATCACTCAATGAACACATACATACCAAACAAGACATGTTTGACTATACTTAAAGTACATTACTAATATTTAAAACACAATGATCCTCCTAGGGCTACTACACTAATACATGATTAAATGAAATAATTAGTGGCAACTTAAAGGTGATACACATGACGAAAATAGAACAACACATGGTAGGACATAGGTGATTGCAGTTGTTCAAAGATGTATTAATTCCCACAGTCGTTGCTCCTGGTAGGCACCGATTGTGGAATGTGCGAGTCCTTGTGTGGACTTGTGGAATGTGTAATCTTTGTGACTGAGCGAAAAGGTCTCTCCTTTCTTCCACAATTTATTGGCCTTACTGGTCTGGCCCAAAAAGGCCTAAATCACTGCATTTGAGAGCAGTTTCTGTGGTCGAGAGGGTTCAGCCCTGGGTCAAGGAGGCCTTTAACGCTTGCCGTGTTGGTTGAGATAAGGCAGATGCACATGCTGGATTTAAGTGGCTCCTGGGTGTCTGGGGTGGATTCCTTGTTTTATGGCTCCCTGAGTGGAGACATTTTGGTCCAGAGTTTCTTGTGGGTTCTCTGGCTGAGAAGGCCCATTGTTTTATTTCTTCTGGTTATAATTGTGTGAATTATATGATGCTGCTTGTGCTGAGGCATTACAAGTACTTAAAAACATTAGAAACCAAACATATTTTGAATTAAATGCTCTCTAACTTCTGCTCTTGTAGGATGCATTCTTCCTTGATGTGGGTTCAACAGATCGTCATCAGAAACAGCATCTTCATCAGCAGCAGTACCAACATGTCCCCCTCTTTTTCTTCAGGAAGGTGGATGTTTTCCCTGACAATTGCAGAATGAACTGGCCCACACAAAGGAGTCATGATGCTTCCAGGCCATTTTGCCCCAATGTCAGTGAAGAACCCCAGGTGACCACACATGACTTGAACATTAATGGCTGGATAACCCTTCCTGCAAATGTACAAGGGATCATTTATAACAGGGCTTGACACTATGATAAGGGTGCCATCAATAATGGCAATCACTCTAGGGATGTGGCAATATTGTGGAACTGTTGATTGGCCAGCTGGACTTCTTGAGGAGTTTTGGGGAAAGTCAGCATGTTCTTCAAAAGCTGTAACAGCAAAGATGTAACTGCTGACACAGCCTTGCTTACTGAAGACTTGCTGAGCCCCATGCCATCACCAACCACCTCCAAAAAAACTTCCAGTAGCATAATAACGCAGTGCAGCTAAGAACTGCACTGCTGGACTTAACGTAAAGTTTCATCTCATGGCCCTCTCTAGGTGTGGTTTCACAAGCTGCAGCAATTCAAGGATCTTGGTCCTTGGAAGATGGACTTTTCTTATTATGTCCTCATCAGATCCAAGTGTCAAGTGGGGGAAAAAGTGGTCCTAATGTAGGCATTGATGTACACTGCCTGACCTGTGCATCACCTTCTGTGCTGAAGCTGTAGTATTTTCTGTAAAGCAGCTTTTGTTTAGCAGCAAGTGACAAGAAAAATAAAAATAAGAAAAGAAAAAAAGAAAAGAAAACAAAGAGGGTTATATCTATGGATCTGTGAAAAACAAAATTTCAAAAAGGTTACAAAGGTATCAGTCACACATATCATCATTTAAGTTTCCATGTAGAGTAAAGAATAATGCAATTTCCACTTATTGTCTGGTGGTAAAAACATGGTTAAAGAGGGCTTGCTGGCGCGTTGCAGCAAAACTTCTAATTTAGCCCTCCTATATGCCATAACCTCCTCATGATGGTGGACTTGCTGCTCCCTTGAGGCTTTTAAATCCTCCCTGATTCCCTGGAGTTCGGCTATCTTCCTCCTTTCACTTTGAAGCACCTTCTCACTGCATCTGTAACATCCCCTGTTTCTCTTTCGGCGGGCGATTGCTGGCCAGTGCTCAGAAATGGTAGGAGGACGCTCAGCACATGAGTATCCCTCAGAGTTAGGTGAGTCGGGGGAAGGGAGTGACAATGTTTCAGATCTCTGTGTTTTCAGGAAATGACCACAGTTTTTACAGGAAGTGCACAATACAATGTTGTGTGTAAATTAGGTAATGAGGAATTTGTTTGCATAAAGTACAGCTATGTGCGTGCAAGCTGTTTGTGTCATTACAGAATGGAGATGCTTCTTCTTCTTTTATGTTTATTTACTTATACAGCTGCCAGAGAACGTAGTTCAGAAGGTGAACTGACTTCTCAGAATATGAATGCACCTCAGAATGTACCTCAGAAGGTGAATGTACCTCAGAATGTAAATGTACCTCAGAATGTACCTCAGAATGTGAACTGACTTCACAACGTACTTCAGAATATACTTCAAAATGTGAATGTACCTCAGAATGTGAATGTACCTCAGAATATACTTCAAAATGTGAATGTACCTCAGAATGTGAATTGTAACGTCTGAACATATCAAACTGATTTCTGAATCAGCCTGGATTTAGCAAAGAAGTTTCTCTGTTTCCTTGAGCTGTGAATCCTTATCTAACCTCTTCGACCAGATGCCATCGGAATGCAACACGACCACCCCTCTTCAGACACACACAGACACACACACAGACAAACACACACACAATGGGAGAATCTCTTTTCAATGTAACATGTAATTATATGTAATTATTCGATGTCCAAACAGTGTGATGCTATCTTATTTGCATATATTGTGTGTTTATGTAACCTAACCATAATGATTTTAGATAGTTTAATTTAGGATATTATTTTAAATGTCTGTAACCATGTTTTACCTGTAATATTCTTTATAAGTCCATCGAATTTGGTATGTAGTTAATCGTCTCCAGATACCCTGATTGATTATGCATATCATATTGCAATGGGATACATTATTTCATGCCTTCTCTTAATTTCATATATAATACGGTTTAAACTGGCTCCTCCCAGGACATGCAAATTCGGGTCTGACACCAGACAAAGAGAGTTCATCCTGCCAACAAACCCAACTTCCTGATTGGCCCATAGCCCAAAGAGGCGTGTGCGTTGGTGTTGTCTTTAAAACAACACCACGCTTTGAAACTGCTTCAGCTTCACTTACTCTCAACTTTCACTGCTAGCAACTTCTACACTCTTTCCACTTTCTCTTCCCCGGGGCCACATGCCCCGGGAAGAGGAAGCCAGAATCTCTCTCTCTCTCTCTGGGACAAAGGATGCAACCGCCTCACAGCCCATGCCTTTTCAAACGGCACGATGAACCAGCGAACTCGACACGACCTCGCACGAACTTTCAAACCGAAGCCATGCAAGTATAGTTAATGGATCTATATCTGCGTTAAGATTGTACCCCTGTTTACAGGAGATTTAAGTTCGTTACTGGTTTTGAAAAAGGCTAATTAATTATTGTTTTGGTCTGCTACCCTTTTCATTTCATTACTTTCTCTCTAATCTCTCTCTCTTCTTGTATATAGATGTACATATATATGGTTTGCTTAGAGTTAGTCATGTGTATCCATAGTTACACCTAGTTATTAAAATCTATTATCCCATGCTTGATTGTCTCTGTTTTTGGTCATGTGATAGAGTCCCTTCTTCACTGCATAAGAACCTCGCTACCCGCTCTATCTTTAATAACAATCTTCCTTTGTTAATCCTTCCTGGCCAGAAGGATAAACTCCCTCTTTAGAGTTGATAATTCTAAACTAGACTACAGCTAAACCTAAAGCTGATCTAGACCACATACATAGTCATAATTAATTATAATCCATTGTAGTTAATTATCTATATGTATATGTGCACATACATGAATTCCCTTTCATGGCTGATGTATATTTATAACTGGTCACAACACGTGTTGATTAGATATATAGATATATTTCACGCCAGTCAAGCTAATTCCTTATATAAATTGGAGAATACATTTAAACGTGTTAAACATTTTTTAATTCGTTACATGAATTGTAAC
Organism: Cranoglanis bouderius; assembly: GCA_023630585.1. NCBI lineage: Eukaryota > Metazoa > Chordata > Actinopteri > Siluriformes > Cranoglanididae > Cranoglanis > Cranoglanis bouderius. Next base: position 19,134,957 of record CM042552.1, read on the forward strand.
TGGTGAGGAGAATATTTTTAAACATTGCAGATTCATCCGATTTACCACATATTCTGGTAGATAAGGCGGGCACGCTTTAAAACTCGTCTCCTTTAAAAGGGTGCTTTGAATCCAAGCGTGCGCTTCTGTTTCGTTTTTCAGGTTTAAAGCAATGATTCATTACATTATTCTGGTAGAAAAGAATGATGCAAGTAATGACTGATTCGTTACAGAATGTACCTCAGAATATACTTCAAAATGTGAATGTACCTCAGAATGTGAATTTACCTCACAATGTCCCTGAGAGTGTGAATGTGCCTCACAATGAGAATGTACCTCAGAATATGAATTTACCTCACAATGTACCTCAGAATGTATCTATGTCAGAATGTGAACTCACTTCACAATGTACCTCAGAATATACTTCAAAATGTGAATGTACCTCAGAATGTGAATTTACCTCACAATGTACCTCAGAATATGAATTTACCTCACAATGTACCTCAGAATGTGAATGTACCTTAGAATGTGAATTTACCTCAGAATGTGAATTTACTTCACAACGTAACTCAGAATATGAATTTATCCCACAATGTGCCTCAGAATGTGAATGTACCTTAGAATGTGAATTTACCTCAGAATGTGAATGTTCCTCAGAATGTGAATGTACCTCAGAATGTACATTAGAATGTGAATGTACCTCAGAATATGAATGTACCTCAGAATATACTTCAAAATGTGAATGTACCTCAGAATGTGAATTTACCTCACAATGTACCTCAGAATGTGAACTGACTTCACAATGTACCTCAGAATATGAATGTACCTTTAGAATATACTTCAAAATGTGAATGTACCTTAGAATGTGAATTTACCTCACAATGTACCTCAGAATGTGAATGTGCCTCACAATGTGAATGTACCTCAGAATGTACCTCAGAATATGAATTTACCTCACAATGTACCTCAGAATGTATCTACATCAGAATGTGAACTCACTTCACAATGTACCTCAGAATATGCTTCAAAATGTGAATATACTTCAAAATGTGAATGTACCTCAGAATGTGAATTTACCTCACAATGTACTTCAGAATTTGAACTGACTTCACAATGTACCTCAGTATATGAATTTACCTTTAGAATATACTTCAAAATGTGAATGTACCTCAGAATGTGAATGTACCTCAGAATATGAATGTACCTTAGAATGTGAATTTACCTCAGAATGTGAATTTACCTCACAATGCACATCAGAATGTGAATGTACCTCAGAATATACTTCAAAATGTGAATGTACCATAGAATGTAAATTTTTATCAGAATGTGAACTGACTTCACAATGTACCTCAGAATATGAATGTACCTTTAGAATATACTTCAAAATGTGAATGTACCTCAGAATGTGAATTTACCTCACAGTGTACCTCAGACTGTGAATTTACCTCAGAATATGAATTTACCTCACAATGTACCTCAGAATATGAATGTACCTTAGAATGTGAATTTACCTCAGAATGTGAATTTACTTCACAATGTAACTCAGAATATGAATTTACCCCACAATGTACCTCAGAATGTGAATGTACCTCAGAATTTGAATGTACCTTAGAATGTGAGTTTACCTCACAATGTACATCAGAATGTGAATGTACCTCAGAATATACTTCAAAATGTGAATGTACCTCAGAATGTGAATTTACATCAGAATATGAATTTACCTCACAATGTACCTCAGAATGTGTCTACGTCAGAATGTGAACTCAGTTCACAATGTACCCCAGAATATACTTCAAAATGTGAATTTACTTCAGAATGAGAATGTACCTCAGAATATACTTCAGAATGTGAATGTACCTCAGAATGTGAATTTACCTCACAATGTACCTCAGAATTTGAACTGACTTCACAATGTACCTCAGAATATGAATTTACCTCACATTGTACCTCAGAATGTGAATGTACCTCAGAATATGAATGTACCTTAGAGTGTGAATTTACCTCAGAATGTGAATTTACTTCACAATGTAACTCAGAATATGAATTTACCCCACAATGTACCTCAGAATGAGGATGTACCTCAGAATATACTTCAGGATGTGAATTTACCTCACAATATACCTCAGAATGTGAACTGACTTCACAATGTACCTCAGAATATGGATTTACCTCACAATGTACCTCAGAATATGGATTTACCTCACAATGTACCTCAGAATGTGAATGTACCTCAGAATGTGAGTGTACCTCAGAATGTGAATTTGCCTCACAATGTACCTCATATGTATTTACCTCACAAAGTACCTCAGAATGTGAATGTACCTCAGAATGTGAATTTACGTCACAATGTAACTCAGAATATGGATTTACCTCACAATGTACCTCAGAATGTGAGTGTACCTCAGAATGTGAATTTGCCTCACAATGTACCTCATATGTATTTACCTCACAATGTACCTCAGAATGTGAATGTACCTCAGAATGTGAATTTACTTCACAATGTACCTGAGAATATGAAGTTACATCATAATGTGCCTCGGAATATGAATGTACCAAAGAATGTAGCTCATAATGTGAATTTAGAACCTGGTGTGTATGGGTGCAGAGAAAGACTCAGGAGGCAGGCGAAATTTCAGTAGAGCTCCAGGCTCACTTTTATTTTCAGCAGTGCTTTTCAGCGCACTCTCAGAAACTCAACAAAAGACCCAAAATAATGGAAATGCAACCCAAAAGGCGCCGTCACAAGCTCACAGCTTTCAACTCATTCAAGGTCAAGATCACACTCAGTCTGTGGGTGGGAGTGTGTGTGTATGTGTGTTACAAGCTCCATCAGCTATGCCACTCTCTCTCTCTCTCTCTCTCTCTCTCTCTCTCTCTCTCTCTCTCACTCTTTCTCTAGGTTATGGCACTGAAAGCTCAAAGAAACATACATAAATAGGCTGATGGTAATAAGACACAGGTGAGAATCATCAGGCGTTACCTGCTGGTTCAACCCGTCTCCTGTCCGTCTGCAGCTGACGCTCAACCGCACTCTCACTGCCACAGTGAATGTACCCCAGATTGTGAATGTACCTCAAAATGTACCTCAGAATGTGAATTCACATTATATAATTAAAATTTTGTAGACTAGTGCTACTAGCTTTAAAAATTACGAATGCTGTTTCATACCTGCCATCAGCCATAAAAGCATTAGGACTGACAGTCACAGTCACAGTGGCCATGCCTAGTTTACTGGAACTGACTGATACAGAGGCCACACCTCTCTCACTGAGTCTGACAGGTGCAGCAGCCTTGCCTCCTTCACTGGATGGAATGTTACAGCCGACACAATTTCACTGGATTTCAGATAAATGAAGCTTTAAGAGAAGCTACAAGCTCTAATTCTGCCACTCACTGTAATTCTGAGGAATTTTGCAACACTGATTTCTATCCTTCTACCATCTATCAAAACCATTTTTAATCACCATCTTTTCCGAGCAGTCCTATTTTATGTAAATAATGATTTGCTTTATAGAAATGATTGATCAGTTGATCGAATGAAACAGACTGGCCTTGTCAAAATGTTTCAAAGGCGCCATTTGATTTCAGCCGAACAGGAAGGATTTACTTCACAGAGAAATGTGCTGACAATAAAAGCTCGAAACTTCTCGTCTGAACCCTCCACTAAAACAACAGCAGCGATAATAAATGGCCTCATACATCTATTGATTCTGTCATCGCAGTCTTGTAAAATACCCTTTTTCCTTTATTGAATCCTTGTGTTGCAATTCTGTTGACTGCACACAGGAGACCCAAACAAAAACTCCAGTGATTTGCGAAAATATTGCAGCATCATTTAAAACTACTTTATTCGTGTACCATTAATTTTTTTCCATGCTTTAATGTTGCCATATTTCCAAAACAAGCTGTAATATTTACGTACCCTCACCACAGAAAATGCTGGTACAGTATGTGTGAGGGATTCCTTTCAATGTAGGAGTATGAGAATAATACCTTTGGTGTATGAAATATAAAACCTTGCTCCAGCGTACTGGTCCAATGCACCGGACAAAGCTTCTAAACATGACACAAGTTTCCTAACGTAACTATAATTTGTAGCTGCCTATTAATACAGAATTTTAAAAACAGTAGCGACCTTTTATTTTCTTTCCAGTAATTTGTTCATAGCTGAATTTGTGAGAAGGACTTCTAAGGGGTTCCCAGGCTTATGGCTATAATTTTGAAACGTGTTGCGATGCCATTGTTTGATTTACGCTTACAATTAACAAATTGCTACAACCCAAGACGTCAAGGCATTTCCAACCTAATACCAGAGCTCCACGCTCATAAACCACACACATCTTAGCAGCAAGACATTAATCCAATTTTACGAGGCGAATCATCCCGAGCGAACCTGAGGAGTGTAACAGGCAACTTATGATTCCCAGTGTGTCCCGAAGATCAATACTGAACTTGAGGTGCGAGATTCTATTTAATCTGCCGCTGGCTAGACATGATCAGGTTCGTAAACTACATCAGAGGAGATCTGGAGTCGTTAATCAGGTACCATGCTTGAATACACACGCACTGTTTCATAATAGGAACTTCACGGGATGCAAAGTACCTGCAGCCAAAACTAAGTACGTAGTCATCTCTTACACAGATGGATTTAGCCGAGTCAGATTTATGGTGAATGAGCCAGAGTTACGAAGATGGCTGTGAGTGTAATAATGGAGTTTGCACAACAACCTCCAGTGTACGAATATATTAAATGGAGCTCCTGGTACATTTTGTATTCATCCTGGATTTGTACATTTTTATCTCAGGATTTAGGGGAAAAAAAGGTGCCACAAAACATTCAAACATCCAGAGCGTTTTCTTATTTTGGGGAAACAGAAGAAAATGAGGGATTCAATTCAGCTAAATGGTCACATGACAGAACAAATTTATTTCTAAGCCCACTTTCTCTTCTTTTTGCCCTGTTGTAGGAGTGTAAAAGAGCAGGAAATAACCCTTGCATGTTTTACGCCTGGAGGCAGCTCCATTTCCCTTTCTGATGACGCCAGCTTAATTCCCCATCGTGACATTAATATCACAGATCAGAGCACAGCTTAAGGCAAAATGCTCTGCTTCAGACTGTATAATTTATTTCATGGAAGGAGAAAATGATTATTGTTCATGCTGCGGATGGCTGGATTTTATTAACACAGAATTCCCTGAACTTTTGTTATTCATTTATTATATTAAAAAGATTCTCTTTGACATGTAAGTAAGATTAATAATTACATGTTGTATAAAACATACTGCTGTTCAACGTTGCTTCTTTAGAGATTATTTTAAACCTCTGTCTCATTGTCTGTATAAATCAAGCTTGCCTGAATAAACCTTAAACTCCATTTGAAAGGATATTTACACTGCAATAAACTGCTAAAATGAACAACAATGGGCAGAATTAGTTCTGAATACCAAAAAAAACAAGAAGAATATACAAGTGTGCTATATGGGACATATCGTTGAAATAGCAGGTTAAGCAGTGAATGTTTGCTACCTACCCGAGCTAACCAGCCCAGCATTAAATCTGGTTTTAAACTTGTTGCACTTTTACTGCTTCGTTAAACTACTGCTTCGTTAAAACCCTGAAGCGATGCTTACTTAAATCAAAATTTAGGATTGAAGAATTGAAAAAAAATTGTTAGAGTGTATGAACTACTATTTGACCATGTAGTATTAGCACATTTATAGAAGGGATTTATTTACTTATTTATTTATAATCGCACTATTCGGTGTCACCCAGATGAGTCTGGTTCCTCTCAAGGTTTCTTCCTCATATCGTCTCAGGGAATTTGGCTTCCTCTGGCTTGCTCATTAAGGATAAAGCTGCTTTGAGACAATGTCCACTGCTAAAAGCGCTATACAAATAAAACTCAATTGAATCGAATTGAATGCGATATAATGGCGTCCCATTTTTAATTTTTGTTGAATTCTCCCACCTTACACACAGTGTTGCCGGGATTGGCTCCAGATCCACAGCTACCTTGACCAGAATAAGGCACTAACTGAATATTAATTGAATGAATAAACAAATGAATAATGAATCAATAAGGCTGTATATAATACACAAGCTGTATTATTGCAATATAGTAATAACAGTGTTATACTTACACGGTGTTTAGCTTAAGTTCAAAAGCTACGCCAGCAAAAGTTCCTCATGTCCGGAGTCGTGATACACAGAACTTAAAGAAGCTACAAGATATGAAATGGGTTGGGATGTAGGGATGTAGGCAATTTGATGACACTTTTAAATCGCAATTTTAAGGAAAACGTGTCCACGTTTTGAAGGATAATCTGACCAAGCACTCATATGTTACAAGCTCACTTTCGTTTAATTCATAATTTTATCCATATAAAATGTGGCCCTTGAGAAAGGCGGTATCTCCAAAAAGATGCATCTCCTCTGTGCGATAAAGAAACATGTTAGTGGACTGTGGAGGCGGGGGCGTGTGCGAGCGCCGGTTTGTGAGTGGAGGGCGGAGCCGGAGAAGGTGAGTGGTAAGGAATGCACACCTGTGGGTCAATTCTCTTAATGATTGCTCTGTGTTGTAGTGAGATGAGGCGAGGATAAGAGAGACAGAGAGACACACGCCTCAAGAGAGAGAGCCACCAGCACGGAGCCATGTGTGTGCATGTGTGTGTGGGGGAAAATGCACGAGTTGGATCAAGCCTGCCTCTGACTTCCTCCTTTCTGAGGAACGGGAAGAAACACTATTACATGGACTCTGAAGGGATGATTTATTAATTCATGAATTAAGTAATGTTTATGTATTTAATGTTGAATTTGAATGATAGTCCATCATTTTAAGAGCATTTAAATTTCAGCAATCCCTGACTTGCAGTTTCAAGGGTGCGGTTTTTTTTTTTTTTTTAGCACCCTTAGTTTTTAATCAGAATTATTCGTCGAATATTTTAGATATTTGAATAAAGTATTCTAATAAAAATGTACAGCAAGTTCACTGTGAGTGAACAATCTCCTTAGCGATATTGCAACCAGCAGTGTTCTGCTGACCGGCCTAGTAATTACTTGCAAGATAAACCTGGATCAATTTGTCATATCTTGAATCAATAATCATTTGCTTGAACAGCATGAGGAGAGATGTGGAATGCAGGGATGTGACATTAGAACAGCACGGTTTTATTTCTACACCCAATATAATTGACAGAATGGGAATCAGCATTGTACTGTAATCTATAATCTTATTAAGGACTGTGCCGCAGTGTGTCAGAATCGTGCTTGACGTTTTATGGAGGAGCTGAAGTGGTCCATGGTTCTCCTTCTTCTCGGAATAAGAATAAAAAAAACACTTTGGGACATGCTGTTACAGGAAAATAATCAACTCCAGGGTGTTAACAGTTATTTTACTGTAACAGCACAACATTGTGTGTTTTATTGATTACCTACTACATTTTTAAACATATAGGGCCATATTTAGAGTCAGCAACTTAAATCAATATTTACTCAAGGAAAGTTACGTGCATTCAGAGTCAAGCGCATTCTTAAGTCAATTTAAGTCTGTGAACACATAAGCATAATCGAAACCCAGAATACCCAACCCATGAATTGTAAGTGAACCTATTTTTCTATGAGACTGGGTTGAATATGGCACAAGTTAAAAGAGGATACATGAGAAAATGTTTATATTTGACAGCAAACATTTGGTTGAGTGATGTGAGGGAAACAGATGGTTGAAATGGATACAGTCACACATTAGCACTGTGATTTGTTCTCCCAGCGTCAGTCGTCCCCGCAGGGAATTGAATACGGCATCCTTTCAAAGAAACACCGTTAACTGCAGGAATGATAACGGCGTGTGAATATGCTAGAAATTGAACCCATCTCTGCAACTCTATCGCTCTGTTTCCATGGAACAGGGAACAGTCATGCTCAGAACAGCACTGAATCCATCAGTGCCATGAGGATACAACTTAGTTCATAATCATCATTTTAACTGCAGACACATATATATATATATATATATTTAATCAAGAGGCACAATAAAAGGGATGAGCTTGCAAACTTGTTCTCACATGTAAAATATATATATATATATATATATATATATATATATATATATATAATTTCCATTTGACAATAACCGAGACGAGAAAATGAGAAAAAAACAAAGCCCATAACTGAAGTGTTTGAAAGAATCTAACTCAAACTGGAATGTATAAACATGATGTCAGACACTGAACACTGAATCTCTGACACTGAATCAGTACCTGAATGTGGCTCAAAACATTAAAAAAAACATTTACTATAGGAAAAGTCTGTGAAGACTTTGAGTTTGATGTGTCTGTAATGAGGATTTAATACTGAAATTGTGCACACCAGACCTCAGACCTAACTACAGACTTAAGCACTATCCAGAGAGTTATGCAAAATCTGCCCATGCAGGACATGGGTGGATTTTTTTGGCCATTTGCCAATTCCCACCCACCAGCCAACTCTCTTACATGAAGCCAATCTTTTGCCAAACTGCTGCTCATGCTGCATCACAAGGCAGAGTAACATTATCTAAGGAAAGCGTTATTTACCCTCCTACATACACGAACTCACAGATACCCACAATTGGGTAGTGTCACTGTGATTGACAGGGGAGAGAAAGTAATACCATCCCTCCCACCCAGAGAATACAATCAATTTAGCTCTCTAGACTCTAGACTGTGAAGTCGTTGGGATGACCTGTTCATACTCCCAACACATCAAATATTGAAGCATGGACAGAACCCTTTAGCACCACACTACGCAGACAAAAGGGTGCCTTTACATGTATGGCATTTGGCAGACACCCTTATCCAGAGCAACTTACATTTATTTCATTTATACATCTGAGCAGTTGAGGGTTAAGGGCCTTGCTCAAGGGCCCAACAGTGGCAGTGCTGGGATTTGAACTCATGACCTTCCGATCAGTAGCTTAATGTCTTAACCACTGAGATACAGACTGCCTTTGGCATCACTATACTGATTCACTTGGTAATCCTGTGGTTATCAATGAAAGATCCATCTCTCCAACGCAAAAAATAAACAGTTTTACTGGCTTTGTCGTCCACACCTTGTGCTTCAACGGTCTAACCCAAAAAGGTGAATGAATGAACAAAGCCCAGTCCATAATGAAGGATAACGCTTCTGTGATTTTTATTCTTGTTGTTCTGTAGTGCCAGATCTGCATAGGGTCATGATATTGTAATAAACGTGTGATATTTATCAGAAGGCAATGGTTGATTACTTGTTTGTGGAAGTCTCTTCATTAAGTCTTTTCATATTCAAATTCCCTAACCTTACCAAATCATGTCTTCCTGGAGCTAGCTTTGTGCACAAGGATACTTGTTGAATTTGCTGAAATCAGCGAAGAATAAAAAAGAGTCAGAACTTTACTGTAGTCTTGCAACAAGTGTTTCATTCTATGTATAACCATTCGTTTTGGGATGCAGCTATTCTATCCTTCTGGCATAAAATATGGAAGAAAGTATCATATGAGGTTATTCGAGGCATCTGTTTTGATAATCACAAATGATTTCCTCACTTCAGCAGAGAGAGATGAGCAGCTGGAACATCATAGCATTTACAAACACACTGAATGTTCCAGATGGTTTTGGGTAATCGCAGTGACATCACAGTTTTAATCATTCTTAGAAAGTGGCAGGAAAGTGAAATGAAAAGTCAAGCCCCTAATCTGAAATCCTCTTTTATGATCTCCACGACTCAGCCCTTTATAGTGCAGGAGCATAAAAGAAGGAAGAAATATGTATCTTTTCAAACATGTGCATCTTTGAAGTGTTACATTTGCTACCATTTAGTACTGCCACTTGAATGTAATGGCCGCTGGAGTTTTCTACCAGTTTAATTCAATGTCATCTTGGTTTATACCACACAGAAGATCACAGAGTTTTATAAAGGTGGCATGGCATTGAACACCAGCACATTAATAACACAGAAATAAAGGAAATAAAGCAATGAAGACTGGTTACAGTTTACTGCACTGCTTATTCTGGCTTTTTTCATTGCTGTTCCACTTCTTCGTTATATAAAGGTCAGGAATTAAAAAAAAAAAAGTTACTTCTGATTTGAGTTTTTGTAATACGCACAGTAAATTGTTCAGGTTGAAGGGGTCTGTCTGCGATCTATGACAAAGAAGCAAATAAAGTGACCCTTGTTTCACTGAGTGAAAAAAAAAGGTCAAAAAGGTAGACCAGGTTGTACTTCAGACAACGCTCATGATGAACACAAGAGAATGGAACTGACCTTAGAGGCAAAATTTACAGACATGAGACTATAATTCTGCTTCTTTCTTCAGCCTGATGGCAAAAGTAACAGCGCAGAGCTTTACTTTACTTTCCTATCAGTAAAGAGGAATTAACCCAATCAAAAAGTTTAATTATGCTTCTAAATTCCAACTCAGCACACTGGCCGTGGATTTTTAGTTCTCTCATTTTGGTTAACGTGTGTAGAATATGTTCACAGTGGTCAGACTTAATGCTTTTTAAGTCCCCCATCCACACTGAAAAAAAATGATTCGTTGGCTCAACAACCATTACGTATAAATATAAATAGATTAAACTAAAAAACGCTCATTTTTTAAAACATGTTAGCTTACTTAACATACATTAGTGTTTTCAACACAAAAATGTCAATTACCAGGTGAAATTAAGAGTATGCATAAAGTGAACAAAAAAACGTGAGTCACGTCAGTTACAGTTACAGTTAGGTTAAGGTTGAGTAAACCCAACTTAAAATTTGAAGTATGACTGTGAGCCACGTGACATGCAAATATCCGGTGAAAGACGTGAAGGAGCCATTTTCTGAAGCACAACTTGGTGAAGACGGTGAAATCTTTGTCAGATAATCTTTAAATAAATGAAGTAAAATATTAGAGTTTTACTTTTTAACATCCATTAACACTCATTTATTGCGTTAGTGCTCAAGGGGGTACTTTTTAAACAGAATGTTTTAATGGCTACGAATGTTAGTACTTGGTAAAAAAAAAAAAAAAAAGTTTGCAAGCATCGAGTTTGTCCGAGTGTTTGTAGCATGTAGCATTGCAATCTGTAGCATGTAGCATTGCAATCTGTAGCATGTAGCATTGCAATCTGTAGCATGTAGCATTGCAATCTGTAGCATGTAGCTTTGCAATCTGTCAAACAAAATGCTTCATTTTTGTACTAACTGTCTGAAAACCTTTTGTAAACTTTTGTTGAATGAAGTGGTATTTTTTTCTTATTGAGCTGTACTCAATTCATTATTCATGTTTTTTTTTAAACGATAGTATTGTGACCATTGTCCAAAAATAAATTTAAAAAAATGCTTTATTTTGTGCTAATTGTCTGTGTTGTTTATTTTAAGATATTGAACGTTCAGTGTAAGCAGAGCAGTTTTATTCAACTCCATGAATTACCTTGTGTTAATGTAAATGAGCGACACAAACACATAACAAAGGTTATCTTTTACTTAATTACTTCAAGTTGAATTTACTTAAAAACTGTGAAGCAAAAATGGTGCATATATATTTTAAGTAAATCCAACACATCATTTCTTTCAGTGCATTTTGTGTAAATTTTCAGTTAAATCTGCTTATTGTACAATTGTTGGCTTTCTACATCACATCGGTCAGTACCTGAAACGAAATAATGTTGTTTTGTTGGACACTGAAGTTTTCCTTTGCTGAATAAATATTCTAAATCAATCCAATGTCTAGAAAATGTATAAACACTAAAAAAAAAGGATATGTTTGGCATTTTTGAAAAACAAAAACAAACAAAAAAAACAACATTTAACCAGCAAGTGCATTTTTACTATTTTGGCCTTCAAATACGACCCAATGCAGTACTGTGTTCAATATTTATTAGGTATTTTGAAGAATTCCTATAAAAAAAAAGCCTAAATTTACGGTTGACTCTGAAAAGCGCTATTACACGTCTATTACACATTCATAACATCGTTATTACACACTTATAACGGTGTTATTTCAGATTTACTACACATTTATTACACTTTTTTCACACCCTCTAAATTTCACTGATTTAAAGCTGGTAATAATTAGTTTTGCTAATGTATTCCTAAGTTGTTGACATAAGCATCTAATTTACACACAATTTTCATGTGAGAATGCGCTTAATTCGATTCCGAACATTACACAGCCATTACTCTTCTTCTTCATTTGTCTTTTGTTTGGATTAAAAAGAAAAAAAAATCATTTGATTCCAAGCTTTATCTGTCGCTTTAATCTAGTCTGATTTATGAGAACACCCCGGTTTACAGGATCGGTGCCATTATTGATGGATTGTGTTAACATAATGTCTAGTGTGCTGTTTTCATTAAAAGAAAAATAATTAAATATAACTGAATAACTGATAAATTAAGTATCTGTTTTGCCAACATGATGGCTGGCAGTAGCTTTGTTGGATTTATAGAAAGATCTGTTTATTTGAAAATCAGCATAAAAAGAAGAAATAGCCCATTAAAACCCTGAGTTCAGCACACTTTTTCTTTTGTCATAGGCATTTCCTGTTTAAAGACTATAACAATCTCAACAGAACTCCTTACTGCCTATTGCCGTGGCTAGTTTTGACTACTCTTTGGATTTGCCCTGCTGGTTTCAAAAGACTGTGGATTGTGTGTATGACCTCGTCCTCTGATTCTTTCTTGTGGGCTAGTGATATTATTAAACCTTGTGCATATCTCCTGAGTCCTGTTCATTTCTGTCCTGTCCTGTGCAGTTCTGTGCTGGAAAGCTGCTGGAGTCAACTTGTGGTTATAATCCTGTGCCTACTGTCTTTTAATTAAACCTGATGAGAAGGGGGTCTTTAATAAAGCCTGTGTGAAGTGGAATTGGCTTTTAATCACAGTTCAGACCCAAATATGCATAAATCTCAGTATCTGGGCTAAACACTCGTGTGTGTGTGTGTGTGTGTGTGTGTGTGTGTGTGTGTGTACAGCAAATGGAAGATTCAGGGCAAATTCAGGCCTGTCAAAGGAGCAGCTCCAGCACACCGAGAACTTAAATATAGTGCAGATACATCTGTGTGTGGATGCAAGGGGAGTGAAAGAATGAGTAATTTGTTCAATTTGCTCGAGAAGAGATCAAGCCAAAGAACATTCTGTTTGTATTCTGTTCATACAAAATGTGTGTGTGTGGGTGGGTGTATTGATCTACAGGATCTCCATCCATATTAGCCATTGGCCATGGCCAGACCAAATAATCTTCTCCTGTAGTTCAACACATCTGTGACTTTGCAGGTTCACAAGTTTTTGACTGGTGTATTTTGACCGTATTTTGTCATCTAGCACACGTATTAATATAAAACATTCCCAGTGAAGACATTCAGAAGAGCGTGATCTTGCAAGCCTATAATAGGTGCTATTATAATGTCAGCTGTGGGCATAAAACCACGTTATACTCACATGTGCCGTAATATCATGTGATGCTGGATGCTGACAAATACTGTACATATAACCATAAATGATCAAACTGTCATGTAAACATTAAAAAAAGTGGAAAATTCGTCATCTTATGTTAATTTCCCCTGGACTTGAGAGTTTTGTTCAGCAAAGATGTGTTCAATTTACAGCCATCAGCCAGTGAAAGTAATCTTGTCCGAATAGGATTTTTGTGTTTAAAAATCACTTTGGGGTGGGGGGGGTGCGGATTATGAGGGGTTGGAAGGTTCTTCCGAAAAGCAAAATTTAAAAAAAAATGAAAGCCCTAAAATTTGGCAAGTGTTATCAGCGCTCTCCAGAAAGAGTGACCCAAGCAAATCTCTGTCTGTCTGAGTAACAAATATGGAACAAAGGTTAAGTTTAATGTAGTGTGTGGATTGATAAGGCAAGCAGGCAAACTCAGCATTTGGCAATCCACGGAAATAGTTAGACAGAAAATAGTTAGACAAGGGAATCATGGGCATATCCAAAAATGTACTGCATGTCAAATAAACAAGCATGAGTCAAAACAAAGTAGAGCTTGGAAACAAAAGGCTCAGAAATGTATGATAACAATTGGCAAGACTTTTTAACAAGACAAACAAACACTGGGGTATAAGTAGACAAACTAATCAAACGATAACACGAAACAGGTGAAACCAATGACAGGACATGGAGCAGAGACAAGACCAAAACAGAAACCAAAACCAAAACACAGGCACATGGTGCTTGTTGCTGTGGGAACAGTGATGCAAATCTGTGGAATTCGGGACGGGTAATTTGTTTATTGGTCCACGCAGATTTGTCATCGTTTAATACGTTAATATGGACACAAGATTGACAGTAACCGATTTCTTTAAAAAAAAAATCTTGTTGTGAAAGATTAAAGTAGTTTGGTTAGCGTAGCATCAACCTGACATTTGTATGAACTTACAAATACATGATCTACTGTGCTCATAATAAACACACACTCTTCTATTTGCCTGAGGCTGGAATATCAGATAAAGAAGCTCCTGGTGGACTGCAACAGCAAACAACATATTACAGCATCCATCCTGTGTTCTGTTCAGTGGATCAGCTGAATCTCCTCACACTGTAGTGACAGGTTTCACCGTGTTTCAGCCTATTTTATACACAATTCTCCTTTTGTTTCCATTTAAAAAACAAAAACAAAACATCTTTTATATATGAACTGTAGGACAGTTGCGAACAGCAGCATTTCAGTGTTGAAGTAGGAGGTTACTTGGGCAGATTATTAGAGCTTGCAAGAATACAGTAAGGTATGAAAGTCTGAAAGTCGGTTCCATGATTTGTTTATTCCTTAATGGTTCATTTGCTTCAATTCAATTTAAATCACTCAAATAGTAAAAAAATGCATGTTTCTAATATGCAGCTGGTTCTGTGTTTTGTGGACGTGTATCTGTAAATGAATAAAAAGTAAACGCTGAATTTTACAAACTGCTGACGCTGGACACTCCTTCTATCTCCAAGTTCATACCAACAATTAAACACGTTTTTGTTTTGTTTGTTTATGTGACGTATCAGCCATATGTTTGTTGTATAAGTTTTACTATAGAAACGATACCATATTAGAACAAGCACATTAATATCAACCTGTGATTTGCAGCTACACTACTATCGTGGCTGCTGTTAACAGAAAACGTGAAAGACAATGACGCAGCAGTGTGTACATTGAGATTTATAGCTCAGTGAAAGAGAAAAACATTTTTGATCAGAATTTTTTAAAAAAAGGTGCATTAAAAACGAACAATAGAACAAACAGCTAATAAAATTGAAGCTGGAAAATTTATTCCAAACAAAAGTGATGTCCTACTAAATTAAAATTTTTCTCATTCAAGTTCCACTAAATCCCCATTTACTCAATGCTTGCTCTAAAACATACAAATATAAATATATGTATCAAATATAATATATATATATTAGTATTTCATTCAAGCAACACACAAACCATTGATAGTACCAGTGTAAAACATTTCCACATGGAGCTGAGGTGAAATAATCCATAATGTGACACTAGCGTCCTCCAAAACTGCTCATGTGTGTCCGGGGAATCCGAGTGGAACAGCAGTGAGATGATGGATGAAATTGCGGTCTCGTTCTGTTCCCTGGATTCTGTCCCGTTGACGAATACATGCATTTGTCCAGGCCGCATGGAGGACTGCTTTAGGACTTGAACACAATCTAGCGCCTCAGAATTATTCACACTGAGCCTCACACTTGCGATATGGTACACGATAATGGAGCAATTATGTCGAAATATGTCCGATTAAGTGAAGTCTTTTTTTTTTTTTTTCTGTATGGATATAATTAAGGTTATTTTTTTCTCTACTCAATGGAAGATGAACTGGAATTGCAAGTGTGTTTAAACCTGATTACTTCTAGACTCCTGGACAGGCAATCAATACACACACTGATTACAACAAGCCTGAAGGACACCCAAACACTGGGCTGTTCATTGTGATAAAACAGAAGTAGCAAAAGAGGGTTTTTAGCACACAAGTGCTTGTTTGTTCCCCCCCCCCACCCCCCATTATAAAGGGCGATTAGGAGTGAATTACGTCTTTTGAAGGTATAAACATGTCACTATTGTCAGCGCTGCTGTTTAATTAGAAAATGAATCAACACCTTTCTGACCAGATTCAGAATTCAACAGCGCTGTGTTAATTCATAAAGTGAAGCAACATTTCCCAGAGGTCAGACTAACGGATTATCTTTTGATATCTAGGGTTCAGGGACACACGTTCCTATTCTCCAAACCTCTCCTCACACAACCTGCTGAAATGTCACCGTGCACTTAATTAAATGCTGCCTTTTGTGGAATTTACATGATAAAATGCCAATTATTCTGCATGTGTCTGCAACAGATAAGTAAGAAATAAATACAGAAAAGTCTATCTTGTAGATAATAAGATTTAAAAAAAAAAAAAAAAAAAAAAAAAAAAAAAAAAAAAAAAAAAAAAAACTATCCTCAAAAAATCTCCTTGGTCACCCAAATTTACAGCCATACCTCTGACACTGGAGACTCCTTCCATAACTAAACATCTCCTTACAAAATGATCTACACAATTATCCATATTCTTTCTTAAATCACAGCATGTTTTTAACATATTTACTATTAGAGTTAATATTATGTAAAACATCTGCCAATGTAATATTATGTAAAACATCTGCAACATCTGTCCCTGTATACACTGTAACAAACAGACTGGAGAATTCAACAATATCGCATCATTTTTCCAGTATTTTTAAGGATTTCCTTATACACTTGTTTCTAGAAATGGTTACATAAACACTGTTCGTAAGTTAGCCCTCAGTGTCTTGTATACATATCCTAATACAGTTGATATCAAAAGTTTACATATTGCACAGACTCAAGGTACTACACACATCTGTACAAACTAAAATGCAAATCCAAAACTCTTGGGACCTAAAAAACAAAAAAAGCCAAACTGTGGACGGAGTGTTCTCTGTTTAGATGAAACCAAAATGAACTCTTTGGCCATAATGATCAGCACTATTTATGGAGGAAAAAGGGAGAGGCTTTTAATCCGAAGAATACCATCCCGACTGTGAAGCATGGGGGTGGCAGCATCAGGTTGTGGAAAGGTTTTGCTGGAAAAGAGAGTAGTCCACTTGAGAATATAAATGGCATCTTGAGGAAGGAGGATTATCTAGAAATACTGAAGCACCTCAAAACACCAGCCAGAATGTATAAACTTGGTTGCAAGTGAGCCTTCCAGCAGGACAATGATCCTAAGCATACTTCCAAAGTTAGAACAAAATGGCTTAAAGACAACAAAGTATTTGAGTGGCCATCACAAAGCCCTGTACTAAATCCCATAGAAAATTATTGGACTGAATTAAAAAAGTGTGTCTGATCACGGAGGTCCGTGTTTGTCCTCGTGAAAATTGGGTGAAAAGCCACTCATACGCCAGTTTAGCGTGGAATGCAGCCTAATTGTGACTGAGCCTGGCTAAAATAAATGCTTATAACATTTTGCTCTGTGTCTAGTGTTCGCTTAAAAAAAGGTCTTTTAGAAATGACAGATGGATTTAATTTATATTCATGGCATAGCAATAGAGGAGCATAGAGGAGAATGAACAAAGAAAAAGCTTCAAGGCTTGTTAACAAAGCGAAAGGAGGACAGGAGCACTGAGGCTTTAGTCTTTAGTATCTACCACCATTTTTTACGGCCTCTGGAGAAATGGATTAGTCAACAGGTGGAATTGTACGGTGTGAGAAAATTAGCTAACCAAAACGGCGTCGGATTTTAAAACGGTCACGATTCCTGTAGAGTATGCAGCAATATGGAATTAAAGGCACCATGTTAAGACTCTGTCCCCTAAGGCTCATCGTTAATATCATGCAGTGATCGTATTACGAACAGCAGGAATGACTATTTTCTATTTCACGTCCTGGTGAAACTGAGGAGTCCATATCTCAGCACTCAGAATTAATCTGCTATAAATATCATCCCACATTACACTAATCTCATTTTTGTGCTTCAGATGTTACTTCACTGCATGAAAAAAAAAAAGAGGAGATCAAGAAGGATTAACGGGTGTACAAAAGATTCCAGCAGCAAGACAATGATTCAAAGGGCTTATACCACAGCGCTGCTTAATTCTAGATTCTGATTGGTCAGAAGGTGTTGATCAATTTTCTGTAACAGCAGCTCTGAGAGTAAAGCTGCTGCAAATCACAGGTTTATATTAATGTGCTTGTTATTGTTTCTGTAGTAACGGCACATTCACAGGGTCTTGTATGGTGGACGTAGCACATAATCAAAGTTTAATAATGAATGGATAAAAAAAAAAAGTGTTATTGTTGATATGGTGAAGAGGAGAGATTTATTTAACATTTACGAGATAAGTCTCTAGTATCAGTGCTTTGTAACCACTGGAAAGTTTTCAGAACAGACAACTGTTTATAGCTGCTATAACATAAGTGACAACAGGAACTAACTTTTGTCATGGACGATCCACAATATCAAATGTATCATACTATATACAGAAAATGTGGGGTGGGATGGGATGAAAGAGGAGCACTGAGGTTTCGAGGAGCCACATACTTAGCATCTCCGACCTCGTGCGCATCTGAAAGACTCTGGCAGCTTCATGCATTCAAAATGTATCCCAAATACTCTCTAGAACCAGAAAGTGTCCAAGCTAAAAAAAATAAAATAAAATAAAAAAAAGCTAAAAGGAGAAAACTGTTCATTCTTTATGCTGGGCCAATTTTGGTATTCTGCTTCTCACCTGGATGACTAGGTTTCTCCAAGGGCCTCCTGCTGTGTTACAGAACTCTTCAGCGAGTTCTTTGAACGTGGGCCGACTGTCTGCATCAATCATCCGACCTTGAGGGGGGGACGAAGGATCATTAATGAGTCACAAAGTGAAGCATCTCCCTTCAGCAGATCAGTCAATGGCAAATTCCGACAGATCAAACCTCAAAGATTAGGAAGTAAAGAAAAAGACGTAGAGTGAAGATGCTTGCCAAATGATTTGCTTGTTATTTATCTAAGATCCATGCTCAGTTTTAAACCTGAAAGACTGAAGTGATGACCAATCTGTGCTTATCATCGAAATAATAATTCAGACCATGTTTCCTTGCATCATGCTGTTGCTTCTTCACAGTTCATTCCCTCTAAAGCTCACACTACAACAGTTTATCTCAATGAATTTAATTTTGATGTAATTACTCAAGCAATCAAACTGCATCACTATAATAACCTTTCCATGTGGTTATTAATGGGACAGCCGTTAGGATTGTTGTATAAATATAATTAGAGTTAATGTATCTAAGCTCTTTGCAAGCGAGGGTTGATTTGGCCATGTTTGATTTGCCTGGAGAAAACAAACAAACAAACAAACAACAGTTACAACCTGTAAGGTTGTGTATCAAGATTTTTATATATTTTTTGCTTTAATAATATGTATTATTAGAGCTAGTGTGGCTTGCAGTGAACATTCTGACCTTGCCTTCATCTTCACTGGTCATCCTCATTGGTATCGATTGAGAAGGCAAGCAAGCCCAAAAGCAGTTTGTGATTTGGAGATTTGACCAAAATATTACTGAGTTACTGTGGGATCAGCCTCCTCTCCTCCTCCATCGTACCCAGAACATATAAAAGACAGGATCCTTAATAAAAATAAATAAATAAATAATAAAAAAAACAACTTTCACATCCTTATTCATTAAATGGTGATTACCTCCTATTTTTTTGTATGAGATAATAATATTCTTATTTTCAGGTAGATCAAAGCGGAAAAAAAGCTTCCATCACCTATTTCTCACCTTATGAGCAGTTTTGAAAGAGTGCCCCAGGGTTCAATATTCAGTCCTGTCATATTACATTCTGTCTGCAGACAGGGTGCATATCTGTGGGATATGGAATTAGGATGTGAGGACACCTTGCAACTTGCTGTCCTGTTCACCTCTGCAGGTTTGGCCGTGGTCGTAGCCGTGATCCGATCTGACAGTAGTGCAGCCGCAAATCACAGGTTTATACGAATGGCCTCGATCTTATACAGTATGTTATCGTTTCTATAGTAACAACTCATTCACAGGGGATGCTCCAGAATCTAACCCAAGTGCAGAGCTGTTAATGTAACCAGTGGTGATACAATTTCCGCTTGATCAAAAAAACAAAAAACAATCTAGGGCAATTGCAGCCTAAATGCTATAATAAACACTTCACCAACCTCTAGTACACTGTTTCAGAGATGGGATAGAAAGTTAAGCTGGATGACATGCAAATAAAGATGCAAATTAGAATGAGAAATGCCATTAATTGCCA
This sequence comes from Cranoglanis bouderius, assembly GCA_023630585.1. Classification (NCBI taxonomy): domain Eukaryota; kingdom Metazoa; phylum Chordata; class Actinopteri; order Siluriformes; family Cranoglanididae; genus Cranoglanis; species Cranoglanis bouderius. The sequence goes on from CM042552.1 coordinate 19,155,207, forward strand.
TGTTTCACTTGTGGTAATTGCTGCAATTTCACAGACACTTGCGCTGTTTTTGTTCTTGTACATTTCAATTATGTGCAAATGAAACCCGACGGCACAGCAAAAGACTTGACACAAGATCACAACCTTGCAACACACACACACACACACACACACACACACACACACACACACACACACACACACACATTCACATTTAATTATGAATGCAAATAGTGTTTGCATCCTTGGCACCAAGTGAAATTTACCACAGAACGAATACACAGAGAGGTTTACCCAAATCTGTAAAGCTTAAAATAAACTGAGTGCAAGCCAATAATCTCAGATATGCAGAAAATATCACAGCCAACACAAGATGACATTTTGAATCTGCATGAGATATTGAAATATTAAAACACATACCTGTACATGCCTACAAGTAATTGTAAGGCAGATAAAAGAAGAAAAAAAAAACATATTGATGATACAAAGCCATCTAAAATCCACACTGTGTTAGAACGTATAAAAGTCATAAAGACGCCTGTCAAATTATTATGATGAATTACGATAATTCCCTGTCAGTGCTTGTTTGCATATATGCAGTAATATGTCAATTACTATCTAAATAAGCAGCTTTGGACAGCTTTCAGGAAAAAAAAAATTAAACCGGCTTTTTACCTACAGGAATTTAATCAGAATCCAGAATTTAACAGCACTGCATTATAAATGTATCTAAACCCCACATATGGTACACTACAACACTCGTATGTGTTGTTGAGCATCCCATTCTAGATTTAGTCCCCCTTTGCTGTTAGAATAATCTCCGCTCTTTTGAGAAGGCTTTCCATTTGATTTTGGAGCATGGATGTAGGGATTTGTTCATTCAGCCACAAGAGCATTAGCGAGGTCAGGCACTGATGTTTGGTGAGGAGGCCTGTGGTGCAGGACACTCAAGTTTTTCTGCTCCAACCTTGGCAAACAATATCTTCATGAAGCTCTCTTTGTGCACAGGGCCATTGTCATGCTGGAACGAGTTTGGGCTTTTTAGTTCCAGTAAAGGGAAATTGTAATGCTACAGCATACAAAGACATTCTATACAACTTCGTGGTGTAGGGCTAAAAAAAATTAACTGTATGTTAATTAAGTTCCTGAGAATGAGTGGGTGGGAACACAGGCAAACGGTTTCCTAAACTTATTTGATATTTATGATATCACCACATCGTTCACCATGAAATATGGATAAAAATGATACCAAACATACCCTGACGAATATTGTAATTAAACATAGTTCAGAGTTTACGTGGTTTAAGTTCACATGGTCTCTCTGAAACACATTTCTGAATCAAATTACTGCCACAATTTATAAATCTACTACAGTGGCAATAGTTTGGGGAAGAACCACATATGGGTGTGATGGTCAGGTGTCCAGAACCTTTCAGCCATATAGTGTATCTTCAGATTAGTGGATTTTAAGGTTAGAGTACTGAGTTTGTGTTTTCACAGTGGCAGGAGTGTTTGGTGTGACTGTGGGCTAGGCAGAATGACTGCGGGTTGAGATGCCAGTGTTTCCCCCGGCAGGTTTACCGAGTGTTTTAACTGACATAGCCGGCATACAGATACTGGAATGAGTCCAGCAGCACACACCATCTGATATGATTTGTCTCTTTGGATGCCAGACCAGTCTCAGAAAGTGCTAATGAGTTCTGACACAGCCAGTGACATACAACAGAACAGGTGGAGGCCTCTATCTTCTTTTCAATAATGTATCTCATCAAAACATACTGCCACAGTTAATGAGTTCATCAATAATCCATTCTGCTTTAAACTGGAACCTAAGAGTGGGATATGGCCTCATACAAAAGCACTCAATAACATCATTGTTAATGAAAAACTCCAAGCATGCAGAGACAGAGAAAACAAAACACAATTGTAGGTGATGGACTGACTATAACATGAGTGCTAACAGGAACTAACTAATGGATGTTCCATGACATTTTTTCACAAGTACATGTTTTTTGATGCTAGTCAATGCCAATACTGAAATGAGTAACCTACTTATTATTAACCGATCAGGGAAGTCAGGGAACATTTTATACAAATGTGTGTTCATGCATTTAGGCTACTAGGCTGATTCTTTATAATGTTAGCAAACTGATGTCAAATGAAGTGCATCAGCTAGCTACATTAGTCACCTCGAGTCAAGTAGGTTTGCAGTGGACAAGAGACGGCTATGACGTCTGAACCCCACATTGTCTCTGATCTTCCATAACATAACATATACTGGGTAAGCTGGGTTATTTACTGGGTTATTTTCACTCACCTAACCATGTCTGTAGACATTTTTCTTGCCTAGGCAATGAACGCCTCATGATCATTTTTATGTATAAGATGTTTTATCAGGCTACATGTATTGTGGACAGATGCTTGATATTTACAGAGCACAGTCTTTATTCTGCTTTGCTTTGATCAGTAATCGTGAAATGCCTCCAGATCTTTGTCAATTCTCCAGATCTTGTCAGCGGTTCATTTGCACAGTATTATACACTAGGCTTACATAAATGGATGGATAATAGATGCATCCCTAGTAACTGTAAATGGATTAAAAAAAAAAAAGAAAAAAGTATGGCATGGTGTTCATTGATTGATTAAAAAAAGAATAAAACACTTTCTTTTACAAAAACATAACCAGATTTTGGGTGGTAACAGCAAGTCTGCTTCATCACCCCAGCACATTGTTGATCCTTTTCTTGTAACAGCACCACACCCAGAGTTTTATTCCTTACTTATTGCACTACATTTCTTTTTATACAGAGAGTTCATTTATAGGTTACACACAACCCAGCAGTGAAACTGCCTCACTCACTCAACTCTATCAGAAGTGATAGAATTTCAAATTGGTGGCCATTCACTCTGAGCATGTTTCCTCTCACCTCTGCATGATGGCACCGCTGTGACAAGCTCAACTGAAAGAAAAAGGGGGTTGCTGATAAAGTTGTCCTGCGAATGCGTCCTTCATCTTCTGTGCTTGGAACTCATTTCCTGTGCACTTTTCACAAACGTGCTCCTGCGGTTAGATCGTGAGAAAGCCAGAACTTTGGAAATCCAGCCTCGGCCAAGGCAATGCAGGAGTTGTCTCCCTGAACACCAAAGGCAGCTCAGGAAAACTTCAAAAAAAGTGCATGTCAGAGAGGAAGACTGGAGCCGTGCTGTGCAGATCCAGTCGTGTGTGTGTGTGTCTGTGTTTTATCACTAATAATGTGGACACCTAAAGTGAACGAAGCAATCAAAAATGGTGCTTTCCTCAGCCGTTGTTGCTTGCCGGGAGGGAGATTGCTGGTAAACAAAGTCTGAACCTGCCCAATTCCCTTCAGCTGTTTGTGTGCGGTTTTTGATTGAAGAACCTTTATGAAGCACCTTTATGCTACTCCAGGCCTTTTTTTTTTTCTTCTTTAAGGCCTATGGTTTAATCATAGCTGCATGCAGTGCATGAAAACAGGGAAAGAGGCATTTCAGAAAGAAATGGGATAAGAGAAATTTCAGAATGAAACAACCCTGAATGACCCTTTGGTTTTCCACACAATTAAGTAAGGGGTGTTTTAGAATAAATTTCCCTGAAAACATGGAAATGAGGCCTGATGATTTCAACTATTAAACAATTATTTTGCTAACGCTTTCTATGACACCATTCCATTTGAACACACACACACACAAAAACAGCTCTTAGTTTAGTGATCTGCACACACCAGTTCAGCAGCAGCTGAGAGCCGATGTTGTCCATGTGTACGTGTGAATGTAATCCAGCAGGCAGCCATGGGGCATGAACTGGGTCACCAGCTGCATTTTGGGGCTCACACACACCCTGAGTAGATGCAGCAGGTGTGGGTGATCCATGCTGGACATCATCACAGCCTCCTGGGGAAAAACAACCAAACAAACAAAACCTTTCCCAAACCACAGGTTTAAAAGTATTTTTCAGACCAACAACCACCTGCTGCAAGGCTGTGATACTTTAGTAGGCGGTTTTATTTCATTCTCAATAGATACAGACGGTTACGCATTAACATCGCCCTTTCATGAAAGAATGACCAAGGACAAAAGAGCTTTTAGTGCTCCAAATCATGTCCTCCCAAATCCCAGAGAAAAAATTATCTATGAAGACCCAGAGAGGAAGAAAAGGAACGCAAGAGTGTGTTTACTGTTTACTTGTGTATCGAGAGACCGCTATTAGTGAGACCGACCCTCAGTATGCACTCGTGTGTGCGTGCAGAAATGTGTTTCTGAGAAGATGCACTAATGCATCTTATCTAGAGTACACGTGTATGAAGATTCAGGGTGTTCTGAAAAGTCTGGAACCAATGGGAGTTAAACCACATATAGGAAATTTTCTATTGATTATTTATTCGCACTTCCCGATCACATCCGTTTTACCAGGTGAAGGCCTTTTACCCAGCATGCACTTGTAGCAGAAAGTTAAATCTCTCAGCTGGACTCTGCACTGTGACACTGAGCTCTAATGGCCAATTTGCTTCCACTTAAAGTCTTTTCTATTACAGTTCTTGTTAATCATCTACAGGTGGCAGGCGGGTAAGAAGCTCTTTCGTGACAGAGTAGCCGGTTAAAGATCTCAAAAATGCAAGACATTTTTTTAAATGAATGTGTTAACAAAATCACTAAAAGTTGTGCTTACTATGTTATTTATAATGGAGACAAACCCATTTTACAGCAGAAATATTCATATAAATCTATAACTATACACCCATCCATCCGCTTATCCTATACAGGGTCGTGGGGAGCTTGAAGCCTATCCCAGGGGACTCGGGGCACAAGACGGGGGACACTCTGGATGGGGTGCCAACCCATTGCACGCACAGGGAACTTGGGGCACAAGATGGGGGACACCCTGGACGGGGTGCCACCAATCGCACACACATTCACGCACTACGGACAATTTAGAGGTGCCAATCATCCTACAATGCATGTCTTTGGATTGGGGGAGGAAACCGAAGTACCTTGAGGAAACCGCCGAAGCATGTAGAGATCTGGAAAGCGCCACGCACACAGGGCGGAGGAGGCGGGAATCGTGCCCCCCACCCTGGAGGTGCCAATTAGCCACTCCGTGCCCACCACTGAATGATCAGTTAAATCTATTTGATATTTGTTCGAAAATTATCATATGTTTTATTAACTGCTTTTAGAATTAAGGTCTTGACTTTGCTGTATCTGATGAACTCCTAGAGTTTTTGGCATTTGCAGGAAGAACAGGAGGAACACACACAAACGCACAAACACACACCACTGAAGCATTTAGAAAACCACAAACATCTGCACGCTATAACACAAATGCTGAAATAAACACTAAGGTAAAATAAATAAAAGGTTCAATTGAAATAGCGCTAATCAAACAAGCTAAACTATATCCATTAACTCCTGACATGCCCCTGCTGCAAGTGTCTATTATCAAGAACTAAATTTCCTATTATCATAGAGGCACAATCATTACCATTCTTCCCATTCATGAACACTATTTTTTAAATGAAATGGTCATTTTCTTTGGTTCATGCTGCTTTTGTGGAAGATTTTGTGCTTTGCTTATATAAAAAGAGGATTATTCGCTGGTGGTACAGCTGGGGCTCCACATGAATGAGTTTTACCGTTTGGTTACAGTTCAGATTTAAATTAAAGCAGGTACTGATAGTGAACTCGATACTTTTTCCACCGTAAAGTATAAATTATTATATATAAACATAGACTGACCTGTGATAAAGTTTGCAGGACCCCAAGATTCTGGTTCTGAACACAGCCCATCATACACATGCTGCTCTGTATCTGTAAAACATACACAGACACACAGGACACTAAATATATCGCTATAAATGGATGTATAAACATGCGATGGGCAAAGGATAATGATCTGGAGCTGTATTTCATTGGCTAATCTGCAAACATTAGTTTGACAGCAATGTTGGATGAGCTGGTAGAGTATAAGACACAATTAACCCTTAAAACATTTTTTTTTAATGAAAAATACCTATTATAAATGACCTGTTATGAGTTTAGAGTGTATCTGCTGGAAAAGTGATGTTAACAAATCAGTCTTAAATTGAGATTAACACTAGAATAAACCCTATAGCACTCAAGAAATCCATTCTCAGTAAACAATAATGAGTAATGGATCATCTTTACATGCTGAGGCTAAGTGTGTGTGTAAACACACCCAAAGTGTATATCAGTCTGCTTCAATGGTCTGTGTGGATAAGTGACTAATGAGCAAGGCAATTTAATGGAGCCATTGATCCTCCTTAGCACAGAGCCATTAGCACACTAATGACATCAAACCCAACCTGCACTGCGCGAAATATCCACTATATCCTCATCATTCACTTGGTTTGAAATTAATGTTAGTATGTGTTTTCTGCTGGACAAATGTCCACTATAATATTTTCTCTGTTCCAACTCATCCACTGTACCTTTAACAAGAGTTAATGAGTTGAACCAGGTGTGTCCTAGTGCATCCTTTTCTATTATTTGTTCATTTTTATTCCACAATGCTGCCATATTCTCAGTTCTGATTGTTCAGAAGGTGTTGGTCCGTTTTCTGTAACAGCATCTCTGACAATAGTGCAGCTAATGTTCTATAGTAACAACACACACAGGGACTTGCATGGCTCTTGTATTAAAAAGCGTGTGGTGGAAGTTTTATACACAAATGTTGTTCTGAGATGCAGATATTACTATCTACGTTCCTCTGATGGTATATGTATCCGTTTATGAATTTTTGATAGACTTGCGAAAGTAAATAAGTACATTTATATAACTGCACGAAATAACTTTTTAATAATTTTGGAAGCTCGCGGGCCAAAATTGTGGGGAGATCAACAAAGTTCAAGAAAATGGAACTTGGCACAGAGCTGAGAGATACACGCAGGAGATAAGAGAATATAAATCAGCATGCTAATGAATGGAAGAAGTCTATTCAGCAATGTCCTTCAATAGCTCAGGATTTTATTCTTAAAAATATATATATTCTTAGTCTTTTATTCTTAAAGTGGATTTGAATAATGTGGAGGACACGGAGAGGTGTAGGACATTAAATGTGAAGAATGTTAAAAGTTTGAGTATGTACTCAAACTTGTGGATCTTATGCTAATTATTAATAGTAACTGACTAAAGAATGATAAAAGGTTAAAATAGGGGTAAGGAACACAGCTTTTTTAAAAAAAAAAATTTTTTTAATCATGCTAACAGTGAAGTACCAAGGAGTGAGTGTAAAGATATAATGGATTCATAGCACTGATGTGCATGTATTTGATTTAACTAAAGCCTGCAGTTTTAACTACATATAGTAGAAAATATCAAAATTTGACCCTGTGAAGGGTTTCCTCAAGCTGCTACTCAAATCATCTAATGTCCAAAATATTTTAATATTCATTTACATATTTATGCATAAATTGTGCATTCATGTGCATTTTGTCCTCACCTTCCTCAGCTGATGCTGAGATTGAAGAACACGTTGAAGTCCGTGTTTTCTCTGGCCACAAAAAAAAAAAAAAAAAAGCCCAAACATTCTGTGATGGAAACAAATATCAACTGAATGTGTTGTAAAAGAAACTTGTGTTAACCTTCCTAGACTGAATATTGCACTAAGCAGCAAATAGAGATAACGAACTGAGAAAAAAATTTGACATTTAAAAATGACATTTAAATTTCCACCTCATACACAGACCTGTTTTCCTTGAGCTCTGTGTAATGGCGCGAAAAAATACACACTGACAAAGGGAACAAAACAATAAACAGCATACAGGGTTTTCTCTTTTATTGACTAATCACGTTTTAATAATGAATGTTCAGGGCAAGAGTGTGAGAGGCGCTATTACATTTTCTTTATGCTGCAGTTTTCATTATTAGAAATTTTCACCTCATTAGCTACACAGAAAAATCAAGAGGCAGGGGTTTAATATGATGAAAGACCAGACAGGGAATATATATACAGTGCCCTCCACTAATATTGGTATCCTTGGTAAATATGGTATAAGGCTGTGAAAAATTGTTTTTATTGTTTAACCTTTTGATCTTTTGTTCAAAAAATTCACAAAAATATTCTGCTCTCATAGATATCTAACAATTGCAAACACAACACAGGTTTATATATAAAAAAAATATATATATATATATATATTTTTGTTAAATATATGTGTGCAACAATTATTGGCACTCCTATGAATTCATATGAGAAAAATATATTTGAAGTATATTCCCATTGATATTCAAATTTTTTTTAGTACACTTGTATGACTAGGAACTGGAAATTGTGCAACCATGACTTCCTGTTTCACAGGGGTATAAATATGAGGTAACACATAGCCCAAATTTCCTTAGTCATTCATAACAGTGGGCAAGACCAAGGAATATAGCTGTGATGTGTGGCAAAGGGTTGTTGAGCTTCACAAAATAGGAAGTGGCTATAAGAAAATAGCACAAGCATTGAAAATGCCCATTTCCACCATCAGGGTAATAATTAAGAAGTTCCAGTCAACTGGAAATGTTATGAATCAACCTGGAATTGGACGTGTGTCTATATTGTCTCAACGGACTCTGAAGAGGATGGTTCGAGTGCCCAAAAAATCTCCAAGAGTCACAGCCTGGAGAATTGCAGAATTTAGTTGCGTCTTGGGGTCAAACTCAAACTCAAGTTTCTTCAGTTTGCCAGACACTACTGGAACATCAAATGGGATCGGGTTCTATGGTCAGATGAAACCAAAATAGAGCTTTCTGGCAATAAACACCAGAGGTGGTTTTGGCACACACAGAGAGGTAGCTGGAGGGTGGCAACGGTAGCTCAGTGGTTAAGACGTTGGGCTACTGATTGGAAGGTTGTGAGTTCAAATCCCAGCACCGCCAAACTACCACTATTGGGCCCTTGCTAACCCTAACCTTAACCCTCAACTACTCAGATGTATAAATGCAGGTCGCTCTGGATAAGGGTGTCTGCCAAATGCCGTACATGTAATGTAAATGTAGCCAATGGAAAAGTACCTCATGCCCATGGTTAAACATGGTGGTGGCTCTTTAATGTTTTTGAGCTGCTTTTCTGCCAGAGGACCTGGACATTTTGTTAGGATACATCATGGCATCATGGACTCTATCAAATATCAACAGATATTAAATGAAAACCTGACTGCCTCTGCCAGAAAGCTTAAAATGGGCCGTGGTTGAATCTTCCAGCAGGATAATGATCCAAAACATACAACAAAATCAACACAAAAATGGTTTACTGATCACAAAATCAAGGTCCTGCCATGGCCATCCCAGTCCCCTGACTTGAAACCCATAGAAAACCTGTGGGGTGAACTGAAGAGGAGAGTCCACCAGCATGGACCTCAATATTTGAAGGATCTGGAGAGATTCTGTATGGAGGAATGGTCTCAGATCCCTTGCCATGTATTCTCCAACCTCATCAGGCATTATAGGAGAAGACTCAGAGCTGTTATCTTGGCAAAGGGAGGTAGCACAAAGTATTGACTAAAAGGGTGTCAATAATTGTTGCACACCCATATTTAACAAAGATATTTTTGTGTTGTGTTTGCAATCGTTTGATATCCATGAGAGCAGAGTATTTTTGTGATTTTTTTTTTTTTTTTTACAAAAAATCAAAAGGTTAAACAATAAAGACAATTTTTCACAGCCTTCATTGCTCATATTTACCAAGGTTGCCAATATTAGTGGAAGGCACTGTACACTGAACCCATGTAACAAACGCCAATAAATTCATATACACAATGAGAAATATTTATTGGTTTCCTCATCTCATGTTCTGCAATGTGAGATAAAAGATTTGAAGGAAAAATCTGGACTGTAAATGACTGGTGGATGTTCACCTTTAGAACAGATGTCAGTACAGGGGACACACATCCTGATGTGGTTCTCCTCCACCTCATCTTCTTACAAAGTTATATGGAGGAGACCACAGTGTAGCTTTTTAAATAATTGTCTTCTTTTGATTCACAGACAAGAACTTCACAATAAGCAAATTGTGGGGAAATAATAAACCTCTTAGAAATAATTTCTGTTTTAGACTCTTTTATGCCTCACTCACGAGGACATTTCTTGACACAGAATGCTCCGTATATGTGGATTTGGGATTGTGCACCAGGTAGAAGGTTGTTGGGATGTTGATGAAAGGTTGAGGACACAGTCACCCAAGCGCCGCTCTAATTGAAGTTGATAGAAAGCTACATGAAAAACACAGTAACACATAATCAAGAGGTTAATGGTCAATGGGTTTGGATGAACAAATCATATTTGTCTCACTTTAGCTCATAAATCATTCGGCAAGATTTGTTTTGGCATAAACCACTACATTTTATTAATTTAACACCGTTCACATGTTGAAGGTGCAAAAAAACCCCATAATGAACAATTGATCCAAGGCAGAATGTAAAAGAGTGAAATGCTGTTCTAATTAAAATCTGGGCATGTATACTCTCCCTGTGTGCGTGAGGCGATAACCTGAAGTAATTGAAACTCGGGAAGGTATAAATTCTGGGGTAGTATTACTGTTCTGTGTGTGTTGTATATGTAATAGACACTTCTGTTTTATAGGTAAGAAATCATAATCAGTTTTAGCTTTATATATGTAATGTAGAATGTCTGACTGGAAAAATTACATACAGAATACTGATGATGAGATGAAAATGAATAAAACTAATGGAAAAAACCCCAGAAAAAAGAAGTTACAATACATGCTGGTTGAATTTTGGACACTCACAGCCCCTTATTCGCTTGATGTCCATTTTGAACATCGTCAGCTTTAATCTTTCACTGTCCAAAGACAAAAACAGTTAAGACACAACAGATCATGCCTCAATTTAACAACTTTCAGTTGTTTCCTAGAATTGCATAAATACTTATGTGTCAAAAAGAAATAAAAATTACATGGAAGACTTCTGATCAAGTGTGTAAATTCTGATCAAGATAACAAAGTTGATTTTAAGGAGGTGGATCCCCCTTGTTAGATCCCCCATATGATGCACTTAAAACATAGAGTTAACATGTAACAGTAAAATAATGGACCATTTGTTCACTTTTTTTGCACATTATAGCTTCAGAGATGTGTTAAAACTTACTGACATGAATACCACCTGTTGTTGGACGGCACCACCAGCAGCTCAGCGTGAGAGTTCCTCATGACGTCCCGCGAGCGGATTGTGCCAGAATCTCACAGGAACATGCTCTGATCCACATACACACCACCGTTCAGGACCTCTGTTGGTAGAAAAAGAAAATCAGACGCAGTTTCTTGAGAGACATGAATGTATTTATTGTTTTTGAATCCATGCAAACCAACTAATTTGAGTCCCTTTTTTATTCATAAAACCTGTCATTATAATGGCTGTGCTAATAAATATGTGTGCATCACATTTCAATTGGTTGTATGTAAAAATACAAAGTTATTTAGCAACATAGACATGCAATATTATTACCCATATAATCTCCCATTTTTTACTTAATTCTCGATGTATTTCAAAGATTTCTGACACCTTAACAAAGAAAATAACAAAAAACAACAGAGTGCTCTAAATCTCATAGACCGTAACTGTCATTTAAATGAGACACATTGAAATAACACATTGATATAAAGTAAGGATGAAAGATGGGATTGTCCTCTGTGGAAAATTAAAAGCCTTTACTGGAGAAAAGGGTTGAAGACAAAAGAAATTGAAAATAAAAACACACTAAAAGTTCTCAAAAAAAAAAAAAAAATTAAATCGATGGCAAAGTGTGTATTAGAAGGGGAATAAAAATAATTAATTTCAGGGTGCTAACAGTAACTCCACTTCTTCCCACTACTCCAGCACTCATCATTTTGTTACAGCCGTGGCCAAAAGTTTTGAGAATGACACAAATATTAATTTTCACAAAGTCTACTGCTTCAGTGTTTTTAGATCTTTTTGTCAGAGGTCTGTTTTGTTTGAAGGTCTTGATGATCCAATAAATGGTTGATTTAGGTGCAATCTTACTAGCATAAATATCCTTGCCTGTGAATCCCTTTTTGTGCAAAGCAATGATGGCTGCACGTGTTTCCTTGCAGGTAACCATAGTTAACAGAGGAAGAACAATAATTTCAAGCACCACCCTCCTTTTAAAGCTTCCAGTCTGTTATTCTAACTCAAACAGCATGACAGAGTGATCTCCAGCCTTGTCCTCGTTAACACACTCACCTGTGTTAACGAGAGAATCACTGACATGATGTCAGCTGGTCCTTTTGTGGAAGGGCTGAAATGCAGTGGACATGTTTTTTTGGGATTAAGTTCATTTTCATGGCAAAGAGGGACTTTGAAATTGATTGCAATTCATCTGATCACTCTTCATAAGATTCTGGAGTATATGCAAATTTCCATCATAAAAACTGAGGCAGCAGACTTTGTAAAAATTAACATTTGTGTCATTCTCAAAACTTTTGGCCACGGCTGTACAATAGAGTGTAGAGATATTATTAATTTATTCCTTGCTTATAGCTTAAATCAGTCCAGCTTAAATAAAACCCAGTTTTATTAAAATGCGTTACTGTAAGATTTGTTACCACACAGAGCTTCAAGACAAAAAGCTGCAGTCTCCTTAGCTATGGTTTCTGAGTTAACAGAGAAGTCATTGTTTAGAATGATGAATGGATGAGTTAATATAACTGCAGTGTGTGTGGAAGAGCCGCTCATCTTCCTACAGCCTCTTAAACTGCAACTCGGTTTCTAGCCTCTGATTTCATTTCAGCCACTCGAATCCTATTATTTCATAATGAGTCAGGATGAAAAATGGCATGTGTTAAACGAGTATGGTCTTCATAACTGAGATGATCTTATATGCCATGAAAACAATGTAGGAGCTGAAGAGTCTTAGCAATAGAAGGGTCAGTGCTATTGCAAAACCAAGATACTCTGCAAGAATTGTTTTATGACTTTTCCTGAAAGGAGCAATTTAAAAAAATAATTTGTGGAAACAAAATTCAGCCCCTCAAAGCAGCCGTGTTCGTAGTCGCAGCCGTGTGTAAGTAGTCTCTTGGCTACTTATTTGTGAGTCAGGAAGACACAAGTTAAAAAATCTGTGTGAGATTGCTCATCCTGGCCTGATTAAATTTGAAGGCCCTGTTGTCAGTTTGTGCCTCCTCTCTAAATTGCTCAGTAATTGACGGATGTTTATTCTTCTGCGACCTGAACAGTTTCACAATCGAGTTAAACTGAAAAGTGTAAATCTCATAAATGTTTGTTAAAGCCACAGTAAAGACCATTAAGGTAATTCAAGACCTCACTGCCTGCATCTGCATGGACCAAACCAACTAATGGGTAAATGGGAAAATAAATGATTTATTGGCTGCCTGAACTCAAACCCGGCTACTGTACAGCATCCAGAACCGAACCCCAGCTACTATACTGTATCCTGAACCCGCCTGAGCTACTATACTGCACCCAGAACCCAACACCAACAATGGTACTGCAACCAGAACTCAAACCCAACTACTGTACTGCACTCAGAACCCAGCTTGAGCTACTGTACTGCACCCAAAACTCAACACCAACAACAGTACTGCACCTGGAAATACATACTGCACTGCACCTAAAACCCAAACCTACCTACTGTACTGCACCCAGAGCACAAATGCAGCTACAGTCCTGCACCCAGAATCCAACCCCAACTGTACTAAATGACTCCATAACATCTGGTCAGGGACCAACTGCTTCAAGACAGTGAGAAAAAGCCCAGACTAGATACCTCAGACATCAGCAATGTCCGACTGGTATCGCTTCTCTCCTTTCTTTCTAAAGTACTTGACCATGCTGTATACAATCAGTTGTCTCTCTATCCTACCCAGAATGACCTCTTAGATCCAGTTTTGTCATCCTCATTGACCTCCCAGTAGCCTTTGGAAGACTCACAAGTGTTGGAAATTAGTGGAATTAGAATGAGTCATATCAGGTGACATGGAGGAGACTCTCCACTGGTGTCCCACAGAGCTCAGTGCTAGGTCCTCTTCTGTTTTTCCTCTATACCAGCTCTACCAGTGATATATTGGATGACAGCTAAGCTGAAATGAAATCCAAGCAAGACTGAGCTGCTGTAGTTCTCTTGAGATGCATCCCTATACATAAAGATCTTGTGATCTCCCTGGACAATTCTTGGATCACACAATCTGGGAACGCACGCAACCTTCAGGTAGCTCTGACTGGACTACGGCAACTCACTCCTGGCTGGGAGAGAGCGAAGATGGTTGGTATAAGTCATCAACCCTTATCTTGACAGGTCTACGTCAAAGGTCAACAGTAATTATCACAATTATAGTAATTATCATAATTGTCGTAATTATCATCAATTATAATTATCATAGTTAATATAAATTATAATTATTGCAATTATCATCTATTAAAACCCCTTTGTTCCCACACACACACACACACACACACACACACACACATACATACACAAATGTCCCTGACTATTCAGAATAAAGTACTCTAAATCACACGCTTCCTCCTGATAGGACAAATACACACACAGACATACACCACACAAATATAAAAAATATATGTGTAAATAATGTTTAATCACACACTCATACACACACGTAACTCCCACACCCAAATACAAACATCCACGTAACTCTCATCCGTCAAAATATGTCCGGAAAATTCCATACAAAGCCTAACACTCCCAGAAGTTTTGCATTCTGGAAGTCTACCAAGAGATTTCACATCTTCGGAAATACAGCAAAGGGTCAAAGAACTTCTAAGCTCTCCTTCAAAACTCTTATTAAGAGACCATGGACTTCTCAGCAGGTAAAATGATCTATTTTTAAAATGTTAAAATCATTCGATTTAAATTGTAATAGAATGTTGTTAAAAATGTTGAAGATCAGCCAGATTTGTGAACTTTCTCATGAAATGTATGCAACTGTTGTAGGCAGATTTAATTGTCTTGTAATAATACTGAACATAAGCAAAATATATTTACTTAAGGCTTGGCATACTGTATTAAAATTCAGGACCCACAGCTCAGATACTTGAAAGTCATTAACATATCAGTCAAGGCTGTATGTAGGAGGATTTGACGATGACTGAATTTGTAAATCCCAGGGTCTGAAGTAGTGGGTGGGAAAACTCCACATCAAGGTTACTGCATTAATTCAATAGCACAAGGCACGTGGCCATACATACATATACAGTATATGAGGGATGAGGAGGTCAGCATTAGAGACGGGTAAAATAAACTAAACAACAAGCGGCAATGATGCGGTATCAGCAGGCAGGACTTGAGTATACTGGTAAAACATTACAGAATATCCAAAAACATTTGGATTATTTATTTATTTTTACTTCAAGGACTATGACGAGATGCCTCTTATTTTCCATTGTGAAACAAACCCTCACTCTGCAATGTTTTATTTAGACATTTTTAATCATGAATGAGTGTGTCTTTACCACTTTACTACAAGCTGCTGTTCATTCACCCAACACACACATACCATACACACGGGCAATAAACACACTGTGTTTGCTCAGTCATTGCACCATTCTCATTATTTCTTGGTGTATGTTATAATCCTGCTAATAAATACATATAAACCTATACATCTAGACCCTAGGGGTAGTTAACTAAAATGGTAAAGGTCCAGCTACATAAAATACCTTGTTACAAATGTCTGACCTTTGGCTATAAATAAGACAATTCAAAGTGGACCTGTTATGTTTCATAGTTTAGTTTCAATGATATAAATAAATGCATATGATTGTAGGAGCTGCAACAGACAATCTGGTGAAATATGGCCAGTTTTTTTCATACACTGATCAGTGCTAGGTTTGGTCCACTGAATTTCATTGCCGAGTCTGGTCCTTCTGAAGCTGTACTTAAAATTTTATTTTTTGCCTCATACTGCTTTTACCCAACTTGGCCATTTATCCAACAAAGACAGAAAGACAGCTTCCCCAGAAACCAGCAATAGGTACTATGGAACGTAAAATAAGATGAAACGTGGTTAGGCTTGAATATTAAAGCCACTGTTTTAATTCAATGGCCCACTAAAATGAGTTCTTAACTTAATTACATGTTCTGAAATCAGAATAAACCAGATGTCCAGAACTCCAAAATCCACCATGAAGCTACAGCAAATCACTCAGAAAGAGGATTAGGATCCATTAGTCAAAAAGCAGACAAGGGTCCAACAAAATCACGCATGGAGAGCTGAAACCAAGGGATGACCACAATCTGATTGAGAGTCTGTGGCTAGACTCTCAATCAGATTGTGGTCTGACTGGTCCATCTCAGTTTCAAGCTGTCAACATTACAAAATGTTGGAATGTTCAAACAGGGTATAAACTTATGCAAGGCACTTTACTGTGAAATAAGGACATGACACAAAGTATTAGAATTCAGGAGATTGCTGCCTCTGCTGGTGGGAAGGGGTAGTGTACAGAGCTGGTGACTAACAGGATATAAATTCACTGCAGTAAACAGCAGAGGAAATGAAGTGAATACAGATGGCTGTATTCCCATCTGTATTCACTCCATGTATTTAAATGGAATATATATTTCCTGATTTGGGGATTTTGATTGAGTTGTGAGTGAACTGCAGTCCTGCAGATGGACTTAAAGGATGAAGAATCATTTCCTCACCTCCTCACCCTCATATACTTGCTTCACAATCTAATCTTTAATAAGCAGAATATGAGACCTCCTCAATTAATAGGTAAAATATCCCAAAATCCTTAGAGGTTGAAAATAACCCATCTTTGCTCTTTGTCACTCCAATAGCACTTAAAACTCTGTATCCTGTTCACCTGTAGTCATAATAAACTAGCCCTGTTTATTTTCACCTTCACTGACACGTAACACACTTGAAGGAAAGCTATACTAGACACCTATGATTGGCTAGAGTCGCTGTGATCAACAGGGGAGAGTATACCACTGCTCCCTTCCTCAAAGCACTGCCAAATCTAGTGACCTCCAGATGACAGGGTGAACGCTTTTCTGTTGTGCCGCCTGAGTGTGCAATTGGTCAGGTGGAAGTACGGTATCTGAGTTCCACTTGGACCATGGACAGGAGCGTCCCCAAATTGATAAGACAGCAGCAATTGCAGCCTGCACAAGACACAAGACCAAAAAGGGGGATGAGGCAATTCCTGGGGCTGGCTGGCAACTAACGAAATTTTGTCCCACTGACACACCTTCACAGCACGATTGAGAAAGAGTGTCTGGCCATCAAGTGGGCAGTCCTCACCCTCCAATACTACCTGGTGAGCCGCCCATATTAGCCCAAGTTTACTTGTATGTGTCTTTTTGTGCCTTCAGATACTCTGGTAGTCTGTGAGTGAGAGAGAGAGAGAGACAGCGTGTGAGACTGCTTGGCAGAGCTTGCCAGACACACACACACACACACACACACACACACACACACACACACACACACACACACACACACGTACGGCCGCACGAAGTGTGAACTTGAACCTGACAGAGCGAAAGCCGTAAGTTTATTGTTTTGAAGGTGCACTAAAAAGCACGGTCTGAATAAAGGTTAAGGTAAGGAGCTCAGTTAAGCTTCTGTCTGTCTCTCTAGTCTTCTTCCACACCCTCACACACAGGGGTTCTACACTTTCTTGAACAAATGAGTCAGTAGGACAGAATATAGCTAAGCAGAGAACAGAACTTGAGAGAATACTTTAATACTTACACTTACAGTGGATATAAAAAAAAAGAATCAACCCCCTTTAAAATAATCACATTTTGTTGCTTTTCAGCCTGAAATGAAGACGGACACAGTTTTTGTTTTATCCAGCTGTATTTACTCAGTGCAACTTATAACATCCAAGTGAAAGATATAACACCAACATGTCAGAAAAAAAAAAAAAATTAAAAAACAGAATCACTGAGTTGGAAAAAGGATCACCCGCTTGCTTTAATTTGCCTTAACTTTTTAATTACAGCCTTTAGTCTGTTGGGATATGTCTCTACTAACTTTGCACATCTAGACTTTGCAATACTTGCCCACTCTTCTTTGCAGAACTGCTCAAGTTCAGTTAAATTTGATGGTGACTGTTTGTGGACTGCAGTCTTCAAGTCATTCCACAGATTTTTGATGGGGTTTAAATCTGGGCTCTGACTAGGTCATGCAAGGACATTCATCTTTTTCTCCTTCAACCACTGTGTGCTCAGTTTTCTGTGTTGTACCAAATACCTTCCACTTCTTAATAAGTTATAGGAGTCTCCACCCATAGTTGACTGTTTGCTTCAGTTGCACTACAAAATGCTCCAGGAAAGCTCTTTTCATGCTGAGCTAATCAAAATGACCACGGCTGATCACAGTTGAAAATCAAATGGCTTTGTGTGCCATTGAGAAGGTGATTAGCTACACCTTATTGAGTTTACAAGTCATTTTTAGGAGGGGGGTGATCCTTTTTCCAACTCAGTGATTCTGTTTTTTTTTTTTTTTTTTTCTGACATGTTGGTGTATATATCTTTCACTTGGATGTTATAAGTTGCACTTTTCTATACCCTCTGTACCTTAAAAAATGTGTTAGATTTTGACAGTACACTCACTGAGACCACAATGAGTCATGCTTGTCATCTCACTGCCAATTTTTCTCACAGCCTTGCTGAATCACCCTGTGAACTCTGAGATCACATGAACTGCATTTCTACTAGCCAAAATAACTTAAAAAAATAATAATAATTTAAACAGCTAATAGTCAGTGACAGTGCAGAACCTTCCCATCTGGCACCTTCATCAATAATGTAAACATCCAGTTCCACCTTCAGTCCCAGCGTCATTAACACAGGCAGAGAACATGCAGGAGTGGGCAAATGATAAATTTATTAGTGAGCCCACAGGGCAAGTAAAAGCTATTGTGTGCTGCCCAGTCCTATGTTTTGGTTGCTCAGAAACTGACTGGTTAAAAAAGTGGTAGGTAATGTAATAAGGTATGGCACAAGTAGCTAGTGATCTACTTGTGCATTAATACGGACTACAGGAAATAGTACAGTGTTTTCACCCTTGAAAAGTTAGCAAGTCATTGGCAAACAATTCTGCTGTGAGTTAACAGATGTTATTCTGGCTAGTGTATTTATATTTAACCATAAAGTGACTGCATGCAGTAAGCATGAGAGTTACTGTATATGACAGCTTTATGAGAAGGAGTAACACATGCTATAGTTACAGCATTGAGGTGTGTCACACCACCGTGAAGTGCGTTAAATTTAAATGTAAAGACCAGTTGAAAACTTTGTTTTGTGAGTTTTCCTTTTTTGCTTGTTGAACTTGTCTGCCGAGCAAATAAATAAAATAAACGGCCCTGACATGAAATCTGCTTGTCCTGGGTGCCAGGGCTACTTAGTTTTTGTACACCATTGACAGGTTTGCATCTCTGTCACGCGAACGACTGATGGCACTCCAACACTCACCTTTACTTCCAGAACTGACACATAGCACACACTTGAGTTAATTCACTGATAGCTATCACTGTCAGTCACATCACTGCTGGTGTTTACACACACAGTGCTCGAGCTCATCATTATGTCCTATAACGTAAATGACACTAAGTTGTAGAGGTGAATGCTGTAGTAGCTGTCACATGGAATCGATTTATAAATTATGTGTTGTAAATCTCCAGCTTACATCACTGTCCTCAGTTCTAAACATTTTTTGTGTTACACCATGTCAAGAGCTCACAGAAAATATGAAGACATTTTTGTGAGTGATTTATTTTATTAATACTGTCATGAGAAAAGCTAAAAACGTTGACCCTACCTCTGACCTTAACCATTTGCATCTTTTAATAATTCTAAGTTGGCTTGTACAAATTTGTATAACACTGAAATTCCTGCCTATGACATTAAAAACGGCCTCACATGGCCTTGGACCTGTGATCTAGCACCAGAATAAAGAAACTGTCAAAGCAAGTAATTGGACTTCGTTATTTCCCAACTTTATCTACTGGGCACAGGGACACAGCCCTTATGAGATGCCAGCCTATCGCATGCTCACACACATTCAAATACTCATTCACATCTATGGGCAATTTAGAGCAGCCAATTGACTGGAAACTGGACAACCCAGAGAAAACCTATGTGGCCATGGAGTAAACACCACACAGACAGCAACCTGAGCTTATGATCAATCCTCAGACAGTAGACTTGTAAGGTGGCAACACTGCCTGCTGTGCCACTATACTGCCCTTATTTAATTCAAGCTCTAATTAAAAATCCCCTGTCGTGTTAGCAACGGGCTAAGAAGGTCAGCTCAGACTTCTCTAACCGCAGCCACAGATTCCAGCTCCTCCCAGGGTATCCCTGGATTCCAGGGGATCCCCAAATGTTCCCAAGTCAAATAAGGGAGATAATGTCTCCTGCAGGTCCTGGGGCTGCTCCAAAGTCTCTATCCAGTGGGAACCAGGGGAAATCCTTGTAAGGTGCCCAGACCACATAAACTCCTATCAATTCAGAGGAACAGTGGCTCCAAGGTTCTAGTTCAAGGTTCTCCCGGAGTGTCAAGTTCCTTACCCTATCATAGAGAATAAGCCCAGCAACCTTGCCAAGAAACCTACTGGCTCCATGAGTGGGTCCCAGTAACCCTAATCCAGGCAGGGTACTCTTAGTCTTTTTCGTACCTTTCATGGGGTCATCAGGATCGCTCTTTGGCTGACCTGTACTCTCAGATCTGTTCACCAAGTTCAGAGTTTGAGAATGATGGATTAGCTCTGGAACTAAACATGATCAAGCCCTCACTCTCCTGTAAATGTTAATGTTAATAATCCAATGTTAATCTAATAATAGTTTAGGGAACAAATAGTTTTTCACTACAGTTACCTTTTGTAGCCAGGGTCCCCTATATTTGTAAAATAAATTCAGAAGACCACCTCAAAACAGATTTAATTAATAAATATTAATGTGTGGGGGCAGGATGCAAGTGCATGAACTCAGTAATGCATTTATTTCTGTGAATCCAAGAGTTGTAATCAGAGTTCATATCAGACATCAGAACACAGGCAGGCTTAATACTGGACAATCCAGTACTGTACTGTACTAGCTATTGTAATAACTATTTTGTTTAATAACCACTGCTCTAAACAGTATTTTCTAAAATGGTTTTGTTCAAATTTATAACAAAAAAACAAACAAAAAAAAAAATCACAATTTTCTGTAGCATGTATAAACTGTCAGGAAGGGTGGACAGTTAGCTACACAACCTCTAACTTCACTGTCTGCTAACAAAAAAAAAGTCTCAAGAATCTGTACAGAAGTCACCCATGCCTCGGATAATAACTACTGAATCAAACTCATTTTATTCCTCTTATAGATGGGAGTGTCCAGTACTGACATCACAGTAAAGAACAAAACTGGCATAGTCTGCAATTATCAAGATTATACTTTCAGTCTGTCATATCATTAAGTGACAAACTTTTGTTGCATGACAAAACGATGCTGAAAATAAGTCACTGTTAAGTTTGCTCAGAAGCTTCTCTATTGTGCAAAAGCAGTGCCTGTGTGATTTGGCTGTGGGAAGGTGAAGGGGATCGAGGGCTAAAAATTCCCTCATTTCCCCATAAGGAGCATTAATCTTGCTAATGCTAATGCGCTCAAACCCATACCGCTTCCAGCTTTTATCCATTACTGTGATGGAGAGGTGGGATAATGAGGTAGTGTTTAAGCCCAGTGTCACTATTAGAGTTCTCTCTAGAGCTCTCCTGTCTCTTGGTGGAGCAAAAAATACAGCAGGTTTATCACTAGGAGAGGTTTAGCATGCATGACTGAAGAGGAGATATAGAGGAGTCAAGTGCTTTCATCTCATACCTGGATAAATGTGTTCATTCTCTATGGAAGGAGATGAGAGGCTCTTCACTTACACTTACTGAGAGACAGAAAAGTTGACTGAGTGACAGAAAAGTTGAGATGGAAAAAATGATGAAGCCTGCTATATTATGGAAATGCCAGAATGAGATGGTTTGAGGTACACAAACTGGTGAGTAGAAAGGGTATAAAGTGCACAAAAATAAGTTAAACTTTCTGACCCCATTGTGTTCTGGGAAATGATGCTCTTTACCATCTTTTGTACACACCAAATGGACCTCAAAGAGCTCCAGCAGCAGCAGATCTCAGAGCTTTGTTCTTAAATCAGTGCTTCCAATTGGGGTTCTGCTTTACACAGTTCAGTATTTTCCCTACTCCAACGCTGGACTCCTCAACTCAGTGTCATAAAGGACCTGATAATTAGCTGATGAGTTGAGAATACAAAATAGCGAACTCCTCAGTACTAGTTTTGTAGGCCGATCATGTCTAAAGGTGAGTTAATAAATGTAATATCCCTGCTGTTGAATACGCAATGATGAGAAATTGTGAAATTACAACACCAAGCCAATTAAGAACAAATGCTGAACGCATACTCAAGTGCACTATTGACTTTGGATGAAATGAAGAAATTTCAGTTTGTGCCTAATTGGAAATAAGGTATTTGGAATTTAGTTAAAAGAAACCTCCACCCTGAAATGCATGTTTACGATATATTTATTATTGAAATATCACTGGAGACATTGCTAGTGCAGTTACAATGGCCTTTAATAGAGCAACATGTTAATTTTATAAGGAAAAGTGTTAGACGCTCAGGAAGTTCTGTAGTTTGATCCAGAAGGAGGCTTGGTCAGATTCCTTTGTCAGGTACAAAAAGGAGCAATTGGTCCCCAAGAATTTTCACCAAGCAAAAAAAAAAAATTACTATATGGCCAAAAGTTTGTGGACACCTGACCATCACACCACACCCACCACATGTTTGGGCCTTCCCCAAACTATTGGCACAAAGATGGACGCACACAATTGTATACGATGTGTTTGTATGCTGCAGAATGTCAATTTCCCTTCAGTGGAACCAAGGGGCCCAAACCTGTTCCAGCATGAAGGTCCATGAAGACATGCTTTGCCAAGGTTGGAGTGGAAAAACTCAAGTGTCCTGCACAGAAACCTGACCTATAGCCCACTCAACAGCTTTGTCAGGAAAGTCAGGAATACATTCTGGATTGGTCACCAGGCCATCACAGGACACCATTCGAATCTACTGGAATCTTAGCACAGATAAACCACCTAATGGCTTGTTTTTGAGAGGTAGGAGGAAACTGGACGAATAACAGGGAGAACATACGAAACACCACACAAGATGGTAGCCAAAGCTCAAGATCCAATGGACCCTGGAATGTTTATAAGTTAGATGTTAAGATTTGCTGAAGGCCAATTACAGAATGTAGAGATTCCAGAGGAAGGTATGTTGGCCTGTACGCATTCAAACATTCTTTTTAAACCTTGCTTTACTTTATGGTGGTGTTTACTGAGCGCTTACAGTGTGGGGACAATCTGAAAGAACTTACAGTCTCTGTACTCATATACTCGGAGTACATTTAATCAAGCCTGCATTCAGTATAGTAAATGGAAATAGCCCTGAAACAATTAAACCACCATTAAAGCTTGTAATAGCTGTAATTTAATGGCAATGATGATAGTGCTCATGCTGAAATGACCTGATAAAAAATATAGCAGATGTTATTTACTCAATCAGGTGTGTTAGGGAAAGTCCCTGGAGAATAAAGCTACATTACAAATGCACAAACTTCCCACTGTGTTTTTATCTTGAGAATCTAAAATGTAGGTGAACATCTGTTCCACATAATCACAGAGTGAATCAGAGAAACAGCTAAGACCCAAGAGATTAACCATGAAAAAAGAAAACTGCTTCTTCTGCTTCTTCTTCTTCCTCTCTTCATACCTATTGATAGTCCTTATCAAGCCTCCAGATGCCCAAATGTTGAGGAGCCTTACTGACAGTCTTAACAGGACAATGATACAACAAATTATGAAGATGATACTAGTGCCTTATGACTATCTAGCTAAATAAATAAACACCAGATAAACATAAACATCAACTGAGAGTCTCAATCCAGTCCTCGTGGGCTCTCAGCCAGACCATATTTTTCTGTTGTTCCAGTTCCTGATGAGTTTAAGTGTAAGGTCTCCTCCGTGAGTCAATAAAGGCAAGGTCAGTTTGTAGTAAAATACAGATGGCAATAGCATTGCTGGTTCTGTCTCATCTAGAGAATACAGCTGTAGAAATTGAGCCTTAACTATTAGTAGTGACAGTGTGACTGAACATCAAGTTAACTAAGATCAGGTTTGGATGGTCTTTAGGAAGTTGTGGTCATTTAGATGGGTGGATGGATGGATGGATGGATGGATGTACTTTATTGATCCCCAGGGGAGAATTTGGGAATGAGTCTGAGTTTAAATAAAGCAGGGTTTTGGGTATAAAGTTTAGGGTACAAATGAAGGTTTCATATGATTTACCTTAAAGAAGTTTTGTTTTTGGGATTTAGCATTAATGTTGGTCTTACTTAGCCTTGTAAGATGTTTTGTAGGTTAGATTCAGAGTATGTTTTAGGCTTAACTTCTGCTACTTTCAGGTTGTTTATGTTTAGAGATGGAGGTTGGTTAGGTTTAGAGTTGGGATTTAGTTAATGGGTTCATTTTGGTGTGACTTTCCTTGAGGAATTGAGACTGACGTTAGGTTTAGGGTTTGCTGGACTCACCTGGAGGAATTCGAGGTTGCGGTTGTGCTCAATGCTAGTGATCTCCAGCTTTCCCATCACCACCTAACAGTTCTCAAAGAACTTGCGCAGGGTGTAGTAGTGCTGGTCCAGATCTGACAGGGTGCTGAGCTTGTTATCAAAGCCTTTACACAGAAAAATACTGTCAAATGTGTGAAACTGCTGTACATCCAGAATGAAAAACAGATTTAGACATCATCTCACTTAATAAACCAACAGTAGACTTTCCCTCGATATCTGTAAGACTACATTGATGGTACATATGCCATATGTAAAATAAATAAATAAATAATCCTGACTTAGAAGAATTTCTGAGCAGAAGACCCATGTGTGGTCAAATCTCATCTGATCTGATCTTGCAATACCTGGCAATATCCAAAAGCAGAAGGAAAACATATCCCTTTTTATATCAAATATAACCTGCCGATCAACATTGGAATGTATGATAGTCACATGACCACACTGTGTGACTGCAAGTTTCAGGAAACAGCTTAATGTTAAATAACTAAATACATTGTTGCCTTTCCTTCTTGTTTTCTATAAGCAGTGTGTCTATATGTGTGAAGGGGAGCGAGAGAGAGAGAGAGAAAGAGAGAGAGAGAGAGAAGGAGTAATGGTTTGTAGTAATGGGCAACAATCCAGCTTGTAAACAGATGAGACTTGATGTGTAATTAAACACACCTCTTTCCACCCATCACACACTTTCCACTGTCAGGCCAAAACCATCTGCTCCATCAGCTGTGCCAACATCCTCGAACACCCTCAGGTTTAACAGTGTGTAGGTGGCCATACTAATGGCAAGGTGCCTGCATACATTACAATGCACTCGTTCTTATATGTTATCGTTTCTATGGTAGCAGTGCATGCACTAGGACTTGAATGGCAGATAATCTAAGACTAATAATAAATGAATTACAATCGTGCTATTGGTGTATGGTAAAGTTTTCTATAAGAAGACATTTATAGGAGTCTCCGATCTACAGGGCTAGAAAATAAGGACCGAAGCGAAACATGAAAGAGGTGAACTGTCCAATCAGTTATGCCTCTTCTAGATTCATCGGCATGGAAGTGCTCTCTTGTTTATCGAGAGAAACAGAGTGGATTAACGTGCAGCGACACTGATTTCTAGTCATCCAGACAACAGAGGGAAGAAACACAGGCTGTCAGCACACACTTGAGCCATTGATCAGGCTTCTGCTCGAGCTCTAATGGCTCCACTCTCAAGATCCAACTACCACTGAGCAAGATTTAGTCCAACTCAGAGCTACACCAGCAATTATAATGAATGTGGAGGCCTCCATTAGAGCAGTGTGTTCTCAAACTGGGGTCCATAAACAGGCATACTCATGGGGTCTGAGATTTTATGATGTTGTTACAGTGGTGGAAATCACAATCCACCATTATCACCGTTATCAAAGATATACTTATTTACTGAGTTTATATAGTTATCAGCCTGCTTGCCTGTTTACTTGGACTTAATCCAAACCTAATAAATAATGTCAACTTGAATCAAATTTTAGCAAAACCATTTAGAAATAAACGCTTTATGGCTCCAATAAATAGCCAAAATATTATTGCACACATTTATTTCCTCCCTCTGAAAATGCAGAAGAGCACATTACACATCCTTACCACATCAGTGTCACAGCACTGTCGAGTTCTCGGTTGCTCAAAATGTGTTGATTCATTTTCTATAACAGCGGCTCTGACAGTCGTGCAGATGCAGATCACAGGTTTATATTAACAAGCTAATTCTAATGTTCTAATATAAGAGGAATAAAACACTTTAGGGAAAGTTGTAAGGAAATAATCGACTCTTCCTGTGATAACAGTAACCTAGCTTCATCACACCACGATGTCGTGGATTACTTTCCTATGACAGTAAGCGTTTGCACAGCTTACTCTGCAACATGCATTCAGCAGATCTGGTACTGGAGTTATTATAAAAAGTTGTAATTCAGAGCTGGGGGTCAAGTAAGTTACTGCAAAGTTGTTTAAACAAACCTTTGTATAATTAAATGCTAGTCTGCTTGTTCTCTGAATTTGTAAGAATGTCAGAATTTAACAGGTTCACATAGGTGAAAGCGGTAAAATGTCACCTTGGCTATAGCACTGTGGATGGCACAGAATGAATTTATGGTGAAAAAAAAAAGTCAAGAATAGTAGTACTATCTTTGCGAGGACATTCTAATAATATAATTATTAATTAATTAATCTAAATCTAACCCTAACCTCAAGTAACCAAAAGAAAAAACTCTTTTTTTTGTTTTTTTTAATAAAAGCCGCAAAGTTTGAGTCTCCACAAGGTCAAAACTGTCAGATATCCCTGTCCTTGGGGATATTTGGTCCCCAACAAGACATAAAAACAAGCCCACACACACACACACACACACACACACACACACACACACACACACAGATGGATGGCTGAATAAGGAGGAGTGGAGGATCATTCACATAGTCTTATCTCTCCCAGACGCTGCTCACTGCACACTATACAGGCAGGAAAAAAAGAGAAGATTAGTCCCAAAGCATCACCTGGAAACAGTGCCCACCCACGCCCAATCAGCCACACATCCACACAAGGAGCCTAAAGGACCCCTGCTTAGTGATAAATAACCACAACACTGCTTTATACGCATTAATCTGTTTTTCTGCAGGAAATTGCCCAATGTAATGAGCACAATGAGAAGGGAAAAAGAGAAAGAGAGAGAGAGAGAGAGAAAGCGCAAAATAAAAGAAAGAAGCTGTGTACAGGCCTAACGTGCGCTCCCATCTGTATGAAAAGTCTCTGCCAAAATTCTAATCAGCTTCTCCATCACGTCTCTCTACCTGTTCCTGCCAAACCGACACTAATCTCCAATGGCAGTGCTAATGGACGCCTTGCACCTCCCGCTATTAAGCCTCATACCTGACTGGATTATCATTGTATTGTCATTTAGTAAACTAACTCACTGAAAATGAATTCAATAGCAAAACACTAAATGAATGCTGGACAAAATTACTAATGCACCTTCAACCACTTCAGAAGTTCAACCGCTCATTATTGAGATATAACGAGAGCCTCGGATGGACGGTCAGACCACCGGAAAACATAATACCTCCACCATCTAGTTGCGGAGACATAATAAAAGGTGTCCGGCTACAACAGGAAACACTGGGTGATATCGGTGTACTCACATTCACAATTTGACCTTTAAGCTAGAATGAATGCTAAACCCTGTGGGTCTGATGCGACACCCTTTACTGTGACTCTGCATAGAGATGACTACTTTAGACAATCAAAATCCCCTCAGGAAATTTCCCTGAGCAGAGCTGCAATTAAAGTCAGAATAAGTACAATAGAAGGAGTCAGAGAAATGTCCTCTGTGTCAGCACAAAAACACTGCCATGAAGCAGTGTACAATTCACTCAAAATAACCCTGCACACTGGCTCTGTTCAGTTAGCCAACATTTAAATTATGTCCTTGGATGCTTGTATGATTCCAGGCACAACAGTCCAGTTTTTACTAAGATATCATGTTTTTTTTGTTGGCTCCAATGGCTCCTGTTGGTGTTGTGGCCCAGAGATTTCCTAATGAGTAGACATAATTTGAACATCTGGTGTAGAGCTTTTATTGTGGCACTGAGCAAAAACTTACACAAATACATCGGATACAATTCCATTTCAACTCACTCTATAAGGATGCGTTTTAAACTTTTTAAATAAAGATTTGGTTTAACTCTGGTGATGATCATTTTGTTTGCCTTTGCTGTAGGCTTGGACGTGGAAAATCAAGAGAATTTGAGCTGCCTTTTTCGATTTGACTGTATGTAGCAAAAGTGAGGTGTCACATCACGCACAGGTCAATATCCCAAAAACGGATATAGTTACATTGCAATGTTGGAAAACTGTCAATTTAAGATCAATCAAAGACTCGTAATGTAAACTCAACAAATTTTCACTGTCACTTTGATCTCCATGTTTGTTTTTCTCGCTGGCTTTCCAACAAATCAGGTTGCAGGTTGAAAAAAGTATTGGGAAGCTACACTATGACAAAAAATAAATAAATACCAGCAGCAGCACTGGGTAGAACTGGGTAGGACCCCCAGTTTGTACTCAGAACATCCTCAGTTCTTCATGGCATGGGTTCAACAAGTGGTTGGGAACATTAAGTTGAGATTCTGATCCATGTTGACCTGATTACGTACATCCCATAATCGCTGCAGGTTTGTCAGCTGCACATCCCAGAGATGTTCTATTGCTGACTGTGGAGGCCATTAAAGTACACTGTGTTAGCTCTCCCTCCTGCGGCTCCGCTACGGAGCAGCATATCTCCCTCTCGCTACAGAGCAGCATATATCCCTCTCGCAGCTCCGCTACGGAACAGCATATCTCCCTCACGCTACGCTGCTAGCGGAGCAATGCCCTTCTGGATTCCACGGAGCGCATTCCAGCGCGATTCATAAAGACTCTGCTTTCGTTTACGTTGCCATGTGCGTTTTTGTTTTTGTGTTGCGTCATGTCTCTGCCCCCGTTTCCTCATTGGTTCTCCTTTCTATGTGATTATCGTTTCCAGGTGTCGCTGATTTAATCTTGTTTGCTTAGAATGAACTCCGGTACTTAAACCCATGTCTGTGTCTGCTTCGTGGCGGAGTATTGCATTTGAATTAATGAAGTTAGATAAGTCAGATGAAGTTTGATGTTAAAGATAGCGACGAAGCGAAAGTTTTTCTGATGTTTTTTGTTAACCAGGCGTTCCCTGGTCCATACGTTTTTGCTAGGTTTTTGTTTACCCGGCGTTCCCGGGTTTTTTTGATTCCTGCCTCGTTGTGTTATTTCCTGGACTTTGACCCTGTAAGTGTTTTCATCTGTGTCTAACCCTTTTTGGAAGATTGACGTGCTGTTTTTTGGATTTTTTGTATTGTTGTCCCATCACTTTTGAATGTGCCTTTTGTTTGACTATTCCTAATAAACTGACCACTTTCCCCTACGAGTGCATCCTGCTTCCTTCCTTCCCTGGTTATGTAACACACTGAACTCACATGTTCATGGAGATAGTGTGAGATGATCTGTGCTTTGTGACATTGCGTAGTATCATTGGGTAAATTCTAGCCATAAAGGGATCCACATGATCAGCAACAATACTCAGATACCATGTGGCAAACAATGCTTGGCTAGTATTAAGGGGACCCAATGTGTGCCAAGAAAACATTCCCCACACCATTACACCACCACCACCAGGCTGAACTGTTAAAGGTAGGTTGATGCAAAATTCTCAATCTTAATCAAGATTCATCAGATCAGACGACGTTGAATCCCAAACATCAACTATCCAGTTTTAGTGAGCCGGTGCCCAATAGTCACAAGTTAGAATATCGGGGGAAAGTATACCTTTCAGTCTCAGCTTTTTCAACCCATGCACTGAAACCAATGTCTTAAATTACTAATCTCACAAATCAGTCACACGGTTATACACTGCATTAAGCCAAGGAAGGTAACACAAATGACAGAACCTTGGATTTTGACATGCTTGGATTGTTTTCTCCACAAAAAGTAATACCCAGTATTACCTCCCCCCAAAAAAGTCATTATCAGCTCACCATTTACGCAGCACTAGTGCTAGCGTTGTGTGTGGAGTACTACTGCTCTCAGACACTCTTGACGGCACTTGACGGCAATTACACCTCTGCCTTCATGCTAGCGGCTAATGGAGGACAGCCAAGTGGTGAGAGGATCATCCACATGGTAAGTGCTTTAATTGAGTAAATTAAAAAAAAAGCACTCAGATTGAGCCAAAATGGTAGCAGAGTAGCCCGTGGCCCTCTGTTGCTTGAATTATAAGCAAATAAATATAGCTGGTGTGTTTCTGGACTAGGAGAGGAAAATGAAACCAGACTGAGTGAGAAGAAGTGACAGTCATTACACCACATAATTGTTAAACTCTCCATTCTTGTAGGTTAATGTGGTGTAAGAAGAAGAAAATTTGGGACATGTGGTTATAAGAATATAATTAACTTCCAGGTGGTAGCAGTAACTCTGCTTTGTCACACCATGATACCAGCATATGGTAGTGGTCGCCAACCCGCTTCCTTGAGATCTACCTTCCTGGAGGTTTCATCTCCAACCAAAATCTAACACACCTGTTTTAGTCGATCAAGAACTTCTTAAGGCGATGATTAAATGGTCAGGTGGGCACCATTATGGTTGGAGCTAAAGTCTTCAGGAAAGTAGATCTCCAGGAACAGGGTTGGTGACCACTGCTCTATGGGAAACCATTTTGAACTGTCCAAGAATAACAATAATATATCAAATAATTGTTCGTAGACACTCATTTTATTCTCATAATGGATTTGTTATTGGTCTGGTATTGCTGGACTGAGAATCAGACACCTCGAATGCTTCCGACCTAAAAAATGTGTAATAAGCTGGGGGTTTCCTGAAACACACACACATACACACACAGACACAAATCAGCAAACTAATGAAATAAATGATGTTGAGAATGAAGTTAATTAACACGATGTCTCGTTCATTAGAAAGTCCCACCGCTGCTGCTCTCTTGTTAGTGACATAAATGACTCAAAATGAGTGCAAACAAGAACACTGCGCCATCAGTACTCGCACTATGTTTGTTAAACTTACATTAGCGATTGATGACTTTAGCCACCATGTATGGGTGTAATGATACACTGACATTACATACTGAAATTCTTACTCCACTAAAATATTATGCTAGTTTAAAACAGTAATTAATTGTCTGCAATGCTGCAGACAGCTAAATTATTGCTTTATTTGTAAACAACAACAAGAACAACACAAAACATGACGGCCAATAGCAAGCGTGATCCTCTTAACACAATTATCACCTAGAGATGTCCGTTCATCATATCGTTCCAGCATTACTTTGGCGCTCACATGCAGAGTATTAAGACTCCATTTTTTTTGTGAGGTTTGTGGTGGGAAAAAATAAATAAAATAAAATAAAAACCTTCATGCTTTTGTAAGTCTGCTCACGGTCAATGAGTTCTGCTGAAGATACATGTTCCCGAGGTTATAAAAATTCATAAACAAGATGGTGTGTACGTCTGCGTTTGGATATTCTCATAAAACAGTGCTAAAATAATTTGTGCATCCTGTCCTAATAACATTTACCCACAGCCAGACATCTGGGGTTTAATATTCCTGTCCAAACAAATAAGTTCTGCCGATTCTTTAATTAAGAAAAAAAACTCCTTAACTCCACAGATGGGTTTCATACGTGGGGGGGGGGGGGGGGGGGGAGAAGATGCTGGAATTTTGGCTGGAAAAGAAAAGAAAAGCATGTTAATGTGCAGACAGCATAACTGCAGTTACACACAGAACTCTCATGGATTTGTGTGGTGCTGTTAAAATGTAAATAATCGTCCTCGGAGTGGTGTGATATAGCGGTGTTACTGCTAGCACCCGGAAGGTGATTGTTTTCCAATAACAGCATGCCCAAAGTGTTTTATTTTCCTTCTACAATAGCAATTTGCCAACAATTTCTATTGATTAAAGAACGGTATGTCAAACTTTTAATCTGTTTATACTTACATTTAATGCTTTGGAATGTCCACTGGTTAGTTTCACTGTATGAAATCTAGATAATGTGATGCGTACCTATGTAAAATTTATTTTTCTCTCTCAAGCATCTCACACAGGTACCACATCCATCTCCTCCTTTGTTCAGGATTTTACCATAGAAACACTTAAATGTGATTTTCACAGTATTACAGGGACAGGCTGTACAGGGACATTTTCCATCATTCTATCAAAGAAAATTACTTTCTTCTCTTTTTGTGTAAATAAGAGAAAGGTGAGAGGGCAGAACAGAGAGAAAGAATGTTTTTTTTTTATATATATAGAAGGTGTGATGAGAAGCACTGAGATTCATTAAACAACACGTGGGGAGGATGGCTGACGGAGATACAGAGAGTGTGAGGATCCTTATTAATGAGGGCTGTGTTTATTACACACCCCGTATGGGGCTATTTAACACAGAAAGTGCATTAAGTGAGAGAGACAAGAGAGATGTGAGAGAAATGGGAAGAAGGCGAGCATGTCTAAATAAATATGATAATGGAGATTGGAGCAGAAAGAGGACAAAACACAGACCCCTGTGGTCATGTTCAGAGAATTATATTCTGAGATCAATTCAGTGTTTGTATGAGAAAACACACAGAGCTAAGGAAGATGAAACACAAAGGATGACAGAAAGATAACGTCATTGTGTCGCAATGAAGCCACTGAGCCTTCAATATTACACTCATAAATCTACACACACACACACACACACACACACACACACGTTTGTCTATTGTAGTGAATCAGCTTTAAAAATGAAAGAAAAGCGCACGCTTGGATTCAAAGCACCTTTTTAAAGGAGACAAGGGTTTTAAAGCGTGCCCGCATTATCTACCAGAATATGTAGTGAAAATTACCCGCATCTCTCCACCAAAATATGTAGTGGAAATTAGCTGTTTGGGTTAATTTGATATATTCTCCACCATTTTACGTAAGTAAAAATTAGTTATTAAATTGAGCCATCTTTATTCTCCTCCAAAGATGTCAGAGAGATTAACAGATCAGCTCGAATGGGGAAATTTGACTAATTTAGTATTACTGATCAACTATTCGTCCAGCGATAAGTTGAAACTAGTGTACTCATTAATTATGCATTAGATATTAACTCCGTGGCCACCGGCAATAATATCCTAAACATAGTGAAATATTATTTAAAGTAGCAGAATCGCAATTCAACGCAATAGACACTTGTAAGCAATAAGAACACGTATATTTAACAACAGACGAGACTTTATTGAACTACTCTGTGACACAGAACCTAATCTAACATATAAAACACACGCACACACACACACACACACACACACACACACAAACGGGTGATGATGAAGAGTGAATGAAGTTCCCCGTCCTTCGAAGCAAGAGACACGAGAGAGAGCGAAGCAAGCGACGACCCCAAAACTTGTGTTCTTAGGATTTTAACACTTCCTGGGCTAGTCCAGCTCAGAGTGCTTCCTCCAATCAATATTGTCTTTGGGCGGGGTGTTAGCCAGATTCTCCACCTATGATGCTAATCAGCCCCTTGTCCATGTGGATGAGTGGATTATTAAACTTTGTTCTGAAACTTTGCATGTACATATCAGAACAATCTACACAAATTTCCTTACTCTCATGATTTAGGAAACCACTCAGTGAACACATACATACCAAACAAGACATGTTTGACTATACTTAAAGTACATTACTAATATTTAAAACACAATGATCCTCCTAGGGCTACTACACTAATACATGATTAAATGGAATAATTAGTGGCGACTTAAAGGTGATACACGTGAAGAAAATAGAACAACACATGGTAGGAAATAGGTGATTGCAGTTGTTCAAAGATGTATTAATTCCCACAGTCGTTGCTCCTGGTAGGCGCCGATTGTGGAATGTGCGAGTCCTTGTGTGGAATTGTGGAATGTGTAATCTTTGTGAGTGAGCGAAAAGGTCTCTCCTTTCTTCCAGAATTTATTGGCCTTACTGGTCTGGACCAAAAGGCCTAAATCACTGCATTTGAGAGCAGTTTCTGTGGTCGAGAGGGTTCAGCCCTGGGTCAGGCAGGCCTTTAACGCTTGCCGTGTTGGTTGAGATAAGGCAGATGCACACGCTGGATTTAAGTGGCTTCTGGGTGTGGATTCCTGGTTTTATGGCTCCCTGAGTGGAGACATTTTGGTCCAGAGTTTCTTGTGGGTTCTCTGGCTGAGAAGGCCCATTGTTTTATTTCTTCTGGTTATAATTGTGTGAATTATATCATGCTGCTTGTGCTGAGGCGTTACACTATCCTTATGAGGACTTTCCACTGACACAATTATTAATGCAGCTCCTAAATCTAACCCTAACTTTATCCTCAGTAATCAAAAGGAAACCCTTCATCTCTTTTCTTTTTGTTTTTGTTTGTTTTTTTGTTTTCCATTAAAAAAAAAAAAAGTTTTTCACTTGGAGACCAGCCACATGTACCCACAAGGCCAAAACTGTCAGATATTCCTATACTATTCCTCACTAACAAAGTAAAACACACACACACAGTCACGGTGCACACACTTTCTTAATTTCACGCTAAAACAGCAGCTACAAATGGAAGCTAAAGCATGAACATGTTCGCCGGCTCACAGCTGCACTCACTCATATCAGTGTTAAGCTATTTTAAATCAATTTTAAATGTTAAATTAATGTTTAGACCACATGACCATTCATAATTCATAAGCATGAATTTGAATTAACTGAATGAACTAACTAGCTGTAGCTAGCAGTGTGAAATAACTTTTTTGTCACTGTTTAAAAAATGACGCATTAGATTGCATCGTGGGCAGTGATGGGTTGGTCATGGTATGGTATGGTCATCAAGTCTCATCGATGGCACAATAAGAATAATGTGGGGCAACTATCATGCAAACACACTTAAAGGAAGGTCAGCAGCTGCATTCGTGATTTCGAATTGTTTTCAAGTGTTTCGTGTTTCCCTCGAATGCTAAACAGAAAGTTAAATTAAACCGTTTATTACCCTGTAATGAAAAACACACTAAACTTAGAGTCTTGTCATCTGTCCTTTTTTGCCATTTGTATTTTGATTGGACAATGTGTGCTTAGTCTGTCTACTTTTAGTTTCTCCTCCAAAGTCATTTTGGAAAAGGATGTTAGGGTAAATAGTCCACATCCTTCACATTTGTTATGCTTGTGACTGCATTTCACAGTCACTGATGATGATGTGTGACAGATGTGTCTGAAAAATATCCGCCCAAACGGAAATCAAATCTAAGAGGAGTGTCACTTCATGAATCTAGAGTCTGGACTAGAAAGAAATCAGCCCTAGCCTCTCCAACTGTTGAATCTGTTTAAATCTAACTGTTAAATCCAAAATAATCCACTGTAAGACATTTGTTAACAGCAGATTATCTGATATGGAGGCCAAAAACAAAACTTTATATTGATTATATTTATCTTTGAAAGACTTAAGGCTTAACCCTGCTTGCCCCTGATTCTGGGTACGTTCTGCAAGTTTACAGTTCTCGACTAGATCTTTAATATAACCAGCTTCAGTTTATAAAGTAAAGTGAAGACATGATAACGAGGATGCATTAAGAACAGCTTTGGAATTTGAGAAAGCTAAACTGAACGGCTCTTTAGACTGCATGTTAATAGGACACAATGGCAGGCACTGGTAATTGGCTCTCATTTTCAAGATCCCTTTCCTTCACCCAATCAATACCAGGATGTCCAATTAAGTACCTCGTTCCCCAGGAGGTGCCGTCACTCGCCGCAAACAAGGCGTTGCTGCTTGTTGTTGGATCAGTTTGTGAGCCGAACTGCCCCCTAATTACCTGTGGGTCAAAACAAAACAAAAAACCCAGAACAGAAAAGGAGGGTAGTCGCTAGACCATTAGAGCTTTCATCTTCGCTCTGATCACTGTAACAATTTAGGAACCACTGAATGGAATATTACCAGGTTCAACCCTCTGGTTCAACATGAAAGTCTCTCGCAAAGATGCCCTTAATGGTTTAGAATTATATAAAGGTAATTACAGCATTTGTTTAAGGTTCTGGATTCGTGGGAAAGCTAAAAGCACCTGGTCTTGTTTTAACCCCAGGCCTAAAAATGCACAAAGCAATGAAAAAGGCCTGGACAGGAAACCTTTGTTAATTAGGTGTACATGAAAGCAACACACTCGTAATCAGACCCAGAGGTGGACACCACTGACTAGCATCCTGATGGAGCGCCATCAATTAAATCATCACCTCTCAGGGACAAGGCTAGCAAAATGGATTAACCAAGGTTAATATAGATACAAACTGCAAGGTAAGTGTATAGTGTAAGTGCAAATGTTTTGATGGTGGACCAAACAATGGAGACTGAGAGCGCAGAATAAGAAAGGAGAGGACAGAACAGAGTCTGAGTCATTTATCAAACCTGGCTGTTCTTGGACTGACGAATGAAACATTACAGGGAGTCATCTACATTCATTAGACGCTGAGGATTTATGCTGTTCTGGACAGCACAGAGTGAGACAAAACACTGTTGAACCGTATGCAAGAATATCACACTGATTTATTTTCAAAGCAGATTGGAGTTAATTGACTGGGCAGCAGACGCTGTGAGGATTAAGACCAGGAAGAAGCTAGGGATGGTCAAGCTGTGTGTGTTATATGCTGTGTTCTAAAAGATCTCAAACAGCGCAGAACAAACTTAGTAGCCATATCTGACCAATCAGATGTTCTATTCAATGCCTAGTCATGGATGGCCATCAACTTTGAGCCGCATTTAATATTCATTCCTTTCATAACACACCTCATTTAACCCAATCCAAGAGCTCCATCACTAGCCAGTGGCATGTATTGGGCGCATTAGAGCAGAAAACATTGCTAAACCGTGACACTGCACAGTTCTGCCGAGGCTAAAGGTGAGAAATGCTGGCCTAGATACTTTGACAAGCTTCTTAAAAAAAACAATTCAGCAAGATTTAGTCTGAACTCTAGTAATGATCTATGTATTACAGCATTTGTCCTCCAGTATAATATATCTGGGTCTCAAGCTTTCCTTTATCCAGGTGACATCTGAAACTGTCTCCATGCCTCAAGCAGTGACAGAATTTGCTTTCATTTCTGTTTCTGATCAGTAATTTTGCAGCGAATAAAGTCCATTTACTGCACCATTGTTTCAGTTGGAAAAAGTTCAGAACCTATATCTAAGTAAGAAAGAAATGATTTCATTCTCCATCTTGCATCAACATGTTGGACGCACTTTAGTCTAAAATAGAACTCAGAATATTTACCACGTTAACCTTTTTTTTTTTTCCAGACTACTTTGTTATAACTGCTTAATTAGAGAAACCAGAATTGCATCGTCCTGCTAATTAACTGATTATTAAAAAAAGTACAGTTCAGATTATAGAAGCATTCGTGCATTAGAACAAAATTTCATTTACTGATACAGTTCTCCCCTAACTCATTTTCTAAACCACTTCTAGAGGATTGAAAAAAATATATATTAAAAATGACTAAATTAAACACTGTTTTAACAAGGAAACAGTATTACAACAGGACTAACAGTTCTTATTTTAACAATTCTCTATTAGGCCAAAATATAATTCAGGCCCAGGAGCCTCTGTAGCAATATGGTGTTTTTTGTTTTTTATATTGAGGTCACACGCTGAGTATCTTGCAAACATGAATTATTATGTTGTAACCTGAATTGCGTACCATGAGCCCATGACTTAACATGTTGTGGAATGTTATACTCAAGACATAGTCTCTAGAAATGATTGTGGATAGTTAAGAATTCACTTCAGGCAACACAGACTAATCGTATCATAAAAATCAAGGACTCCGGTGTGTCTTAATGTGTCATTCCAAGATTTAAGTAAAGTGCAAGAACAGTCTAATTCATTTGATTTGACTTTTGGTACAAAGGTCTTTAAAATTTGAGTACTTTGTGGCCATAAAAAAAAGATCTCATGGCCTTATCTCAATAACTTGTAACACAAGGCAGCCTTCTAATTAATCCCTCAAGCAGACCATACTGCACTTTCTCTCTTCTGGTTAAGCTCACTGTTCTCTTCACTTCTTCTAGATTCCTGGATGATGTGTGTGCCAGTTCAACCTGAGGGCTTGTTCTCCTAATGAACTAAATGAGAGAGATACACCAGCAGATGGTTGATGAAAGATGGTAATTACGTTTCCTGAATGTCTCCATCAGAGTCGGCCTGCAGGTCGACGGCAGCATGACGATCTCGGATTCAAACTATAATATGCGAGATGTAGGTACACTAACAGATCGAAAAATCCAACCATGGAGCAACTAACATCAAAAGTCCTCCAGCATCCTCTTTAAAAAAAAATACAGGGAACCTATTCTCCACACACGTACAATGAGTAAAAGTAAGTGTGAATCCCAGTGATCTTGCTCTTTGACACACCATTAATATTTACACCCTCCTCCAGGGAGTGACGAAGGGGATGTGGGATGAAGGGCATGAAGGTGTGAAAGTGAAGGTATCTAAAACATAAAACATAAATAATATACGGGAATATATGGAAGGAATGTGATAACAGAAAGAACAAATTAATGACAAATGATGACATATTGGGGACTGATATTGGACCATTTGTTGAACTGAATAGAAAGAGGACGGTTCAAGCAGGAGCGTCCATCATCTAAACATCTAAAGGAATTTGTTGCTGAAAACGCAAAGCTTCAACTCTTGTGAAAAACTGCCAAGCCGAGGTCACACGCCGTCACCTCCGCTTTTTCCCTGGGAGTTTTATGTTCCTTTAAATTCAAGGAAACAGATGATATTTCTGCAACCGCGGCCAAGGCAATGAAACACACATACCCACAGTGTTCATGGCCTTTCAGTGTGGTATAATGGTACATAGTGCGGAACATCTGGCTTGTCACATTACATTATGGCCAGTTATGAAGGTGAAGTCAAGAAATATAACATATGAGACACTGATAAATTCTCACGGAAATAGTGTTGATGTGTCACATCAGGAAATGTTTCCAATATCACATTTTCAGATTTCCTTATTACAGTATACCGCAATATCGAGTTAGTGGTGTTCCAACACAATAACTGGAGCAGTTAATTGCCTTCCACTTTCAAGATCCCTCGCCCTTGGCCAATCAATACCAGGCTGCTCTATTAAGCACAGACCCTTTTTCCTCATCTCATTCCATTGGGGCTGCTGTCTCACACCTCAGAGTATACAATATAATTCGATACAAATATAATCAGACTCTCTGAAGCTGAATGGCCTTGACGTCAACTTGATGTGAATGTAAATGTATTCCTGTTAATCTGAGGTACAAGGTGACTGAATAAATCAGGGTCTGTAAGGTGTCTGGGCTCATTCCAGCTCTAAAATATGAATATCAATATTATGCAGCTCAAAAGTTTAAATTCCCAAGAATACCATGATTCATGGTCAAACGTCTATGAAAGCACAACTGCCCCTGCTGTAACCGATTGAAAACAACTGCTTAGTACTGCTCTCACTCTTGATTCAAAGGCTGCTCAAGGATGTGCTTCTTAAGGAATAGAACGCTTGGGCCATGATGACATAGAAAAATAATCAGTGATAGGGTGGTGTGATGAAGAGGAGTTACTGTTACCATCCTAAAGGTGAATATTTTCCTATAACTGTTACGATTCCCCCTCGCGCTGATCGCCGAAGCATGCGAGCAGCTTACTTCCGGATTCAGTGACTTTCGCTTTGTTTACTTCGCCACGTGTGTTTTGTTTTGGTTCGTGTCTTGTCTCCGCCCCTGTGTTGTCACAGGTTTCGTCCTAATATGTCTCAGGTCTCTTGTGTTAACCGCTCATTGTGTTCATGTATTTAAACCCCCGTGTTTCCTAGTACCAGTGCGAAGTATTAGCGCAGTTACCTTGTGTCCTGTCTATTGCCAAGCCGTTTAACTTTGTTTCATGTTTCCTGGTTTCGATCCTGTTTCTGTCTCGTGTCTTAGATTCTTGCCTAGCCTCGTTCATGCTGTTTGCCGATCGCCTGACCCACGCCTGTTAGTTGACTACGCCATTGTCTCACGATTTGGATTATTGCTGTTCCTATTATTTTGACTGTTCCAGTACTTTTGGAATTTCTAATCAAAGGACTTTAACCTGCACTTGCGTCCGTGTACGTGTTGTATTACTCATACCACAGCAACATGCCAACAATTACAATTCGTGCTTGAAACACTTGAAAAAAAGTTCATTTAAAGTTTGCTTAAAAAAGTGCTGACACCAGACACTCCTTCCATTATTTTAAATAAATGTCTCCTTACAGAAAACTTCACCATATTAATAACTACATTAGTAACTTTGTTAAATAACAACACATTCATTAATCTATTTATTATTAGTCTTAGATTATGAGGAGTGTCCACTGTACGAGTCCCTTTGTAAATTGTTACTGTAAAAAAAGAAGTAATTGAGTAATTTACAGTTGTGCTTGACAGTTTGTGAACACTTTAGATTGGAATGTGACCTAAAACATCATCAGATTTTCACACAAGTCCTCAAAGTAGATAAAGAGAAACCAATTAAACAAATGAGACAAAAATATTATACTTGGTCATTTATCTACTGAGGAAAATGATCCAATATTAAATATCTGTGAGTGGCAAAAGTATGTGAACCTTTGCTTTCAGTATCTGGTGTGACCCCCTTGTTCAGCAATAACTGAAACTAAACGTTTCCGGTAACTGTTGATCAGTCCTGCACATCGGCTTGGAGGAATTTTAGCCCGTTCCTCAGTACAGAACAGCTTCAACTCTGGGATGTTGGTGGGTTTCCTCACATGAACTACTTTCTTCAGGTCCTTCCACAAAATTTCTTTTGGATTAAGGTCAGGACTTTGACTTGGCCATTCCAAAACATAACCTTTATTCTTCTTTAACCATACTTTGGTAGAACGACTTGTGTGCTTAGGGTCGTTGTCTTGCTCCATGACCCACTTTCTCTTGAGATTCAGTTCATGGACAGATGTCCTGACATTTTCCTTTAGAATTCGCTGATATATTTCAGAATTCATTGTTCCATCAATGATGGCCCAGATGCACCAAAACAGGCCCAAACCATGATACTACCACCAGCATGTTTCACAGATGGGATAAGGTTCTTATGCTGGAATGCAGTGTTTTCCTTTCTCCAAACACAACACTTCTCATTTAAACCAAAAAGTTCTATTTTGCTCTCATCCATCCACAAAACTTTTTTTCCAAAAGCCTTCTGGCTTGTCCATGTGGTCTTTAGCAAGATTCAGATGGGCAGCAATGTTCTTTTTGGAGAGCAGTGGCTTTCTCCTTGCAACCCTGCCATGCACACCATTGCTCTTCAGTGTTCTTCTGATGGTGGACTCATGAACATTAACATTAGCCAATGTGAGAGAGGCCTTTAGTTGCTTAGAAGTTACCCTGGGTTCCTTTGTGACCTTGCGGACAATTACACATCTTGCTCTTGGAGTGATCTTTGTTGGTCGACCACTCCTGGGGAGGGTAACAATGGTCTTGAATTTCCTCCATTTGTACACAGTCTGTCTGACTGTGGATTGGGGGAGTCCAAACTCTTTAGAGATGGTTTTGTAACCTTTTCCAGCCTGATGAGCATCAACAACTCTTTTTCTGAGGTCCTCAGAAATCTCATTTGTTTGTGCCATGATACGCTTTCACAAACATGTCTTGTGAGGATCAGACTTTGATAGATCCCTGTTCGTTAAATAAAACAAGGTGCTCAGTCACACTTGATTGACCTCCCATTGATTGAAAACACCTGACTCTAATTTCACCTTCAAATTAACTGCTAATCCTAGAGGTTCACA
Source organism: Cranoglanis bouderius (assembly GCA_023630585.1). Taxonomy (NCBI): domain Eukaryota; kingdom Metazoa; phylum Chordata; class Actinopteri; order Siluriformes; family Cranoglanididae; genus Cranoglanis; species Cranoglanis bouderius. The sequence continues at coordinate 19,197,189 of CM042552.1, forward strand.
TACTTTTGTCGCTCACAGATATGTAATATTGGATCATTTTCCTCAATAAATAAATGACCAAGTATAATATTTTTGTCTCACTTGTTTAATTGTTAATCTCTTTGTCCACTTTTTGGACTTGTGTGAAAATCTGATGAAGGTTTAGGTCATATTTATGCAGATATATAGAAAATTCAAGCAGCACTCTAAATATCAAATCTCCATGAATGTCATTAGGGGGAAACCAGACAAAAAATCCCTGCTCTTTCTCAGTGACATGGATTCGTTTTCTTTTTCACGCAGACGACCAACAGTAAAGCAGAAACCTAAAAACACTGGAGAAACAAATGGAGTCCTCATGGTTGATTCATTTGGCCATTTTGTATGTAAGTAAAGTTCTCTAGCTCTCTCTATACTATCTCCATTTGTGTGACTGAAAGATCGTTTCTCACAAGTATCTAATGGTGGTGTTTGTTGGTGTTGTTTGAAAGATGGAGTCGCTAAAAGGATCGAAGTACAACTTTGAAACTTGTACTACTATCCTGCAAGCACTTGTCTTCATTTAAGACTGATTCTTTTTTAAACAAACTGAGAAACTGTTGCATTAGTAGAAGAAAGACATTTCATCCTGTCAGTTTGTATAGCGTGTGTGTGTTTGTGTGTGTGGGAGACAGAGAAGGACAATGAGAAAGAGAGGACAGGCCAGAGTCCGGGTCATTTATCAAACCTGTCTGCTCTTGAGCTGATGAATGAAACCTCACAGCAGGCTGTCCAGTTTGATTAGATGTAGAAGATTTCTGCTGTAATGGTCAGAGCAGAGTGAGACACACCGACACACATAGCATGAAACACACACACACACACACACACACACACCAACAGGCATCTGTTAAAGCAGATCAAAGTTAATTGACTGGGGTGAGAGTGGATTACAACCAAAAAGAAGCTGAAATTCCCAACACATGCAGAGCAAATGATCAGTAGATAAATATAAATATAATATCAATGATAAATAGAATTTACTTTCTCTACTGTTTTAACCATTGTCTTATATTTGTGTTACATACCGTCACATTCAGTAAACTAATAACAGTAATGTGATCAGACAGAAAGTGTCATGCACAAATGTGTATTAGCATTAATTATATATCTATCAGTGTTACTCATTTCATTCTTCAATACCGGAGTCCATTAGAAAAAAATGCTCCATGAAAAACCTACAGTTAAACTTACTAATACTGTGACATTGTAAGCCTGTTATTCTTTTAAAAAGGTTATTAAAGTATGGTCAAATCCAAGGAGCTATCATGGATTGACACTGATTGCCAGCACTCCATAGCACAGGTTTTAAAAACCTGTATTGAAAATGTGTGTGTAGTGCACAGGCTATAATAAACCTGCCCTAGCTGAACCACGACTTCACATTTACCTGAGAAGATGTAGTAGTTGTATTAGAGAAAGAAAAATATGTGCAGGTTATTGATGGAGAACCCTGAGATTGGGGTTAAACACCAAGCTTAAGACTATGAGGGCCAGAGAAGGTTCCAACCACCAATCCGAATCCTGAAGGGTCTGGAGAGGCTGATGGGATGGGTGAGGATGTCTTTCAAGTCTGCAAAGTGCAGGCCATGGACAGGCCTTGAGCAAGTTCCATTTCTCAATCTCGGGCACACAGGTCCCTACAATGGTGGTGATAAGTCTGGGGAAATTCTTCAACAACAGCCTCGGAGATATGATGGTAGTCAAGAACACCTGTGAGGAGCTGGAGGGGTGGCTGAAGGATGTTGACAACATGGGTCTTCCAGGAAAGTTAAAAGACTTGGGTGTATCCGCATAGGAAACTGCTGAGAATCATGTGGTGACTACTCATATGTAAGTTTTCGGATTCCACCAGCATACACCCAGAGAGGAGATAAGACTGATACCTGAGGAGATGGCTAGGTCTGCCAAGTAAGCTTGAGGCACATCACCCTCTTTGTAAACACCTGCAAACTAAGGCTTCCCTTTAAGTCCACAGAGGAGGAGTTCAAGGTTTTGCAAGCAAGGAAGGTGTCCCAGGGCCGCTATTCAAGCAACCCAATGCAGGAGTGCCAGTGAAGATTGGTAGGAAGTGGAGCACTTTCAGAGTTCCAGTGTTCTGGTGAGAGCAGTCCCCAGACAAAGAGCTGGGCTAGGAACCTTTGGAACTCTCTGGTATGACAAAGGAAAAAGGCAAAAGGAGCAGCAGCAACTAGTCCAGCATGATGTCAGAGTGGCTGTCAAAGAGGACAGGGCCAGCAGAGCATTAGGGAGGAGATAGCAACCACACCGGTGTTATGTTTTATGAAACAATAATTCAAAATGAAATAAAAACAGAAATGATTGCTGTAGTTACTGTCAAGACCTTTCAAATGATCTATGGCATGTGGCTACCTGAAACCACATGCCATAGAAATCTTTAGGCTAATCTGTTTTTTAGCTGCAAACTGTAAACATTAGTCATTAATACTTGCTTTGTTTCACCCAATGTCTGCATCTGTTTCTTTTCTAATGGTATATTGTTTATGCTGATGCATTCAGGAGATTTTTTTAAGGGGATGTCACCAAAGATCTTAAATATGTCAGTATTTCAGATTTCCTCATGATAAACTACTAAACTCGTAATTCAGTAGTGATTAGTAAATGAGTAGCAGTGAGAGAGAGTGGTTTTTACTCTCGTGCAGGTGTGAGTGGGCGGTTTTTAATCTCGTGCAGGTGTGAGTGGGCGGTTTTTAATCTCGTGCAGGTGTGAGTGGGCGGTTTTTACTCTCGTGCAGGTGTGAGTGGGTGGTTTTTACTCTCGTGCAGGTGTGAGTGGGTGGTTTTTACTCTCGTGCAGGTGTGCCTGGGCGGTTTTTAATCTCGTGCAGGTGTGAGTGGGTGGTTTTTACTCTCGTGCAGGTGTGAGTGGGTGGTTTTTACTCTCGTGCAGGTGTGAGTGGGTGGTTTTGACTCTCGTGCAGGTGTGAGTGGGTGGTTTTGACTCTCGTGCAGGTGTGAGTGGGTGGTTTTGACTCTCGTGCAGGTGTGAGTGGGTGGTTTTGACTCTCGTGCAGATGTGAGTGGGTGGTTTTTAATCTCGTGCAGGTGTGAGTGGGTGGTTTTTACTCTCATGCAAACTGGAGCAGGAGGTAGGTTATGAATCTTGCAGGATTCGTTTGTTGATTGATTGATTTGTTTTTTTGTTCAATTGCCATCAGTAACTAGGAAATAGAACCAACTACTTTCCCTAAAAAATACTGTAGGCAGGTGCACATAAAAATAGCTGTAAGAGTGAGCGGGATTGGTTAAGAGATGTCTATGAGAGGTCAAAAAGGGTAACGTGAAGCAATGGCTCCAGAAAAAACAACTACTTATGGTTGGTTTTGTTAGCTGGAGACAGTTGTCTCCATCTTTTGAAGCCCTCTGAGGGTAGAATTATGGGACAACACACTCTCAATTCTCAAGAATGTTCTCGAGTGAAAATTCAACAGCTAAAAACTTCATTAACTTATTCCAGAGTGAAGGGGGGAGAGAGAGAGAGAATTGGGTAAAGTGCAAGTCTGTCTGTGCGCGCGCGCGTATCTGATTGAGATGAACGGAGACGAAATAAAAATGTCCGTTACGCACGAATTAAACTACCCCCCCGTATACACATACTCATGTCCATAAGTGAATATTTAGACGTTTAATATAAGTATGACATAAGCGTGAAAGTAAATTCGCATTAATTTGGAGTTGGAGTTGGTAGTGAAGCGCTTACCTGCCGGCGCGCGCGACTCGTCCGGATGACAGCAACCGCCAGGAATCACCAAAACACTGTACAAGACGAAGCGCCTTCATTTTTTCTGCTCATATCTCCACAAATTCACATGTTGAGAATAAATCCGCGGTGTAACTCTGTCCTGGGAGTAAATGTGAGTTTATTTCTCTTCGTCATGTCCTCAGGTCCTAACTCGGTGTCCGTTTTTTGGCTGTTAGCCGCGCTGCTAAAACTGCACTCATACAACTTTACCTCAGAGCACCTTGGAAAGGAAGCGCCTCTTAATTTACATAACCACGCCCACACTCTTCTCTGATTGGTCGGAGGGAAGGCGCGCGTACCGGCTTGAGGGGAATGTTATTATAATAAGTGCACCTGCTGCAGAGAGAGAGAGAGAGAGAGAGAGAGACCTTGACTTTTACGGTTCCTTTAATGTATCAATTTTGCTTATTTACATATTTACATGTTTTAAAAACCCTCAGACTCGACACCTCCACCCCCCACCCACCCAAAAAATAAATCCAAGAGTCTCTTCAGTTCCACTTTAAATAAAATCATAAGAAAAAGTCCATAGTCCAGTTTAGAGTGTGTTCCTTGCTGCCATTGTCCATTTTGTTGTCCATCTGTATCTCCTGCGTGGTGAGAGTAGATTTAGATGATCGTCTCTTGTGGTATTTTGTGCTGATTTAACGAATTTTTCTTTATCGGAGAAGTAGCTGGAGAGTGAAACCTTATCTGTGCTGTGGTGTACAGGCCTTCAGGCTGTTGGTGTGGGGTTTCTGAACTGTTAAAGTGTGTTGGTTCATCTGACTCAGTCTCTCCATCTTCCAGTTGTGTGAGATCTGTTTCTGTAGGACCTGTGCTGCACCCTGCTCCTTCACTCTCCTACATCATGGTGTTCTGCGATTCACTGTAGATTATTTGTTTTGTTGACGGTTTGGCAATGTTCATCTTCTCCTGGTTTTCAGATGTTACCTTCACTGTGGTGTGCTGTGCCTCATCGGTGTTGTTCAGTGCTTGTGGGTTGTTCTGCCGCTGTTGTACGGGGTCAGGATTACCCTCAGTACAGACATTAGGGCCGGGGTCACTGGTAGCGGCGGTGACGGTATCGAGTTTAGCACTAATGCTATTTTCTGTGTCTGTATTCGTGCAGGTGTTAGTGTTATTCTTGGGTGCAGTGTTTGTTTCAGTGTTATTTTGTTCCTCACTGACCTCTTTCAGCTCTGGCTCCGGTGTGTCGCTGCTCCGCGAGTCATTTGCTCCAGACCCTGATTCTTCTGTGTTCTCCCGCTGGCTGTCCCCACACTGCTGCTGCTGTAGCCCGGCCAAGTCGTTCCCGGAGATCCCCAGCTGCACAGCTCTGCATGGGCAGCTCAGCCTTTTATGCCCGATGTCCCCACAACCAAAACATCTCGGGTGTTCAGTGGTGGCAAAGATGGTGTAGCTGCTGTCGCCGTCTTTGCACTTGAAATTTACATCTAGTGTTTCGTCGCGAATATTTAGAAACTTTGTAAACAATCGCGACGAGTAAACTCGTCTGCGGAAAGATAGGACGTGTTTAACTGCAGAGTTTTTGCAGCGCAGCGCAATGGTTGTCATGGGACTGGCGAACGTTCTGAAGCGGACCAGCTCCTTCATTATCAGCTCATTTTTTATGAAGGGGAGCACACTGGAAATGACGACTCATGTCACGGGGGCAAATAGAGGGGTGACTGATGTCATGACACCTTTTAACCACAGTCCTCTTTCAATTAAATCACCAATGAGTCTCTCCTTTTTCAGGAACACCACCACAGATGTGTTCATTCGGGAGGCAGAGTAGATGTTCTCACACCAGACCTGCTCTCCTACTGCTAGCAGCACCTCCTCCACCTGTGCTCCATTCTCTGGGACACACCTGATGCCGTGCCGGAGAGACAGCATCTCCCCACCAGCCTCAGAGGCCATGGCGTCCTGCTCGCTCTCACCTTCTCTCAACTTTCTTCCTGGCCACTGATAGCTCACTTATAACATAAAACGTTCAAAAATTAAATAAAAGAAAAGTGCAGAAAAATGGCAAGACGCCAAACAGCTCTCACACCTCTACACGCCACACTCGCTCCTCCACCACGCATGCACAGAGAGAGAGAGAGCGAAAGTGAGAGAGAGAGAGAGAGAGAGAGAGAGAGAGAGAATGTCACTTCTGTTGTTTATTTTAATACTAAAACACTATGACCATATATAAGTTAGCTGCTAATCACCTCGAAGGTGATTATTTTCCCATAACAACACATGCTGAAATGTTTTATTTTTCTTTTGCCACAGGAACTTGACAACAAATTTTACCTCATTAATGCACATCACACTTTTTCTATTTATAATTGTGCTTAATCTTATAGAAAATCCACAAAACAAGTTGTCTCCTATGTTACATCCACTATAAACAGTCTTTACCCCAACAGACTCTCATTTTTCTATTTCTTAAAGTTATTAAGGCAAAGGAAAAAAACATACAAACAAAAAATGCAGCTTGCCATGTTACAGAGAAACCTCAAAGCATGAACTCCTCTGTTCTGAAGACTTGCCCATGTCAGAAAACTTATAGCTTTACTTCTGACTGTTACAGTGCACTGACAAATGTTCGTTTTTAATAAATAACCTAGACTTGCACACAATCATTGTGAAGAAACCAACCCTTGATATTTTGTGTGCACACTATTCTGGTTTAAATCTTATTCTGCTTAATATGTGTTTTTTTGTTCTAGTGTTTGTTTTCATCCTAGTTAACCCTGTCTTTAGCCCTGTCCGGACGGGATTAAATGTACATGCGGGCCTGGGGTAATTTCCTATTTTACAGGTGCTCCTCTGTGACTTTATGTGTAGGTCCACCTTGTGCCACCAAAACAGCTCTGACCCGTTGAGGCATGGACTCCACAAGACCTCTGTCTGTGTGTGGTGTACTGTGGTATCTGGCACCAAGACATTAGCAGCAACCTTGAAGTCCTGCGAGTTGCGAGCTGAGGCCTCTATGGATCGGACTTGTTTGTCCAGCACATCCCGCAAATGCTCGACCGGATTGAGATCTGGGGAATTTGGAGTCAACATTTTGAACTCTTTGTCGTGCTTCTCAAACCATTCCTGCTGAAAGAGGCTATTAGGGAATACCGTTGCCATGAAGGGGTGTACTTGGTCTGCAACAATGTTTAGGTAGGTGGTACGTGTGAAACTAACATCCACACGAATGCCAGGACCCAAGGTTTCCCAGCAGAACATTGCTAAAAGCATCACACTGCCTCTGCTGGCTTGCCTTCTTCCCATAGTGCATCCTGGTGCCATCGCTTCCCTGGTCTGCAGCTACCAGCCCCATACGCAGCAAGCTGCAAGGCAACTATGTGTTCTGACACCTTTTTATCATAGCCAGCATGAACCTTTTCAGCAATTTGTGCTTCAGTAGCTCTTCTTTGGGATCGGACCATAAGGGCTAACCGTAGCTCCCCACGCACATCAGAGAGCCTTGGGCGCCCATGATCATGTCTCCGGTTCACTAGTTGTCCTTCCTTTGGACCACTTTTGGCAGGTACTAACCACTGCATACCAGGAACACCCCACAAGACCTGCCGTTTTGGAGATGCTCTGGCCCAATCCTCTAGTCATCACAATTTGGCCCTTGTCAAAGTCGCTCAGTTCCTACACTTGCCCATTTTTCCTGCATCAAAAACATCAACTCTGAGAACTGACTGTCCACTTGCTGCCTAATATATCCCACCCCTTGACAGGTGCCACAGTAACAAGATAGTCAATGTTATTCACTTCACCTGTCAGTGGTTGTAATATTATGGCTGATTGGTGTATTTCAACTCTGAATAGAACTCATAATGAATTTTGCAGGTTGTATAAAACTCTGTTTTTAACTGTAAGTCATAACATTGCAAAATAAATAAAATTAAGTGTGAATGAGCACAGTTCTGTAAGCAGATTATAGACAGTGTTTCACCTCCAGTGACCTTTTGCGCTCGTTACGTTCTTGCTGTTTTTTGATGCAAATAATTCCGGCATCCACAGAGTTAAACAACCGCCTCATTTTCATAATTCCTTGGCATTGGCTTCACACTGTATAATATTGTGGCACCATTAGAACTGTGTTTCCGTGTGTGTGTGTGTGTGTGTGTGTGTGTGTGTGCCTTTAATCTATAAAACCATGTCTCTAGAGAGAGAATTATGTTAGATAATAGTCATAATCAAAGCTGATTTATCCTTAATTGTGGTGTAATTTGTCTTAAGAGACAAATGGAGAAGAGATGATTTTAAGTTTTTTTTTTCTTTTATTTGACTAATGATTAGTGTCAAAAGTGCGTTTCAGCCTTTCCATGACTGTGTGTATTTGGCTGTAGCTCATTATACTACAAAATCTTGTTTGTTGCTAAAAGACAGATTATACTGCCCTGTTTTAGATGTGTCTCGTTCATCTCTATCATTTTTTGAAAAACATTGTTCGAGAAAAGGAGTGGGAACTTCAGGAGGAGGGCCTGGGAAGGAAACCAGGTGTCTTGTCTTTGAGCACCAAGACACTTCATCCGCACCTATTGCAGTGTGGATCGTCTATACCGTGGCACTTGCGAGGTAAAGACCATTTACGCCTGCTGTAAATTGCCTTTATAATTATGTTATTTTATTAAATAGAATGGTAATGGACTTATTATAAACATGGTTTAAAAATGGCACACAGACAACAAATGCAGGGGGAAGATATTGTAAAGTGAATGTAAAAGTGTAACTCGGTCTCCCGAGTGACGTAACAGAAAAGCGTTCACCCTATTGCCAGTTCGAAAGCCGGGAACCAAGGCAGGAAAATCCCAAATGGGTGGGAGTCGAAAAAGAAAGGTCTCAAAGGAATCACATGCTAGTCTTCACCCTCCTTGCTTGGTAGCTGTCTTATGATAAGGGAGAGCTGCCCGGTGCATGGGAATTGGCGGGTGACTAAATTGGGGTGAAAAACAAGTGAGATGTAATTGTTTTTTTTTTTTATAGTGCTGCATAGGGGCTCTTTATCTTGTGTGTACATGTTATCAGACAGATCATTCCACACACAGGTGCTGAATAAAGACACGCAAACTGCACTGCTCTAGCTGTCGTCTCTGCTGGCGTGGCTGGTTCAGGTTCCGCGTTGTTGTTTTCATTCTTTTCCTTGATAACTTTAATACTTTACTGGTGTTTTACAGTGGGGCGAGAGTGCTGGAATTTTAAGCAGCATGCATGTGGTGTGCGCATTTACGTCACACCCAATATTAGTGATAGTCAAATAATTTCTCTTTTAACAGATGTGTTGAGGTTTACGAGTTGTATTTAGCTCAATTTCAAAAGCAGTCTTCGTATAACTCTATGCCATAATGTTAAAGACAGACAGTATTTGACCTTTTACTCGTTACTTTCACATGTTGTATATGCAAATGATTCTGGCAGCTACAGCGTTAAAACAACTATCTCATTTCCATAATTTCTTGGCATTCGCGTCACTGTGAGACTTTTAGAACTGATAAGATCGTGTGTGTGTGTGTGTGTGTGTGTGTGTGTGTGTGTGTGTGTGTGTGTGTGTGTGTGTGTGTTGTGTGTGTGAGCTTGATCCTTTCTTCCTCCACACTTTGGTCTTTCCATCACTTTGGTAGAGGTTAATCTTGGTTCCTTGGTTCCTTTGTGAATGCCAATCTGGCTTCCCGATTCTTACTGCTCATGAATTGTTTGCATCTTGTGGTGTGGCCTCTACAGTATATTTCTGCTCTCCAAGACTTATTTGAACGGTGGATTGTGATACCTTCACCCCTGCTCTGTGGAGGTTGTTGGTGATGTCTCTGACTGTTGTTTCGTTCATTTTCTGTTGCTCAGTGCACCAGTGGTTTCTTTCTTTTTCAGGACATTCCAAATGGTTGTATTATGCCTACTGTTTGTGCAATGCTTCTGATTTTCCCTCTTTTCTCAGCTTCAGACTGGCTTGCTTTTCTTCCATAGACAGGCTGAAACCAAGAGTAGATGTTTAGAGTTATTTATTGTTTAAACAATCAATCTAACAGGACATACATGGGTAACGAGAAATACCTCTCAGTCATATGTTTCAATATTTTTGCTTGCCTACTAATTGTGTGGTCTGATACAAAATGTGCTATTTTCCATGCCTTTTAACACATCTACATATAAATACCAGGAAATAAAAGCTGAAATTCTAAACTCTTTTCTCATATTCATCTTTCGATCTCAAACCCGAGTGTCGTCAGTCTACTGCACAAAGAATTAATTGGGCATGCTGTTCCAATAGTTTCGGATGTATTTTGATATATTTAAGCCATATATCATGGATTGTTTTTTTTTTTTTTTTCCATTTTATGTATGCATTCTTTCATGCAAATTGCACTCACTATGTTATAATTGTGTACGCAGCTTTATAATATTTTAGGGTACAAAACCCTGTATAGACAAACGCTATAACGCCATGAATTCACAATTACAGGATGTTTATAACAACTAAATACATTGATGTTAAACATGTAATTGCTCTTGCTTCATTCTCCATTTTTATTTTTTCTCTCAAAATTGAATGTTGTCATATATGAATAGATTACTGATCATTTGTAAACTGTATTTATCAGGGGTGGTGGTCTGTCTCTCTGGCCACATGCAAAATATGTCCTTTTCCCTGTAACTGACACTCCATTGATACCGCTGTATGCAGGAACAACGAACTGAGGCAGTAACTACATGCAAAACATTTCCTCTTCCATGGAATGGCCTATCTACTAATACAGAGTGTACTTCTATGAAGTGCACATAAACTAAACTGTACTGAACCTCAGATGACATCACTTTCTAGGTTAGTGCGAGACAGGCAGAGATGGGCGGAGACAGGTGGAGCGCAAAGGACAGAGATAAAAAAAAAAAAGAGGACAGTGAAATACAGCCACATACGGCACGAAGACGCAAACAGGAGTACATTAAGAGAAAACACAGAAAGCAACAGACATCCTGGTAAGATTTACATTTACTCACTTAACAAGTATATAGAACTGACCTGTAATTTTGGCAAACTTAGTTTTGTTCTTGTGTGTGTTCTTTCGATAACAACAATTAAAGCGTGATTGTGTGTATACAGTATAACAGTGGTGTAATGTAACTGTATCTGTTATCTGTTTAGTACACTAACTGTATCTAGAAAGTGTCTTTGTTAATATCTTTGCTGTTTTTAATATAAATGCTACCAAATTAACAACATTATCAGTATGGTGTTTGAATTCTGGCTCTCGGAGATCCTCATCATTCGGGTTTACAGTTGGTCTTAACCAGAGATGTGTGTGGGGCTGTTTGTTTGTATCCACCCACAATGGGACTCATTTATCAATCTTTTAGTAAAGTTGCATGTGAACGTTTGCTTAAGTGAAACTGAACAAAAAAACCAAAAAAAAAAACCATGGGATTTACTAAAGTGTAAGAAATGCTGATTTTCTTCATATTTTTCTGTGTATGTTTATTATCCTTAATATGCAAAGTGAGTTGGCGATACAGCTCATTTGCATGAAGCGACGCTCACACAATTCCATAAAAGTGACCAGACAGCTGTGAGCACAAAATGAATAATCAGGGTAAAGGCTGAAACCTAGAAGTGTAAATTATTTTGACCAGTGGTCGAATTGTAAAAAAAAAAAAATTCAAGGGGGATGGTATGGTCAAGTATTTCTTTGGTGGGGCGGGGATTCCCGTAGCTAACCGTACACAATGATTTCAAAATTGTTTAATTTTTAAGCACATTTTTATTTAACAAAATATAAGCTTTATTAAATTAACTTGGAGCCATTAAAACAGAACACATGCATTCAAACATGCAATTGTCAAAACAATCTTGGCTTTCATCTGGGAAGGATTATAGAGTAGAATAAAAATCTACATATCCATTATTCACAAAATAATTTATATGTATTGTATGTCTACGCACCAGATTCTCCCCAGCCCCCCCCGGTCTCTCTCTCTCTCTCCCTCACACACACACACACACACACACACACACACTTGTTTTTAAATCATTAGGATGACTTTCCATAGGAGTAATGGTTTATATACTGAACTTTCTGCATTTTTACATTGTTGTATACCGTAAGATATTGGCCTGTAAATAGTGTTTTGAATTGATCTCACTAGTGTTCTCTAGGCAGTGAAGTAGTCTGTGTGTATTTGTAGGTTTTGTGTGTCATCTGAGGTCAAAGGTTGATTCTGACAAAGGAGAATATGATTTTGACTAAAATATTTGATTTTGACATGACAGTTTGAGGTTTGTAGAAGTTGGTGTGTAGGTCTTAGATTTAGGTTGTTTAGAGTTGTCAGAAAATCGTGAATTGATTCATGAATTGTGTGTTCGCAATCGAGAAAAACTGTAATATATATATATATATATAGAGGACCCGAAAAAGCCCCCCGAGTCGGGTCTCGAACTCCGGCCGCCCGAAGATGAACCATGATGCATCAATATCATTATGTTTTTGTTGCTGTGTGTTTATTTTATCAATAAAATAAATATTAAAATGAATATTTTTATGGAATAACCATTCTATAAAAGCAATAAGCCCCGTGAAGCCGTGGTTTACAGTTAGAACAGCAGGGGGTTTTCCGCTCCGCGTCGAGCCTGACTAGGCCACCTGTTCTAAATACACTGTAAACCACGGCATGTTGAGGCTTATTGCTTTAATATTTGAGATTAAAATGACAATTTTTGAGCTCCACACTTTTCAGCGCTCCAAAGCTCTAACAGTGGACGGTAAATACGAACCCATCCCTCCCTCCCTTACTCACACACACACACACACACACACACACACACACACACACACACACACACACACACACACACACACACACAATGTTATGTCAGGGGAATGTCTGCGTGAAACTAGCGTGAGGGGATGCTTTTTGTCATTTTTTTCAACAAGGGGGATGTCATCCCCCCGCATACCCCCTCAAATCGAGCCCTGATTTTGACTCACTTCTATGCCAGTAAAAATATTTAATAACCTATAATGTAAAAAGAATAAGTGTGCTTCTGTCAGCTGAGGAATTTGTTTATGCCATTTCTTTTGTCATAATTAAATGATGATTTTTATTTGTCTTAATTTATGTGTTTGTGTCTTTATTTAAAAAAAAAAAATATTATTCTTCAATTAATGCCAATAACATAAAATGACTGGTTTTACTAAAAGAAGAGAAAAATAAGTGCAGATCTGGTTTTATAAGATAAAATATCATTTCCACCTGTTATTAGCATGCTATTTTAATCATATTTGATAGAACTGCCAATAAGGTATTTTATAGCAATGTTATAAATATGGCATGACTGGGGGAGACAGGTAGGAAGGTGCTAGGTGTGTCATCTGGAAGGAGGAAGAAGACAAGGAGACTTGGTGGTCGAATGAGGAAGTTCAGGAGAGTATCCAGAGGACGAGGTTAGCTAGGAAGAAGTGGGACAGTGAGAGGACGGAGGAAAGTAGACAGGAATATAGGGAGATGCAGCGTGAGGTTAAGATAGAGGTGGCAAGGGCCAAACAGAAAGCTTATGAGGACATGTATGCAAGGTTAGATAGTAAGGAAGGTGAGAGGGATTTGTATCGGTTGGCGAGGCAGAGGGATAGAGATGGTAAGGATGTGCAGCAGGTTAGAGTGATTAAAGATAGAGATGGAAATGTGTTGACAGGTGACAGGAGGGTGAGGGAAAGGTGGAAGGAGTACTTTGAGGAACTGATGAATGAGGAAATGACAGAGAGAGAAGAGTAGTAGAGGCAAATATTGTTGAGCAGGAAGTAGAAAGGATTAGCAAGGGTGAAGTTAGGAGAGCTTTGAAGAGGATGCAGAGAGGAAAAGCGGGTGGTCCTGATGACATACTAGTGGAGGTATGGAAGTGTCTAGGAGAGATGGCAGTAGAATTTTTAACTAGGTTGTTCAACGAGGTCTTAGAGAGTGAGAGGATGCCTGAGGAATGGAGGAGAAGTGTTTTGGTGCCGATTTTTAAGAACAAGGGAGATGTGCAGAGTTGTGGAAACTACAGAGGTATTAAGCTGATGAGCCATACAATGAAGTTGTGGGAAAGAGTAGTGGAAGCAAGGCTAAGGGGAGAAGTGAGCATTTGTGAGCAGCAGTATGGTTTCACGCCAAGAAGGAGCACTACAGATGCAATATTTGCTTTGAGAATGTTGATGGAGAAGTACAGAGAGGGTCAGAAAGAGCTGCATTGTGTCTTTGTAGATTTAGAGAAAGCATATGACAGGGTGCCAAGAGAGGAGCTGTGGTATTGTATGAGAAGGTCTGGAGTGGCAGAGAAGTATGTTAGAGTGGTGCAGGATATGTATGAGAGCAGTAGGACAGTGGTAAGGTGTGCTGTAGGTGTGACAGAGGAGTTCACGGTGAAGGTGGGACTGCATCAAGGATCGGCTCTGAGCCCCTTCTTGTTTGCGGTGATGATGGACAGGCTGACAGAGGAGGTCAGACAGGAATCTCCATGGACTATGATGTTTGCGGATGACATTGTGTTCTGTAGTGAGAGCAGGGTGCAGGTGGAGGAAAGTCTAGAGAGGTGGAGGTTTGCTCTGGAGAGAAGAGGAATGAAGGTTAGTTGCAGCAAGACAGAATACATGTGTGTGTATGAGAGGGATCCAAGTGGAACAGTGAGGTTACAGGGAGAAGAGATAAAGAAGGTGCAGGATTTTAAGTACTTAGGGTCAACAGTCCAGAGCAACGGGGAGTGTGGAAAAGAGGTGAAGAAGCGTGTGCAGGCAGGTTGGAACGGGTGGAGAAAAGTGTCAGGTCTGTTGTGCAATAAAAGAGTACCAGCAAGAATGAAAGGAAAGGTGTACAGGACAGTAGTGAGACCAGCAATGTTGTATGGTTTGGAGACAGTTGCACTGAGGAAAAGACAGGAGGAAGAGTTAGAGGTAGCAGAGCTGAAGATGTTGAGGTTCTCTTTGGGAGTGACGAGGATGGATAGGATCAGGAATGAGTACATCAGGGGGACAGCACATGTGAGATGTTTTGGAGACAAAGTTAGAGAGGCCAGGTTGAGATGGTTTGGACATGTTCAGACGAGGGAGAGTGAATATATCGGTAAAAGGATGCTGAGGTTAGAGCTGCCAGGCAGGAGGCCGAGAGGAAGACCAAAGAGGAGGTTTATGGCTGTAGTGAAGGAGGACATGAAGGTAGTCGGTCTGAGAGAAGAGGATGCAGGGGATAGGGCTAGATGGAGGCAGATGATTCGCTGTGGCGACCCCTGACGGGAACAGCCAAAAGGAAAGGAGGAGGAGGGGAGTAATTGATGGTAATTTGTGGCTTAAATGATCAAATTTGTGTCCTCACTGTTCCTAGTGTTGTCTGGCATTCACAGATCACATGAAGATTTTTATTTAGTACATTTCCTCATCTCTCCCAAAAAATTAATGCATGGCTACATCACTGTGCAGTGCCACAGATTTGTGTTAATGACGTGGACTTTGTTTGTTCAAATAATTTATTATGTACACTGAAAAAAATGATGTGTTGGATTTACTTAAAATATATATGCACCATTTTTGCTTCACACTTTTAAGTAAATTCAACTTAAAGTAATTTTAAGTTCAATTAACAAGAAAACCTTTGTTATGCACTGAAAGAAATGATGTGTTGGATTTACTTAAAATATATATGCACCATTTTTGCTTCACAGTTTTTAAGTAAATTCAACTTGGAGTAATTAAGTAAAAGATAACCTTTGTTATGTGTTTGTGTAGCTCATTTACATTAACACAAGGTAATTCATGGAGTTGAATAAAACTGCTGTGCTTACACTGAACGTTCAATATCTTAAAATAAACAACACAGACAATTAGCACAAAATAAAGCATTTTTTTACTGTATTGGACAATGGTTACGATACTATGGTTTAAAAAAACATGAATAATGAATTGAGTACAGCTCAATAAGAAAAAATATCACTTCATTCAACAAAAGTTTACAAAAGGTTTTCAGACAGTTAGTACAAAAATGAAGCATTTGTTTGACAGATTGCAATGCTACATGCTACAGATTGCAAAGCTGCATGCTATAGATTGCAATGCTACATGCTACAGATTGCAATGCTACATGCTACAGATTGCAATGCTACATGCTACAGATTGCAATGCTACATGCTACAAACACTCGGACAAACTCGATGCTTGCAAACTTTTTTTTTTTTTTTTTTACCAAGTACTAACATTCGTAGCCATTAAAACATTCTGTTTAAAAAGTACCCCCTTGAGCACTTACGCAATAAATGAGTGTTAATGGATGTTAAAAAGTAAAACTCTAATATTTTGCTTCATTTATTTAAAGATTATTTGACAAAGTTTTCATCGTCTTCACCAAGTTGTGCTTCAGAAAATGGCTCCTTCACATCTTTCACCGGATATTTGCATGTCACGTGGCTCACAGTCATACTTCAAATTTTAAGTTGGGTTTACTCAACCTTAACCTAACTGTAACTGTAACTGACGTGACTCACGTTTTTTTGTTCACTTTATGCATACTCTTAATTTCACCTGGTAATTGACATTTTTGTGTTGAAAACACTAATGTATGTTAAGTAAGCTAAAATATTTCAAAAAATGAACGTTTTTGAGTTTAATCTATTTATATTTGTACGTAATGGTTGTTGAGCCAACGAATCATTTTTTTTCAGTGTACAGTGTACAGTTTATATGTATAATATAGTAAGGTGTATGTATATGCTTTTATTTCCCCACAGAAATGGATCGAAAAGGCATTTCTATAATCTTGTTTTACTCAGGTCAGTGTGTGGCCACAGTACATTTTATGCAAATTTGTGTTTATGGATTAGTCCTTAATTTTTAAGTTTTTTAAAACTGTCATGTGTCAAACTCGTGCATTAAGCTGTTAAACCATGAGTCATTATTGTGTTTTGCATGTAATCATATTCAGAGTCATTTCTTCTGTTCTGCTACACTATAATGTTTGATTAAGTCTAATTTTCCTGCTTTTCACAGTAGTATGTGGTATAGGAGCATATATTCCTCATCGCTATCACTTTGTAAATGAGAATAAAACCTGGAGTGAAGCTCAGACTTACTGCAGAGCGAAATACACTGATCTGGCCTCCATAAACAACATGGAAGAGATGATGAAGCTGAATCACAGACTGAAGAAGGAATCTGCAAAGCGAGCTTGGATCGGTCTACAGAGAGAGGGCACTGGGAAATGGCTGTGGTCTCTGGCAGATCAAACTTTCTACAAAGACGGAGACAATTACACAAACTGGAAAAGTGGACAACCAGACAACCAAGGGGGAAATGAGTCCTGTGTTGACATGGATAAATTAGGCTGCTGGTTTGATGCTACCTGTGACACGAAATTACAATTTGTGTGTTATGGAGGTAAATTTTACAGATACATGTTCATAAATGGCAATAATACTAAATGCTGTGTCACTACTGAAGTCTAATTGATCAGTGTTTATTGTTTTCCAACTTTACACTTTTATGTCTAGTGTTCTTTTATGGATTTTGCAGGAATAATTAGGAGAAATTACAAAGACAAAGTTCATGATGTAACTTTGTAAAATGTTATTTTATTGTTGTTTTTTCCCCCAGAAAATAAAACCGGCACTAATAAATACATAGTTATTAATGAGAAACAGACCTGGCTTGATGCTCAGACCTACTGCAGAGAGAAATACATTGACCTGTTCAGTGTGAGGAACAAAACTGAGAATGAGGAGGTCCTGGGAGTGATTCAAAATACAGTGGATAAAGGTGTTTGGATTGGTCTGTTTTATGACTTCTGGAAGTGGTCAGATGGGAGTAGTTCCTCATTCAGATACTGGAGCTCTGACCAACTGCATAATCCTAATGATACTGATAATGATAAGTGTGCTGCAGTGGATATGACTGAGAAGAAGAAGAATCTCACCTGGAATAATGTGAACTGCAACAAAAACTTCCCATTTATCTGCCACGAGAGTGAGATAAATTGCAATGATTCATCACTGCTTCTATTTATTTATATTTTTCAGTTTATTTTTCTCTAATACTTTTAATGTGTTGAAAGTACCACTATTTCTCCCCTTGTATTTCCAGATAAGCTGATCCTGATTAATAAGAATCTGACTTGGAAAGAAGCTCTGAGGCACTGTAGGAACCATCATCATGACCTGGTCTCAGTGCGCACTGAGGAGATGCAGCTCCTGGTGAAGGAAGTGGCTCAAAACGCCTCCACTGAACACGTGTGGCTCGGCCTGCGTCACAGCTGCGCTCTGGGCTTCTGGTACTGGGTGACTGGAGAGATGATCTGCTACCAGGACTGGGCCCTGGGGAACGGGATAGGGATCGAAGACTGCAGCAATGAGGAGAGAACCGGAGCAGTGCAGTCTGGAGGAAACCAGCAGTGGATCAGCCTGCCTCAGAGCTACAACCTCAACTTCATCTGCTCTAACTATGAAGGTTAGTCAGTGTGGTGTTTTCAAACATATGAAGGCTGAAGACAGGTTGTGGTCCATCGTCTGTAACCACCATCTGCAGATCTTCACCGATATCTCATTTTTATTTCTTATGAACAATTTTACTTCATTCTATCCAGATGTTTCTCCCCCCACATGTTTAATCCTATATCTAAGCCTTAAACTTGTATCATGTATTTTTTTTCCTCCCATTTTTCAATGTTATTCATGCAAATTGTACTCAATATGTTGTAGTTGTTTTCTTCATTAATAGAGTGGGGTTTGAGGTAAACAAGATGAAATGCAGTTACTTCTTTCATACTGTAATTAAAGTGTAAGCAGCTTTATAATATTTTAGGTTGCACATGCCTGTATAGACAAACAGTATAACACCATAAAGTCATAATTACAGCATGTATAGCTGTAACATCTGAATACATTAATGTTAAACATATTCATGATTCAAAATGCAATTTCTCTTGTTTAGTTCTCTATTTTTATTTTTTTCTCTTAAAATTGTCTATTTGCATATATGAATATATTACTGGTTATTTTTAAACTGTATTTTAAAAAAAATATCAGGGGTGGTGGTGTCTCTATACCTGTCATGTCAGATCATTTGACTTTTAATACATTAGAACATGGAGTGTAATGATTATTTGAATTAATTTCTCCAATAAAGTGAATATATTATTTTGACTTGAATAGTTTGTTGTGTGTTCATTTGCAAGAATAATGTATTTTCCAGTATAATAGAATAATAACTTTCCAGTTTCGGTTATTTTTAAGTGATGGTATGGAATAGTCCAGTTATGAAAGTCTATCTATGTGAATTGTTAGCTTAATGGGACATAATGTATGTATTTTAATTTCTAATACAACCTATACAATATTTCTAATTATAAATCTAGCTCTAAAATCATTAGACTATAGGTAGAATCCTGACTAAAATATCTTTAGTAGCCATCTACGAACACAACGTTTTCAGTAATGAGGTTAGGGATAGTGTGCGTCACCCCAAGAGACCTTTTAATCGTGTTACTTTCTCTGGTGTTGTTTTATGAAATTGATTCTGGAGGCCACCGAGGAACTCAACGGTCTCATTTCCATAATTCCCTGGCAGTTACGAGACACTAAGCCCACAAAGATCTGATAATAGGGCAATGTTACACTATGCTAGTACAGATAATAATGTCACAAAACATGTCACTTCTGAGCAAACAGTGAAAATGATTTCACCCCCCCCCTCGATACAATCAAGAAACGTAGCAATGACAGGACCCAGGTGGAGACAGGACTAGAAATGCACATGGTCAGGCAATCTTGTGACATAAGCAAAATCACATTACCCTTAGAACCACACTGTGCACTCTGAGTGGGAATTTGAACCCCCCTACTAACACTCCTGACATTATATATATATCAATTATACTATTATATTATCTGTCTATAGAGATAAGAACTCTAGCGTGCACTGATTGACGCCTCCACTCCCACTTCATTCTCATTCGAGTGCCACTTCTTGCTTGGAACCCACTGTGCCTAAGCTGCAGCTAATTAGCACGCAAAATAAAGTCAACAAACATTTCCATTAGCCGCGGTGTCATTATCAAAACAATTAAGCATCCGAGGAATTGATAAGGGGCATCAGGTGGTATGAAGCGACAGTCGAGTACAGCCTCTCACTGCAAGTGAATGTGTGTGTGTGTGCGTGGGTGTGGGTGTGCGTGTCCATGCATACATGATTCATACACCAAGAACCCTTTACTGCTTTATTGGATTTGCCTCCTGCATCTCCACTGACACAATAGTGATGCTAGCACTATAGCGATATGCATGATGGTAGTTTGCTGAGAACGCACAGTCAACTCATGTTAGTTATACTAAGAACGTGTGATTACATCGTTGCAGCTCTGCTAAGATTAGCCTCATTCGAGTGCCAATTCCTGCTTGGATCCCACTGTGCCTAAGCTGCAACTAATTAGCATACTATCTTTTCAAAATAAATTCAACAAACATTTCCATTAGTCACGGTGTCATTAGCAAAACAATTAGGCATCCGAGGAATTGATAAAACGCATCAGGTGCTACGAAGCCCCGGTTGAGTACAGCCTCTCGATGCAAGTGTGTGTGTGTGTGTGTGTGTGCTTCTTATCTTCTCTTTATGCAGTTAAAGTCCATTACATTCCCATTTTTAACCCATTCCACTTTGTCATGATCAGTTTCAAAGCCGACACGTTAAAACTGTCATTTCCACGTTAGGTCTCTCCGTAATCCTCCCGATTTGATCGAACAGCGCATTCTGCTTTCTCCCGAAAGCTCTCTGTAATGTCCCTGCACTTCTCCTCAACCTGAAAAGCAGGAGTGTAATTTAGACGAGAGCACAGGGATGGAAGCACTCGACACTTCTCTCATCTCCTCTTCATCCTCTCTGCATTTCTCTTTCTGTGGACAGACAATGTGAGTAATGAAACGGATCAAAGGATCGGTAGGACGGTGAGAGAAGGTGGTAATCACTGTGGTGTGCTAATATCGCCATCTCGTTAGCCTTCTGTGTCCTCTGACAGAAAAAGAGAAGAGAGGACAGGCTGAGCACCGGCATTAACACAATTACCGCTATTCAGCAGAAATCAGTACTTCATTACTGCTTTAGAAGTTATTTAGATGAAAATATTCTGAATACAGTTTATGTTAAAGGTTGAGTTTAGATTTTGGTCTTATAGTGTGCATACAGTATTTGTTGTCTTTGAATAGCTGAACACATTTCTGATCGGTTTTATGGGTCTGACATGGTAAGATGGCATTATCTGCATAAGATACTGTTTTTTAAGATACAAAAACACTTTATTTTGAGGGTTAGCTCTACTTTTTTTTTTTTTTTTTTAGATTTTTATTCATTAGAAGTTCATAAAAAAAAAAAAAATTATATTACAGAGAAGAATTTTCTGTGTCGGAAAAGCTACACCTCAAAACGCTGACACTGGAGACTCCTTCCATAAACAAACTTGTTCTTACAGAAAACTTCGCCTTATCTACAATTAACATTGTTCTAAAAAATGATGATAAAACATACTGAGCCGTGTTATTAACTTTACAGGAGCTGGAATTTTAGTCAAGCCACAGGCTTTCATAGAAATTAGCTTGCGAATGCTGATATTTCATCTTTCCTGCGTAAAATATGGATGAAATTATAACACAGGGTAGCCCGGGGATGTCTTTATTGATACTCAGAATGCATTTTGTCAGATCAGCAGAGAGAAAAGAGCAGCTGGAACGTCACAATTATTAACTGCGGGGAATGTGGTATAAACACACGGAATGTTCCGGCACCAGATGGTTCTCGGTAATTGGAGTGACAACGCACTTCCAATGACGGGTAACACTCTTAATAAAGCATGAGGAAGGAATTAATGTCAGTTGGAGTTTTATTTCTTTTTGAAATGGACCGTTTCATTTTGCTATTTTGATTGCAATTTTATTATTTATTACGTTATACGGTGAGTTTGCCCGTTTGCACTGATCTACTAATTCATAAATGGGCATAAACATAAAGAGTTCTGATCTCTGAGATTTCCCCTTCACACCACACTATAGTTTGGAAAATAGAGGATGGAACAGAGGACTTGGACTTGGAGTCAAAGCTTAGAGGCACAGGACTTTTTGGTGTCCATCATAAAACATATTCTTGAGCATTGGCGGTACGTAATATTGGTGGCTCAAGGATGGAGATCCACATTAGATGAAATATAAGTATTTTGTGCTACGAACTCAGGAACTTATACAGTCATGTGAAAAAATAAGTACACCCCATGGAAATTGTTGGCTTTTTTAAATACACATATTTGGAGTAGCAAACATTTGATCCTCCTTGAAACAGTGCTTATTAATAAAGTTGATACACTATCAAATGATAGATTTTGTAGTCATTTTCACATTTTAAATGAACAATAAAACAGATCAAGAAAAAGTAAGTACACTCCTACATTTATCACACCTTCAAATCCATAAAATTAGAATCAGGTTTTCAAGATTGGGTGCCAGTGATTAGAACCTGTTTAGGGAGTGCAGGTGGAACCTGTATTATTTATACCCCTCTCATATCTAGTGTCTGGTGTTCCCTTTACTATTGAGCTGTGTGGTGTCATCATGCCAAGATCTAAAGACTTCTGTAAGGCCTTCAGAAAAAAGTTTGTGGATGCCTATGAGTCTGGCAAGGGATTTTAAAAGATCTCCAAATTATTTTAAATACCACTGTACATTCCACTGTAAGGAAAATAATCTACATTTTAGTGTAAATGGCGCAGATTTCAAACGACTGCCAATTTGTCCAGGACTGGCTGTCCCAGCAAATTCAGCTCAAGAGCAGACTGTCTGATGCAAAAAGAAGTTTCCAAGAACCCCAAATATCATCACAGGATCTGCTAGTAAGCTCTGCAACTGTTGGTGTCAAAGGACATGCTTCTACAATCAGAAAGATTGCACAAATGTGACCTGCATGGGAGGCCTGCCAGGAAAAAGCCTTTGCTGTCTAAAAAGAACAGTAAAGCAAGACTTCAGTTTGCCAATGAGCATATAGGCAAAGACCAGGCCTTTTGGAATAATGTGCTCTGGACAGATGAATCAAAGATAGAGTTGTTTGGCCACAGTAACAGCAGACATCATTGGCACAGACCAAAGACAGCTTTTCAGGAGAAGCACCTCATACCAACTGCGAAGCACGGTGGTAGAAATGTTATGGTTTGGGGTTGCTTTGCTGCATTCATTGATTAAACTATGAATTCTGCATCATAACAAATTGTGCTTGAAGATAATGTGAGGCCATCTGTCCGAAAGTTGAAGTTGAACCAAAAGTGGACCTTTCAACAGGATAATGATCCTAAGCACACTAGCAAATCCACCAAGGAATGGCTCAAAAAGAAGAATTTTAGGGTTTGGCATGGCCTAGTCAAAGCCTGGATTTGAATCCCATTGAAATGTTGTTGAGGGATTTGAAACGGGCAGAACATGCAAGAAAACCCTCAAACATCTTGCAACTAAAAGAATGTTGCATGGAAGAGTGGTCAGAAAATTCCAGCAAGCCTGGTGGACATTTATGCAAAATGCCTACAAGAAGTTATTACTGCTAAAGGGGGCAATACTAGCTTCTTAGGTTTTCCACAGAAGAAGATCACATCTATTGATAGTTCTGTTGAATAAATGATTGAAAAAGCTAATTTTCCTTGTGGTTTTGTTCAAGTATATCAGCTTTATTAATAGGCACTGTTTCAAAGAGGATCAAATGTTTGCTTGTCCAAATATGTCAAAAAAGCCAACAATTTCCATGGGGTGTACTTATTTTATCCACATGAATGTAGATCTTTAGTGATAGATTGTACAGCTTTAAATGTGAGTCGAGGACTGGACAAGCGCCTCAGGGTTCTACATCAGATCCGGTTCTATTGTATTCTTCTCACAGATGGAGGGGAGTGTTAATGACCTTTTCTCCCTCCCTCCTATCTCCTCTGTGCATCAGAGTCATTGTTCTTCCTCTTCATCCTCTGTAGGTCACTGTTTTTTAATTCCTGGCAGGCCGTTTTCTCACCATTTATGGTAATGGTGGATTAAAATGCAATTAACGCAACCTTTGTGAGAGGAGAAGGTCTTTAGGGTTTGTTGGATTGGCCATTAGACATACTGATTGATTTTGAGGACATTCATGACGCTAAAGGTGATCGCAGACTCCAACTGTTTGAACAACAGTCAACTGATGTTAATTAAAGGAAGGAGAACAGTGCTGGATGGTCTTACAAGGTTTAGTATTTGTGCATGCAAAGGTTTTCGCCAAGGAATTGATTCGGTTTACAGATTCCTACAGAACTGTTTATATGCCTCGGTATAAAATCATGTTAAATGTAATCCGACCCAAAGTCAACACTGTCGAAACAATTACAAAAAATAATTAGTCAACATCAACAATAATGGTTGTTTTTCTTCTTTTCAACGGGTTATTAAATGGATTATCTAGCTTGGACACAATTTTCATTTAGATTGGCCTCAAACAGTTTACTCAGTTCCGACAGAGGTGTGTTTATATATTAACTTATGTTACTGTTCCCATTGTCCTTTCCATAACCCTACTTCGGATCTCTGCCAAAAGATTTCAGAGTTTTTATTATGAGTACGATTTAAAATGGATTACTCCTGGAGTGCAGTCAGTGGATCAATAGACACGGTGAATACAATAATGCCTGATTTAGCTAATATTATCCTCCATGTCTTCCAAAAAAAAAAAAAAAAAGGATTAGAAATCCATATTGTGCTCAATGTTTAAGCCACTAATATAACGTGTTCCTCTGGGCTAATTAAATAAACAGTACATTGATTAACTAGCCTCATAAGCCAGATTTCCGGACTTCGCTACAGCTAGAGCTAGAGCTTTAACTTTTTTAAAAAGTCCTGAATATTCCACTCAGTGGAAATATAAATGCATCTTCAGTTAACTGTATCCTGGTCAGGGCCACTGTGAACCCAGAGCCTATCCCGGGAACACTTGGTGTTAAGCAGGGACATACCCTGGACACCATTTATGTACTGACATGTTCTTGGGAGGTGGAAGGAAACCAGAGAAACCTAAAAAAAAAAAGACACAAATGTTGGAAAAGCAGGCAAAACAGTAACTTGAGCTCAGGATTGAACCCTGGAGTTGTAAGGCAGCCTCTCTGCTATATTTTTCCTAGTGATTTTTTAAGGAACACTTTAGAATGAAACAGCAATCAAAAGCCTATTCTCAGAAGCACTTCCGATGAAGCACTGAGATCGAACAGCAGGCTATTTCTGACTGACAGCTCCAGAAGAACGAAGTGCTGCTATGTAAAAAAAAAAAAAAGAAAGAAACCACTGTGCATCTATTGCGTTTTCACCTAACAAATTAGGCCAATAGCAAACCAAATTTATTCTGAAGTAGCAATGCAGCTGGATAGAGACATTTATTGTCCATTTCCTCTTTTTCATTCTTTGTCCTCTTAGCTATGATTATTGGAGTGTAGCAGACCAGGAGTATAGAGCACAATATCTCTATTCTACAGTTTCATTCAATGAGGGATGCAGCTTCATTCACAGAATAGGAAAAGGCACTGGACCTGAAAAAAAGGTGCTGTTCAAAGTAGTTTTGCAATGAAACAGCCAGCAATAAAACAGTAGTTTGGGTTTTGACAACGGTGAAGATGATTTGGTTTAATTACCATAAATGCGAAATATAATTCCTGATGGTCTTCCTGTAGATATTGTAGCAGTATTGTCAGTTTTTCCACGTTGAAAAAATATGTGATCGCGTGCAGAAAACCCGTGGAAGTGAATTTCACCATAGGCTCTTAAATTATTGTCGGGAGAAAGTCACATCTGAAACATGACACCGCATGACCTACATGGGAAAAGTAATCATGGGGAAATAAATTATGTGTATAAAAAAAAACATACGTGAAAGCAAATTAACTGTGATCACACAATTACGTAGGAAATTAATGCAGCTTTCTGGGAAGTGGGAAGTCAGAATATGGAGTCACGTCATTTACAACTTCCAAGCCTTCAAGCTACAAAGTTGGAGAAAAACAAAAACATGAACGCCTCCATGTGTGTCATTTCTTACAAACAATATAGCCAGCTAACTCTGATGAGTGATGTATATTTACGTCCTCAGAACAGAACAGCTCACTGAACTGTGCAGAGATGTCATTTTAGTAGAAGATAAAGACGTGCTAGAACTCTACGAGTGGATAAGAGTAAAGTATCAAAACAATCTCTTTCGCATTCAGGATTAATCATAAAACACTTTGTACTTGCCATCCAGTGAGAAATCAAGGCATCCATGGTTAGCCAATAATAGGTGTGTGAACGAATTTCATTTGACATGCTGAAAGGAAAATGAGCTCTGGGTGTATGACATGGCATACAAATATTATCATCGCTGTATATCAGAGAAGAACAGAATTAAATTAATCTAGGCGAGTGAGCAGAATAAAGACGATGTGAGAGTTCTTTTGTCTTTCTCTCTCCGCAGAATGCATCAACGCCATGAAGAGACAGTATAATTATCCTAGTTATCATATTTCTCTCTCTACAGCTGGCACGGAGCCCATCTATTTATCATATTTAACACATGTACACTCTCTGACTAGCTGTTGCTGAGAGTTAGGATGTGTGTTGGTGTGTATATAACAACGTGCCAATTTCAGTTGTTCAATGAAGCTTCACATTCTACACATTTGTGGAGTAAAAGGTGGAGTGAAAACACCTTCCTTTCTCTAGGCAGTGCAAACTACTCGCCGATATTATGTGAATATTCACCTGAAGCAAGATGATTAGGAGTTTGGATGAGTGAAAGCCATTTGATATTAATACCATACAAATCATATCACTGTATGTAACAGATTAAACAGACCTACACTAAAACGAGTACTCAGAGCTGATTTTATTTGAGAGAAATTACAACCCCACCCCCAGAAAACTTGGATTTTTTTTCTAAAATGCAATAAAAACAAAAATCTGTGATTTGTCAAGTCTCTTGAAACTTGACAAAAGTATAAAGAAAAGATATTCAAAGTTTTCACTGACCAACTTAATTGTATTTTGTAAATGTAAACAAATTTAGAATTTGATGCCTGCAACGAAGAATGATCTATTTATTGTTCTTGCTACGCATAGTCTTTGGAGTTGCTGCATCTCATTTCACTGTGCCTTTGTACCTGCTACAAATGCGCATCTGACAAATAAACCTTGCTAAAATATCATTTTCAATTTTAAACTGATGTGCAAATAATTCAATAGGCAAGCAAGGTGGTTTGTATTATTACATTATCATCATTCGAGAATTAACGGTACGCAAACCCCTGATTCTGATCAATGGTGGTCATATATTAATTGGACACTTAGAAATCGAATCATATTGTATCACAGTAGGTTCAGTAGCATTGCCAAATATTGAATCACTGCCTTAAAAATGAAAATCATATCACTTGATGTTGAAACCTGGGATTTACACCCATACTGGACACTACATATGAAATGGTTAACTGCAGTGTCCCATTCAATTAACATAACCTCATGCTGCATTCATGGGTATGTAGTAAGGTTTGTGATGCTGCTAGTTTATTCATGTTTTGCATATATATATATATATTCTTTTTTAACTTTAGCCACTTGTCTCACTTACTTGTTTGGAGCCACATCCAGAAAATGCCTTGGATCGATTATCAGTTTCAAATCGTTTTATTTCTTTACACCAAGTTTTCATTTTTTATGAGTGCTATTTTTAGCAGACACCAGTCTTCAACCAGGTTCAAGGCACTAGGTCTAGGATTTGTTCTTTGATTTGTCTCTCTTGGGGAACCCTCAAGGGTGTTATTTAGAAATCAGAGCTAAAAACTGTCCAAAGAACCAGTGAGGACACAAGGGATAGTATTTACATCAATACAACCTCCTACACACTTAATAATTAATGCTGTATATCGCCTTATTGATGATAACAAATTTTGAACAAAAAATGTAGAGGAGATATGTAAATGTTTTCTTGAGAGAGAAAAAAACTGTAGTAATGTCTGTAAAATAAAACTAAAATAATAAACAGAAATGTCTCCGCTCATATGGATGTCACGTCAATGGCAGAATCAGCATCGCACTACAATTCCCGAAATGCCTACAGAAATGGCCTCTGCATGGGTTTAATAAGAACTGCTTACAAAAAAAAGAAAGAAACACAAAAATCACAGGCATATGTTTGAATCTCAGTTTCTCAGTGGCAGTTGTATACAATTTGCTTGGGTTTTTTTTAAAATAGGGACAATGCCAGTGTTCTATTTACCTCTGTCTACTGTTTTGTTAAGATATGTTACATATATTTTTAAGTAAAAAAATACATATAAGCATTACAGCTTGTATCGCAAAAAAATCTGCCTTTTTGTTCTCTGTTCCTTTTAACTGCATAAACTCAAACATTAAGAGATTAATCGGGAAAAAAAGACAGAATTGTGATTGCATGCCTTCATCCAAATAAATTTTTTTAGATAAAAACTGAAATGCACCATGCGATGGACTGGCATCTCATACAGGGGATATGCTTCAGATCCAGCATGACTCTGACTAGGGTAAAACGGTTACGGAAAATGAATGGATGAACAACGTAAACTGAATTAATTTGTAATAATAAAACTTTTTTGCTAAAAATGTATAGAATAGAAGAGTATCAACACCCCTCTCACCCCTTACCCAAAGCACACAGTTAATTCTGCTTTCATGGATGTAAAGCAATCGTCAATCCCAGGAGTGTCAGTCTCAGGAGTTACCTACCTGTTTCCCAACTGATGTGTGCCTTCCTGTAACACATTGGGACTTCGGAGAAGTTTGAGGATCCGTGTGCTGGATGTGTTTAAGGTGACAATCCAATCCAATCCAATCCACCATCAAAAAGAAAAATAAAGGTCATACAGAGCATGAAACATGAACACAATGGGCAAAACCCAAGGTGTAGGTCAATTATAAATAAGAACCAGTGGTGTAGTCTGGGCCATACGCACATATACATACTTCTAAGGATACATACTTACTTCTAAGGATCAATATTAGCATACACCCTCAGTATACCCACTTTTTTTGCTGTTTCAGAAGTCCCTAATCTACTCTTGTGTTAGCTTCCCATTTAACAAGTATCACGTTTTTGTTTTGTTTTTCCGTGAAACTCGCGATTCTTTGTTGTAATTGGTGCATTTTTATTTGAATTCCACCCTTCTTTGTCCCTGACAACCACAGTCAACCGCCATCACTGCTGTCACTGACTGAAGACATTGTCCCACTGAAGCAGTCAGGTAAAATTAAAAAAGTGCTTGAATTGTACTGCCTACATGGGGCCTAAAAAATCAAAAGCCCAAGGTCTCTCTTCCCAGTTTGATCTGAACCTTAAAAATGTAAGCCTGTATAAAGTGGGAAGATAAGGATGAGGAAGGAGGAGAGAGGAAGATGCACCCATACCACCAATAGCACATAGTTAATTCTGCTTTCATGGATGTAAAGCAATCATCAATCTCAGGAGCGTCAATCTTAGGAGTTACCTACCCATTTCCCAACTGATATGTGCCTTCCTGTAACACAGTGGGACTTGGGAGAGGTTTGAGGATCCATGTGCTGGAGATGTATGGGGTGACAATCCAATCCACCACCCAAAAGAAAAATCAAAGTCATACAAAGCATGAAACACGAACACAGTGGGCCAAATCCAAGGTGCATTCAAAAAATTATGCAAAAGAAATGACTGGATACAAAGCTCAGAACATATGTACACTCAAGAGTTGGCAAGACTTCGAAATGAATATTAGTTCAGGCTTGTTTTATATAGTGTGCAAACAGGAAATGCCTGTCAATTAGTTCAGTACTCAAGGAGGTGGATCTCAGCTGGGTAAAAATTGTAATGTGACATTTTTTATTTTATTTTATTTTTTTAAAGGTATTTTTTAACAGTGAACTAGAGGTGAACTAGAGTGATCTGAAACTAAAGGGTGTTGTTACTTTTTATGTAACTAACAAGATTGTATCATTTAAAAACTTGAAAACAGACAACCACGTATTGTTAATAGTCATAAATTCAAAAATCTGTTTCTATCATCATTTACAGTATCTCACAAAAGTGAGTACACCCCTCACATTTTTGTAAATATTTTATTATATCCTTTCATGGCACAACACTGAAGAAATGACACTTTGCTACAATGTAAAGTAGTGAGTGTACAGCTTGTATAACAGTGTAAATTTGCTGTCCCCTCAAAATAACTCAACACACAGCCATTAATGTCTAAACCGCTGGCAACAAAAGTGAGTACACCCCTAAGTGAAAATGTCCAAATTGGGCCCAAAGTGTCAATATTTTGTGTGGCCACCATTATTTTCCAGCACTGCCTTAACCCTGTTGGGCATGATAAAATAACGTATGTACAAATTATGTCGCAATTAATATTAAAGCACTTTCTTTATCTACTGTAATTCTCCCTCGAGAAACACACACACACAAACACACACACACACACACACACATACACACACACACAAACACACACACACACACACACACACACACATCCTTATCAGTTATAATGACCTCACACTAATATACAGTGTGATGCGACTGCCAAGGAGTTATGAAAATGAGATGCTTGTTCACCTCAGTGGATGCCGGAATTGTTTGCATAAAACTGCATGTGAAAGTAACATGAGCAGAGGGTCAATAGAGGTGAAACACTATCTATAATACAGATAGATTGCACATAATACATAAATTGCACACATCGGTATTCAGACCTCAGGCATAACTACAGACTAAAGCACTGCTCGGGCAGAGTGCCAAAAACAGAGGCGTGTCACAATTATGCATGATACGCATGGCTGTGAAGCTCACACTACAGTGTATAGGATTTGTTCTATGATACATGCTAATCAAAACCATGAGTCAGGGGGAAAAATATCCTGTATATTCTGCCAAATGCCAGTGCAGATACAGTAGATCAAAATTTATGTCCACAGTGTTTATTCTTGTCAGAGAAAAGTAAAGTATGGGTCAATCCATCTCAAGTAGTTCAATAATTGTAAAGGTGGTTGCTTGACCATTTAAATTTTTCTAAAAAAATATCTTTTTTGAGTAATTATCTCTATGTATTGGCATTTCAAAACCACCATTTGTTTTATTTATTTATTTATTTATTTATATTTTATTTTACTACTTACTTTTATTAACCATGGCAGCCATGACAACGCATTTTGGTTATACAGCTGTTTACGGAAACCTCAGTATCTCGACTTTAAGATACAAATCTGAAATTTTCACAGAAATAAGTCCTCTATAGTAACATTCTGCTGTGAA
This sequence comes from Cranoglanis bouderius, assembly GCA_023630585.1. Taxonomy (NCBI): domain Eukaryota; kingdom Metazoa; phylum Chordata; class Actinopteri; order Siluriformes; family Cranoglanididae; genus Cranoglanis; species Cranoglanis bouderius. The sequence goes on from CM042552.1 coordinate 19,228,269, forward strand.
TATTGTGAGTCTGAGATTCCACTGGTTACAGAGCTAGGGCTAGTAGAAAATGCCTACTTTATTCATGCATTTTGAGAAACGAACAGATGTAATATAAGCACAACAAATCATACAAATGAACAGTATTTCACAGTACTTATACTTCTAATTGACTGGCAACAGTGAAGCATGATCTATCACAGGGTTCTTCAAATCTGCAGAGTTTAGCTCCATCCTCCAAACTTACCTGCCTGTAATTTTCTAGTAATCCTGAAGACCTTGGTTAGCTTGTTCAGGTGTGTTTGATTAGTGTTGGAGCTAAACTCTGCAGGACAGTGGACCTCAAGGGCCAGATTTAAAGAACGCTGCTCTATCATGTTGGTACAGGTGTACAGTTGGTATGAGTGAATAGATTTTTTCCAAATATGGAATTACAGTGTTCAGTTGGATGTTTTACTAATGAACATTGTCATAAACAGAGCTGTGGAAACATAAACGGAACTGAGCTATAGTCACTTTTAATGATTTTATCACAGGAGAAATGACACCACAGCTCTGTTTATGACACTGTTCATTTGTAAAACACCCCTGTACAACACTGTACAGTAATTCAATATTTGGATAAAATCTGTTGTATGTCAATCATAAACATAATTACTGTAAAGTACTGTTCGTTTATATTATTTGTTAGGCTTCATTTCTCAAAATGCATGAATAAAGTAAGCTTTCCCCCCAGATTTCTACTAGCAGAATGCTACTATAGAGGACTTATTTGTGTGAAAATTTCAGGTTCGTATCTCGTCCCCCAACAGAGATACTCAACCCAAATTGAGGGGAATTTTTAAAAAATTGCACTTTCTTGCCCCCTAAATAAAAATAAGAGAAGTCTCAAACCTGAAATGTTCTGCATGTACACTATACTTACCTAGGTACCCCCTAAAAAAAATTAAGACTGAGACTCGAACCCTTCCCATTTTAAATTGACCCTAAAAGTGGAACTGTGAGCAGTCTTGAGCATTACATTTGGACTTAAGTTCTAAGTCGAAGCAACAAGAATGTGCAAAACATTTATATATGTCCATGTCCATGCACAAAATTCATCAGTCTCCTTTATTTTCAAATTAGCGACTCGATAACAACAAATCTTGTTGTTGTTGTTTTTTTTTTTTGAAATTTTGAGATGGGCTTTTTCTTACTTGAGCACTTTTTTTTTTTTTTTTCCTGAAAGCATTAGGGATGATGGTTATTAACATAAAGTCCGGATATTTAACATAATATTTTTGAATTTCAGCAAAAAAAAAAAAATTAAGAATTTGCATCATAACATTAGCATACAATATTAGCTATGTTGTAAGTAAATCGGTTTCAAAGATTTACTTACATGGGACATAAATATAGGTCTCTCTCTCTCTCTCTCTCTCTCTCTGTGTGTTTGTGTGTAATGTGCCTGTGAAACCAGGAAGATTACAGCACTATTCCTACTAGACATCTGTTCTGTTCATTGATTTACGCTGATTGTCTGCAGATATGAAATGCTTTTGGACAGAGTGTGCTTAAATTCATTCTGCCTGACTCAGCTTTTGCACATCATATGCCACATTCACACATTTTCTCAGATACTGATGTAGAAGCAAAACAGCTATTATATAAATAATGTTATCATTATAAATACATTTTTACACACTATACATTATGACAGGGTTATTTTAACATTAAAATAAACACAAGTGACATTTATTCATCTCTCTCTCTCTCTCTCTCTCTCTCTCTCTACAGCAGGTGCGCTTACTTCAATAACACTCCTCTCGAGGCCAAGCGCCTTCTTTCCAGCCAATCATAGAGGAGAGTGGGCGTGATTATGTAAATTAGGAGGCGGTTCCTTTCTGAGGTAAAGTTGTGTGAGTGCAGTTTTAGCAGCGCGGCTAACAGCCAAAGAACGCGGACACCGAGTTAGGACATGAGGACATGACGAAGAGAAATAAACTCATATTTACTCCCAGGACAGAGTTACACCGCGGATTTATTCTCAACATGTGATTTTTTGGAGATAGGGACGGGAAAAAATGAAGGCGCCTCGTCTTGTTCAGTGTTTTGTGCTGGCGGTTGCTGTCATCCGGACGAGTCGCGCGCAGGCAGGTAAAAACAAACAAACAAACAAACAAAAACCTTCAGACCCAACTCTAACTCTAAACAAAACGGCGAATTCACCTTCATATTAATATGAAATATCTAAATATTCACTTATTGATATCCTTCAGTCCTGTGTGTGTGTGTGTGTGTGTGGACGACAGGCGTCTAGCTCGTGCGTAAAAGGAAATTTTTGGTTCGTCTCCGTTATCCTCATTCAGTTGCGCGCGCACGCACGCACGCACACTTGGTCTAATTCTCCTTCACACACACAAATCTGTCACTGCTTGTAATAAAAGTACTGCGTAGTGACTTCGAGTTCATTTTATTTGGTCGTTGAAAAGTCTTGGGGCTCGGCTGTAGTGAAGAGAAAAAAAGTGTGTAAAGGTGTATAAATGTGTGCACGTATGATATGTGGTGAATATTCCACATTGTATTAAGATGAACGCTTGTGGCATGTTGAGTAATAATGTAAAATATATTATTAGGTGTAGTGCACTACGGAGAAGGAATGCTTTTTTTGCTGTATGAGCTGGATGGTGGAGGCTCCGTGAACTCTGTAGTGCACCTCCTGTAACGTGATTGAGGGGTTGAGAAAACTGCTATCATTTCTTTTTCTCTTTTTCTGCATGCGGTCCTGCCATGACGTTTACATCGGGAGGAAAAGCACCGGCGGTTGAGGGCGAAAGAGAAATCACAATATTGAACATCTCTGAATGAACACACACACACACACACACATTCTATCTCCGTTTTGAAGGCCAATCTGTGCGCTGTGTACTTTGTTTACTGTAGTGTAAGCTACTGTCGCTTTAGGTCCAGACGGCATTGCATTGTTACTCTGTGCTCTTGTTTCACTTCCTGGAATTCTGCTTTTGGCATGTCATTATTTGGGTGATGGTGTCACGATTGGTGCAGCGCCGAGTATTTCCGCTTCACAGCCCCAGGGTTCGATGCGTGAGGAGTTTCTGTGTCCAGGTTCTCCAGTTTCCTCCCACCTCCCAAAAACATGTTGGTGTGTAGAACCTCACAGCATGTTTTACCTAACAGGTGTGTGTGTGTGTGTGTGTGTGTGTGTGTGTGCATGGTGCTATGAATTTAATCCAGGGTGTTGTCCCGCTTCTCTGCCAGTGTTCCCGGAATAGTCTCCTGATCCACCGCCACCCTGACTGAAGATGAAGATGATTCAAGCTTGACTGGGATTGTTCTGAGGGTTAGTCTGGTCCTGAAGTGCGGTGCAGTGTGTACGTGTGCGATTGTGTGCTGAAGTTCAGGACCAGATGAATGAGGGGAGTCGTGTAAACTGAGACTGGGGGCTGCCCGTCGTTCTGAAATGGAGTCTCGCTCTCTCTCTCTCTCTCTCTCTCTCTCTCTCTCTCTCTCTCTCTCTCTCTCGTTTGTCTGTCTGTCTCTCTCTCTGTATTGCTCTTTCTCTTTTATCTCTCTCTTTCTCTCTTGCGGTCTCTCTCACTGTCCATCTCTGTATCGCTTTCTCTTCCTGTGTATTTCCGTCTCTTCCTTTATCGCTCTCTTGTTCACTCTCTCTACCTCTCTCCCTCTGTCTTTTCCTCTGTCTCTCTCTGTCTCTCTCTCACCCTGTCCTGCTCTCTCTCTCTCTCTCTCTCTCTCTCTCTCTCTCTCTCACTGTGTTAGATGGTGCGAATAATCATGAGAACTTAATGAAGTATGTCGTCATATTTTTAGCCACTGAATGTTCACTTGTCTGGAGAATCGCATAACAAGAGTAAACATGTCTAGTGCACTATTAGAAAATGTGCCGTCGCTTTATTCCACTACCGAGGGGATTCAAAGGATCCTATTGAAGATGTTTGTCTTTGCACATTTCTCAAATGACAGCACTCCAAATATAGATGTGTTGATATGGGATTGTGTTTTTAACCCCACCGCCACACACTCTCGCAATTATTCTGACAACCCTTGCTTTCTAATGACATTAATAGGTCCTAGTTTCCAAAAAAAGAATGACTAAAGCCCAATTTACACCAATCGCAGCACCACGTATTTTAATTAACGTGGTCTTTCTTTGTCCAGAGAGCTTCGTATCTGACCTCCTTCTCCGGCTCTCATGAAGGTTACAAACGAATGAACTTTGTAGGTTTTATTTCCCAAAATCGAAACAAAGAAAGCGGTTACTGAAGACAAAAGAAAAAATGAATCAGCAAATAAACAAACTAGTGAAGCCCAATTTACAGCAAATGCAGCCACGCTGTGTCTAATACACTCCTATATTCATAAACATGACCTTTGAACTCAAACTTCTGCTTCCTTTGTCCATGCTACGTATATGAACACCTGTTCCAGCGCCTTTTATTTATTTTTTTTTTAATCCAAGTCCCAATGCACACCTCTAGAGGGAGCTGAATGCCACTCGGCATTATTCTAACGCATAATAGCAGCATGTTACATCAAGAGGGTAAACACCAGGACAAATGTAACCACGTCGACTCTGGGGGTTTATGTTAAATCTGTTTAATTCCCTATGTAGCACAGCTCTTTGCACATGTAGCTGTGTAGGACGCTGAATGGCTACATAAGGCACATTTTTCCTCTCTGGAGATCATTTCATTTCACAAAAATAATGCCTTTCACCTTCGTTCACACTGCTTGATTCTGGCGTCTGCTTTAACATGACATTTTTGAGTGAATACTTGTCTAATCATCCATCTGTGTGGTCATGCCATCATCATCATCATCATCTGTGTGTGTGTGTGTGTCTGTGTGTTTCAGTGCCTTGAAGGAGCAACAGAAACCTCATTGCTGTTGTTTCCTTAAATTTGAAGGAACATGAAGCTCCGGGGGAAAAGGTGGAGGTGATGGTGTGTGACCTCGGCCTGGCTGCTTGTGGTGGATACACACACCTGCTTTTAACAATCCTGCCAAACGATGTCTCGTTTAAATCATTTTTCATTCCCTTTCCACTATCACATTGTTCTCACCTCTTTGTGTTCTTATTTATATTTTTTTAGTTAATATATTTTTCTTTTCTCCATGCATTTTATCATAAACCTGCCTTAGGAAATACATGCCTCTTAATCTTTCTTTGGCTTTTTCTCATCCCTTGTTCTGTGTCGTTTTGCTCTTGATCCTTAGACGAAGCTGTAAATAATAATGGAGGATCAGACACACAAAGAGAGAGGGAGTGAGTGAGAGAGAGAGAGATCTTCAGGTGCCACAGTTGTAAAGTATGTAAGAGGATGATGGAGGACTGCTGAGAATAGGTGCTACATGATTGAATTTTGAAATCAGTAGGTTTACTCGCTGTTCTCTCGCATATTACAGCGGGATCAGAAAGCATCACGTGCCTGTCAACCTGCAAGGCCGATTCCGATGTAGACGTTCAGGAAACATAATTACCATCTTTCATCAACCATCTGCTACTGTGTCTGTCTCGTTTAGATAATTAGGACAACAAGTCCTCAGGCTGGACTGAGATTTGCACAATTCCATCCAGGAAAATTGAGAAGAAGTGAACAGAGCAGTGGGAGAGGCAGTGCCAGAAGTTATACTCTAGAGATTAGTGGAGTGATTAGTGGAGAGATTATGGGAAATTTGATATGTATTGGGCCACAGTTCATAGGTCCAATCATAGCCTGATTGGACCTGGTTATGATATTGTTTTAGTCGAACTACTGCTGACCAGTGTAATTTTCTAAACAGGTTATTAAGGTGTAGTAGCAGATTGGAGTTAGACTGACTCCCCAGGGATCTGCTTTAACACTAAATCATTGTGTGATGTCCTTATAGCTGTTGGTGTGTGTGTGTGTGTGTGTGTGTGTGTGGGAGGGGGTTGTTTCATGCTGTGCGGGGTCAGTACAGCAGAAATCCTCTACCTCTAATCAAACTGGACAGCCTGCTGTGAGGTTTCATTCATCAGCCCAAGACTAGACAGGTTTGATAAATGACCCGGACTCTGGCCTGTCCTCTCCTTCTCACTGTCCTTCTCTGTCTCACTCAAAAACACACACACTGACAGGTTGAAATGTCTCTCTTCTATTAACTCAACACTTTCTCAGGTTCTTTAGGTGAGAAACTCTTTTTGGTCCAGCTTAAATGAAGTCTGGTGCTTTCAGGATAGTAAATTTTAGAAACTCCATCTTGTAAACAACACCAACAAACACCACCATCAGAAATTTGTGGGAAACGATTTTTCACTCACACAAATGAAGGTAGTGTGTGTATATATATATATATATATATATACACACACACACACGCACACACACCAGTCAGTCATAACATTATAACCACTGACAGGTGAAGTGTGATTAACATTGATTATCTCATTACAGTGACACCTGTCAAGGGGTGGGATATATTCGGCAGCAAGTGAGCAGTCAGTTCTCGAAGTTGATGTGTTGGAAACAGGAAAAATGGGCAAGTGTAAGGTCCTCAGCGACTTTGATAAGGGCCAAATTGTGATGGCGAGAGGACTGGGTCAGAGCATCTCCAAAACGGCAGATCTTGTGGGGTGTTCCTGGTATGCAGTGGTTAGTACCTACCAAAACTGGTCCAAGGAAGGACTACCGGTATACCGGCGACAGGGTCATGGGCGCAAAGGCTAGCCTGTCTGGTGCGATCCCACAGAAGCGCTACTGTAGCACAAATTGCTGAAAAAGTTATGACAGAAAGGTGTCAGAACACAGTGCATCACAGCTTGCTGTGTATAGGGCTGCATAGCCACAGACCGGTCAGAGTGCCCATGCTGACCCCTGTCCACCACCTACAATGGGCACGTGAGCATTAGCACTGGACCATGGTGCAATGGAAGAGGGTGGCCTGGTCTGATGAATCACGTTTTCTTTTACATCATGTAGATGGTCGGGTGCGTGTGCGTCGCTTACCTGGGGAAGAGATGGCACCAGGATGCACTATAGGAAGAAGGCAATCCGGCGGAGGCAGTGTGATGCTCTGGGCAATGTTCTGCTGGGAAACCTTGGGTCCTGGCATTCATGTGGATGTTACTTTGACACGTACCACCTACCTAAATATTGTTGCAGACCAAGTACACCCCTTCATAGCAACGTTATTCCCTAATAGCAGTGGCCTCTTTCAGCAGGATAATGCGCCCTGCCACACTGCAAAAATTGTTCAGGAATGGTTTGAGGAACATGACAAAGAGTTCAAGGTGTTGACAACCTCCAGATTCCCGAGAGCTCAGTCTGATCGAGCATCTGTGGGATTTGCTGGACAAACAAGTCCAATCCATGGAGGCCCCACCTCGCAACTTACATGACTTAAAGGATCTGCTGCTAATATCTTGGTGCCAGATACCACAGCACACCTTCAGAGGTCTTGTGGAGTCCATGCCTCAGTGGGTCAGAGCTGTTTTGGCGGCACAAGGGGGACCTACCCAATATTAGGCTGGTGGTATTAATGTCATGGATGATCAGAGAGAGAGAACTTTTCCCACCATCATGAAGAAAAACTGTTTAAAATATACAACATGGCCAAATGGATCAACTGTGAGGATCCATTTGTTTCTACAGTGTTTTTATTTGTTTATTATTTATTTATTATTTATTTATGCTGTTTTGTTGGTCTGAACGTGAAAGTGAAGAGATTATTTTTGTCCAGTTTCCCCCAGTGTTAATCATGGCTATTAGATATTTATTACCATGTCTCCCTTAGAGAGAACAACTCTCAGTATCTTCTTTGGTCACTTGTAGCCCATCACAACATGTAAACCTGCCAGATGTATTATTATAGGAAAGTTCAATGCTTTCAGAGGAGAGTGCTAATTGCACGGTTATAAGGCTTTATCTACAAGCTTAAATGTAATTATAAACGGATAAAGCTTATGATTTTGCTGTGGTATAAGAGAAATAAAACCCATGGTGTTGTCGGAAAATAATTAACTCCGGGGTGGTGTCAGTAATTCCGCTTCGTCACACCACCCTGTCACTGATTATTTTCCTTTAAGAGCATGACATGGAGAGTTTCATTCCTTACCAAACACCACCATGATGAGCGAGCATTCCTTTGAAAATAATTGTTTCCATTGTTTTCCACCCGATTATCGTGGTGGAGTTTGGTTTAGCTTTCATGGAACGCCGACCATGAATCATGGTACCGCTGCAAATTTATTAGTTTAGTGGCTGCAGAACCTTCCTATATTTGTATTCAAAAGATGAAATGAGACCCTGATTCATATGCTCACCTTGCAGCTGAGTTTAACATGCAGTCTTGCAGGACTTCATTTACATCGACAGCAATCTTAAACGGGTCGGATCATATTTGTATCGAATGGCACAGTATGTTTTGTAGTCTGAGACAGCGACACCAGGGGATCAAGAAGAGGGAAAAGGTTCCGTGCTTAATTGAATGACCTGGTATTGATTGGGCGAAGGAGCGGGATCTTGAAAGTGAGACACAATTACCAGCTCCTGCCATTGAGTCCTATTAGCAAACAGTTTAAAGAGCTGCCAAGGTGTTTAGCTTTACCGTCTCTGCATTCCAATATTCCATTGTTAACTTGCCCTTGCCTTTTCCTCTTGATATGATGCGCCACCTGGGTGCAAATTGGTTCAGCTGGCATTTGTTAGATAAGAGACGTTGTAAACATAACAGAACGGTAAACCTGAGGAGCAGGAAATTTATTTCACTCTGGATATTTAAATGATCAGTGCCATTTGAACTGAATGTAAAGTCGAGCGTTAGGAAATAGAGTCTATACTAGAGCAGAACTAATTTAAAGTGGAATCCATTGAGAAACATAGCCTTGGGGGGTCATTACATTGTAAATCACAGCGCACTCTTATCAAAGATATTTTATAAATATATATATATATATGTGTGTGTGTGTTATATTTAGGAATTTAATACAAATGCATTCTGTAAGAGGAAAGTTAGGACTAAAAGTTCCATGGTTCCAGTAAACAGCCAAAATGATTAATTTTAGGAATGAAAAAGTTTAATAATCTGTGTTGTAAGTTAAAGCAAGCAATAAAAATCTCACCATTTGTTGTTTGATGTGGGATTAAGAGATGGACAAGCCGCCATGTTCTGGTATTCTGGCCGGGAGTAACGTTACACTTTAGGCTCATTATTCAGACTGAGCGATGTGAGTTTTCCATCACTCTTTTAAAGCGTTTTGGGGTTTTTGGCCACACCGACCATGCGCCTTAATTAAAGGGGATTATTTTAATTAGAAAGCGCTGTGGGTCTCCTTATGAGGTCTGTTCTGTTTCACTGTGTGAGCTGTACCCAAATTTCTTTCCCTCCAGAGTGCTCCAAATACCGAACCAAAATGTTCTAATCTCGTTTTCCTTCCGTGAAACTCATCTGTGGAGTTGTGAGCAATTTTTTTTCTTAATTAAAGGATCAGCAGAACTTATTTGTCTGGACCGAAATATTAAACCCCAGATGTCTGGCTCAGGGTAAATGTTATTAGGCCAGCACGAGTTTCCTAATTATTTTTAGATACGATTTTGGAGAACGAGTAAACACAAACTTGTGCACAAATCTGTTTACATGATTCGGGAGTCTTAGAGCTACACACAGTGTTACCGTGATCAATGTTATGTAACGTAATACCATAATAATTTAAGATGGTGGGTCAAAGTACTTGCTGCGACCTTCGCACGCCTTGCTCAGATATAATGAGGAAATCACCAAAGCTCTGTTCCTAGCAGTTCAATTGAAATTCTTTATATATCCTTATTCACCCAGACAGCAATGAAAACAATGTACTTGCAACAAACATTTCTTAACATTCTCATTTACTCTAATGTGTTTGACAGGAATAGTATCACTACTAACTCGTATAACACATAATAACATCAGTTTGCTTTAACAGCAGCTCTGACTGTAGTACAGCTGCAAATCACAGGAACTCGTAGAGCCAAACTATTTCATCTACCCACTACTGATCATTTCTTTCACCACCCCAAAACGCAGCACATTCCGTCCTGAATCACGACCAGGTCATTAAGAGATGGCACCAGGTTTTAACCATTAGCCCATAATGCTAATTTAAGTGATTGAGTCTAGACAGCAGGCTCCTAAAGTACTCACAGGGTCCACACAGCATTTCTACTAACTCTCTGGCACTGATCCTCTCATTCCTAATGACCATCACAGTGTGGTGTACCAAGTGGAGAAGAAAGTCAGCGCCGGCGCCAAATTTTCAAAGAGTCCCTGAGTGAGCGCCAGCTCTGTTAGAGGGGTTACAGTGTAATAGACATGAACCCAGGCAGTCTCATTATTTCCTCGATCATCTCTCCATCTCTCCTGGAACGCTGGCAGGTGAACGCTGGCAGCCAGATTTGCTGTGAAAAGCACAAATCATTTAGAAACCTCGAATAAAGAAATCTCAGTATATGTTTTATACAGAAAAAATATCCATGATTTGCTTTTTATTGGTTACAGAATTTATTTACTCCCTTGAATACACCGGGAAATGGGCCCTGTTATGCACACTTACTTAAAGAAGTGTGTGTGTGTGTGTGTGTGTGTTTGGTTTTGCACTGACTGAATTCTCCCCTGCAGCCGTTTTTGATTCCCGATTTTCCACCGTGACCGAGCTGCAGCAGCCGTGATGGCGTCTGATCCCTGCCACGACTAAAGCCTTTGAGCCGTACACTTGTGTGCTTTTATCACATTTCATTCCCTTTACTAAAAAGCAACACCTTTAGGTTGTTTGAACTGTTTGAACAGGAGGACTGTTTACCCTGATCTTTTCACTTCGCTTTTTCTCGCCATATCTCTATTTCCTGTTTTCCTTTTGTCCTTACCCTTTACACGTCTCTCTCTTTTTTTCGCTTTCATTTTTTTTTTTTTTCTCACCTCTTCTTAACTCACCTTGGTATTTTTTTCTCCCTGTGTTGTTTCTCTACTCTGTCAAACCAGTGACTGATACAGCATTGTCCTTCACGAATGAAAGAATTTGGGCCAACAAGAGAGCTTCAAACCCAGCAACTGCTTAAATATGCAGTTGTTTTGGTCAACCAGTCAGAGAAGTGAGTGATTGTAAAGGAGTGGAGGAAAAAATGTGTTTTGACATCAGCTATGAAGATAAATGAGACAGAGAGACAATACCGGTGGCAGCCGCGTTGTCAGTGGCACCTGAAATGACTCGTTCACAGAGACCGGTATGGAGGAATGTGGGCCCCCCCCCACGACTCTCTCGTCAGTATAGTGTTAGTAGTGCACAGGGCTAATTTAAGGGTGAAGATGCTATCTTTAAATTGCTCTTGTCTATGCTGCTGAATGGAGCTCAGGTTCTGAGGATGGATGACTGAGATCTTCACCTTCAGCTGTGAAACTTACTCATCCAAGAACGCAGTGAAAATCTGAGAAATTCACTGCCTTTTCTGTGAGTCAGGCTATTGACTTTTGGGTTGCTCTGCCTCCACAGTGTAGGTCAAATCAAACTGACCCAAAGCTGTGGAATATTTTACTGTGAGAAAGTGATATTTTTGTTCCTGGCTAAATGTCTAAACTCAAGCTTTCGAATCAAATACAAAGGACACATTTTGAGTTCCACGTTACGAATCTCATACTTGCATTCATGACCGTCATTTCATTGGATTCATTTGGAGAACAGCTTTGAGGAGTTCTTTCACCATGTATGATTTTTGACTGGAAAAACAAGGCAAAATGTAAGTATTTTTGTAATTAGCAGATATGGCTGGAGAGAGAGAGAGAGAGAGAGAGAGAATCTGAGAGCAGAAGGGAAAGGACAAACGGCAGGACACTGGTAAGCAAGAACGAGGGCATTACATTTCATACACTATTGAATTTGTGATGCGGTGGGAACAAGAGGTCGGAGTTTAGCTCTATGTGCTGTGGAGGATCCTCTCACCTCTCAGCTCTCCTCCATTAGCCACTAGTGAAAAGCAGAGCTGTAATTTATTCGCTGAGTGTTGGAACTCCTCCAGCGTCAGCCTTCGAGCACAGGATAATCCACACTCCCCGTTAACACTCATGCCACCTAAGCAGGATAATCAGCGGTGGTTCTCTCAGGCAGGTAAATGGTGAAGTGGTGAAGCTATTGTATAGAAGTGGATGAAGGAGTCCACAGTTCCCTGAGAGCTGATTGAGAGAGTTTGATGGATGGGTGTGACGTCCGCATGGCCATCACATTAAAAAAATTCCTTGTGTCCTACATACATCTCAAGTGGTTGCTCTGACCTTTGTTATAGTCACTTGGTGTAGAGGGCATGGCCACACAAGTTGAGCTTGATCATTAGCTCACATGACCATAACATTTACATAAGCTGTCTATATTGTTCAACCATCCATCCATTTTCTGTACCGCTTATCCTACACAGGGTCGCGGTGGAGCCTGAAGCCTAGCCCAGGGACCTCAGGGCACAAGGCCCTGGACGGGGTGCCAACCCATCGCAGGGACAATCACACACACAAACACATTCACACATATGGACAATTTGGAAATGCCAATCAGCCTACAACGCATGTCTTTGGACCGGGGGAGGAAACCAGAGTACCCGGAGGAAACCCCCGAAGCACAGGGAGAACATGCAAACTCCACGCACACAGGGTGCAGTCGGGATGGTCTGGTTTCTGTGCGAGGTTTCAAGGTTTTGATGTTTTCCCACACAGATTCAAAGTGATGGATTGTTGCCTTGTACCTGAACAAATTACTCCGATTAGTCAGTGGTTGTCCAGAGCTACAGATCTGCACTGTGTGGTGGGGGGGGGACCCTTTTTTTTTTCATAGACTCTAGTATAATTCTGTGGTTAGTAACTGTGTTCTTGCCTCTTTTTACTTGTTGATATCTTGTCAGCTAAATGTATAGACAGAATCCAGTTGGGAAAAATGAGATTTCCTAAAGTGTGGAAAGGAAGCATGTCATGAAGAATTACTAAAGCTCCATTTCACGGTTGCTTTTCAAATAAAATGTTATTTTACTGCAGTGCAGGATTCAGTAATACATTATTCAGGAACTACACAATGCTTTTGGACATAAACGTGTGTAGATTTCACACAGAGTGTTTAGGATCATCTCTCACTCACTGCTAGATTGAGGGATTGCTGTGAGGAATAAAAGAAGCTTATTCTGTCTTTGTGTGTGTGTGTGTGTGTGTGTGTGTGTGTGTGTGTGTGTGTGTGTGTGTGTGAGATTGTGTTGAAAACAGACACTAATTTATCTGCCTGTATTTGGCAGTGGTGAATGAACCATTACTCTCACTTCTGCAGCCAAGATCCAGCGATCAGGCTTTTGTGTCGTTCCAGTACTTCCTTTATAGCTTATTTTGCTTAAATGTTATTCAACTACTATTTTTCTTTTATCATTCAGTCATTTCAATACATTCACTGGGCGAATAAATCCTCATTAGTAAATCATTACAAACAAAGCAGAATAAAACAGCTGGGTGCTTATTAAAATAACACCGAGCTCCAGCCACCTCGTTTAATAATTCAGGATTTTCAGCACAGTAGGCGTAATGAATGGGAGGTCTTTAGGTCTTGTTAAGAATAATTAGCTCTGCGTTTCTGCAGTCACGACTTTTATGAAGAACTACAGACGATTCACAGTTTCACTGATGGGTCCCAGGCCCTATCATTCACATCAGATGCCTAGAAAACTACAAAACATCCAAATCAAACACTCACTGCAAGGTACCAGACTCAACAAAATCATACATTTAGTCCAGTCGGCAAAGTAAAAAAGCGCCAGTGTGCTGCCCAATCCCATGATTCGGGTGCCTAGAAACCTCATTGACTGGACTAAAAAGCTAGTTAGTGACAAGTGCTTAGTGAGAAGTTAGCTAGTTAAGTCTATTAATGTCTACTAAGGGAAAGGTACACATATCTGATCTTATAGCTTATTGTGTCCGAGTCCTCGACTGAAATTGAGCAAGACGTCGGCCAGCATTTCTGTCCTTGCATCACACATTAAAAAAAAAAAAAAAACTATACTATTTGAGCTAGCATCTTTCATTTTTACTCGAAATGAAAGATCGACAATCGTCGATTGTGCCTTGTGATGGGTTAGCACCCCGCCCAGGGAGTGTGCTTTTCATCCACGCTACCGATTTGTCCATGCTTCTCCAACGTCATTTTTTTCCCCTTAATAGTGACAGTTGAGACAACAGAAATTGGGGTGGTTTTCAGATTCTACTCAGATGTTAAAGGTTTATTAAAAGGTTAAAAAAAACCTCCTTCCATAAATGTTAACTAAACATCTCCTCACAGAAAACGTCACCATATCAACAACTGTACCTTCTTAGTTATAAAACAGATCGCATAGGTTCCGAACTCTGATTGGCTGAGCTGTGTTCATTGTAAAGGTCCCCGGTATACACACACCTGTGATGACATTACAGTAATTAAAATTTGTAATGCTCTAAGTTTTAAACGAACAAAACTGTTACACATAAGCCACTGGTCTGTCCATAGAACACCCTAATCTTTGTCTGTTTTGTTGCTTAGCAACCAGAGCTTACTGTTATCGGATGACATTGCGGTGGAAGATTTGTTCATTGCAAATATTATTAATAATAAATAGAATGAGGGTATGCGTCAGTGGATGTCCAACAGTGTGCCGTTAAACCTGTGCGTGTCAGTCTTCATCTTTACTCATGCAGGAATGATTAGCAAGTGAACACATTTAATACCAGCAGGTGTGTAGTTAACGCAGGAACAAACACAGACGTCCTGCTGTTGACCAGAGCCGCTCCTGCTGAGCACACGAAGGAAAAGATGTCGATTTATTCAGTAGCCACCATGATTCATTCTACTTTATCAGCTTGTGTCCTTATTCAGATTTAATGTAGGTTGTTAAACTTCTGGGTTTCTCACAGAGTGAGCGATATTTTTGTTTGAAAAGGCAAACCCAGAGCCATTAAACAGTTTAATAAATGAAAGCTCATGAACTGTAATGACAAAGAAAAAAAAACTAGGCTATTAGACTTGGAATCATACAGAGGTGTAAAGACTGGGGTTGAGTTACTCTGAGACATACGTGGGCATTATTTGCTTCATGCTAGTGGCTTGGGATTCTCAGGACATCCTTCTGCCCTCCTCCGTTGTACTTATTCTGCCTTAATTGCAGCAGTTTGTCTCTGTTGAGGGAAAATTTCCGGAGGGGATTTTTTTTTTTTTTGTCTAAAGCAGTCGCCTCTATGCAGAGTCACAATACAGGGTGTAGCGTCAGACCCACAGGATTTAGCATTCGTTCTAGCTGGAAGGTCAAACCGGCAGATCCGCAAACAGATTGAGAGACAGAATGAATGTGAGTACACGGATACCACCCAGTGTTTCCTCAGGACTCTACTTCACATTTCCAACCAGATATGTTTATCAGTTTCAGGGGGTGAATAATGATGAATGTATTAGCTAGGCCACCAGGAAAGTAAAAGCGCCAGTGTGCTGCCCAGTCCCGTGTTTTGGCCCAGAAAAAAGTGTGGAACCAAATGTGATGCAATACGGTATGGCAGCAGTATGGTTAGCTAGTTAAGTGCATTAATAGAGATTAAGAGAATTAAACACTGCTATGATTATTATCCTCTTTGAACAAAAAAGCCAGCAAGTCGTTCGCAAAACAAACGAAATACGTAAATCCATTTTCTTCCTTAAAACAAAATTCGATCTCTGTAAGTTTCCTGGCCATATCCATGACTAACACCACATAGTTTGCTAATGAATTAAATCAAAAGTAAAATAATAACCAATATTCACCATTTGCGAGAATCTACCTAGGCTAACCCTAGGCTAACCCTAGGTAGATACAGCCAGTTATGAGCAAAATGAGCAAGTTAGCAAAACTTACCTGAACATGCTTTTTTTCTAATTAGATGATGTTCACGTCTTCTAAGAAGGCAAAGGAGATGCCTCATGTAATATGAAATATGACATTTTCTTTTCTGAAGCTTTCTTGTACTATTATACTAAATAACTAAATGTAAGAGTTAATACATTTCTGCATTAACTTGAAGTAATTGTTTATTATTTATTAAGTAGTAGTTTAAGAGCAGTTTTACTTGAGTAAAAGATTTGGGTACTTTTACCACCTCTGGTCAGTGCTGCTGTTAGAAATGAGTGTCAGTTTGGCAGCAGGGATTAATGGAGAACATGATTAGAGTTTTGTCTGAGATCAAGCCAGATTGCACCTCACTTTGATTTTTATACACAGCTTTCTACGCTTTGCTTTTATTCTCATGGTGTTCTCCTTCAATTTGGCCCCTGCTACTTGATTCCATTTGCATATGCTAGCAACTTTGCTTCTGCTCTTCATGTCCCCTGCTCTTCATATTTGATGTCTTATGCATCGCTACAGTTCCTCAAATATTGCGGAAGACGTCAGCAATGCAAAGTCAACATCATAGCTCTGGTGCTGAATTTTGTTTGATTCTTAAGAAACCCTGAAGCACATTAAATATGTTTATATTGAAGTACATTGAATTTTTTTTTCGAGCGAGGAGTCGATTTATGGCGAGGAGTAGATTTTCACTTTTGTCTTTTGCAGGGACCAACTTTTGTTCATTTTGACCTTTCCAAGAACTAAAAACACGATGGGGTTTAATGGACACAGTTCGTGTACATGACAGATAAACAAAACATAATGTTTTAGCTTTAATTATGTTCTGAATATCTGAAGTGCACTTCTTGCACTTCAGATACGTTTTTCCACGTTTTTTTTTCCACGCACATGTTGTGTCACAGGGCAGCATTACACACTGAGAGGAAACGTACCCTCTTCCACATACATGATCTCACAGATGCTTACGATTGGCTAGTATTGAGAAAAAGTATGCCACCCCTTCCATTCAGAAAACTTGGCCAATTTTGCTCCCTTTGCTCAGACTAATAGGTGTGACCTATTAAAAAAACGCAGGTCTGATCAGATCTGATCCAACCCGACCCAACCTGAAAGTAGGATTTCACCTCCACTTCCTGTTTGAGCAGCAGGTTAAAGCACTGAATCTAAGTTTGGAGAAGGGTTGGTGCAGGAAATCCTGGCAGGGCGATGCTCCAATGGAGTCAGGATCTCACTGCAGCGCCAGAGTCCACCATTTCACAAAGGGAGTCTGTGGTGTACTGGAGTGGGAGCAAGTTAGTAAGGGTTTGTAAGGCAATAAAAGTTTTTCTCCCTCAACAAACAACACTTTTATCTCCCTTTGAGCCATATCCAGCTGTGGAGAGTCAGGGTAATCAGTGGATTCCAACTGTGTGTGATTGAACCGCGCTTTGCCTCGGGTCCACGTTCATTTATTAGAGTTTTTGGTTGACGGAGCTGTCCTTGGTGCTGAAGTGACGCTGCTTTGGGTGTCATGGTGCCCCGACATCGCAATACAAAAAAGAAAACAAGAAGTTATTTTATGTCGAAACAACACACAACTTCTTGCACTATAGCAATATTTAGTAACATTGAGTCCATTTGTGAAGCTCCAAACCATCCATCACCATCCTACGCTAGAGAGCACTTCATTGCAGGTTTGCCAGACACAAATTCCCAGAATAAGCATGGTGCTTAGACAGAACTGGAGTCATCACCCTCTGCAATCCCCTCAGGCATGATGGACCATCTAACACAATCATAAAACAAATCAATTTAGCTCAGTTTCCACGACAAACCTGACAGCTTGGACTCGGTGAGGTCATGAGGTCATTGCGATTCTCCAGGAGTTACACCATGTGCAGGTTTTTTTCCCCCCCATAGTCAGAGAAGGAGAGGTTGTGGTTGTTTTTTTTTTCTTTCTTTCTTCATGAAAAGCCATATAAGAAATAAAAAAGGAGCTGCTTGAGCCACAACTGGATTCATTAACACATGATTTTATTATTTTTTTTGGCAATTTAGGATCAGATCTTGAAAAATGAATCAAGTAAAGAACTCACTATAAAGATCTTGATCATGGAGTATGTCACTGACTGAGGAGCGGCTGTTTTATTTTCCCAATACACATTACAGAAATGCAGCTGTAGTCCTTCTCTCAAGGTCACCTCACTAACCGTGAACCTCAGTGCTGTTGTTTATGCTTAAATCAGATGTCTCTCTATTTGTCACATTTTTTGAATGCCTCTATCATGACAGTCTGCTGTCAATGCTAGAAAAATACTACTGACACACTGATCTAATGTTGAATATCCTTGAGCTTTTGCGAAATGTTATCTGGTCCCCAACTCACTCTACAGCACAAGGTCTTGCCAAGGTCACCATAAATGTTTGATGTTCTTTGGTGAAAGGGAAAAGCAGCGCTGGATACACCTGCCCGATCGACCTTCATTAATTTCCCATTATCGCAAGAAATACTGTTTTTACCCTGCAGTTTAAATATCTTAAAGTCTCACAACACCCTTTCCCCTGTAGTGGAATTTTTTTTTCAAGGAAAACCATCCACAGTGTGAGTGGGTTCTTGGTGAAGTTTTGATTCTGCATTATTATAGCGTCCATTTTCAATAGACGAGGTGACATTTTCAATGTTTTCAAATAAATGAACCGGGAGCCTGTGAAATATCTGGCATTTATATAAATTCAGCAGGCAGGGAACAGGACATAGGAGCATCTGATTTTTTAAATGCCATCAGCATTCATCAAAAAAAAATAAAATAAAATAATAATAATAATAATAATAATAATAATAATAATAATAATAATAATAATAATAATACTGTTGAAGCCAAAAGTTTACATACACCTAGGCTAAAGACATTTTTTCACAACTTCACATATTTCATGTTACCATACATTTCCTTTGTTAAGTCACCTAGAGTATCTGCTGGATTTCCATAAGAGTTCATTATAAAATAATAGCGGAGAGACAGATTTATTTCAGCTTTTATTTACTATATCAAATTTAAAGTGGGTTTTACATACTGTACACTTTGTTAGTATTTGGTTGCATTGGCTTTTATTTGCTTGAACTTAAAACGCTTGGGGTAGCCTTCCACAAGCTTCCTGCGATATTTCTGGAATCTTCCAGGCTGATGCCCTGATTGACTTGCCAAAAGAAATGTATTAGTAACTTGAAATGTATGGAGAACTGTAAACATCTTTTTATGTAGAGTATTTTCATTGTTCATATTTAGTGTAAAAATAGAGCCAATTGTTACGTAATGCCATTGCAGGCTGAAGAGTCAGGGGAGAGTTGTCAGGATGCATGCGCTGGGGAGACGTCAGTTAATGCAGTAGAGTTTATTTTCATAAACAAAAAAGAGCAGTAATCCACAAATACAAAGAAACTGAGAAAAAGCAGTTATCCAAAAAGACAGGGAAAAAACTCGAAACGCGGAAGTGGTATGGGAACCACAAACTCGGAACTACGGACATAAGAACAAAGACTATGGACATAGAAACAAAAAGCTACGGATCAAAACGCTACGGAATCTAAACTAAACTAATACACCGCGAGGAAGCGGAAACAGTGCGGGGTATTTAAACACACGGAAATCAAACACGAAATCAAAGACACCTGGAAATCATCATTACATCATGAATGAAGAACCAATGAGAGAAAAAGGAGGTGGGGACAGAGACATGACGTGAACACAATAACACAAGCACATGGCCAGGGTAAACAAAACGAGAGTCCTTCTGACAGGAGGCGGAATGCGTTCCTTGGAATGCGGAAGTAGTCTACGCTTTATTTTGCCACGTAGTGAGAGCGGGAGAAAGAGAGAACCTAACACCAATACACTTATTTTGTGTAAACATTAGTGATGAAAATGATGAATCGTGCAAACAAAAACGTGTTTGAGACGAATGTGGGGGTGTAATGGCTTATATTTATGGCTGATAAATGAAAAGCTTCTACATTAATCTAAAACTGGTGTGTCTGTTTTTTTTAAACCCCATAAATTGACCTTACATAAAAGCATTTTGCCCAGAAATACCTAGAGAGAATAAAATAACCGAGCCATTTACACTCATTGTAATCAGTCATGTTCTGAGCCAGTGTGGCATTAAATCTTGTCCACTGGCATTTAGGCCCCATGGGAGTGGGGCTATTAAGAGTCCAAACGGTAAGCTGATAAATGAGTCGAGGGTGTTGACAGCCAGTGCTTATCCAGGATGGATATGGCATGAGCCCATACTCACTTGATGCCTGAATAGACCAAAAATGCAAATTGAAGGTCTGTGAAATGTCTCACTGAATTCTAAAAGTAAAAACTGAATGTTGTTTTGCAGGTAAATCAGTGCAAGCTCCATCAATTTCTACTTCGTTTAGAACTGCACCTAGACTGAAACTGCACCACAATTTAAATGCTAAAGACGTGGATTTATTACCTTTTATTGTTGTCACACCAGCAGGGTTATAATTCTTATCCTTACTCTAATTCTTAGTTCCCAGTGACCCTGCATTTAATGACCAAAACTCCCATCCCAAAACTTGCAGCCCAAAACATGCATTTTAAAAGTCTTATTCCAAATCTCACTTTCCATAACTCGTGCTCTGAAAGTCTCATTCCAACCCTCAAATTTAAATATTGCATTTCAAACTCTTATTCCAAACCTCAAATTACAAAACTCCCATTACGAAATCTAACTTTAACTCAAATTCCAAAACTTGCATTCAAACAAAATCACATTTTACATTTAATACTCACATTGCAATGCTAGCTGTAGCTAGTAGTAGCTCACTCCTCATAACTGGGGCGGTGTTTTAACACCTGAATACCTTCTTATGCATGTGTGTGTGCATGCCAAGACCTTACCTTAAGGTCACATGGTGACCATATGATGTAGTAGGTTACTATATAGTACCATCGTGAACAGCGATCTGTACCTGGAGTTCCTGCTGGTTTGGATTTCCAAGTTCCAAGCAACAGGGACCCTTTCAGATATCCAGTGTTTGTCAACCCATAGTTGCATACATAACTAGCATTCCGTTTCACCCTTCCTAACCACCAGGCGCAGTGTCTGATACGTTGATAACCTAGATTACAATGTCCCATGAAACCGACTCATGATTCAGGAGGGTGCACAGATAGTATCTCCATATTTGTCCCACTGGAAGGGGTGATGTTAACCTTGTAGAATGTAAAGAAAATTCATGGAGATGCCCATGTAGCTGTCATGCAGATTTCCTCCATGAGGAGGAGAGTGTCATGTCATGGTAGGACTGGGCTTCTAGCCCACTTGTAAACTGTGGTGATCCCCAGTGGGCCAAGGTATGGGCGACATGACAAATCTATAACACATGAGGTTGTTTGAGTCCAGCTGATCGAGCAGATGGTTACAGTGGGGGAAAAAAGTATTTGATCCCCTGCTGATTTTGTACATTTGCCCACTGACAAAGAAATGATCAGTCTATAATTTTAATGGTAGGTGTATTTTAACAGTGAGAGACAGAATAACAACAAAATAATCCAGAAAAACTAATTTCAAAAAAGTTATAAATTGATTTGCATTTTAATGAGGGAAATAAGTATTTGACCCCTTCAACTTAGTACTTGGTGGCAAAACCCTTGTTGACAATCATGGAGGTCAGACGTTTCTTGTAGTTGGCCACCAGGTTTGCACACATCTCAGGAGGAATTTTGTCTCACTCCTCTTTGCAGATCCTCTCCAAGTCATTAAGGTCATTTTCAATGCCCTGGCTGAGGGAAGGAGGTTCTCACCAAGGATTTGACGGTACATGGCCCCGTCCATCGTCCCTTTGATGCGGTGCAGTTGTCCTGACCCCTTAGCAGAAAAACACCCCCAAAGCATAATGTTCCCACCTCCATGTTTGACGGTGGGGATGGTGTTATAGGCAGCATTCCTCCTCCTCCAAACACGGCGAGTTGAGTTGATGCCAAAGAGATCTGACCACACCTGACCACAACACTTTCACCCAGTTCTCCTCTGAATCATTCAGGCAAACTTCAGACGGGCCTGTACATGTGCTTTCTTGAGCAGGGGGACCTTGCAGGCACTGCAGGATTTCAGTCCTTCACGGCGTAGTGTGTTACCAATTGTTTTCTTGGTGACTATGGTCCCAGCTGCCTTGAGATCATTAACAAGATCCTCCCATGTAGTTCTGGGCTGATTCCTCACCATTCTCATGATCATTGAAACTCCACGAGGTGAGATCTTGCATGGAGCCCCAGACCGAGGGAGACTGACAGTTTCTTCCATTTGCGAATAATCGCACCGACTGTTGTCACCTTCTCACCAAGCTGCTTGGCGATGGTCTTGTAGCCCATTCCAGCCTTGTGTAGGTCTACAATTTTGTCCCTGACATCCTTGGACAGCTCTTTGGTCTTGGCCATGGTGGAGAGTTTGGAATCTGATTGATTGATTGCTTCTGTGGACAGGTGTCTTTTTACAGGTAACAAACTGAGATTAGGAGCACTCCCTTTAAGAGATCATTTCTTTGTCAGTGGGCAAACGTACAAAATCAGCAGGGGATCAAATACTTTTTTTCCCCCACTGTATGTCTACAGTAGACGGAAAGAGGAAAGTGTGTGATGGGCGTAAAGACGTGTGCTTAATCGCATGGTTTAATTACAAGGTGATCAGTTGTCACTTGTTTGGTTGTATGGCCATGATGCATACCTGATGTTACTGACGGTGTTGATACATGTGAAGTGAAAAAAGGGAGAGAAGTGCTTCCACATGCTGCAGTCAGGTTGCCAGGTTTTGAAAAAGATTTGACAACGCGCAAACTTTTGCTCAACAACAGATGACAATTTTTAGCTGTTGTCTCATTTGCCTGGTGTACTTTTAAATATCACCACCACCACTGGCTGACAAATTAGCAGTAAAGATCCTGTTAGGCCACTTTGGAATGCCTTCTTCAGAAATATATTTAGCGTGTTCTCTATAACTGAACCTTAATCGATGCACCTCTTCACCAATACTTAAAGGAGTAGTTTCATGCATTTACCATTATGTTTCTGTTTTGCAGTGTGTGAGGGCACAGATAACAAGCTCAGCACCCTGTCAGATCTGGACCAGCACTACCACACTCTGCGCAAATTCTATGAGAACTGCGAGGTGGTGATGGGAAACCTGGAGATCACCAGCATCGAACGGAACCGCAACCTGAACTTTCTCAAGGTGAGTCACGCCAACATTAAAAGAAAACAAAAAAACACATCTGAAGGGCACTAGTGTCGATGGAAGCCACTGCATGTAAGTAAGTCTTTCACACGGGCCACTCAGGGACCTCCTAAGCAAAGTGCTGTGAGTTCAGAAGCCTTATGGAGAGAGCTAGGGAAAATAAACTGATAACCTCACACGCACACAAAGCTCTCTGCCGCTCACACACAGATGACTGACAGCTGCCTCGGTTCAAAGACAGGGATGGGTTAGTGAGAGTGTTTATCACCGGGGAGCACAAGCTTGAAAAGGCAGAGAGAGGGAGGGAGAGAGAGAGAGAAAGAGAGCTCAAACCTCCTCTTTTTATATACTCTTTCTCAAGCCTCTGCCAACTTGCAAAAAGGATTCAGAGAGACGAACATTTATACAGTAGGATGGCCAGCAATCAGCTTAAATGACTAGCTATTACAAACAAATACACCATTTTATTTCCAGTTGGATATTCAAATGTCAGGAATAAAACCTTCAGTGGCATGCTGTTATAGGAAAATCATCATCTTCCAACTGGTGACAGTAACTCCGCTTCATCACACCACCCCATTGTTGATTATTTTCCTCTAACAGCATGTTACATAGTGACAGAAAGTAGAGCTGAGGAAGAGAGCGCCGTAATAACGCCGCCGCCCCATCATTGTAATTTATTAAACCTGAAAGCAGCACAAGTGCTATGGAGCCAAGATTAGCGTAATTAGCACTTGTTATGGGGAAATGAGGGGATTGTTTTTACCTCCACCTCTCGCAAGAGTTATCGTCACATCGCACGTGCGGGTTTGCCCTTTCTTTTCTCGCCGCATGAACGTTTAACAGGTGTTGTTGCGGTGCCATTTAGCCTATGTGAATGAGAACATCTAGTGCGTTGATCGGGGGCTTTTCATGCGACGAATCTCAAGTTTACAGTTTCAGGTCATGATACACATCTGCACACGCACTTACTTATTACTCATTATACCACAATGCTGTTGATTGCTTGATTCTGATCGGTGGTGATTCGTTTTCCGTGACGGCAACTCTGACAGTAGTGCAGCAGCAAATCACAGGTTCAGTAGTCTATTGATGTTAACGTTTCTATAGTAACAGATTGTACATGGACGAGCCATAAAAAACATTAAAAAAAAACATGCATGAAGTTTTCACTATACATTGTGGGCAGCGTTATTCTAAAGCAAGTTATTCTAACGCAATGTGCAATGGCACATGAGTCTTCAAGTAGCTCTTGGGATTCTCATCACATTGGCACGTTCACGTTTCACACTGAGGGATTTGCTGGAGAGTGAGCTGGATGATACAAGAATGAGGCTTCACATTCGTTCATTTTCGTTTTTTAAAATTTTTTTATGTGGGTGTAAGCTGGGTTGGGATAAATTAGCCTGCCTTTCTTTCGGCCAGCTTTTCAGAAGCAGATCAAATTAATTGCATTAAAAGAATACAATTTGGATAGTTCGTCCTTCAGTGAGATTTCTGTGATTGCATTTGATCAGGTCTGACTTTGAACAACGATGAATCTTTTACTGGATGAGGTTTTATCGCATTTGTCCCTCCCACCTCCGTTTCACCACCTGCAAGATGATCTCATGATTAAACTTTTGTAAGGATTTGCAAGAACTTGTATGAAGATAAATAGCTAAAGCTGTAAAGGATCACATTTAAGGGTAGGGTGAGGAGTGGGATACAGTAAGTGCTTTTTACATTTGAACAAAATGTGAAAATTGCTGTTACTTATGAATTTTGCATGAAATTCTTTTGGTGCCTTACAGACTGTAAACTGGAAGATAAACTAGCATGAGATTTGTAATACAGCAGAATCCATGAATTATGGAATATATGATGCAAAAGTTAAAAAAAATTAAACTGATACACTAGATGAAGACTCCTTTTGGTAATGAGCTCTAATTAGCAGGTGTAAGTCCAAGTGAAGTCTTAGGAAAAGCCTTAATTCTGTCAAGGATGACAGCCATTACACTTGTACAGCAACTTGGTCTTGATCCCAGATATCTTTCCAATGAGCCAAACCTACAGTATATGAAAAGAAGTCAATTCTTAATGTTAGGATATGACACTAAGTTGGCGCTTATAACTTTACTAGGATATTTATAGATTTGTGGTGGCTTCAGATTCAGAGGTGACCATGGCAAGGAAAAACTCCCTGTGACCTCATGAGGAAAAAGCCATGGGTGACACCAGATAGTGGGATTATAAATCATTCCAGTGTACAGGTGTAGAAGAGTAAAGACAATCAGTAAAGGCGAATAAGTGTGTTCAGTGTGAGCAGATTGTGAATAAGAGTCCTGGGGTGAGCACAGGATAGTCTTTAGGATTGCAGCAACAGTTAGGGACACATCTAGAGTATACAGTTGAGGAACAAGGAGGAGTCTTGGGCATAAAATGTTTTCGATCTTTAGGGAATGAACAGTATGTGGGACCATCCACATGAGCAAAAAGAGTAGACGTTCAAGCAGAATGAGTATTAGCACGAATCGGGCAGGTTTCTTCATTCAGTCAATGAAGAAATGAATAGGTTTATGTTTGAACATACTTTCCTTCATACCAGTCGATCCGCGAGGTGACGGGTTACGTCCTGGTGGCTCTGAACCAGTTCGACTATCTGCCTCTGGAGAACCTGCGCATCATCCGCGGCGAGAAACTGTACGAAGGCCGTTACGCTCTGGCCATCTTCCTCAACTACAGGAGAGACGAATCCTTCGGTCTACGCCAACTTGGCCTCAACAACCTCACAGGTACTCGTTCTTGTAGTTCTCTCTATCTCCATGGACGTTTCTTTTTCTACGGTTTCTCTATGTGCATGCTCTCTTTTCCTGCCTCTTTCTCTAAAATTAATTCCCCTGACATGGCTCAATCAGCACGGCAACACAATTACGTTTAACAGGATTTTACTCACGTGTTACCTACAGTAATAATGACACTTTTCTGAAGAGCAAATCAAAGATTTGTTGCTTTAGCATCACAGTTCTGTCCCAGTTGCTAAAATATAAACGTGGAATGCAACTTTATATCTTTTCCCCTTTCAAAATGATATACAGGAAATCAGCTTCCAAGTAAAAAAAAACAAAAGTTATAGTAACCCACAAAACTCACTCACACTTTTGTCATTTTAAACTCCATTTTACAAAGAAGGGAAAAAAATCCTTTAACCCCAGTGAGAGCCGCACAGTATTGCTGTGTAAAAAGCACAGTCACTGAAGTAATAGCCGGCATATATCCTGGAGTTCAGATAAAATATTTTTTTTAAATGTAATCCTGTTTGATGTCAGTGAAGGTGACCAGCGTGTAAAAATACAATTTATTATTATTATTATTATTATTATTATTATTATTATTATTATTATTATTATTATTTTTTTTTTTTTTTTAATATATATATATAAAACTACACATGAATAATATTTGGATTCATGGATTCATTTTTACATTTTTAAACATTTTTTAATCTGTTGCAAAGAATTATGGGATATTTTACCCATTAACGAAGCGCAAGTCTAATGTTCTGCTTATAAAGATTACGACTGCTGATCTGCTTTTATTATTTAGTAGAAAGTACTACACACACGCATACACACTGTATGAGATGGTGTAAGAACTGGGACAGTGGTACTGTATGTATATGAGGGTGAGGAGGTGAAGGAACGTTTCTGCTTCCTTTATACCCATGCGCGGGACTGCAGTTCATTCACGACTCAATAAATTCCCCAAGATCGTGAAATATATATGACACAGGGGTCCAAGTGGCATCGGCACCATCCCATCTGTATTCAGTTCACTTCCTCGACTGCTCACTGCAGAGGATTCAGGAAGTATGAGAGTCTGGGTCTGAAGGGACTCTTGTTTATTTTCATTTCAGTTGGAAATAGTGTAAATAGGCTAATTAAATAATAAAAAAAAAAACATTTTACTGGTTTTACCTTTAAGCGTTATGCTAAGGTTCTACATTAAACACTTTTTTTTACGACAACGCTGTTGAATTTCAAAATCTTCGAAGGTGTTGATTCGTTTTCTATAACAGCAGTTCTGACAAAGGTTTTTGCTTAAGAGTGTAAGAGTATGCATTTTGCTTAGGACCTCAGCGATTTTAACATCGGAATATGCTAGAACAAGCTATTACACAAAAATACACCAAAAGAGCTCTTTTTTTGGGCATAGAAACTGGAGATGAGCCAATCGACACTTCAGTCTGGAATGATTTGTGTAGGTGTTTTGAACCCTCTGATATTTACATTCCCCTGAAAGCTCCACCCCAGTGACAATGTCGGCCATGTGGACATTAGACAAAACTGATTTGTCAAAGGATTATATTGAAAACGTACTGTTATCTGTTATGATTTTATTTATTTAATTATTTCGTTTTTTACTGTTTACTGCAAATTATTGCGAACTCACCTAAACTCCGCAATTACCGCGGTTTTCGACCTAACAATGTTGTTACGCACAAAGAGAAACTTTGTGGTTTCTCTGCAACATGCAGCATTAACTTCAACAGAATGTGAAGGAACGACTGTCTGTAGCTGCTATAACGTAAGGGATAGCAGCAGCGAACTTGTTTCGCGGACGTCCCGCAAGCGTAACTATAAACGGATAAAAAGAATTTTCTTTAAAGAATTAAAGGTTGTTGGCAAATTGGTATAAGTGAGGTATAAAAGGAACAAAAACATGAGAAAAAGAACAATAATGTCTGGAAGTAATTATTAAATGGATTAAGATGTTAACTGTTATGAATAAATAAATAAACCATTTTCCGCATTCAGAAAACTGATGATGCAATGGTAATGCAATAACTGAGCAAAAATATTACTCATTCTAACCATTTTAGTGTGTGGGTCCCATAAAACAACATGTATACTCCTGAACAGAGGCAGGAAGAAAACAAGACAAGGTAGAGAGGTAGAGAATGACACAATAATTCAAAATAATACATTTTTTAAAAAAAGGCTAAATTGGCTTTCTTGTTAGAGATAAAACTATGCATCAAGTGTCTTGCTTGTGCTTTTATCTTGTCATTTCTTAGTATCCTTAAGTACATTACATACGTAGGTTTTTGTCCATCGCCGTTTCAGAATTTTTTCCTATTCGTTTTAGAAAGCCAATTGAGCCTCGTCAGGCGCATCCTGCACAGCTAATAATCCACCAGCGAGAATCATTTACTGGTAAACTCCTGCTTTCATTTGTCCCTCTTTGAAGTAAAAGAACCTTGTATTAGGGTTTTCTATATATTTGTTTCAGTAGTCAGAATCAGGAAGGTACTTCAAATCCATTTCCTCTGAACGCTCATCCGTTAATGGAGCTGACGAGGAAAGACGAATGCACGCGGCACGGCTCATCATCAAATATTTTTCGACTCATTACACATCGATTTCTGAAAAATATCTGCCTTTCGGATCTACAGTACACTTTAGTCAAGTCAGTTACAAGCTCAACATGGGTGCCGTGTTGTATTCAGTACAGTAGTTTGTAACTGAACTGTACAGGTATTACATTCATCAGTGTATACTGAATTTTTTTGCGTGTATAAATCTTTAATTTGAATCTTGAAATGTGTGGATTGTAAATAAGTGATAAAAAAAAACAATGGTTAGTGAGGCTAGTTACCACTCTTATACCGCAGCAATTTGCCAAACACTTTTAAAGAACAACACACTTCTTATCGCTGTCACTATGTTTAATGTCGTGGAAAGTCCAGGTTAGGTATACAGGTTAGGTCCTGAAAACACTTGCATTACACTTATGTAAACAGTTAATAAAGCAAAAAAACAAAACAAAACCCAAAATGTTTCTGAGAAACCGCAAAGCATGAACTCCTCTATCTTGATATCCTGAAAAATCCAACAGCATAGTACAATGTGAAGTGTTCATTTCCAGCAAAGTGTGTTTTTCCCGTCTAAATCGATAATGAAATTTGTTGCCATCTATTAACGCTGATACTTCTCGGGCCGTCTCTCCTGCTATATTTCTAAACCAGGCTGATGAATGGACAAAAAACATGCCCGAGTCTGATTAGCTCAGGAGCAGCGGGGCAGTGTTGGACAGAATCTCATACATATAAATCACGTTCAACCAATCCAGCTTTGATACCATGCAACCGGGTTGATCTCATTTTTCCTTTGGCCTGTGGTACTTTAATAGACACGGCAAACAAACAGGAACATCTAAGACTCTGGAGATGACAGCTCCATGCAAGCTCAAATGTAAAGTACGTGCTTCTATAAAAAAAATAAATAAATAAAAAAAGCCCACCATCACTGAACGAGTGAATGAAGGCTGCATCCCAAATCCGGTGGAGTAGCATCCTTCCATCCTGACTTCCTTTCATCCACCCACAGCCAATCTACACATGAAAGCATAGCTTTAAATGCTTTTACTTCTCCCGTGTATTTTATTGAACCATCTGTGAAAGATAGAAAGATAAATTAAAGAAAGATAAAGAAAAATTTTCTAAAAAATCAAAGATAATCATTATGCGATGTAACATAAAAGAAAGAAATGATTTACATGACTATGATACAGTATGAATGAGAGGATGACTAACATTGAAATAATCACCTACGTTATATTCCTGCATGAATGGTCCTAGTTGGAATTATCACATTAATCACTGGTTTCATGTAACAAAATGGCTTCCACACTCATTATTCATCAGTGCATAGAATAGCACTTGATCCAGCACAGCCTCTTATTTTACACAATTTTTTTAAAATATATTGTGTGTTCAGCTTAATGAAACCACAAAACACTATAATATCCTCTGATATTCTATGACATTATAATTTTTTAAAGGTTTTCTCATATCACAGCTGAACAGAACAACATCAATGCAGGTGTATAAAGAAGTTAGGCTGGTTGGCTTGGCGGGAAAATGCTGCACATCACGTGGCATCGGAAAGCGGTCGACTCCAAATATGGAAACAAATGGTTTTGGAGAGGTTTTGTGCCAAACTTCTATGTATACAGACAGTTGGGCGGAATCGTTTTGCATATTCAAAGCAGGTTCCAGTTTGTCTTGCCAGGTAGTTTGCATTATTGATCGATGCCTTTTTGGATGATATAAAATGAACTGGAGTAGTGTCCTTACATCCTGACTATGTTTCATCTCACCATCCTTTTTTTTTTAAATAGTTCCTTTTGGGAACTACTCCAAATATGGAGACAAATTGTTTTGGAGATGTTTTGTGCCAAGCAGGTTATAATATATCTCAGTAAGCTGAATCATTTATGAAGGCCCTCTTTTCATATTCAAAGCAGGTTCCAGTTTGCCTCGCCAGTGTGTCTGTCCTGCAGTCTGCAGCTATTCTGTAAACTGGACGCTTTATGAAAAGGTTTAAGAGGCTCCGAATTTAATTCTCTAATGTGTGGCATCCTGTGTGGAATTTTCAAGCTTTAAATCTTCCTGTCTCACAAATTACGGCTGGCTGTTCTTCGTGTACATTTAAATCTAATGCAAGGGATGTTATGCATAAATGTGAATATCTGTAATATTCTGGAAAATCCGAATTTTGTTTTCTGCCTATAATATACTCAACTTTATTTACTTTATTCAAACTCGCCTTCAAAGATCATATCGTGTATGAAGCCAGTTTAACAAGCACTTCACTTCGGTTAACAAACCTCTATAACAAAGTATTTTTTAGAACTATATATATATAGTTTGACCACGTGAAGAGATTTTCCCAGGCTGCCACACACACACTGTTTACAACGTGAGGTTTTAATCATATCCATAACACGAGTAATAGACTCGCATAGAACATGCGACTCCCCAAATTCTGAAGGTTCCTGCTTGAACGTCTCAGCTTTCATGTCACGGAAACGTTTCTACGCAGCAGCATGAACGAAAGAGGAACGCCTCGTTCATTTCGTTCATCTTTTTAATCCTTTGAAACCTGACATATTTCATCCTGACTCGTCATGAAACAGTAGGATTTGAGGCAGCTGAAATGAAATCAGAGGTCTGAAACACGATTACAATTTAGGAGGCTGTGGGAAGAAGAGCGGCTCCTCCACACACACACACACACACACACACACACACACACACATAGCAGTTACATTAGCTCATTCATTCGTCATTCTCTACAATCACGTCTGTGTTAGCTCAAGAATCTTATTTAAGGAGACAGTAGATATATTGGGGCATTCATACGGTCTGGCTTCATCTGTAGATTTAAAGGCATTTAGTAATGCAGTGTATACAAACAAACAAGAAATTTAATGACTGAAGTTAATCTAGTTAAGATTCACACTTTACATAAACACGAATTTGTGTAAACTAATTACTAAAAGACATACCTGCACACTACACCGGCTTTTTGATACGCCCCGGATTAAATATACAAGTATAGCAGCTCTGATTTTCAACCTCCTCCATCAGAGATCCTGAACGGTGGCGTGTATGTGGATCAGAACAAGTTCCTGTGCCATGCAGACACCATCCACTGGCGGGACATCATGAGGAACCCTCACGCCGAGCTGCTGGTGGTGCCGTCCAACAACAGCGGCTATTCGTGTGAGTAAATCCTTATATATATATATACTGATTCATTATAATGAGAATAAGAGCGCGTGTAGATTACCGTTTTAGTCATAGTAGACAGTGTACTATGAGGTGGTAACAGTAGCTTCACTTTATTGCACCACCTCATTATTGTTGATTATTTTCCTATAGCGTTACGACAGTGTTGTAATTCCTTACTTCGTACTCATTCACTAAAATCCCCCCTTTTTTTTTCCTTTTTTTTTTTACAGGCAGACGATGCCATCGATCCTGTAATGGACGCTGTTGGGGACACCAAGAGAATCAATGCCAAACCTGTAAGTGTCCTAAACATAAACACACTCTGTCTTTTCTGTCTTACCTTTATCTTATCCAGGATAAAAGACAGTTTGTATTACAATCAGTACCAGACTAAACATCCAGCCATAGAACTGTGTTTGTTGTGGCTTTACATGTTATATTTTGCAATGTTTCTTGCATTGCGTGTCACTGAGAGCCGTAAACAAAGTTAAGCTTTCATCTTTTAGAATTGTTGATTTTTTTCAGAATATTTTTTCCAGCAAAAAAATAATAATAATCTGGTGTAAGTTAAATGTTGTGTGTGTGTCAGTAACGAAGACGGTGTGTGCCGATCAGTGCGACAGCCGCTGTTTCAGTCCGTTCGTGAGTGACTGCTGTCACCGCGAGTGTGCTGGAGGCTGTTCAGGACCCAAACACACCGACTGCTTCGTACGTCCTCTTTCTTTTATACTAATTTAATACATTGTTGTACAATATCACTATTATGTATCATTTTTATAGTCCGGTATACAATAGAGACTTATTCAAACATTCACAGTGGTGATATAAAGCTCATTTTAAGGCCGGCGTTTATACAAATATGATCAGTTTGACGATATTACAAAACCATGCTTCCTGAATGGGTCGGATGTGAGCTCAGAAAAGTAATGGCACCCCTGCAATAATGTCATTGTTGTTTATAGCTTTATGACTTTCAATTACTTCAGGTTATCGCTGCACGCACTCAGGGATAGTATACATGCCTAGATTTTAATTAGAACAGCATTTCACGCTTTTACATTCCGCCTTGGATCAATTGTTCATTATGTTTTTGTTGTTATTGTTTTTTTTGGTTTTTTTTTGCATTTTCCACATGTGAACGGTGTTAAATTAATAAAACGTAGTGGTTTATGACAATCTATTGTATGCCAGGCAAATGATTTCTGAGCGGTAATGAGACAAATATGCTTGGTTCATCTAAACCCGGTGACCTTTAACCTCTTGATTATGTGTCACTGATGTATCATTTGATGTAGGCTTGTACTAACTTCAATGACAGCGGCGCTTGTGTGACTCAGTGTCCTCAGCCTTTCATCTATAACCCAACAACCTTCCAGCTGGAGCACAATCCCAAAGTCAGATACACGTACGGAGCGTTCTGTGTCAAGAAATGTCCACGTGAGTGAGGCGGAAAAAAGAAGAGTTATCGAATAAAATGTAAACGATATCCGAGAGATAATGTGAATTTTGGTTGACGTTCTTGCTTGAGTATGCATCAGAAAGGATATTTAATATAGACAGAAAATGTCATGACTTGTCTTGCGTGTTGTTTTTAATATTTAAAATATGAAAAAGCTCCACTGTGGTCTCCTCCAGACAACTTTGTGGTGGATCACAGCTCCTGTGTTCGAGCCTGCCCGAGTAACAAGATGGAGGTGGAGGAGAACCACGTCAGGACGTGTGTCCCCTGTACTGATATCTGTCCTAAAGGTGAACACCAGTCAGTGCATCTATTTGTAACTGTAAAGATGCACCAATTAGAGTAAATCTGATATTAACTAGGCTTTTTTAAGTAGAAGTATCTAGAAGATGTCTTTTTCATTCCATGTACTCGTGTAAAAATATATTCGTTCTCTAATCCACGTTACTCTAATAAGTATGATAGCCCTGAATGTACAGAAATGCCGTTATTATTTTGACTTAATACGTATCGTGTTATTTTGTCTTCATTTCAATGTATTATTTCAGTGTAAACAATTGTTTCAAGATATTTAGTCATTATTTCACGTTAGTAGCTCTTTAGGTTGATGTATTATCTTGTTATTCCAGCTTAATAACTCGTTATTTCGTTGGCTATTTAACATCCCAGAATCTGAAAGACTAATTTATCGAATATTAGCTTACTATTCTTATTACGTGTGCTATATCCAGAGTAGCAAGTAAGCCAAATGTTGGTTCAGTGGAATTCGGAGGAATTTCTTAATCGGATACGTCTAATGATTGGTAATTCACTACAATGCGTTCGGCTGTGGTACATCAAAATAACCATTATGGGATTCCATCAGTTTGGAGTCCAAATAATATACAATAACAAAATAGTAACTTTAGAGCTTTAAATTATGAGATATTACATCAAAATCACAAGATAATGACTTTGAAAATGAGACATTAAGTCGAAATAATGATATTAGGTCATAATAATAAGAGAGTGACTTGAAATAATGAGATATAATGATAAAATAAGATATTACGGCAAAATAAGACAATATTACACTAAGGGAAAAAAAAAACGTTCATTGAATTTACTTAATTAAAAGGCGAACATCGGGCCCATGTGAATGAATTGAGGTTTTTATTTTTTTTATTGACATTTTTTCGTATAATGTAACTAGATAACATTAATACTACATGTACTGATCACACTCATTCTACATAATTCACAGTAATTCGAAATTGTTTAAATTAAATTTAGTAATGAAATTGCATTCTGATGGAAAAACTTAAACTGCTATAAATTTTTACTATACGTAAACTATACACGATACGTTATATTCTCTTAAAGCTGGCCTTTCTTCGTGGCTCGCGGGTCCGAGCGTTTCACAAAACAACAAATGCAAATGAAACGAGTCATGTCTTTAGCTTGAGCCTAAAGCTGAAGCGGTTTGCAGCTGGATATTTATCAGAGTTTGAGTGTTTTGTTGGCGTGTGTTGGTATTTGAGTGTGTGATGGAATAGGGACAGGCAGTCTACACACGGCCCAGACCGTCGACTCCAGCAACATTGACAAGTTCATCAACTGCACCAAAATCAACGGCAACCTGATTTTCCTCATCACTGGAATTAAAGGGTGAGAAATTTCTCTCTCTCTCTCTCTCTCTCTCTCTCTCTCTCTCTCTGACTGAAACGTACAAGACTGGCAACACAATCTATGATATTTTTTGGTAAAGTAATCCATCTCCGAGCTTGATTTCCCCAGAGTGTGTTCAATTTCCTGCAACAGAATTTCAATTTTAGTTGAACTTTAGGGCTTTGCTGCTCACAAACTAATTTTCAGAACCGTGAGTCCATGCACCTGTATTACAGGTTTTTTTTTTTTTTTTGCTTATTTGACAGTTTCTTACAGGCCGTCATTCAGTAAGATTGTCAGAACTCATTTAGTGTTTTCTTCCACCTACCTTGTTGCTCTGAGACGTCATTAATCCATCCTTCACTCCATGAGCTTTTTTTTCCCCTCCTCAATGTCTCAGGAGCTCACTTATGCTTCCAAACTCCATTTTAACCCTCAGTCTGAAGTGCTCAACTGTTTGCTTCCCGCCTCTGATGTTTCTCTTCATTCCCTAACAGAGACATGTACCACGGTATCAGAGCTTTGGACCCCGAGAGACTCAGTGTGTTCCTCACAGTTAAAGAGATCACAGGTGAGGACCAGCTTTCAGTTCTACACCACTTTACACACCATTAAGTGCACTTCTCGGGAACGCCAGCAGAACAGTTTGTCAACTGTTTATTGATTATCGGTTAGTGATGATAAGGTAAGATAAGATATGATAAGCAAAACGTTCAGGATGTTCTGAGCGAATAATAAAATAACGCATAATAGTAAGTAAAATGAAAATGTGAAAGAAAAAAACAACAACGAATTTAACACAACATTTATAAATAAAATATATTATAAAATGCAACAATATCAGCTAAAATGAAATGTACGATATAATTCACAAGAAAATATACAATGCTTAATAAAGTAGATTACAAAGTGCAATAATATACAATAAACGAAAATGAATGTCAAATCTAATTTAATAGACAGTACAAATTGAAGTACAACATATAATTATATATAGATTATAAAATGTAAGAAATTATATAAAATATAATGGAAATCTAACAACAATTTAATTTAACATGCCATAATAATACGAATAAAATAAATCAGATACAACTGATACATCAATATGATTAGTTAGTATTGGCAATAATAAGGTAAATAAAATATATTTTTTAAAAAGGGCATTTAACAATATGCTCAAAATGATAAAATATTACATACACCCAGGCACAAAATTTGTATGTAATTTTATTTATTTTTTTAAATACATTTTTGAAATGGTTTCTTTTAATATTTCTTATTATTAATCTGAATGTATTGGGAATGGCGGTGTATGTGTAACAGCGTATTTATCAGTTTGTTAGAATTGAATTGAACTATTATATTTCCCGCTCCATCTTCCTTCATATTAAACTCGTGCCTCTGACTGTGTCGTGTAGCTAATGGGGTGAAACGTTCTTATAATGGAAACGGCAGTATCGAGTAAAAAAGTAATGGCGCCTCTCACACTGAACGCTCATTATTTAAACATGTGATGATTATTGCTCGCCTTCTAGTCAATAATAAAACCCTGCATTGTATTTTTTTTCTTATCAACGTTTCTCATTCTGTTCCCTTATCAGTGTTTATTTTTGTGCCATTACAAAAAGAAAAAAGAAAAAAAGAGACTGTGTGAGGAGGAAATGTCTTTGTTAAACGTCGACAGCGTTGTTTAGTGGAAAATTCGGTTCAGAATGAAAACGATGATGAATTTTTTAGGATTCTTGAACATCCAGTCCTGGCCGGAGAACATGACGGACTTCGGCGTGTTCTCCAACCTCAGCGTCATTGGAGGAAGGACGCTTTATAGGTGAGCGCAAAAGGACACGATTTTATGTGCATTGCGTTGATGTGATTAGGACTGACTTACGTACTAACCCTAGAAGAAAGTTATTAAGGATTATTATCATTGTTGGGTTTTCTCCCTCAGCGGCGTCTCGCTGCTCATCCTGAAGCAGCGCTGGATCACGTCCCTGAGCTTCCAGTCTCTGCAGGAGATCAGCGCCGGGAACGTGTACATCAGCAACAACAGCCAGCTGTGTTTCTATCACACGCTGAACTGGACGAGGTTTTTCCGCTCCAGCAGTCAGAGAGCGCTGCTGAACAACAACAAGGAGACGCAGAAGTGCAGTGAGTGGACAGCATCCAACACCAGACTTATCAACATACCCTCGACATTTAAACGGCCGATTTACAGTAAAACTAGATAACACTTTATACAGGATAACACGCATGAAATCCTTCGTGAGGGTGAAATGGGTGTGTCGGCTTTGATGTAAATAGCGTGCTCTGAGGTGAGGAGAACTGATTGATTTGTGTCAAGCTGGATAGAATTTATGTCTATGTCTGTTTATGTTTATATTAGGGATACTCACTAATCACTTCAAAATCTACATGTTTTTGGTGAGCTTTGCATTTTATGGAGTTTTGCGGGCATCATTTAAAGTGAATTAAAAAAATATATTAATTGTTACTGTGGTGTAAGAGGAATAAAGCGCTTCAGGTAAGAGTTGATTATTTTCCTATAAGAGCACTCACCGTTGTGTTTTATTAAGTCAAACTCTGGCACATCAGACGGTGACACTTAAGCGCAAGTCATCACTGCAGAGAACGTGTAACCTTTCCTCTGGAATCCTTTACAGCTTTCAATCACTTCCCGTGACATTTATCGCTGTGCAGTCGTCATGGAAACCGAGTGTTGTTAGTCTCCCGAAGAAACGTTTTCGTGCCGACGTGACTTCCTGAATTTGTAACTTCATTTACACGTTTTGTACAGTATAGAGTTGCAAAATTGTCACTTAATTAATGTGTGTGTGTGTGTGTGTGTGTGTGTGTGTGTGTGTGTGTGTGTGTGTGTGTGTGTGTGTGTGTTTTACAGTTACAGAGCAGCGTGTGTGTGATGAGCTGTGTACAGAAGCAGGATGTTGGGGTCCCGGTCCTGACCAGTGTGTGTCCTGTAGGTACTACAGTCGCGGGAGGACGTGTGTGAAGTCCTGCAACCTCTACCACGGGTCAGTGTGTTTACTTTACGCTAGACTAAACCTATATAACTACGGGAACTACTACGTTTGTGTGATTATACCTAACAGCATGTATATTAATCCTCTGATACCACAGCAACTGGACAACGATTACGGTTTTTATTTTTTTACTAATGAAAGAACGACACCTTGTACTTTAAAAAAAAAAAAAAAAATTCTATTGTTGTTGCTCATAGTAACATTTAACATGTTTGCAAAACACAGTCATTCTCTCACCGGCCTTTAAGTTAATACGACAAAAAAAAACAACATTTTGTCAAATCGAAACCCGTTGACATGAAGCTTCTGCCGTGGAAGTCCCCGTGGAGCTCGTTGCTATAGAAACGATAGCATATTAGAATGAGCGGATTAATATAAACGTGAGATTTCTTCCAAATCGGTACTGAGCGTAATAATAATAAATTATTTATCAACACCGTGTACGGACTTAACTGTAATGCTAATACGTGAAACCCGCGATCTGTCACACAACTGAGCGTGAAATTGTAGCCTGACTAAAAAAAAAGAAAAAGAAAGAAGGAGAAATTAACATTTCGTTCCAGCAGGATTATTGAAAGAATGGCTCTCCTTCTGGTTTATTCATTAAAAACAAAAGATATTCCCCCAACTGTGTCAACTGTGAATTTGGCTGCGCTCTGATACGGATGTTCATTTAGCTCCTGAGAATACGAGCCGTCTGCCGGCGAGCGTCTGATGAATAGAGACGACTTTGATGAGTTCGGTTTGAATTTTCTAACTCGTTCAGTTTATTTCGCATTTTTCTTTTCACCTCAGGAGGTCTTGTTGGGTGATTTCACGACTGTAAAGTGAAGATAAACGACATTGTAAACGCAGTGTCTTGAATGCCTTGAAATGTCAAAAATGTACTTATTTTCGCATTAGTTTGTGAACCAGTTTAATATCTCGTGCTTGAAATATCGTTTTCCCAAACAATCACCCCTATGAATGCGTTAGAACACGTCACAAAAAAAAAAAAAAAAAAAATCAACAAAAAGTTGCATCATCCGAATTTCCCAAAGCTCATGCGAAGAAGTACGTTCTGTCGGCCTGTTGTTGTTGTTGTTGTTGTTGTTGTTTATTTTCAGTGATATTTTCGATATTCCCCCAAGAATGCCCTTAACGTCATGATGCCGTTGTGTATTTGCTAATTCTACGCGAAACACCTCAACCGTGTTCCTCATTTAAGAGCAAAATGCAACCTTTCAGCAAAGAAATCATAAAAAAGTAAGACAAAATGCTTACAAAATAAAGTTTAAGAGTAACAAGGGCTAAACTGTGCCGTAATCGTTGAATCAGCCGGTTAATTCATTCTAACGCTCACCTTGTATGATTTCTGCTTAAATGCATCCAGAGCAGCATTTTCCCTTCTTTCTATATTTCATTCCATTGTGTTTGCTAGTGTCTTTGCTGAGAAAATCAATAGTTAGCTGTCATTTAACATCATTTAAAGAAAAAAAAAAACAAAAAAAAACCTGTATTTGTCAGTCTTTCAGCATACGATGGAGGGACGGCTGTTTGCCCTTTATTTTTCTCCCTCTCCCGGGGGAGAGAAAGTGAATTATTCATGGTTCGTCTCACAGCCGTGGAGCTCTGGACACTCTGAGCTCTGAGCTTTAGAGGAGCTGAAACAATAAGGAGAATCGAAGGGTCATAGTTTAAAATCTGCTGATGTTTGTGGAAACCTGAATCGCTATTTATTCCAGTACTGAACATGACACAAAGGTATTCTTTCAAAAACAGAGATCTTGGTGGTTTTACTAATGTTGTGTGTGTGTGTGTGTGTGTGTGTTACAGAGAATTTCGTGAGTTCATCAACGGATCGGTGTGTGTGGCGTGCGACAACCAGTGTGAGAAATCTGGAGATAAAACATTGACCTGTCATGGACCAGTAAGAAATGAAGCATTCTTTATTCTTTCTTTCTTCGTTTATTTATCTTTCTCTGTCTCTCTATATATGTTGCTGTCTCTCTCTCTCTCTCTCTCTCTCTCTCTATCTCTGTATGTCTCTCACTCTCACTCTTTCTTGGTCTCTCTATATCTCTCTCTGTCTCTATCTATCTGTATATGTTTTACTTTTTCTCACTCTATCTCTGCCCCCCCCCCCCACAAACTCTTTCTCTTTCTCCGTCTATCTCTGTACCTGTCTCTATCTCTCTTTTTCTCTGTCTCTGTTTGTCTCTTGTTGTGTCTCTCTGT
The DNA here is from genome assembly GCA_023630585.1 of Cranoglanis bouderius. NCBI lineage: Eukaryota > Metazoa > Chordata > Actinopteri > Siluriformes > Cranoglanididae > Cranoglanis > Cranoglanis bouderius. The sequence continues at coordinate 19,268,268 of CM042552.1, forward strand.
CCCCCTCTGTCTGCCTCTCCCTTTCTGTCTTTGTCTCTCTGTCTAACTATGTATCTGTCTCTGTCTTGCTCTGTCACTCTGTCTGTCTCTCACTTTCACTATCTATCTGTCTGTCTGTCTTTTTTCTCCTCTATCTCTATACCTCTCACTTTCTGTGTGCCTCTCTCTTTCGCTGTCTGTTTCTCTCTCTGTCTGCCTCTCTCACTCAAAACACACCTGTCTGTCTGTCACTCTCTCTCTCTCTCTCTCTCTCTCTCTCTCCTCTTTAGGGTGCAGATCAGTGTATGAAGTGTGTTCATGTGAAAGATGGGCCCAGCTGTGTGGAGAAATGTCCTGATGGGCTGCAGGGCGCCGACAGCTTCATCTTCAAATACGCCCACAGCAACAACGAGTGCAGACCCTGCCACACTCACTGCACCCGGGGGTATTTGTGTGTGTGTGTGTGTGTGTGTGTGTGTGTGTGTGTGTGTGTGTGTGTGTGTGTGTGTGTGTTCATTTCTGATTAATGCTGATAAACTAAGTGCTCCAACACGTGACAACTGGAAAAAAAAAACCTGCAAACCTGCAGTGCACTGTAATGACCCATAAGGAATTAGATCACTTACTCATGATGACATCATTTCCTCGTAATGAAACAGCAGCAGCCCGGGTTTAATAGCAATAAGTCTGCATGCTATGTTTCCCTATTAACTTGTATACTGCACTCACTCTAAGACAGAATTAAATCTCTAAATCACACTATATTAAACTTACAACTGCTGTAGATTGTGGTTATTATTCCTGGCACCCAGCAGAGATTTTTTGAACCTGCCTCAGAGTTCACAGCTTTAATAGAAAGGATTTTAATTGGGAGTACATTGTCCATTAGAGCTCCGTGTCACTGTGAGGAGTCCAGCTGAGAGATTCAACTCCCTGCTACTAGTGCATTCTGGGAACATGGCCTCAGCCTGTTAACATGAGGGATATTATAAACTGTATAAATGCCTTTATATGATAGATCAGTGTACAGGTAAAACCTTTTTTTATATTAAACTATCAAATAAATGTTATGGTTGTGCTTTATGTTGCATTATGGTCTGCTAATAATAATAATAATAATAATAATAATAATAATAATAATAATAATAATAATAATAATAACAATTTTACACATTACTATGTGTGTTTCAGATGCACTGGACCTCGGATTCAAGACTGCATTGGAATGATGGACAGGTAATAATAATACTAAGTTGTTATTATTATTATTATTATTATTATTATTATTATTATTATTATTTTACTCATATCCGCCCATGCTGGAATTAAACTCGAATGAACATTTGTCTTAGATTTACCTTCCTTTTGTTGTTGTTTTGCCATTTCGACATTTTCGGCTGCCTAAACGTTAGCCGTTTTTCGCTGCAGGACTCCTCTGATCGCAGCCGGAGTGATCGGGGTGATGTTTGTGCTCGTGATCATGGCGCTCAGTTTTGCTGTTTATATCAGACGCAAGAGCATCAAGAAGAAGAGAGTGTTACGCCGCTTTCTGGAATCTGAGGTACAAATTACTGATGTGGGATTTGCTGTGTGTATATAAAGGTGTATCGTGTATGTGTATAGTGTGTGTAGTGTATAGTGTATAAAGATGTATAGTGTATGTGAGTGTGTTATTGTAATAACTGATCTGGGATCTGTGTGTTGATCAGCTCCTGGAGCCTCTTAAAACCAGTGGAACAGCACTGAATCAGGCTCAGCTGCGCTTACTAAAGGAAACTGAACTCAAGAGGGTTAAAATCCTGGGATCCGGAACCTTCAGTACTGTTTACAAGGTAATAGAGAGAGAGATAGAGAGAGAGAGAGAGAGAGAGAGAGAGAGAGAGAGAGAGAGAGAGAGAGAGAGTGTGTGTTTGTGATAAGTGTGCATTTTATCATTCTGTAAAATATCATGATGTGTTTTTTTTCTATCAGGGCATCTGGATACCTGAAGGTGAGAGTGTGAAAATCCCAGTGGCCATAAAAGTCCTCAGTGAAACTACAGGACCGAAATCCAGTGCAAATTTTCTGGATGTGAGTCACAACAACGCTGTTTTCCATGCACATACAGAGCCCTCCACTAATACTGGTACGCTTGGTAAATATGAGCAAAGAAGGCTGTGAAAAATTGTCTTTATTGTTTAACCTTTTGATCTTTTGTTAAAAACATTCACAAAAATACTCTGCTCTCATGGATATCAAACAATCGCAAATAAAACACAGGTTTATCCAAAAATATATATCTTTGTTAAATGTAGAATTCACCCCTATGAATTCATATGAGAAAAATATATTTGAAGTATATTCCCTTTGATCTTTTACATTTCTTTAGTACACCTGGGTGACTAGGAACAGGAAATTGTTCATCCATGACTTCCTGTTTCACAGGGGTATAAATATGAGGTAACACATAGGCCAAATTCCCTTAGTCATTCATAAAAATGGGTAAGACCAAGGAATATAGCTGTGATGTGCAGCAAAAGGTTGTTGAGCTTCACAAAATGGGAACTTCAAATGGGATTGGGTTCTATGGTCAGATGAAACCAAAATAGAGCTTTTTGGCAATAAACACCAGAGGTGGTTTTGGTGCATACAGAGAGGTAGCCATATGGAAAAGTACCTCATGCCCACGGTTAAATATGGTGGTAGCTCCTTAATGGTTTTGAGCTGTTTTTCTGCCAGAGGACCTGGACATTTTGTTAGGATACATGGCATCATGGACTCTATCAAATATCAACAGATATTAAATGAAAGGGCCATGGTTAGATCTTTCAGCAGGACAATGATCCAAAACATACATCAAAATCAACACAAAAATGGTTTACTGACCACAAAATCAAGGTCCTGCCATGGCCATCCCAGTCCCCTGACTTGAAACCCATAGAAAACCTGTGGGGTGAACTGAAGAGGAGATTTGAGGAAATTTGAAGGATCTGGAGAGGTTCTGTATGGAGGAATGGTCTCATATCCCTTGCCATGTATTCTCCAACCTCATCAGGCATTATAGGAGAAGACTCAGAGCTGTTATCTTGGCAAAGGGACTAAAAGGGTGCCAATAATTGTTGCACACCTATATTTAACAAATATATATATATATATATATATATATATATATATATATATATATATATATATATATATATATATATATATATATATATATATATATATATATATATATTGGATAAATCTGTGTTTTGTTTGCAATTGTTTGATATCCATGAGAGCAGAGTATTTTTGTGAATTTTTTGAACAAAAGATCAAAAGGTTAAACAATAAAGACAATTTTTCACAGCCTTCTTTGCTCATATTTACCAAGGATACCAATATTAGTGGAGGGCAGTGTATATCTCAATGTACACACGCCAAGATCTTTGGGCTAATATATATACGTAACAGAAACTGTCTTATCATTATTAAGGAGAGATATAAACTATATTCATGCACATGCACTCTAAATAAGTGCATTAGTGTACACACACACAGACACACACACAAGCACACAGATGAGTACATGCCGAGGGTCACTCTCACTAATGGCGGTCATCTCTTCTGAGAGGCGAGGGAGCACTAAACACACTCTCTCATTATTTTTTCTGTCTCTTTCTTTCACTCTATAAGGCTTCGTGGATAATGTTTATTCTGGGATTTGAGAGGACGGATATTGATGCCCTTTCTCTTTTTTCTTAGAGTGCTGAAAGAGTCTTCATTCTTTGCTCTTTCTTACTTTTCTTCAAGGCCAGTGTTAATGCACAGCCTTTTCTATCCATTCAGGATATTAAAAAAACTATTAAAAGCATTGCATGGAGAAGTGAATGTTAGCATCGTGTTTTTCAAAGGGTCTAAACCTGCATCTGATGTTCACAGCTTTCTTTTACAAGGTCATGTATTTTTTTTTCCCCAAAGGAGTCTGTAATGATGTCCAGCATGGATCACCCGCACCTGCTGCGTCTGCTCGGGGTGTGTGTGAGCCCGAACGTGCAGCTGGTGACCCAGTTCATGCCCCACGGCTGCCTGCTGGACTACATTCACGAGCACAAGGACAACGTCGGCTCTCAGCTGCTGCTCAACTGGTGTGTGCAGATCGCCAAGGTAAAAATCTCCACGTCTCCGTTATTTACAGAATGAGTCTCAATGTCCTTCATTGAGAGACTCATTATTAGGAATATAGAGTATGAAGTAACCGAATATGAATGCATTCTTCAAATGTTTGTCCTCAGGCTGCCATCCTACCTACAAAGCTCCTCGTGCTTAGACCCCAGGGGCATGCGTGTGAATATGTGCAGAGTACATGAGTTCCAAACGCAGATGATGAAGGACACCTTCAGAGGTCACCTTCATCAGCAGTGGCTTTTCAGTTTACTTTCACTGCAGACCTGCCAGCCTTCACACATTTCGCGTACACATGAAGTGCACATTTCAACGCCGGAGTACACTACTCTGAGTTCGAGTTATCACTCAAAATAAAAGAAACTCGATGCAAATGACAGATCCGTTCAACCTATGAATCTGAAAGGATTGACAGTTGCAAAAAAAAAAAAAAAAGCCCCTCACCTTTTCTCCATCAGAAACTCATTTCAGGGAGGTGGCTTCACCCGCTACTATCCCAGGGGACTCGGGGCACAGGGCGTTGGACACTTTGGATGGGGTGCCAACCCATCACAGGGCACAATCGCACACACAATCACACACTATGGACAATCTGAAAATGCCAATCAGCCTACAGCGCATTTCTTTGGATTGACAGAGGAAACCGGAGTACCCACTGTTATTTATTGCTGTACATAACATCTTTTTTCCTAGAACAGGAAGAAAGAAATTGTGAACGTAAACTCTTCTAGTGCCTACATCTTAGCGAAATTCCCGCATGGATTATGACCGCAATGTGTTTATTTTTAAGACACACAAGCTACTGTTGTAAAATGCCGTCTTGCTGTCATGCTTGAGTGTTTTTTTTTGGGTTTTTTTTGGACACGACTTTCCCCTTATCCTGCTCACTAACCTGTGACACTGTCAAGTCACCTGTCCACTGTGAACTGATGGCTTGAGAAGAAGAGACTCGCACTGGCCCTTCATCACTAAGAGGTTCGGACACTGACTTAACGACTTCTATCAATCATGCGCCTACCTGCGACATGTCCCTGCTGTTGGAGGTTGCCGCGGTCACTCTGCAGCCTGATTGGTAGCAGATCCTCATTTAGAGACGCTGCATGGCACACGGAGGAATAATAAATGAGTTTATGGGAATGGAAGCATGATGCATTAGCAGGGAGGATTCTCCAGTATCTCCAGCTGAACCAGGAACGCTGGCTCATTCGTTCGCTCCAACTGTGGTGCCATCTCATTGCATAATGGATTATTGATGAACTAATTAACTGTGGAGGTACATTTTGATTGGCTATAACAGAACTACGGCATGTTTTTGTGTGCCCAGTTAGTAAATTAAAACACTCAATAAAGCTGTCAAGAAAACCCTGGCATGTTTCCTTTGTTTTTCTTTTCTAGAAGCCATCTTTGGCTCTGCATTGTTCATATACTGCATATACTGTAAATATCACCATTACAGCATTTATTAAAATGAAGGTCAATTGCCCTGCTTTTCATCAGGCGCAAGTCTAATGGAACATGTGGGGACAGATAAAGGCTAGCATTGTGTAAGCAGAGAACTGGACCTGCACTGACACCATTAACACAACATTGAGAATGTGTATGTATTTCCCTATGGCTTATATTTCTGTACATAACCTTAACCAGGTCAGTCTCCTGTTCACTTCGTGGTGCAAGATGTCCTTGCATCCTGATTCGATATCACACAACTAGAGAATATAATATGACAGGGCTCAATACTGAACCCTGAGGCACTCCTTCATATATAAGTATCTCACAAAAGTGAGTACACCCCTCACATTTTGTAAATGTTTTATTATATCTTTTCATAGGACAACACTGACGAAATGACACTTTGCTACAATGTAAAGTAGTGAGTGTAAAGCTTGTATAACAGTGTAAATTTGCTGTCCCCTCAAAATAACTCAACACACAGCCATTAATGTCTAAACTGCTGGCAACAAAAGTGAGTACACCCCTAAGTGAAAATGTCCAAATTGGGCCCAATTAGCCATTTTCCCTCCCCGGTGTCATGTGACTTGTTAGTGTTACAAGGTCTCAGGTGTGAATGGGGAGCAGGTGTGTTAAGTTTGGTATTATCGCTCTCACGCTCTCTCATACTGGTCACTGGAAGTTCAACATGGCAACTCATGGCAAAGAACTCTCTGAGGATATGAAAAAAAGAATTGTTGCTCTACATAAAGTTGGCCTAGGCTATAAGAAGATTGCCAACACCCTGAAACTGAGCTGCAGCACGGTGGCCAAGACCATACAGCGGTTTAACAGGACAGGTTCCACTCAGAACAGGCCTCGCCATGGTTGACCAACGAAGCTGAGTGCACATGCTCAGCATCATATCCAGAGGTTGGCTTTGCAGAATAGACGTATGAGTGCTGCCAGCATTGCTGCAGAGGTTGAAGGGGTGGGGGGTCAGCCTGTCAGTGCTCAGACTATACGCCGCACACTGCATCAAATTGGTCTGCATGGCTGTCGTCCCAGAAGGAAGCCTCTTCTAAAGATGACAAGCAGACTAAGGACATGGATTACTGTAACCATGTCCTGTGGTCTGATGAGACCAAGATAAACTTATTTGGTTCAGATGGTGTCAAGAGTGTGTGGAGGCAACCAGGTGAGGAGTACAAAGACAAGTGTGTCTTGCCTACAGTCAAGCATGGTGGTGGAAGTGTCATGGTCTGGGGCTGCATGAGTGCTGCCGGCACTGGGGAGCTACAGTTCATTGAGGGAACCATGAATGCCAAGATGTACTGTGACATACTGAAGCAGAGCATGATCCCCTCCCTTCGGAAACTGGGCCGCAGGGCAGTATTCCAACATGATAACGACCCCAAACACACCTCCAAGACGACCATGTCTTGGTGATGGACTGGCCAAGCATGTCTCCAGACCTAAACCCTATTGAGCATCTGTGGGGCATCCTCAAATGGAAGATGGAGGAGCACAAGGTCTCTAACATCCACCAGCTGTGTGATGTCGTCCGGGAGTAGTGGAAGAGGACTCCAGTGGCAACCTGTGAAGCTCTGGTGAACTCCATGCCCAACAGGGTTAAGGCAGTGCTGGGAAATAATGGTGGCCACACAAAATATTGACACTTTGGGCCCAGTTTGGACATTTTCACTTAGGGGTGTACTCACTTTTGTTGCCAGTGGTTTAGACATTAATGGCTGTGCATTGAGTTATTTTGAGGGGACAGCAAATTTACACTGTTATACAAGCTGTACACTCACTACTTTACATTGTAGCAAAGTGTCATTTCTTCAGTGTTGTCCCATGAAAAGATATAATAAAATATTTACAAAAATGTGAGGGGTGTACTCACTTTTGTGAGATACTGTACTTATAGAGTGAGAGAAAAGACACTAACATTCTTACATTAATTGTGATGGCTTATATATTTTCAGGGTATGATGTACTTGGAGGAGAGAAAGCTAGTCCATAGAAACTTGTCCGCTCGTAACGTTGTGGTGAAATCCCCAAACCACATCAAGATCACCGACTTTGGGCTTGCTCAGCTTCTGGGTGCTGATGTGAAGGAGTACAATAAAGATGACGACAAGGTTAGAAAGTCCACGTCAAGCCACAATGACATTCTTTGTACTCTGATATGAACATGATCGAACCTACAATACGTATTAACGCTACAGAATAGCCGTCTGTGTTTTCTTCTTCTCCCATTTGTGTGCAGATGCTCATCAAGTGGATGGCGCTGGAGTGTATTCACTACAGAAAGTTCACGCACCAGAGTGATGTTTGGAGTTATGGTAAGGGAAATGCTTTGCAAACTCGTGCCGCCAAGGTTGCCGGATTTTTCTTGAGTAGAGATGACTTTTTTTTTTTCCGTTGGTATCTAGATCATTCAAGTCATTCAAACTTATCCATTCATTTGGTGAATCAGCCATTACTATTTATTGTATCAGGAGTGACCGTGTGGGAACTGATGACATTCGGAGGAAAGCCATATGATGGCATCCCTAATCGTGAGATCCCGGATATTCTGGAGAAAGGAGAACGTCTGATTCAACCTCCTGTATGCACCATAGACGTCTACATGGTCATGGTCAAATGTAAGTCTCAAAGCTTAAATCCACAGATTGTAAAACAAAACGTTTGTTCTTTTACAATGTGGTCAAATCGAAATGCATTATATCTAAATATAATTATATGGCGCGCTATTATGATTCTAATCACCGTTATACCATTAATAACCACATTGCAGTATACTGATAGAGATGAGTAATTACTGTTGTAGCATGAGCCTTAGAGAGGGAATTAACTCAGTGTGAAGTGGAAACATGCAAATGCTTAACAGGGATTAAATGATTCTATCAGCAAGCGGGATAGTTGCCTAGACAAAATCGAGGAATTATGGACAAAAAGAAAAAAGCATGGAGCAGGCAGAATTTTCCATTTGTTTACGTTGCATCGATTCATTTCCTGCTGAAAGGGCTGCTTCGTTTCGTGACTCATTAAAGATCCTTCGTCCCCACTCAAGGTTGGATGATCGATGCTGACAGTCGGCCCAGGTTTAAAGAGCTCGCTACGGAGTTCTGCAGGATGGCAAGAGACCCTCAGAGATACCTAGTCATTCAGGTGAGCAGCAGAAAGACTACAATTTTCTCCTCTTAGTTCTGACCCTTTACGCTTCTGGAGAGTATTGGGGGTACTTTTTTTGTTTCAGGGCGATGACTGCATGAAGCTGCCCAGTCCCAACCACAGTAAATTCTTCCACAGTCTTTTGGATGAGGACGAACTTGGAGACATGATGGATGCTGAGGAGTACTTTGTTCCTCAAAACCTCCTCAATGCTCCTGTTACCTCCCATCCATCCAGCCCTCATCTGGACTCCAATCAGGTGAGATTTGTAGTACATATCACTACTGTAGCTCTGCTTTTTTTCCCCCCCTTAGCGAATAATCAGACACGGGATTAAGAGTTTTCTTTTTTCTGATTGACATACAGGGACTGAGCGATGTGACTATAGGAACACAGAGTTGTGAGGCAGCCATGTCATCTGGTGAGCTGTTTTTCCCAGTGAGGCCTGGGAAGGAGGAACAGCTCTGTCATGGAAAGCTGAAGAAGAAGCTCAACGCCACCTTTGTGGAGGACAGCAGCTGTCGACGCTACAGTACAGATCCTGCTCTATTCCTGAATGAAAGAACACAGAGGAGAAGTGCTGATGAGGATCGTTGTGTGGCTGCCAGGAATGACAAGAGTTCTTCAGGTAGTCTCTTCTGTTTTTGCAGTAGTCCAATGCTGGGTGAAAAAAAAATTATAATAAAAGTGATCTTGAACAGAACCTTGTGTTAAGTTATGTAGGTGGATAGATCAATAAATTGTGGGCTTCTCCACTCTCTTTGAGATCTTTGAGATCTCATATTAAAAATGCTGTGATTTTTTTCTAAACTCCAGACCCTATTGAGGAGAATCCTTTCATCACACACCAGAAAAACAGAGAGATTCATGCACTGGACAACCCAGGTTACCATGGCAACCATGATGGACAGCTCAAGATTGAAGATGAGAACATTAACACTCCTCTTGAACACAACACAGTTGAGATGATCCAGGAGACACTGTCCAGAGCAACAAGCAGGACTACAAACAGCCACGTAAACCTCAGCACTCAAACAGAGAGACCCCATGTTCATTTTACACTTCCTCCTCAAATTGGACCAATGAGTCAAAATGGCCACCATCTCCATTCAGGTCATGGTCTATGTACTGATCATCCCAGTAAGTGTGTCCTTCCTTCAGTAACAGGACAAATATGTCACATCGGCCAACAAATCCAGCCTGGTTCTCCTGGTCCTGCTCGCATCTCACATGGTGTTAAAAGTAGCACCACTGTTCTACCAGGCCACACGGTCCATCAAAGCAGCACAACACAAACAGGTCATGCTGGAACAAGCAAGAAGTCCCTTCACACAAACAATCCAGAGCCGCGGCATCATAGCCTTCCAGCCAGCGTTCCACAGCATCCTCCAGATCCCTCGCTGGTCTGCAGGAACAATTTCATCTACAAGCAGAATGGCCGTGAGAACCCTGAGAACCTGTCAGAGTCCAGCATGAAGCCAGGAACGTTTCTGCCTCCTCCACCATACAGGCATAGAAACACTGTAGTGTAACATCTCGATCATCAGTGTTCTTCTACCAGCACGTTAAGCATATAACTTTCTTCCTGAACAGTTCCTGGAACTCACTTGATGCTTTTAAGAGAAGAAATAGCAGATTCCTCAGCATCATCCCATATGAAGATACCGTATACTGTATATGTATAAATATCCAAGCGACTGAGAGAACTTCAGACTTTTGTACTCTCCTTCATCCCGTGTGTGGGTACCATTAAATCTTTGTAAATTCTGGAAGATATTGGAGGCTTTTATAGTATATTTTTTAGAAAAACGAAGGCACCGGATTGTTTACACATCACTCTTATATAAATAAAAAGTAATAAAAGTACCTGGAAATATATTTTTTCGTGCTACGTGAGAACGCGTGTGCTGTTCTGAGACAGCAAAGCCTTAATCAAGAGGCTGGTTAATCCTCCCTGACTCACTCGTGGATGTTATTTAATAAAAACCTAGAGCACTGAGACATTTCCAAGGCAGAATTGTGAATACCGAGGAAGTCTCGCCATTGGCTTTTTAAAAGGATGATAATTGAATGTTCTCAGTGTTGTAAATCTATATTTAACATGCTGTATTATTCCTGGTTGTGGACTGGCACAGTGTCTTTTATGATGCATATTTTTGGATTATGATCATTACACAATAAAATGATTATGGTTTAAATGAAACTATCTGTCTTGCCTATACAGTCTTATAGATTGGGAAATGACTGCTTATGCTGTGTTCCAGCAATACAGATTGATTAAATGAAAAACGCCCAGCCCGCGCTGCTGTTATAAGAAAATAATCAACGAAGGGGTTTGGGTGATGAAGCTGAGTAACTGTTACCACCCTGAAGCAACAGTTTCTTACTGAGAAACCGCAAAAAAACCTGTTTTATTCTGATTTACCATCAGAAATTAGTTAACAGGCCAAGATCCAGTCGAGTATGTTGTATAAAGTGCTTATCACCTATTAATTAAACTATTATATATCTGTCAATCTTAAAAAAAAACAAAAAAACATTTTATATATATATATATATATATATATATATATATATATATATATATATATATATATATATATATATATTTTGTTTGTTTGTTTGTTTGTTTGTTTGTTTGTTTGTTTGTTTGTTCTTTTAATACTTTCTGTTGGTGTACAAAGTTCTCAATTCTTCCTCACAAATTTTCGCTTCTTGTTTAACCGAAGACGATTTATCCACTGTGTACTTGTACTTCCAGCATAACTCAGCAGCTCATGATTTGGTTTTGTCGGACATCAGGTTCTCAAATTGTCCATGAGGTGATGCCGCTGTGTTCTTCCAGGGTTCTCCTCACCTTCTCTTTGAGTTCGTGGCACGTTCTGAGAGACCGTAATTTCAAAGAAGTATACATTTGAAAAGAGAAAATAAATAAATAATTCGGTGCTCTCGCGGTGGCAGGATGTAAAAACTAAGCTGTTCGAATGAGATTAATGTAATAGCAGATGACGTATTTAAAACAGATTAACTCCGTTTGACAGTGCAGGGATACGGACTCCCTTGGGCTAAGTAGAAAATAAGATAGAAAATGAATTTCCTGCTGTTCGGCTTATAATTTCCTCACTCTCACAAGAAACTAATGAATACTGAGCCTTACTGTGTGGCAGGATCTTACCATGTCATCCTAAATTAAACGGTTCAGTTGTAAAAAGTACTTAGTGTTAGCATAGCACCTCATTTTGTAATACACCACCAGTAGGGATGAGCAATGCTAATTTTAAGCTCTACATTTTGCCTGTACATTTAAGTTATACAGTTCCATGTACTGGCTTATGATTTTTATTTATTTATTTTTTTTTTTTCATTCAGAAGTGCTAGTAGAGAATAGAGCTCCTCTCCTTTGGCCTTGTAAGCAGTCACTGTTTTTTAATAGAAAGCTAGTTGACTGGAACTTCTTAATTATTGCCCTGATGGTGGAAATGGGCATTTTCAATGCTTGTGCTATTTTCTTATAGCCACTTCCCATTTTGTGAAGCTCAACAACCTTTTGCCAAACAGCTATATTCCTTGGTCTTACCCATTGTTATGAATGACTAAGGGAATTTGGGCTATGTGTTACCTCATATTTATACCCCTGTGAAACAGGAAGTCATGGTTGAAAAATGTCCTGTTCTTAGTCACCCAGGTGTTTTTTTATTTTTTATTTTTATAAACCTGTGTTTTGTTTGCAGTTGTTTGATAGTAGTGTATTTTTGTGAAATTTGTGAACAAAATATCAAAAGGTTAAACAATAAAGACAATTTTTCACAGCCTTCTTTGATCATATTTACCAAGGGTGCCAATATTAGTGGAGGGCACTATGCACGTATACCTTGCTAAAGAAAGCAGTCCCTAACTGTTAAAAGTGCTACAAATTGCTATACAAAATTACTTCTATGACAAAAAAGTCATTGGGTTTTTACGTTATGTTTCCCTTTATTTCTGAAACCTCTTTAGTTTGTGAATCCGTCGCCAAATTACACAGGATAATTCAAATTTGCTTATGTAAATTTCACTGCAAGTAGCATTTAATTAAGTGAATGGTAACATTTGGAAGGAGGGAGAGGAGAGAATATGAGACTGTCTTGCTAAATCTACAGTGGCTTGCATAAGTATTCACCCCCCCTCACCCCTTGAACTTTTACATATTTTGTAGTGTTATGGTTAGCAAAACAAGTAGAAATCTTGAAGTCCATTTCAGTTCAAGGTTGTAACACTACAAATTGTGGAAAAGTTAAAGGAGGTGAATGTTAAAGTCAGTGTACTTCTTAAACAAAAAATAAAAAATTGCAATGTGTGAGGAATCCACCGGATTCCTCCTTCCATAAATGAATCCACTGGAGACTCCTTCCATAAGGGTTTCCCATATACATAAACTTCACCATAATTTTTTCCCTGCTTCTTATACATCGTTTGATTTCCTACAGTTGGTATAAGATAAGTAAACGCAAAATGGAAACCCCAGTAATAAAAAAAAAAAGTTTGATTATTTGATGAACCAACCACAGTCTGACGTCAAGTCAATAATATCACGTGCACGCTGTTTATAGCTGTAAACGACCTTATTGACGGCCTCCTGTTATCTTTATCGTTATCACAAAGAAACCAGAGTATGAATGAATGAAACACTCTGTAGGGTTCTAGTAGCGTATGATCTATGCTCAAACTGATTTCTAAATTAACCCAAACGAAACATAGAAAGTTTCACCACTCAGAGAATAACCCCGAGAGGCCTCCTTTGACCAGATGCACCTTTAGGATGCAAAAAGTCTCTCTGGGACCCACACAGGACTTACCCCTGCAATAAAAGAAGCCTTTGATGACTGAACGTCTGGGAAACTTCATGATTAGTTCGTCAGCCGGGATCCACCACACACACACACACACACACACACGCACACACACTTACTTTACGACACACACACACACACACACCCCCACGCTTACCTTACACACACAATGGAGAAACCTCTCTCTCTTCAGTGTAACGTGTAATTATATGTAATTATTCCATATCTAAATAGTGTGATGTTATTTTGTTTACATATATTGTGTGTTTAACCAACCTTAATGACTTTAAATAGTTTTAATCTAGCATATCATTTTAAATGTCTGTAACCATGTTTTATTTGTAATATTCTTTACAAATCCAAACCAGTTCTTTACAACACCACGCTCACTTCAGGCGGATTTGAAAGTTAGACTTCAGAGTTTGACTTCACTTCTCAACTTCACTTCTTCCGGTTTCTCTCCCCCGGGGCCACGTGCCCCGGGAAGAGGAAGCCAGGATCTCTCTCTCTCCGGACACAAGATGCAACTACCTCCGGGCTCACCCCTTTTCAAACAACAACGAACCAGCGAACTCTACCCGACCTCGCACAAACTCTCAACCTTGAGGCTATCCAAGTATAGTTAATGATCTATATCTGCGTTAAGATTGGACCCCTGTGTTACAGGAGAATTAAGTTCGTGCTGGTTCTGAAAAAGGCTAATTAGTTGTGTTTTTGTCTGCTTCCCTTTCTTTCATTACTTTCTCTCTATCCCTTTTCTCTCCCTGTATATAGATGTGTATATATGTATGTTTTGCTTAGAGTTAGTCGTGTGTATCCATAGTCACATATAGCTATTAAAATCTATTATCCCACGCTTGATTTTCTCTGTTTTGTTGACGGGATGAGTCAATTAAATACTGCAATCTCGTTACCCGCTCTAATCTTTAATAATAAACTTCGTGAGTTAATTCTTCCTGGCCAGAAGGATAAACTCACTCTTTAGAGTTCATAAAGCTGATCTAGGCCACATACATAGTCATAATTAATTATAATCCATTGTAGTTAATTATCTATATGTATATGTGCACATACATGAATTCCCTTTCATGGCTGATGTATATTTATAACTGGTCACAACACGCGTTGATTAGATATATAGATATATTTCACGCCACTCGAGCTAATTCCTTACATAAATTGGAGGATACATTTAAACGTGTTAAACATCTTTTAATTTGTTACGTAAATCGTAACTGGTGGAGAATATTATTTTAAATGTTGCAGATTCATCCGAGCTACTACATATTCTGGTAGATAATGCGGGCACGCTTTAAAACTCGTCTCCTTTAAAAAGGTGCGTTGAATCCAACGCTTCTGCACTTCTGTTTCGTTTCATGTTTAAAGTTGATCCATTACATTATTCTGGTGGAAAAGAATAATGCATAATAATGCCCCCTTTTTGTAAATTTCGCTACTTCCTTTAAATGATCTAGATAATAAATATCATGCTGTTGAGTTTTTATTGGAGTCAATGTGTCTATTGATTGTCTGTCCAAGATCTGAGAGTAATCTGGTTTTAATACACTTGCACTGAAAGTCTATTCTCCATTTAAGTGTAGTGGCTTAGTAGTGAAAAGTGCAAAACCATTGATTTGGGGTAATAAATAAATAAATAAAAATAATAATCCTATAATAATTACTTAATCTAATATATCTTTAGATAGTTACTTCATTTATTTGTTGTGGTTAACTTCATTTATCAGTGGTTAAGACATTGGGCTACTGATCGGAAGGTTGTGAGTTCAAACCCCAGCACCACCAAGCTGCCATTGTTGGGCCCTTGAGCAAGGCCCTTAACTGCTCAGATGTATAAATGAAATGAAGATGTAAGTCGCTCTGGAAAAGGGCGTCTGCCAAATGCCATAAATGTAAATATTTGTCTACAGTGTCATTCAGCAAATTGTACAAGCTTTTTCAAAAACTTTGAACCATCCACATTACTGTCTATGTCTACTGTCCCTAAAGTGACACTAGTGTCCTCCAAAACTGCTGATCTGTGTCCTGGGCGTCCGTGTGGAACAGCAGCTCCAGGAGCAGTGAGATGATGGATTAAATCCATTTGGGAGGAAAACACACACATTTGTCTGGGACACTGAGACAATATACAGTATATAAGTAAGGAATAAAACATGCTGTGTTGTGCTGTTATAGGAAAGTAATCAACAAAAAAAAAAGTGGGGGGGGGGGGGGGGGGGGTGCACTAACAGCACGTCCTGAAGTGTTTTATTCCTTTTATACTGCAGCAATTTCCGTTTTTTTTTTCTTAAATGATTCTTTCCGTTTGTAATTACTTCTTACGTCCACGAAACAAGTTCGTTCCTGTTCTTGCTGTAAACAGTTCCTTACCAGTCTCGCTTTTTTCCTGTTCAAGTTTCAACGTGCAAAAGCATAAACTCAAAAGCTTACCAAAAACTTTCTTGTGTCAGAAAACCTAAAAACTTTGACAGCTGACACTGGAGACTCCTTCCACAAATGGTCATTACTGTAAATGTCACCTTGCGTGTTTATTACGCAATATTAAACGATAACGCGTCAGAACCATCGCATTAATGTTAATATAAACCTGCGATTAATGTCCAAACTGCTGTTTTAGAAAATGAATCAACACCTTCTGGCCAATCAGATGGTGGAGTCGAGAATTCAACAGCACTGTGGTGGAGAAAAGGACCTGAAGCATTGGACTTTACATCTCCTTGATGAAGCAATGATTTGTATCTATTAGAGAGCACGGTGTATGACACAGCGTAAATAGCTGTCTGCTAAATAATTCATGTTATGTCATTAGTGTCAACAGTTTTTGCTCTTTTTCCTCTTTGTTCCCTATGTTGGTGTGGCAAATGGAAATGAGATGTCGATGGTACCCATTCACTCTGACTTCCCTCTGTCCCGTTTAGGTCTGTGTTCACTGGCCTGCATAATGAACACAGTAATAAGACATTGATTTCCCCAGGGTCTAATTGTCTTGAAAAATGTAGTTTCACGATCCTAACAATAAAAATGTGATATTCGAATGCTCATCGACCCGTTACTCCATGCTTTTTTTTTTTTTTAAACCTCCCTTGATGATGATGATCATGGTGATAATGATGATGATGATGATGATGATAATGACGGTAGACTTGTGTCAGCATGATGACCTACCAACCACATATAAAGTAAACACCCTGGCACACTTGTAACAAAACATTCATGTTCACACACTTTCCTTGTATCCATTTGAAGGGCCACACTCTGACTGCGTGTGAATCACAATGAGGAAGTTAATAAGGTGCTACAGTACACACCTCTTTAATCACTGGACTGGAGATGAACACGTGAACACAAAGCACTAAAGATGTGCACAATAGATTAAAATGGCCTACATGGGGGGGGGGGGGGGGGGCGTGGCTTATGTACTCAATTTGCTAATGGTCTGAAGAACTTTAAACTCATTTAATTCTGAGTGTTATGGAAGGGTTGTTTTCAATATTTCAATATTTCATATTGTTTTGTGTTGGTTTTAACGCCTACAGTTATTATTGTGTTATAAAATGTTTTGCAAGTAGTTTGGTAACATTCTCTTAGTTCACCCTATTTGTGTATTTCATGCTGTGCTAATTTGTTTAGACATATCCGTGGTTCTTACCTCCAGAACGACTAGCCTCTGGTCTTCATGTTCTGCCCCGCGTCTTGGATTAGACCAGCTGTGTGTATGTTTGCTTAGAAAGCCACCTGATATTTCATAATCTGGTAGCATTTTGGCAGTTTTCCATGCTATGTTCATATCAGGACTGTTTTGGGGCTGATCCAGCTGACTTCTCACAAATTAAAGGAGGCCCACCAGTGTGAGGTGCTGTCATGTGATAAAATATGGGGTAAGTGTATGACTAAGACCAGAGGAAAGAGTTGCTCCTGGGTGCTGATGGGACCACAGTGAGTGTCTTTGTCTTTTTAAACTGCTGCTTTAGTGGCCGTGACCTGTAATAAATGAGAAGCTCTTCAGAAATGTCAGCTGTGGGAGTAAGAGAATAGAGCGAGACAGAGAGATCGAGAATGAGCTGCACTTGTGAGTTACGATAAGCGTATACGAAGCTAGAGATGGATACTGAGATCCGAGCAATGTTGCAAATTGTCCCATGCGATATCGGTGTCCCTGCGGTGTGTGTGTGTGTGTGTGTGTGTGTGTGTGTGTGTGTGTGTGTGTGTGTGTGTGTGTGTGTGTGTAAATGATGTGAAGCCATTACCTTGCAGGAATCCTGCCCATTTTCTCCCATTTAAAGGGACATAAAATATCCAGCAGAAGGGAACAGGTAATGGTGCATGTCCTTAGCTAACCACAGAAAGAATTCTGTTGGACCATCATTTCCAAGGCTTTATGTTTTAGTGGCTGGCTGAAGCACAGAACTGGCGATTCATCACTCAGCCTGCTCGAACGTAACGCTCATCTTGGAGAAGACACAAACAGAATACGGATAGCGTATACGGATTAATTAACACTCTATGCCAGATAAAAGACATGAGAATTACTTTTTTTTTCTGTAGCTAAAATGAGCATGCCCCTTTATATCAATCTTAACACTATATGACAGACATAATAAAAAAAAAAGTCATTTGAAATAATATGGCTGTAATGTCATAAACTGTCACGATTTTACATTCTATGTGTCTGGTTTGGACCTGATACAGTAAACTGGTTGGTCAATCACGCTTACACACCCTGGCAGGTTCCCTGGGTGACCCAGTTGAATCCAATCTGACTATACACAGCAATGTTGAGTCCATAGTTGACACTGCTGGAAGCTTTCTGGAAAACGTTTGGACCCCATTGTGCAAAGGTATTTGGAACAGAGATGTTCACCGTGTTCAGATTTGACAAACCAATACGACACAATAGCAGCACGTTACCTCTGTCAAATTATAGGTCATGGATGGCAAGAGAAACCAAACCATTTGTATTTTGCTCCAAGCCATCCAAAAATAGCAAATGATGACAAACAGAATTCTAAAAAGAAACAAGAATCAAATTGAATGTTTTACAAAATGAGGGGAATTTTGCCCTCAGTGATCATGGTGATCTTTTGCATGTTATCAAACTTGAGAAAGAAAGAATGCAAAGGACATAATTCCAAAAGAACCTCATGGAGACACATGAAAAACTGTCCAAAAGACCAAAAATTTTGGAGAATTTTAGATTTCACGAAAGCAAGTTAGATATCTGTGTGTTTTTTGCTACACTGGTTGGTTGGCAGATCAGTAATGGTTTGAAACATTTTCTGTCACAAATGATTTATAATTATGTTTAAAACACTGTCCAGAATGATAGTGTGTCATGCAGTTTGGAGAACACAACTTCAACCAGAATAATCCCAACAGAAGACGACTATGCTGACTTGACTAAGGCAATACTTGAATAAAGAGACCTCAAGAAGGAATCTGACTGGTTTCATGCCATGACATAATACAGAACTGCATGAACATATTGCTGCTTATGTGCCAGACTTTGAGCAAAGGATGTCCCAGTTCTTCTTCAGAGTTGCGTTACATGGGGAACATGCAAGAATAGTTGCCATGCTTTAAAAAAAAAGCATCGATGCTCTCATCTTTTAAGCGCCTGGGTGAAAATGAGTGATATGTGTAAATAAATAAATAAATAAACAAATAAATAAATAATCACATATGGAAATAAATGAATCGTGAAAAATTATCATAGAAATGAATGAATCATTGTATGAACCATTTTATAACTGCTCTGCTCATGGAAATAGTGCAAAAGGAAAATAAAAATAATATCTTGTCTGTAGTTCTTTTCTTATCCTCAAAGAAAAAGCGCTTAAGTTTGAGGTCTCTACATCGATCCAATTTTTTAGAAAAAATTAATCATTATCTGACATGTCGCTGCCACCTGAGGACTCATGCTCCTGCACTTCGTCATCGACGTCATTTATATTTATGTATTTATTTACTTTTTGGGACACTGTGGTGTTTTATGCAAACGCTCTCGCTGGCTGCCGAGGTAAGCAGCTGTCTCATTTCCATAATTCCTTGGCAGTTGAGTCACTGTTGCTGCGAGACTGATAAGTGTGTGTTTGTGTGTGTGTGTGTGTGTGTGTGTGTTCCACGTGTCTATATCTAGGTGAAAAAATAGATAACCTCATACAACACTTTTAAACTTCATTTTCAGTTCAGATATAGATTTTCTAAACTTAAAAAAGATAGTCAATTGGGCAATTAGAGCAGTGCACTTTGAATTATCAGAAAATGCAATGCATAGCTGGTCACAAAACAGACAAGGGTCAGGTGATGTACAAACAGACATGAGAATCAACAAAACCAGAAACCAGATCAAAAACCAGAATAACAACACACGGGCTTATAAGGCTTGGTAACATCAGGCAAGAATACCTTCGGATACTTCAGATACTTCACAGAAAACTGGGGTGAGTACTTTGAGTGAGTATATATGTAGTTTTCATGTTTTTTTTTTTTTTTGTTCTGTCAGACCAGAGAAATATTTTCTTCCTGCTCACAGAATCCATTAAGTGTCTGTCATGTGGCTTTTACTCTTATTCTGTCTAGCCACTCTACCGTAAAGGCCTGATTGATAGAATATTTCTCCCATCTCTGCAGAAGACTTCTGAAGTGCTGTTATTCTGAAGTGGTCATTGGGTTTTTGGTCACCTCTCTGACCAAGGTCCTTTTAGCCTGATTATTGAGTTTGCCCAAAAGGCCAGGTCTAGGAAGAGTCCAGATGATTCCAACCTTCTTCCATTTCACAATTATGGAGTGCACTGTGCTCCTGTGAGCATTAAAAGCTTTAGAAATGGTTTTATACCCTTGATCAGATCTATATTTCAGCATAATTTAATCACCGAGGTCCTTGGACTTCATGACCTGGTTTTTGGTCTGATATGTGCCATGAATTGTGGGAAAAGTACAAATAAAATGCATTTAAACATTCCATTTTAATTACACTGAAACACACAAATTGTATAAATATATCTATTTTGGATTCTTAACCCAGTAATTAACTCAGTAATCTCCTCAAAAATAACTTGGATGGTTAAAGATGGACTTAATAGTTTTACTTGCAGTCGCAATGAAAACTTCTTCATGTACAAGTCTCTCAAACTATGTCCTATGTTAAACTTTTTTTCATCTCAGTAATGGCACATACTCTCCACAAAAGTGCATGATCATGTGACCAGCATACTGTCTCTATATTTTAACTCTATGGTTTGCACAGACAGTTGTGCCCTGCGATGAGTTGGCACCCCATCCAGGGTTCCCTGGGATAGGCTCCAGGTTCCCCCCTGTGTTCCCCCTGTGTAGGATAAGCAGTATAGAAAATGAATGAATGGATGGTTTGCACAGATTAAGACCTCTGGTGTTCAAGCAGTGCAACTGCATTAGATGCATAATTAACAGAATGCTGAAATCGCACATTTCCACAACGCACATCATCACATTTTCGCATCAAGTTGCATTCGTCAGATTTCTTTCTTTCTTTTTTTCTTTAATTTTGTAGTTCAAATGTTTTCTTTGTCTCATTGTCTCAAAATATGTTTAATTAAACATGAAGACTGAAGACATGCCGTGGTCTATCATCTGTATCCAACATCAGATGTACAAATGTACAGCACTGTATACCCCTTATATACATTTTTACTATAGTGTATCATCTTTATTCAGATGTTTCTTCATTCTTCATTTTTAACCATTATTATTTTTGTACAATTCTTACATTTATACCTTTTTGCGAGCGTGGAAGTGAAGTTTATCACTAAGACGTGTGTATAATTACATGTTGATAGTTTCTATAGCTGCCATTTCTGAGAATTTACTCCTTAAAACATATGGACAGCAAAGATTGTTGCCAATGAAATTTTCTATCAAATAAAATCAATTTCAAGTACTTGTTTTAGTGGATGCTTGTATTTACTGTGTGTTACTTTGCATAAACATGCACATTAAAAGCTGAGGGCTGAGGAGAGGGGTGGGGTTAGAGATTTGTATAGTATCAAATCAGACCAATAACCCCATGCTTCCTATTTGAGTATGTGTGTATTTCAGAGGTTTTGAGAGGAGTACATGTTCCCCATCCTGTAAATTCAACTGTCTCTATTCACCTGTCTCTAGTTTATTCAAATGACCTCCATATAAAATACACAAAACCATTTTGAATAGGTCACCTGATGTCCCATGGAAGTAAAAAACTAACAAACACCTGATTCACAATGCAAATTTGAGTCTACAGCAGTATGCAAAGAGCTTAGCGGAAAAAGGAACAATGCATAGCTTATACAGAAGACAAAGGGAGGGGTTAAAAGAGGACAGAGATATAATAAATGTTTTGCCAGGATCACGAGCAGAAGGTGAGAAGACAAGAAGACACACATCACTACGAACTCACAACAAACACTCTGGGACAATTTATTTTTGCTGCACCAGTGAAGTACATGAGAAACGTTACAGGTATGAATAGCTGATGTTTTATGTATAAATACTTCAGTCTTACTGCTAATAACATGACATTAAGGACACATATCATAATGTTGGAAATGTCTTTAAATAGTTTTTATGTTTCTTACAGATATGGTATGTCTCATTTCAGTCAACTTGCTCCTCTCAGGTGCGTATGAAACAATTGTCTGAGTGTGTGTGTGTGTGTGTGTGTGTGTGTGTGTGTGAGAGAGAGAGAGAGAGAGAGAGAGAGAGAGAGAGAGAGAGAGAGAGAGAGAGAGAGAGTTATTTAAGAGAGCCATTTAAGTTTACAGATATGATTTAGGGCAACCTGTCGATCACAATTGATAATAATATGTAATAAATAAATAAATTAATTAATTAATTAATATGCAGTGGTAAAATATCCACTGGTAGCCATCTCCTGGCCAAGCACAAGAAACCTCTTCAAAGATGGTGAGTTTTTAAAAGGAAGGATGACTGTCACCGCTGATACATCATTCATACTTGACTTTAAAAACAAAAAAGAAGACTTAACGTCAATTGTGTCTCGCTCTAGCTTTGTAACTGTACATGTTAGATTAAAACATATTAACGGTATTAACATGTTTCTGTTCCTATTGTTGCCTACTGATATTTGTATTACTGTGCCATTGTGATTACTGAATCCTGATGAACTGCTTTATTGTTAGTAAAGTAAAATGGCATTTCTCTTGGTAGGTTCTCTTTTTGTTTCTTTTGGCAACATGCAGTATAGTGTGTTGGATCATGGACTCCCAAAGTGATCTTGTGCTTGAAAACATTGAAGACCACTGTTTTAGGATCATCATGCTATTATGGTTGGGCCCAAGACAAAAAAAAAAATTCTGTTTGCAGAAAATTTCCAATTTCTGTGCTGATGTAGGCAGCATGACGCTGAAATTCAGAATTCGCTGACGCAGTGGGATTTCCAAACCAATTTTGCCATAAAAACTCATCTAAATTACCACCTCCTGAAATTCCCTCTTAATACAAATGCTGGGATAAGACAGTAGTTTTCTGATGCAGCCTTCTGTCCTATTACATACAACCCAGTTTTGTGTAGGTTTACTAATTATGTCACTCCACTCACATAATAACTAAATGCAACAGAAATAATAATTTAACTACCTAAAGACCAATTCACTTGACTTTTATGAAGTGTCTTTTACTCCATTCTACCTGTGAGCTGCACAGTAAAAAATTAAAAAATTAAAAAATTAAAAAACCCAGCTGTACTTCTGTGAAATATAAGCCTATAGTATGGCAAAAAAATCCCCCCCTAATAAAATTGTCAGATGAGCCACGCTGTACATATATACCCAGAGTAACTGACTATTGAGCAGGTGTTTTGAGCTCATGGAATGAAAGAAGTACTGATGTGGTGCCCTCACTTTCTGTCATAAATAGTTCATTCCCATTATATTTTGATATAAGATTTTTTTTTTAAAAAAACCTGCAAAATGGAGCTCTGCATATGACTTTTCTAGTTGGTGGTGGAGAATGCAGGATTCAAAAACATGTCTATAGCTACAGAGAAGTGTGTGACTCACAGCACAACTGGCTAACAGCAGAATAATAATAATAATAATAATAATAATAATAATAATAATAATAATAATAATAATAATAATAATAATAGCCTGTGGTTTTATTAAGTCACACCAGTATCAGCTTGGCCAGAGAGACATGCACTATGTAATAACTGAATTACTGAACTGCCTGAACGTCTTGACACAAGGCAGGTTGGGTCCATGAATTCATGCTGTTGAGGCCAAATTCAGATTATACCATCTTGTGTCATGTTGCAGCAGAAATCAGACCAGGTGACATTTTCCCAATCTTCAGCTGTCCAGTTTCGGTAAACCAGTGCCCACTGTAGCCTCCGGTTCCTGTTCTTGGCTGTTAAGCGTTGACCCTGATGTGGTCTTCTGCTGTTACAGCCCATCCACATCAAGGCGTTTCCACTCAGCACATGTGTAAAGAGTGGTTATTTGTGTTACCATGAGCTTTTTTTGTATACCATTCTGTGTATACTCTAGTGATTGTTGTGTCTGAAAATGCCAGGAGATCAGTTGTGAAATACTCAAACCAGTCTGTCTGGCACCAACAACCATGCCACGGTCAAAGCCACTGAAATCCCATTTTTTCTCCATTGTGATGCTAAAAATAAACATTAACTGAAGCTTTTGAACTGTATCTACATGATTTCATGCATTGCACTGATGCTCCATGATTGGATAGTGTTTATTTTTATTGACTGGTGAGAGTTTATATGACATGGAAAGCAGCAGTACACCCAACGTGCACTTCATTCACTCTCATTCTGAAAATGAGCTCTGTATGTAATTAATATATGACTGTATTATGTTGTGCAATTAATTGGTTTAATCATTTTCATAGTTCTTATTCTTGTCAATATACATGTGGTGGCCCTGGAAGACAATTCACAAGTGAAATTTTGCCACTGTCTATTATATGGAATTTTGAGAACAGTTTTTCCTGAATTGAAATTGGTGTCTTATTTGCACATATCTCAATCACACATAAACATTTTAAAATCTGGTTACTTCCAAATGTGAAAATTGAGAAAATTGCATTTAAAGATTATATTTCGATTAAACTAGAACACACTGATTGTCTAAACAAAACTAGCTTTTATTTAGTTATTTAATTTGCATTTAAAAATAATATGTAATAAATATATTGTACCTTGTTGGCACATATATGTAATATTTAATATCTGCATAGCATTACAGAATAATGAGTATCTTTCTCATGTTTCTCACAGTAGCATGTGGTATAGGGGCATATATTCCTCATCGCTATCACTTTGTGAATGAGAATAAACACTGGAGTGAAGCTCAGACTTACTGCAGAGAGAAATACACTGATCTGGCCTCCATTAATAGCATGGAAGAAATGAACAAGCTAAATGACACCCTGAGGAAAGAAACTGCAATCCATGCTTGGATAGGCCTAAATAGACAGGACACTGGAAAATGGAAGTGGTCATTCGCAAATGAAACTTTCTACAGAGATGGAGACACTTACAGAAACTGGAGGGAAATGCAACCAGACAACTGGTTCGGAAACGAGTTTTGTGTTCATATGCATGCAGAAAATGGCTTGTGGAATGATGCATACTGTAACACCTTATACCCTTTTGTGTGTTATGAAGGTAAGAACTTCTTAATACATACTAAAAGACAAGGAGACTAAATACTATTACAATAATGATGCAGTGCCTTGCAAAAGCATTCAACCTTTTTAAAACTCACCAGGTTCGTCTGGATTACAAATGACACTTCACAGATTGTTCCAGCCAGTATTTTTTATTGCGAACCAATATGCTCTTAAAGCAAAATTTCAAAGTTCACTATTTGTCAGCAGATATTTAAAAATATGCTGCTTGCATAAGTATTTAATCCCTTCAGACCAGTACTTGTGGTAGAACCACCTTTGCTGCAAAAACATCTTTAAGTCTGTTGGGGTAATTTCTTAGAAACCTTGCACATGGTTTGGGACTTTTGTATGATCTTCCTAGCAGATTTGGTGCAGTTTCTTCAGAATGTTTGGATATAAATGTTTGACAGCAGTTTTCCAATTTTGCAGTTTTGCCACAGATTCTTAAATGGAATCAGATCTGGACATTGACTTGGCCACTGTAGAACATTCACTGTAGAACATTTTTGTTTGTAACCATTCCTGCATTGCTTTGTCCTTGTGTTTTGGACCATTTTTTTTTTTTTTTTTTTTTTTTTAGCAGACTGAAGCAGGTTCTCATGTATTTTTTTATTGTATTTTGCTCAATCCATTTGCCCTACCATTCTCACAAGGAGCCCAGTTTCTGAGGATGAAAAATGTCCTCAAGCCATGATGCGGCCACCACAATTTTTCACTGTAGGGATGGTGTTAATTGAGCTATGGCCTGTGTTAGGTTTACACCACACATAGTGTTTTAAAACTTGCCAAAATACAATATATCTCAATCTTGATCTCTCTTGGTCTTTCTAGCCACCCTCCCATACAGTCCTCAATTATGCTTAACTCTCTTGTCTGGTGCACCTTCACTCTACTTTCATCCACTGTACTCTGTAGCTCCTTCAGAGTGACTGTTGGCCTCACTATGGCTTCCCTCACCAGTCTCTGTCATGTTTTGCAAGGACAGCCTTGTCTAGGTAGTGCTTGGGTGGTGTGATGCAGCTTCCACTTCTTTACTCTTGATCCAACAGTGCTTAATGGAATGTCCAAGTTATGAAATTCTATTGACTTAAAATTTAACTTCCTTAGAATGCTAGTCTTCATATACCTTTCCCTTAGACTGGCAGGCTCTTCAAAGACAAGGAAAACTGAGGTGGTTTTTGTTCAGAAAAAGAGAGCTGTTTTTGCAGGTGAAGGCCAAGTCAGTTGTGTCCATGTTAAAAAATTATCTTTCATCTGGAGCTTCAATATCTTTCATCTGGAGCAGCTGGGTGGTTGAATCGTCAGTTTATAATAAATAATAAATAATTATAATAAATTTGAATTAAAAATTCGATGTAAAAAATATTTCTATTTGTCATTTCTTATTCACACAAATTTGATAAATTCCAGGGTGGGTGGGTGAATATTTTTATGTCTCAGTACCTGTCTGATAATATACATACAATTTGCTTTCCAATGTTCTTTTTTGGTGAAAGCTTAAAAATAAATGAATAAATAAATCTAGAAAAATGCAGGTAATTTGAAAATGGGTTGTCAATAAAGTGAATTATATGTCTTTCAGAAAAAAACCTATACACTAACAGATACATAGTGATTAATGAGGCAAAGACCTGGTTAAATGCCCAGACATACTGCAGAGAGAAATACACTGACCTGGTTAGTGTGAGGAACCAAACTGAGAACCAGCAAATCTGGAATCAAATTAAAGTTTTGACTCTTTACCATTTTTGGATTGGTCTGTTCAATGATCCTTGGAAGTGGTCAGATAAAAGTAATTCTTCACTCAACTACTGGGGTTCTGACCAATTAGATAATAGGGGTGGAAATGAGAACTGTGCTGCAGTGAATATGACTGATACACATCGCCGTTGGAATGATGTAAACTGCACTGAAAAATTCCAATTCATCTGCCATGAGAGTGAGTTAAATGAAAATGTTTCACTGTGTATTTTTAATTACTGATTGACATAAACTGTGTGAACAATTGTTTTTGTAATTATTATCTCTAGTAGAAAATGAATGTTTAGTATAAATGCAGGCATGAGATAAACTATCAGCATTAACCTTAGTTTCAACAAATCTAAATTTCTTTACTGGGTCATTGTTCCATTGCTGAACATTCATCACAGTCTTGGGTTTGTACATGATCTTGTAATGTGAATGTACTTTTCAGACAGAGTGATCTTGATCAAGCAGAGTCTGACCTGGTGGGAAGCTCTGAATTACTGCAGGAACCATCATTATGACCTGGTCTCAGTGTGCACTGAGGAGATGCAGCTCTGGGTGAAGGAAGTGGCTCAAGACGCCTCCACTGAACACGTGTGGCTCGGCCTGCGTCACGACTGCGCCCAGCGTATCTGGTTCTGGGTTTTTGGATCAATGATCTGCTACCAGGACTGGGCCCCGGGGAACGGGACATGGAATGAAGACTGCAGCCATGAGAAGAGAAGCGGTGCAGTGCAGTCTGGAGGAAAGCAGCAGTGGATCGAGCTGCCTGAGAGATACAAACTCAACTTCATCTGCTCTACCTATGAAGGTCAGTCACAGTGTTTTTGTAGGCATGTGCTCTCATAAGCTTTTTCTATATTGCAATTAAACTCTTTGTCGTTTCTTTGTATGATTGATGAAGACATTTTTTGATTGAAGTCATGAAGACTGAAGACAAGCTGTGGTCCACCATCTGTATCCAACATCAGCAGATCTACAGTACTGTCTCATTTATACTTGTCTATACATTACTGCTATAATGTATCCACTTCATCCAGATGTTTCATCATATTGTTAATATATTTTTCAGTAAATTCCACTGTCTCCATACAGCATGAGCTTTTTCATATTTACAGAGTATGTTACCTAGTATATTATATTTGCTTTTCTTATTGATAGAGGGTTTATGGGCAATTAAGGTGAAATCTATTTACTTGATTTTTATACTACAGTGTGTTTGGTATGCACATTTAATTGTTTTCATGTATTCATGATGGTTACACAGGTGTCATGTGATACATTTGTTTTTATTTTGCAAAATTCTCACATTTACTTTTTTCCATGTTGTCAAACGATTTTATTATTAAGATGTCTGCATAATTACATGGTGATGGTTTCTATACCTGGAATTTCTTAATGTGTGAGAATGTCGACTGTAACGACTGACGCCAGTTAAATTTCCTATCTGGAATTTCTGAGCACCTGCTTATTAATGTGTAAGAAAATGGTCTGTAATGACTGTTTACAACTCCAGTTAAATTTCTAATCAAATAAAATCAACTTCAAATATGCATTTTATTGTATCACTGTGTTTACTCTGTGTTACACTTCACAAACATACACACAAATATGAAGGACTAAAGTTAGGGTCAGGTTTAAAGGTTTGGTGATAACTTGATTTGTGTAGTATGCACTAAAACCTCTTTCACTATTTAGGATTTCTCTTAATTTGTCAGGTTAAGATTTTAAATTGAGAAGAAGAATAACCTCATGCATAACTCTGGTTCAGTCTACAGCCCAACATTAACAAGAATATGAAGCTGAATAAAATGGCCATGGTAAGTAAAAAATTAAGTCCCCACCACACAAAAGAAAGTCAGTCAGTGTGAAAATGTCCAAAGGTGCACAGAGGTGGAGTGTAATCTAGACCAGGTGCACAATACTGTACAACAATATTGATTACCTGATTAATTTTTTTCTCTATTTTTCTATCAGCATCAAATACTAATCATTATTTTAAAATCCTTTACATGCTCATTACAAATATGAGGTTAAATATGTCCAACTAGTGAGTGTTGCACTTGTTTTTAGAGCTACTGTTCTAATGATATGTTCTAATGATTAATGTTTTATGATTTAAAACAATTAGCACTAATTTCACCTTCACCAGTCTGTAAATTCAACTCTTTCTGTTCACTTGTCTCTAGTTTATGCAAATTCATGAACAACAAATGCAGCCTCTAGTCTGTAAACACAAACAGCTCACACACACACAAATAGCTGTCCTTTATTCAAATAAGTCCCAAGTAAAAAAAAAAAAAAGAAGAAAGAAAAGTATATTATATATATGTACAGAGAGGGAGAGAGAGAGAGAGAAAGAAAGAAAGAGAGAGACAGATAGATAGATAAACAGCTGATACTGAGATAATATCAGTTTCTAGGGCAATATGCAAACAGCCGAGAGGAACGGTAAAAGAGAGAGCACAAGAGATATACACATCACCATTATACATAATACAGACAATGTTTGGAATTAGTATTTACCCCCTTCAGTTTTTCCACATTACAAATGTCTCTATAGACTATGTTTATATAATCCGTATCCATCCAAACAGCACCATGACAACAAACAAGTAATGAAAAGTGAACAAGTGTGTGATATGTGACAAGTGTGTAACTCTGATCTTGCTGGAGAGATCCACAGCTCAGATTCAGGAAGCTGTTCACAGGATGACCATAGCAACTCCAGAAAGCTGGGCTTTATGCAAGAGTTGTAAGAAGAAAGCCATTATTAACTTTCTGGGCGTGGCTCAAAGCATCCCATTTGACATCAACACAACTCTGAGAGCACCAACCCTACAGTGAAGCACAGTGGTGGTAGGATCATGTTTTTGGGACGCTCATCATCAGCAGGAACTGTCAGTCGTCAAGTTTGTGTCAAGAATGCACAGTTTCTGTTCATCAGTGGTCTCCATTTATCTCCTTCATTGTGTAAATCAAATGTTAAAATCACAAATAACTTCAAATCCAAGGTTGTAACACTACAATATGTGAAAAAGTAAAAGTGGGTGAAGATGTATTTTTTATGTTGTCGGGGACTGGTGTAGGGAAACTCATGCAAAGTAGTTGAAATTTCCTGTTTATCAGAACTGGCAGCTCTGACCCTGAGGGCGAAGTGATGGGAGGGGTTGAGAGAGGACGGTGATACTGTATAATAAGAGCTTTGTTATGTTCAGGTGCATAAGGTGAGAAGAAGAACAGAAGCACACATTACCACAAACTCACAACACACACTCTGCGTGGAGTACATGACATAAATAAGGTATGGATATCTACTTTTTTATGTTTATATGTATATTTGGATATATTTACACTACAGCAAGGTTGAATTCTCGAATATGATTGGTCAGAAGGTGTAGATTATTTTTGTTTAACAGCACGGCTCAGACAGTAGTTCCTGCTTTAACCTGAACAATAGGTTTATATTAATGCGCACGTTCTAATGCGTTGTTGTTTCTATAGTAACAGCTCACACAGGGACTTGAATGAAAGATATCTCAGTTGTCAGCACTTTGTAACAGTCATGGTGCTTTGGAGAGAGGAGTTTACTCTGTCCAGTTTCATGGTAAAATGATTAAGTTGTGCATTTTCAGAGAGAGAGAGAGAGAGAGAGAGAGAGAGAGAGAGAGAGAGAGAGAGAGAGAGAGTAGGAGTGATTGGTGACGGAATGACTAACACAGCAATGATGTAAGTGATAACAGGACATAGAGAGAGACATTGAGAGAATCATATTGTTAATTCATAAAAAATAATATTGGAAATGTTTTTCAATAGTTTTGTTTTTCCCTACAGATACAGTATGGTTCGTCTCATTTCAGTGACTCTGCTCTTATCAGGTCAGTGTGTACACAAGAACCGCGTGTGTGTGTGTGTGTGTGTGTGTGTGTGTGTGTGTGTGTGTGTGTGTGTGTGTGTGTGTGTGTGTGTGTGTGTGTGTGTGTTTGTGTAAAAAAAGAGTGAGAGCGAGAAAGAGTGAGTGTGAATGTGGTTTCATAAGTGATGCTGGGCTCTATTTTCTTTCCACTACCTGAATTTACTGTTTAATTTCAGCATGTAGCTACAGTATTTTAGCCGATATGTTTTTCTCTTTGCGATCTGTTGCTATTGTTGCACAGATAAATGAAGCTGTCCATGCAGAAGTATTGAGCAGCTTAAAAGTGGGTATAAAATTCAGAATCTGCTGACGCAGCGGTGTTTTCAAACCCATTTTGTTCCATTTTGCTCCACCTTCTGAAATTTCCTATTAAAAAACACAGGCATAAGACTTTATTTTTCTGAAGCAGCCTTAAAGGTCCTGTTCTACTTTTACAAACATTTTTATGGATGGTCAATATTTGTCTCATTTGTAAAAGCCCAAACAGGAGCATGACTTTAGATGTGAGCTTAATAAGCCATGTTGTGTTCTGTGTGCCAAATATATATCTGTATTTGTATCTGTTTAGAATAAATTATCTGTTCATTCCAAATAATGTAATTCACATCTACAAAAAACAGACTGTAATCTTTTAAATGACATCATCCTTTAGGATTTATTCCAAGCTGCAAGAATTATAAACAGGTTAAGGGACATGCTGTGTACTTAAATAAAAAACACTTAATAATTCTCCCATTATTATTCAAATGCATACATTAGATAATTAATTATATCAAAGTGTATATGAGACGGAGCACTCCTATATCTCTCAGCATAAAATGAGCAATTTCATATTTTTGCTTTCTGATCTCATTCTGAACATCAGCTCTGTACGTTATTCTATGACTGTATTATAACTGTGTAGCTGTGAAATGGTTTAATCATTTATTTATTTACTTATTTATTTTGCATTTGAATTACTATGAAATAAATAATATTACATACTACACTGTTCAGGCTTAATATTAAATTTTTGACAGAAGCATAGCATCATGTAATAACAAGTCTCTTTCTCATGTGTCTCACAGTAGTATGTGGTATAGGGGCATATATTCCTCATCACTATCACTTTGTGAATGAGAATAAAGCCTGGAGTGAAGCTCAGACTTACTGCAGAGTGAAATACACTGATCTGGCCTCCATCAACAACATGGAAGAGATGATGAAGCTGAATCACACACTGAAGAAGGAAACTGCAGAGCGAGCTTGGATCGGTCTACAGAGAGAGGGCACTTGGAACTGGAAGTGGTCTCTGGCAGACCAAACTTTCTACAGAGACGGAAACACTTACAGACACTGGAGTAGTGGAGAACCGAACAACTACGGGGGAATTGAGTTATGTGTTGAGATGTTTAACAATGGCTTATGGAATGATAAAAACTGTGAGGTGTTAGAAGCTTTTGTGTGTTATGAAGGTAAGAACTTGCTAATAGTTGTTACAAAAGGCAACAACAACAAAAAAAAAACACTTAATGGCTTTAAAGTAATAAAGAAGATCTGGATGATCTCAGTGTATTATTTTCTTTCCTTGATATTTTTCGACTGATGTTCTTTTAATAACTGAAAGGGCAGAAATTTGATTTTAGTGATGAATGAGTTATTCATACTGTAAATTAAATGTCTTTTAGAAAAGAACACAAAAACTAGTAGATACCTGTTGATTAATGAGACAAAGACCTGGCGTGATGCTCAGACCTACTGCAGAGAGAAACACACTGACCTGGTCAGTGTGAGGAACCAAACTGAGAATGAGCAGATCATGGGAGTGATTCAAAATTCTCCTAAGGAATATGTTTGGATTGGTCTGTTTTATGACTCCTGGAAGTGGTCAGATCAGAGTAAATCCTCATTCAGATACTGGAGCTCTGACAAACCCAGTGGAGGTTTGAACTGTGCTGCAGTGTCTGTGTCTGAGCAACACTACTGGACTGATGTGACCTGCACAGAAAAACTCCCCTTCATCTGCCATGAGAGTGAGTTACCTGATGGTGTTTCAACAAAGTGTTGTTTTTATTATTTATATTATTATTATTAATGATTACTGATACTAATTTGTGTTCTACTGTACACACTACACTTAGTTTTATAAATACAATAGCAAATGGATCTCTGAAAGAAATGTGCAAGAAACATAATTAAAACTTTTGTATAAGTACAGATATATGCAAAAATAAATAAATAAATAACATCAGTTTCATAACTTATATCCAGATATCACTGCTGGTTTAATGTTCCTCTGCTAAACCCAACATGAAGAAACAAACAGTGAAACTTTATGTTGTGCTGTAAATGTTCACTTTATCTTTTATTGAATGTTTGATCTTTACAGACAGACTGATTTTGATCAAGCAGAATCTGACCTGGTGGGAAGCTCTGAATTACTGCAGGAACCATCATTATGACCTGGTCTCAGTGCGCACTGAGGAGATGCAGCTCTGGGTGAAGGAAGTGGCTCAAGACGCCTCCACTGAACACGTGTGGCTCGGCCTGCGTCACGACTGCGCCCAGCGTATCTGGTTCTGGGTTTTTGGATCAATGATCTGCTACCAGGACTGGGCCCCGGGGAACGGGACATGGAATGAAGACTGCAGCCATGAGAAGAGAAGCGGTGCAGTGCAGTCTGGAGGAAAGCAGCAGTGGATCGAGCTGCCTGAGAGATACAAACTCAACTTCATCTGCTCTACCTATGAAGGTCAGTCACAGTGTTTTTGTAGGCATGTGCTCTCATAAGCTTTTTCTATATTGCAATTAAACTCTTTGTCGTTTCTTTGTATGATTGATGAAGACATTTTTTGATTGAAGTCATGAAGACTGAAGACAAGCTGTGGTCCACCATCTGTATCCAACATCAGCAGATCTACAGTACTGTCTCATTTATACTTGTCTATACATTACTGCTATAATGTATCCACTTCATCCAGATGTTTCATCATATTGTTAATATATTTTTCAGTAAATTCCACTGTCTCCATACAGCATGATCTTTTTCATATTTACAGAGTATGTTACCTAGTATATTATATTTGCTTTTCTTATTGATAGAGGGTTTATGGGCAATTAAGGTGAAATCTATTTACTTGATTTTTATACTACAGTGTGTTTGGTATGCACATTTAATTGTTTTCATGTATTCATGATGGTTACACAGGTGTCATGTGATACATTTGTTTTTATTTTGCAAAATTCTCACATTTACTTTTTTCCATGTTGTCAAACGATTTTATTATTAAGATGTCTGCATAATTACATGGTGATGGTTTCTATACCTGGAATTTCTTAATGTGTGAGAATGTCGACTGTAACGACTGACGCCAGTTAAATTTCCTATCTGGAATTTCTGAGCACCTGCTTATTAATGTGTAAGAAAATGGTCTGTAATGACTGTTTACAACTCCAGTTAAATTTCTAATCAAATAAAATCAACTTCAAATATGCATTTTATTGTATCACTGGTTTACTCTGTGTTACACTTCACAAACATACACACAAATATGAAGGACTAAAGTTAGGGTCAGGTTTAAAGGTTTGGTGATAACTTGATTTGTGTAGTATGCACTAAAACCTCTTTCACTATTTAGGATTTCTCTTAATTTGTCAGGTTAAGATTTTAAATTGAGAAGAAGAATAACCTCATGCATAACTCTGGTTCAGTCTACAACCCAACATTAACAAGATTATGAAGCTGAATAAAATGGCCATGGTAAGTAAAAAATTAAGTCCCCACCACACAAAAGAAAGTCAGTCAGTGTGAAAATGTCCAAAGGTGCACAGAGGTGGAGTGTAATCTAGACCAGGTGCACAATACTGTACAACAATATTGATTACCTGATTAATTTTTTTCTCTATTTTTCTATCAGCATCAAATACTAATCATTATTTTAAAATCCTTTACATGCTCATTACAAATATGAGGTTAAATATGTCCAACTAGTGAGTGTTGCACTTGTTTTTAGAGCTACTGTTCTAATGATATGTTCTAATGATTAATGTTTTATGATTTAAAACAATTAGCACTAATTTCACCTTCACCAGCCTGTAAATTCAACTCTTTCTGTTCACTTGTCTCTAGTTTATGCAAATTCATGAAAAACAAATGCAGCCTCTAGTCTGTAAACACAAACAGCTCACACACACACAAATAGCTGTACTTTATTCAAATAAGTCCCAAGTAAAAAAAAAAAAAGAAGAAAGAAAAGTATATTATATATATGTACAGAGAGGGAGAGAGAGAGAGAGAAAGAAAGAAAGAGAGAGACAGATAGATAGATAAACAGCTGATACTGAGATAATATCAGTTTCTAGGGCAATATGCAAACAGCCGAGAGGAACGGTAAAA
Source organism: Cranoglanis bouderius (assembly GCA_023630585.1). Classification (NCBI taxonomy): domain Eukaryota; kingdom Metazoa; phylum Chordata; class Actinopteri; order Siluriformes; family Cranoglanididae; genus Cranoglanis; species Cranoglanis bouderius. The sequence goes on from CM042552.1 coordinate 19,303,552, forward strand.
GAGAGAGCACAAGAGATATACACATCACCATTATACATAATACAGACAATGTTTGGAATTAGTATTTACCCCCTTCAGTTTTTCCACATTACAAATGTCTCTATAGACTATGTTTATATAATCCGTATCCATCCAAACAGCACCATGACAACAAACAAGTAATGAAAAGTGAACAAGTGTGTGACATGTGACAAGTGTATAACTCTGATCTTGCTGGAGAGATCCACAGCTCAGATTCAGGAAGCTGTTCACAGGATGACCATAGCAACTCCAGAAGGCTGGGCTTTATGCAAGAGTTGTAAGAAGAAAGCCATTATTAACTTTCTGGGCGTGGCTCAAAGCATCCCATTTGACATAAACACAACTCTGAGAGCACCATCCCTACAGTGAAGCACAGTGGTGGTAGGATCATGTTTTTGGGACGCTCATCATCAGCAGGAACTGTCAGTCGTCAAGTTTGTGTCAAGAATGCACAGTTTCTGTTCATCAGTGGTCTCCATTTATCTCCTTCATTGTGTAAATCAAATGTTAGAATCACAAATAACTTTAAATACAAGGTTGTAACACTACAATATGTGAAAAAGTAAAAGTGGGTGAAGTTGTATTTTTTATGTTGTCGGGGACTGGTGTAGGGAAACTCATGCAAAGTAGTTGAAATTTCCTGTTTATCAGAACTGGCAGCTCTGACCCTGAGGGCGAAGTGATGGGAGGGGTTGAGAGAGGACGGTGATACTGTATAATAAGAGCTTTGTTATGTTCAGGTGCATAAGGTGAGAAGAAGAACAGAAGCACACATTACCACAAACTCACAACACACACTCTGCGTGGAGTACATGACATAAATAAGGTATGGATATCTACTTTTTTATGTTTATATGTATATTTGGATATATTTACACTACAGCAAGTTTGAATTCTCGAATGTGATTGGTCAGAAGGTGTAGATTATTTTTGTTTAACAGCACGGCTCAGACAGTAGTTCCAGCTTTAACCTGAACACGTTCTAATGCATTGTAAAGATTCCAAGGCTGGGTACGGAGGAACCAGACAGGAGACAGGCTTTTTTTTATTTTCCGTATCACTACACACACACGCACGCACACATGTGGCTCTGTGTCGGCGTTGCTCTCTCAAGAGAGGCGCGTGTCTCTCCTCCTTTTCTCCTCACTGCAACACAGAACACTCGTTAGTCTCAATTTCCTACAGGTGTGTAAACCTTACCACTCGCTTTCTCCGGCTCCACCCTCCATTCACAAACCAGTGCTCGACCACGCCCCCGCCTCCACATGCTTTGTTGTTTCTAGAGAAACAGCTCACAGAGGGACTTGTATGAAAGATATCTCAGTTGTCAGCACTTTGTAACAGTCATGGTGCTTTGGATAGATGAGTTTACTCTGTCCAGTTTCATGGTAAAATGACTAAGTTGCTTATTTTGAGAGAGAGAGAGAGAGAGAGAGAGAGAGAGAGAGAGAGAGAGAGAGAGAGAGAGAGAGATATTTTTAATTCATAAAAAATAATATTGGAAATGTTTTTCAATAGTTATTTTTCCCACACATACAGTATGGTTCATCTCATTTCAGTGACCCTGCTCTTGTCAGGTCAGTGTGTACACTGTGTATGAATGTGGGTTCATAAGTGATTTGGGGCTTTATTGTCATGGCAATGCATGAAGTTACTTTATGATCTGTTCCTATTTTTGTATAGATAAATGACGCTGTCCACGCTGAACCTTATTAAGCAGGTTAAAATTGGAAACACTCAGAATGTGCTGATGCAGCAGTTTTCAAACCTATTTTGCTCCATGAATTTTGCTCAGTTTTGCTCCAACTCCCTCCACAAACACGTGGATACTATTTTTCTGAAGCAGTCGTAAACGTCCTGTCCTGTGTTTACAACACAGTTGTTTTGTGGATGGTCACTATTGCTCTCATTGTTTAATTACTTTAGCTGTGAGCTTAACAAGCCATGTTGGTGTGGCTTAAAATGCACCTGGTCTATAAATATCTCACTTAAGTCCAAAAAAATCAGACTGTAACCTTTGTACTGACAAGAAAATTTAGGATTAATTCCAAGCTGCATGAAATATAAAAGGTTAAGTGACATGTTGTGTACTTGATGATTCGATTACACAACAAAATAATGAATCACATAATCTTCTTAGCATCTAGCCAGTCTTTACGGGTTAAATTTGCATGGTGGCATGGAGACGAACGACTTATTTATTTTGCATTTGAAATACTTTGCTGTAAACAATATTACGTATTACATTTTTCAGACATAAATATTTTATTTTTGACAGAAGCATAGCACCATGTAATAACAAGTCTATTTCTCATGTGTCTCACAGTAATATGTGGTATAGGGGCATATATTCCTCATCGCTATCAAACACTAATAGATACATTAGAACACAAACACTAATAGATACATGTTGATTAATGAGACAAAGACCTGGCGTGATGCTCAGACCTACTGCAGAGAGAAACACACCGACCTGGTCAGTGTGAGGAACCAAACTGAGAATGAGGAGATCAGGGGAGTGATTCAAAATTCTCCTAATAAACGTTTTTGGATTGGTCTGTTTTATGACTCCTGGAAGTGGTCAGATCAGAGTAATTCTTTATTCGGATACTGGAGCTCTAACAAACCCAGTGGAGATTTGAACTGTGCTGCAGTGAATATAACTGATACACATTGCAGCTGGAATGATGAAAACTGCACTAGAAAACTCCCATTTGTCTGCCATGAGAGTGAGTTGCATGCAATGTGTTTTAACAATGTTTTTTTCTTTTTCTTTTTTCTTTATTACTTATTACTGAAAGCATGTAAATGAGTTTTTTTTTTATTTGCAATTACTGACTCAAGTTGCAACTGGAGCTCTGGATAAAATGTGCACAAATGGTAACATAAATTAAACTTTCGTATAAATGCAGGCATAAGATAAACTCTTTATATAAACCTTAGTTTCAACGTTCATTTACAAATGTATTTATTATTTTAATGTTCATTTAGACTTTACATCATCATCATCATCATGGTGTTGGGTTCTACATGTACTGTATGTTTTGATTATGTTTTACTAAATGTTCTTTTCAGACAGACTGATCTTGTTCAAGCAGAATCTGACCTGGAAATAAGCTCTGGGATACTGCAGGAACCATCATCATGACCTGGTCATGGCTGGTGGCTCAAAACGCCTCCACTGAACACGTGTGGATCGGCCTGCATCACGACTGCACCCAGCGTATCTGGTTCTGGGTTTTTGGATCAATGATCTGCTACCAGGACATGGAATGAAGACTGCAGCCATGAGAAGAGAAGCGGTGCAGTGCAGTCTGGAGGAAAGCAGCAGTGGATCGAGCTGCCTGAGAGATACAAACTCAACTTCATCTGCTCTACCTATGAAGATCAGTCAGTCAACATGAAGAATGAAAACAAGCCGTAGTCCGTTATCTGTATCCAGCATCATCAGAGCTTTTATGTTCCTTATATACAGTACATTTTTACTATGGTGTAACCTCTTTATTAATTTTTCAAATATTGTATTCAGCAAATTCAGCTAATAAAAATTAATATAACATATGTTGCCATTTTTATACTTTTTTTTCAGCATTAATTTTTCAAACTATATTAATATCACAGATAATTAAACAGTGTATGAGAGTATGTTATTCGTGATTCCTATATTAATAAAGGGTTTTGTGAGAAATTGAGGTGAAACATCTTTATTTTTATAGAGTGCTGTGTTTGGTGTGACCAAATATAAAGTCTGTTCTGAATGCACAGGGGGAAAAGAAGAAAAAAAGAAAAAAAGAAAAGAAAAATTCAGTTAATGGAAAGAAATAATTTCTCTGTCACTGACAGATTGAAAATTGGGCTGGGATTTTTTTTGATGAACCTTCCCTCAATTCAAACAAACATAAAATAGAAGAAGAAATAGTGAACAGAAGCATAGCTGACATCTACCGCACCTTTTTCTCAGTATATTTCTGAACTTTAACAAAAGTTCACTATGTGTCCCTTTTGATCCCGTGGACCAGCGGGTCATTTTCGAGTCCCTAGGCTCCTGTTTTGAACAAGAATGTAGGTATTGTTTTCAAAAACTGAAAATGCTTCATGACTGAAAGCAAAATATCTCTCTTTTTCCTTTTCTTTTTTTTTTCCCTCCCACACCTTCATCCATCTCCATGTCTAATTCTGAGCCATTAAGAATTAGCAAACAGTCCCAATTATTTTTCCTCCAATGGGGTCGTGAAGACGTCTCCATGCTGTTATTTGTCCACTAAAAGCCTCCAGGTCTCCTCCTCTCTTCTTCTCTTTACACTCCTGCATTCAGCCCTCACAGTTCATCTACGAGTCATCGTTAATCATAGCATCGTTATGCTTTTCTGCTCCGAGACGTTTTGCACAGACGAGAGAAGAGGACAGGAAAGTTCAGTCACTCAGGCAGAGTCCACAGAAAGTCAGATTTTTTTTTTCTTTTTCTTTCTTAGAACTCGTTTTTTTTCCCCCTCTGTCATTTTCAAAAGGAGGAGAGACTGTGATCCGATACAGCCGCCTCCACCAAACTAAAACAACCTGCGTTATTGTCTTTCATGTTTTCAGTTAGCAAGAACACATTCTGTTAGATTTTTTTTTTCTAATAAAAATAAATCAAATATAAAGAATTATTGATAGTAGACTCAAAGTTTATTGAAAATAAAAGAAACAAAGACAAAAATGAACAAAAATAAAATACAGTTTACATTTATGTAAAGCATCATTCATTAATGATTCATTAGAAATATACTTACCACCACCAGCTGATTAGTTTCAAAATAACAAAATATGTCACCAAAGCAACAATAATTTATAAAATGGGGTGAAAATAGTGGAACATTTTAGAAATAATGCACAAAATATAAAATAATAAGGATGAAAAAGGGATTTTAAAGGAATGTCACAATTCTTTTACACAAATGCACCGTGTGTGTGTGTGTCTGTGTGTGTGAATACCCCCCCACCCCACCCCACCCCCACGCACATTTGTGTTACTTCCCATGTAAGTAAACGAACCTCCACTGAGGACCTCAATTAGTAATGCAGCTTAAAAATGCTTTGCTACACCTCAATCTGCAACTAACATTAACCTCAGTAGTCAAAAGGAAATCTGTTTGCTCTTCTAGTTAAATAAATAAAATTTAAATCATCCCAGGCCATGCTGTGCACATCACGCCTGGTGCTTTAGCCGGCATAATATGAACATTTAGGAGACTTTGACTTTCCCTTGACCTTTTTATCTCGACTCAGTGCCTCTGCCAGCTGTGGCGAGTCAGAGCAATCAGTGGAATCCAGCTGTGTGTGATCGAGCTGCGCTCAGCCTCGGGTGCGTATGCATTTATTAGTGTTTTGGTTTATGCTTTGAACGAAGTGATCTTTGTACGAGACATGTGATGCAGATAGAATGATAAAAGTGTGGGTTTACACTGCAGCAGCATTTAGAAACGGGAAATAAAAAAAGATCTGGGGTGAAACTGAAAAGCTCCACTCCATCTACCACCATCCTATGCAAGAGAGCACTTACTGTGAGCATAGTGATTAGACAGAGCTGGAGTAATCAACCACTATAATCCCCTTAGGCGTGTTGGACTGTCTAAAACACACAAACAGCATTTTTACTTCAGTGTTACTTGGAAAGCCGTCAGCTTGTACTCTTGTTGCTTCTTGAGTCACTCAAGTATTCTCTCTCTGTGGCTTTCTGCAGGTTATTTTCTCTCCATATTCTCAAAAACAAACCAAATTATAAGGTGTTTCCTCACGCTGCAGCTTTTTATTCTAACCCCAACCCTAACCCTAGACATAGTTCTCTTGAATGTTTGGTGAGTTAGGAAACATACATTATTAAATCAATTATTCAAAATTAAATCAACATTATTACGCAATTGGCCCTTGAAATGATGCTCTTTACCCTGGCATGTAGATATCAATCTTAACTTCACTGTAGTTCCCGGTAGATCTTTTAAGAAACTTTCATTCAACAATCTTTTTAGTTTTTATCATCGTTTTTCACCTAAATAAAACTGGAACCTCATAAACGTTGGCATTTTTGTCAATTAAGTAGGCGGAGAACAAGACAAAGGAACATCTGATCATCTAAATATTTTTTTAAATGCTTTCAGAATTTAGAAATTAATAAAGCAAAAAATGTAATAACTTTATTGTAACTTGGATATTCAGCAGCAGCTAGTTTTGCATAATGAATTATATTGTACACAAAACTGATTTCACTAAATCCACTGGGGAGTGAGGGAGGGACAGTTCAAACGAAACATGGCTGAGACAGATAAGGCAGTGTAATGGCTCATATTTGCAGCTGGCGAGGAAGGATAAAGCTTATTAATCTAAACATGTTGTAGTTATTGTTTTCACCCTGTAAATGAACCTCCGATAAAATCATATCACCCCATAAAAAAAATTCATGAAATAGACGGAAATGAATGTATTGTTAGGATTAGAAGATGATTTGCGCAGTGTAGGAGAGTGTAAGACACACTAGCAAATTTAAATATTATATTATTTCCACATATTAAAATCCATACATTCAATTTATATTGATGCTGGTTGGCAGATGTTATAATTGGAGGTGGACTCATTGGCTGAAATGGTTCATTGTGTGATTGGCCAGAGATGGCCCAAGACCTAATAAGGTGTCAGGGCCAGCCAGTGGCATCCAAAATGTTGCATCAATAAGCTACAACTGTGTCATTTTTGACTGCTAATTTAAACAGAAAAGAGTTCACACTATTGCTGGGAGATTGAATCTCGATGGTGCTGGAGCAGTCTATGGCTGGGCCTGATCTCTGAGTGTGTGACGTCACATGAGCAGCCAAATACGCTTCCTATTTGTTAGTGTGGTAGCTGAGCCAACTGGTGGGAAATTGGCAAATGAGCACCAAACTTGGAGAAAATGGGGTAAAACTATTTTAGAAAAACATTGTGGAAAACCGAAAACCCTGTGATTAACATGGTACATATTAATGAGCTCTGAATCATCTATAAATTACAGTAGTGCTTATTTCTTAGCATGAAAGATCATGTAAGCAAATCTGTCTCAGTGCTGTGACCTGTTGCTACACCCAGTTCGAGACGCCTCTGAAGTCCTCCTAAACACTCATCAAAGTAAGAGTACTTCTATGGACACATTGTTACATTGCAGTCATCCTTACACATAAATATAAAAGCAACATTTCCTGATTTCTATTATTGATTTATTATTTATTTTTTTTATTTTTTTTTACTCTGTGTAGCTTTATAGATAGCTACCCAGGAGTGGAGCCATTACAGCTCATGCAGTAGCCAAGTGTGATAAATGGGCCAAGTGTGTGCTTACAGCCTCTGTTTCTTCATTGGCTGAAAGACTAGAAATCAGTGGTGCTGCATGTTAATCCACTCCTTTGTTGCTCTCAGGGAAGCACACATGAACACTTCCATGCATATGAATCCAGGCGAAGAGCCATAACTGGTTGGCCAATACCAAATTCGAGCAAAGACCCATTCAGAATGTCTGAGCCTGTACACACTCCTGCACTTGTGTGTGAAAGGATATGGCGTGAATCTACAGAAAGCTAATGTCTAAAACTCCAGTCATTTGGAAATGGAATACCTTCCTTTGTTCCAAAGCGGTTTATGTTAAATCATCTTTGTAAAGTTGTTGCCACATCCACATACAGTATGATATAATGGAGCTTGAGACATTTTATGGTTTTGATTCACTCTAGTGTAGCTTTGGCAGTTTGCTTTGGTTCAATGTCTTGTTGGAAGGTGAACCTCCTCCCCAGTCTCCAGTCTCTTGCAGACTGGGACAGGTTTTCATCTACTGTAGGACTGGCTCCGTCTATCTAGTTTGCCAGTCCGTGCTGATTATAATCGTCCTCAAAACATGATGCTACCTCCACCATGCTTCATGCTGAGGGGAGGGTGCTCTCATTACACATTACACACCAGTATATGAGAACAGACAAAAAGCAACAAGGAAAGAATGAATGAATTAAAGAAAGACAGCAGGAAATAAATATAGAAGCCTATCCTGTGAGTTGTTTTCGAAAGTCATTTCATTTTGCAAAATAATGTATCCTTTTCTTTTATCCGTTCAACTTTGCCATTTTCTTTCTTAGCTCATTCCCATACATGTGTCTTGAGAATTTTCCTGCGTTTATCAAGCAGTACATTTGCTCTATGTCTTTCTCTAGGTCAGTCCAATTGTCCCAAATGTAAAACTCATAAGCAGAACTGTAATTTAGCCGAGAGGACAGAGATGGAACCACTTGACTCTCCTCTCATCTCCTCTTCATTCTCTCAATAGCCAGCATTTCTCTGTCTAACATTCACATTGTGGAGAGACAATGTGAGTAATGAGACAGAACAAAGGTTTAAGAGGGTGCTGAGAGAAGGTGATAATCACTGTGGCAGGCTAATAACGCTGTCTCGTTAGCTTCCCGTGTCCTCTGAGTGTAACAGATAGTGGAAGACAGGGCAGGCTGGGCACTATTATTAACGCAATTAGGGCTTTTTATGACAAATCAGTACTTTGTTCCAACTCAAACCACTTTGCTTCGACTAAACTGTTATACATTTCAGGAAAATTATATATTATTTCAGGAATTTTCATAGATATATTTAATACACAGTGGAGTGTATTATGGTTACAGTGGTGGACATATTGCACATCCTGGTATATACTTAGGTTCTTACAGTTTTTATAATTATATTTGGTGTCTATTTTTATGAAGCGACTACACAGGTTTCTGGACAATTATATGAGTATTTTAGTTTAAAAAAAAAAAAAAAAAAAAAGGCTTTGCCTATGTAAAATTCTGCTATTCAGGATATCAAATGGATCCACTCACTCACCCACTCACGCTCACTCACTCACTTTAATAACTGTGAGGCAGGAATACATCCTGGATCGGATGCCATGCTCTGTACTTTGCTACGTGACAGGCTTGATATGTTTGGATTCTCTTTTTACAACACAGAATTGAATCATTGAATCACTATCAACTTTGAATCATTGAATCACTGAATCAGTGTCAACTTTAATATGAGTTTCTTTAAACATTTTAAGCTCCTGTAATATTGTTTAGACAGCAGGAAATTAACCGCGTGCCCCTTTTCCCTTATTTGGTTTAGATGATGGTTCTGTATTTAAGCACATTGGGTCTGAAATAAAACCACGACTGCTGCTTTAATTTTTCGCACAGTTACATCTTCACTATTAAAGCGTCACATTTCATTTCACCCCTGGGCCTGAGTGCTCCTGTTTATGTGAAGAAGTCATAACTACTGACAGCGCTTTGGTGAATTTTTTGTTTTTTTATTTTTTCAAAGCTTGTCAGACTTGGCCTCAGGCGATCGTCTGCCAGTGATTCATTTACAGTTGACATGACTTTTCCTCTGTGAATTTTTATTATGTCTCTGTGCCAGAAATCTTCTTTTTTTTTGGACAAATAAATACTATTATACACACAAACACTAATATACATACACAAAATATACAAATAATATAAACACACCCCTGTTGCTGTGAAACCCCTAAATTAGTTCTGCTGTTAGAAGTCACATAATTAGATGAACGTGTGTTAAAGTGTTGTGTGATCTCATTCCTGCCGGAACCCAGAGTTTGTTAGAGAACATACCTGAAAACACAAACAGAATCACGAAGTCCATGAAGCAATCAAAGTTCAGTGACCAGATAAGGATGGTGTTTGTCAGAGAGGCAACCAAAGTTCTTGAAATTCAAATCGAATTTAAAGATTCAAAGCATTTAAGCAATCGAGATTATTGCTAGTTTAATTATCCAAATTTGTTTGTTAAATTGGACCCATAGTTCTGGTCTTAAATTCACTTTTGACGGTACTCACATGAGATTATTTTTGTTTGTACCTGCCCATGATATCAAATTAATTAATATCTGATTAATTAGTATGTTTTATTTCCCCCAAAAAATAAACAAAATAGTAGCCTAATTTAAACCACTGCAACCCTGACCAGGCAGTTACTAAGGATGAATGATCTTTGTCCCGCAAAATTCACGTCTGACTGCTCGCTTGCACTTTTCATTCCGATTAATTTATTCCTACCTATCTATCTATCTATCTAGATAGATATCTATCTATATCTATAGATAGATAGATCTAGATAGATAGATAGATAGACCTTAACAGTGCTATTAGATGCTAATGAGGTCCTGTAAAGAAGGAGATGTAATAAAACTAAATGTGCAAACTAACACTAAGAAAACAAACAGAAAATAACAGGTAGAGAACATGTGAAGAATGGAAGAATGGAAATTAAAAGAATCTAAAGATGATATTTTTTCCTCACTCAGTGTAAAAAGAAAATGCACGGGGGTTGAAGATTATGGTTTTCCAAGGAGGTTAAATCACAAAAAAAATATACATCATCTGAGGACTTTGCATGGAGTTTGTCTTTAACATGTGCAAATAGTTAAACTCTGTACTTTGCTTTCTCCATAGTTATCATCAACAGAATCCATATTCATAAACACATCACTTTCTGAAGTGTACTGCTAGTGTGAGAATGTCCGTGTTCCTGTTTCCACGTTTCCACCGATTCATTCTGTAAGACTAATGATAAATCCCACAACTTCTCCACCCCAAACCTTAAAGACCTTCTCCTCTTCCAGAGGTCGGGTTAATTGTATTTTAATCCGTTATTAACATAAAGCTATAAATCATAGCCAAGTGATGCCCCAAGGGTCTGACTGTAATCAAAACACAGTGACCTACAGAGCATGGACAGGAAGAAGCTCGACAGTAAGGCAGGCAGGAGATGTTACGGTGGGAAGAAAGGTCTTTAACCCTACCCTCCATGACACAGCACGTCCTGATTAGGTGTCATAGGATTTTACAGTGTTTTCTGTGAGAGAGAATACAATGAGACAGGGCCTCATATAGAATCCTGATGCAATGCCCTGCAATTATGTAGATTGGAAATAAAGCAAGTATTATGGTTAACAGATCAGGTACATTCTACATCATTCACTAATAGTACTACTATAGTAGTTACTGTTACCACCCTGAAGTTGAGTATTTTCTAATAACAGCATGAAGTGTTTAATTCCTCATACTGTACACCACAGCAATTTGCCAATTTAATGTATTAAAGAACAACAAATACATTTATTCATTTACAGTTACATTTAATGTCGTGGAACATCGTTATACAGTATGTATATACTGTAGCAAAGCAGCTGTAGTAATTTCCTCACCAGTTTTTATTTTTATCTTGCTTGAAGAGACTGTTTGTTATTCAGACTGAGGCCTCATTTATAACAACCCATTGAAATATTGATAGACATGAAATTTAGTTTGATTACTTGGGTAATTGATGTTCATTTGAATAAGCTGTGAGGGAATTAATTGTAGGGAAGGAAGGATCACAGCAGTGTGCAAAAGCAGTTCTTGAGTGGTTCTTAAAGCTGCAGGTTAGTAATCTGGGTTAAATGGGTGCTGGCTAAAGGGTGGAAACTGAGCCAGAGGCAAATTGGACTTACTGCACGGTATTTTGTTGGTCTAGATTGCCTAGATTGCTGAGAAATATAGTAGTTATTTCAAATATAAATGCACACAGGTTAGCATGTCTTTTTAATCTACAGACACTAATTTAGCATTGCAAAATTAGTGTGTGCTAATAATTAGGGGGTAATGCCAATGACCGACATGCATTATACATTAAATGCTTGCACATCCACATTATTCAGTTCACATCCAACAGTTAAAAAGATTTATTCAATCAAAATTTTGGGAGAATTTATATATATATATATATTTTTTTTTTTAAGATATGGTGAACCTTTAGTACATTTTATTTACAATATTAAACCTCTGTTCATAACAATTTTTGTTACAAAGTTTATTTCAAAATATTCTGTAAATCGAATTGAATCGAATCATCAAACCAGTACCATGAATCGAATTGAATCAAATTGTGACTGGAGTGTATCGTTACACCCCGTACTCATAATGATTCTTACCAAAAGAAGAAGAGTATACACAACAACAAGCTGAACCATGGCCATATGACAATAGTTTGGGTTCCCCCCACTCCCCACTTTCATGCTGTCCACATGTTGATTGTGGCACAAGTTTTACACCAGATGCCCACCTAGACGCAATTTTCAGGTCGTGGTACGGGTACTGACTCATGTCCGGGAATCGGACCTGGGCTGCAGTGATGAGAGCGCCGCATGATAGCCACTAGTCCACCAGGCAATGCCGTTTGACAAGACTATTTATATCAAATACTACATCACACAGATGTTAATAGTCTCAACATATGTATTCACATGCACAAGAAGGTATCCAGCTGGGTTTTTGTTGTTGTTGTTGTTGTTTTTTGACAAATGTATTACAAATCTTGGCAGTCAATGAGTACTGAGAAGTGAACTCTGGACTATAATCTGAAGAAAATCATAGAACAAAACTGTTTACTGCATCATAATCTGTAATGACAGAAAGGGACGGACACACACACACACACACACACACACACACACACACACACACACACACACATATATATATATATATATATATACACACACTGTATAATTTGCGGTTGTATACTACTGACTAACACCTGATTTTGAGGAAGTATTGCAATTTTTAGAAAATATGAGTGCGATAGTAACGTAATATTTCAAATATAGGAATAATACATTGCAGTTATTTAATAAATTGCAAATACTGACTAAAATGTTGTTCGTAAGAAGCTGTGAGAGTCTAGGAAATAAAGAAAACGTTGTTGTGGGCGTGGCTATGCAGATTAGATGGCGTTTGGTTGCCGTGGTGCTCTGAGGTAAAAGTGTGTGAGTGCAGTTTTAGCAGCGCGGCTAACAGCCAAAAAAGAAAAAAAAAAAAACGCGGACACAGAGTTAGGACCTGAGGACATGACGCGGAGAAACAAACTCATATTTACTCCCAGGATAGATTTACACCATTCTTAACGTGTGAGTTTATGGAAATACGAAAAATATAACGGAAATAATAATAATAATAATAATAATAATAATAAATGAAGACGCTTGTGTTTTGTGCTGGCGGTTGCTGTCATCCGGACGAGTCGCGCGCGCAGGCAGGTAAGCTCTTCACACTGAACTTCAACTCCAAATAGGTTGAAGGCGAATTTACCTTAACATTTATATCATATTTATGTTAAACCTCTAAACTTTCACATAAAAAAAAAACAAAACAAAAAACATGACCTCAGTCGTTTAGTCCCGTGTTTAGCTCGTGAACCATGGACACTTTTGGTTCGTCTCTGTCCTCCTCATCCTCGTATTATGCTGCTCTGCTTAGTATGTACTGTATATAATTATAATGAGCAGACAGGAAGGCTACAGCGACTAACCACTCGTTACAACCGTGGTGAACAGAAAGGCATCTCAAAATGCACAAAACGCCAAACCTTGGAGCAGTAAACCACATCGGGTTTCAGTCCTGACTGCACAGGCTCACCTAAACGGGACAGGTGAAGATTGGAAAAACATTTTAAAACAAGAAGTTTCAATTCCAAGACTGCAACACTGTCAAATTCTCGATTATGACTGGTAAGAAGGTGTTGATTAATTCTCTATAACATCATTGCACAGGGAATTGTACTGCGGACACTCAAATGTTTTAAAAAGTTTTCTGTTAGGACGTGTTTATTTAGCACCTATGGAAGGAGTCTCCAGTGTCAACATTTTAACAGGTAAAGCTGTTTAAGCTTTCTAACATGGAAAGTTTGAGCTTTGTGGGTTTTTTTTTTTTGTTTGTTTGTTTGTTTGTTTGTTTTGTGACATGGCACACTGCTTTTCTTTTTGTCTTATCAACTTCGAGAGAGAGAAGAGAAGAGAGAGGCTGGTGAGGGAACATCTGTTTATAGCTGCTGCAATGTAAGTAATAACAGGAACTAACACAGATATTTCACAACATTAAATGTTCCACAACTATTCCTTTTCAGTTACGGCTTTTTAAGAATCGATCCGTATGGAATTAAACAAAAGACAAGGCACAGCACCATCCCGAGGACCTAAGTATTACAAATCGAAGCACTAGTCGCTCCGAGGTTGCGGTTCTGTGCTAATGACTGGAAGGTTATGAGTTTAAATCCCAGGACTAAGAGACCTACAAGTTCTATCCTTCAGTGGTTCAGCCGAATGCTAGGATTATAAACAACAAAATGGAAGCCTGGTGTGTTTTCCCACACGGTGCAGTCCTTTAGGCGGGTAATAACACGGCAGTCACACTCCGCACCATGGGCTTCCAAGTGAATTACAGCGCAGTTCGACTCTGAATCAAGTGGACTATACGGAGTGAACCTAACGTGCCGCGTGTTTTTGGTTGCAGCATTACTTTTGTAGATGTGAGCTGTTAAACCGAGCCAAAGGACAGAGCTGTAGTACTGCAGAAATGCCATGTATTCTAGAAATTTGAACTGATGAACAAAAAAAACCCCAAAAAACTCTGGATGCGATATTTAAAATGTTTTAAGCTAGTTATTTATATAATTACCTGATCATTTATTTATCACCGATTGTGTTGTCTTTTTTTCCATCTCTCTTTTTTTTGAACAGTGAATGAAAGAGTTTTACATGGACGTTTTGGTTGTTTGTTTGGTTTTTCTTGGTTCATTTAAACATGTGCAGTGTGAAACCAAACCAAACTAATAACTAACAAACCGAAACTACCAATTGTACTCAGATTCTGACTCGACAAACCAACTAATAGGTGTAAAAGAGGAGAGAAAACAATGCGCGTTGGATTTCAGACTACATGTCTGAACCACATGATATTGATAAACATGGATTCAGATTTTATTTCTTATTCCGACCTTCATGAGCATAGAAATTGCAGTCAGTCCAGTGCAGTTTATAAGCAGCTGCAGTGGCATGATGTGTATTATCTGACAGGACGGAGGCGATCAGGACGATCAGATTGATGCACATGGCTCAGGGACCTTCTCTCTCAGTCTTTTTCATATTTTATTCATGGTCCTGTTCTTATTTTTATTCATTCTGAGGGTTCCTTCCTCTGTACTTTTGAGCCCTTTGGTTCAAAAGTTTGGTTGATTGGGATAACGTTGTATTTCCAGCCATTCATAATTTATACTGTTTGTTGTTTTCACTGTCATCATTTTGTTCCAATTTTGTTCTTGTGTTGTGGTTTATTTCCCCTCATTTCTCCACTATACACCTCCCTCACCATTCACTTCTGTTCCTTCTAGTTGGGTCATTATTAAATCGTATTAATAGTGAATGTATTTCTTTCCTTATTTGACTTTCCTATTTTTCTTTCATCCCTCGTTTCTCTTTGTCCCGCTTCGCTTCGCTTCGATGAAGGAAATATTAATGGAGCATTACACAGAGAGAAAGAGAGAGAGAGAGAGAGATTGTTACAGCATTACAGATTTGTCAATACCCTGTATTTACGAGGATTTCCTGCTGAGAATAGTTTCTACATGATTGATTTTTTTTTAACTTCGTACTCTCATGTATATTGGCATTTATAATCCAAACGCTGTGAGCCTGCAGGCTGTTTCTAATGGAGACATTCAGGAAATATTACTAATAAAATATTTCTCAGTCTCTTTCATTTAGTTAATTAGGACACCAAGTCTTTCAGCTAAACTGGCACATGCTTGATCCAGAAGAAATGAAGAGTGTAGCCAGGAGAGAGAAAGAGTGGAAGGTTCACTGGTGAGATTATATACAGTGTATATATACAGTATCTCACAAAAGTGAGTACACCCCTCACATTTTTGTAAATATTTTATTATATCTTTTCATGGGACAACACTGAAGAAATGACACTTTGCTACAATGTAAAGTAGTGAGTGTACAGCTTGTATAACAGTGTAAATTTGCTGCCCCCTCAAAATAACTCAACACACAGCCATTAATGTCTAAACCACTGGCAACAAAAGTGAGTACACCCCTAAGTGAAAATGTCCAAATTGGGCCCAAAGTGTCAATATTTTGTGTGGCCATCATTATTTTCCAGCACTGCCTTAACCCTGTTGGGCATGGAGTTCACCAGAGCTTCACAGGTTGCCACTGGAGTCCTCTTCCACTCCTTCATGACTCCGTCATAGAGCTGGTGGATGTTAGAGACCTTGCGCTTCTGTTTGAGGATGCCCCACAGATGCTCAATAGGGTTTAGGTCTGGAGACATGCTTGGCTAGTCCATCACCTTTACCCTAAGCTTCTTTAGTAAGGCAGTGGTCGTCTTGGAGGTGCATTTTGGGTTGTTATCATGTTGGAATACTGCCCTGCGGCCCTGTTTCCGAAGGGAACTGCTTCAGTATGTCACAGTACATGTTGGCATTCGTGGTTCCCTCAATGAACTGTAGCTCCCCAGTGCCGGCAGCACTCATGCAGCCCCAGACCATGACACTCCCACCACCATGCTTGACTGTAGGCAAGACACACTTGTCTTTGTACTCCTCATCTGGTTGCCGCCACACACGTTTGACACCATCTGAACCAAATAAGTTTATCTTGGTCTCATCAGACCACAGGACATGGTTCCAGTAATCAGGAAACTGTTTGCAGGCTCTCTTGCGCATCATCTTTAGAAGAGGCTTCCTTCTGGGACGACAGCCATGCAGACCAATTTGATGCAGTGTGCGGCGTGTGGTCTGAGCACTGACAGTCTGACCCCCCACCCCTTCAACCTCTGCAGCAATGCTGGCAGCACTCATACGTCTATTCTGCAAAGCCAACCTCTGGATATGATGCTGAGCACGTGCACTCAACTTCTTTGGTCGACCATGGCGAGGCCTGTTCTGAGTGGAACCTGTTCTGTTAAACCGCTGTATGGTCTTGGCCACCGTGCTGCAGCTCAGTTTCAGGGTGTTGGCAATCTTCTTATAGCCTAGGCCATCTTTATGTAGAGCAACAATTCTTTTTTTCAGATCCTCAGAAAGTTCTTTGCCATGAGGTGCCATGTTGAACTTCTAGTGACCAGTATGAGAGAGTGTGAGAGCGATAACACCAAACTTAACACACCTGCTCCCCATTCACACCTGAGACCTTGTAACACTAACGAGTCACATGACACCGGGGAGGGAAAATGGCTAATTGGGCCCAATTTGGACATTTTCACTTAGGGGTGTACTCACTTTTGTTGCCAGTGGTTTAGACATTAATGGCTGTGTGTTGAGTTATTTTGAGGGGACAGCTGTTATACAAGCTCACTTCTTTGCATTGTAGCAAAGTGTCATTTCTTCAGTGTTGTCCCATGAAAAGATATAATTAATAAATAAATAAATAAATATATATATATATATATATATATATATATATATATATATATATATATATATATATATATATATATATATATATAAAAGATATGATGGAAGTTCTCAATTTTAGTGCATATTTTCCCCAGCTTCTTAACAAAAGTGCTCCAAGATGTCTTCTGTATCTAAATTATTAATTTGCCAGCCGGCGCGGACAGGCAGCAAGTTTTTTTTAGGACACTAGATGAAGTGCACGAGGGCTGACATGGCTGAAAAAAACAGGACATTTTCGGAGTGTGGACACCGTGTTCAATCTCTTACCCGGAAAAAGGAAGGACTCGGTCCACAGTGTTCGAGTGCACTGCAAGCAAGATGCTGTAATACATTGATTTTTATTGCAATCCAGACACAACATCCTGATAAATTGCCTGCTAAAGATCCTTGCCTCAGCATTCAGGCCTGTGGAGAAGGTTCCGTGCCAGAGGGAAAAAACAGTCGAAGCTATGAAAGAACGTGAAATGCAGTACACAAAACGGTGACCCAGAGAGTCTTCGTTACATTGCTCTTACGTCACTTCGTCTCTTCAGTGACGAATAATAAGCAGGGGATGACTTTTAGTTCTTTCTTGTTTTGTGCTTCTTGCCATTTCTGTTTACCTCATGTACGTTTCAAAGTATTTCCCAGTATGTTCTCTCTCTGTTTCTCTCTCTCTCTTTCTGTCTCTCTTTTTAGATTTGTTATTAAAATTTTACATGCACTTTTTTTTATTTTTTATTATTTTTTTTTTTTTTGGACAAGCCACAATTTTCCTTGCTCTAACTCACTTGGTTCACCTCTCCAGGCCTCCTGTGAAATAAATGAAGTGTGTTAGAGGAATGAAAATGTTAAAAAATGAGCTAAAGGTGAAAACGAAATGGCCTGGATACCCATTACTAAACAGTGAACACAGTATGAAGGTTAAGTGAGGTGTGGTACGTGCACGCTCGCTCGCTCGATCATCTTGACGATCCCCAGCTTCTTCCTGGTTTTAATCCTCACTTAATCCACAGCGCCTCTCCCATCAATCGATTACCTTCAGTCTTCTTTAACACTGACGCAGCGTGTGAGATTCTTATATGCTGCTTGTTGTGTTGGTGGTATGTTCATTTTGTGCCCCCTTAAAATAGTTTAAAAAATTTTTTGAGCAGAAATAAAAGACAGTTCTACCTACAGCATATTAGAAACAAATTTATATACCAAACTGCTGTTGAGTTCTTGCTGTTGAATAAATAATTGAATTATTTATTTATTTATTTATTTTGGGAAGTTATCTCCAGTGTCAGCACTTTGTAATGGCCAGAGGCAAAGCTGTAATTTTGAAAGTTGTTATTTCCTCATACTAACCGCCCCTCCCCCCCCAAATGGCCAAATGTACAGCCTGTGAGGTTGCAATTACAGCTGCAATAACTATTCAAGAAAATAGAACAAATTTGATAATAAAATGGCAACAAATCTCATTTTTGAGTTGTTAGTTATTTACGTTAATTATGAAGTACGTATTACATCATTTCATTTAGACTGAAAACCAGACCTCTTTTGAAAAAAGGACATGCCATGACAACCTCTCATAATTCTAAGTCCATTAGTGGTATCTGTGAGAGCATCTATCAGGTTACCAAGGAGAAACACTGAACCTAGGACATATCATTTTTCATTAGGAAAAATGTAACAGACCCTGAAATGCCGTGAGCATCAGAGCATGAAAGCGATAGTGGCCTTTAAACCAGCGTCCTCGCCTATCTCGTGTTTGTTAGTTTCATTCTCAAGCAGAGGGAATTATGGTGATTCGGCAAGTAATCTGATCCAAAACTGATCCAGCAAAATGTTTGTGGTGTGGAGCACCTAGGGAACGAGGTTATGGGAGACCCGTTTGCGCTTAATTAGACCGCCAGGTATCGATCGGACAAAGGTCAGAAAACCAGAAAGCGAGAGCGAGTTAACAGCTCCCGTCACCGTGTCCTATTAGTACACAGACCCAAGAAGTACAGAGGTGTTTAGGTTTGGTCTTCTGCATTCCAATGCTGTTTTAATGCACTTGTTTACTAAGGAGAGAATCCCCACAGCCATCTTGTATTTTCCAGACCTACAGTTGGTTCCTGTACAAGTCACTTTGCCGATCTCATTCCTGATTGGAAAATAGGTCGAGAACACAGCAACTGCACTGTAGTGCGGACCAAAACAAGCGGTCTGACAGCGCGTGAGAGAGGTGGGCTCGGTCCGCATGCAGCGAGAAACTGATTCGCCTCTGAATCGACTCGGCTGCTTAAAGTAAACGAAGCATGCCTTGTGTTTTGGGTCGCGACATTCTTGTAGATGCTGTAGAGCTGTTAAACTGAACCAAAGGACAGAACCGTGGCGCTGCAGAGATGCCATGTGTTCTGGAAAAACTGGAGCCGTGAACAAAAACCGAGAATAAACACTGGAAGTGATGCACAAAATGTATGTTTAGAGGTTTTCCCCAACTAAACAGATTTTCATGTTTACTACATTTCTTGTGTAAATGCGCTTGTGTACGGTATATTTGATTTTCGTGGTTGTTGAACCTTCTTGTCTCTTGGGCAACTAAGAATAGAGGCTCAGTGGCATCACTGCAAAACAGCGACTCTGTCATCCTTCAGGTTTTGTCCTCCTGACCTCAGTGTGTGTGTGTGTGTGTGTGTCTCCACATACTGTACACTCTCTGTCCTTTCATTAATACGACCGTGTCCATGTCTGACCCCTGCCTGTCTCTTTACCTGCTACACACACACACACACACACACACACACACACACACACAAAAACAAGCTTCTTTTATCTTCACACACATTGTGCCGGTAAAGTCTGAATTTATTCTCATTCAGGGCCTTGAATTCTCTGAACATGAAATCTCCGAATATTTCTCCTCTTTCTACCTCCTACCACCATTATCATATTTGTTTAGACATGCTCACCGTATTCCTTTCATTTTTCTCCGACCCCCTCCTTTCAGTTTTCCCCTGCCTGTCTCGATCTTTCTGCGATAAATAGCCCCATGCAGGGTGCGTAATAAACACGGCCTTCATTATTAGGGAAGCCGTTGCCATCCTCGCCCTCTCTGTGTCTCCGTCATCAATCGCCTGTGTTATATTTGTCCTTAATGAATCGCAATAGCTTTTTCACACTCCTTTCGATTAAAAGACTGCGTTATTGCTCTCTGTCCTTATCTCGCTCCCCTGTTTACACAAACGTACACAGGAGGATGGCGGGCTTTAATGAATTGTCTGTGTTAGAATCGACACGCATCAAATTACTTCATTTTTTTATTTGAATAGGTCTCATGCTTAAAAAAAAAAAAAAAAGTTAGAAAAGATTTATTTTATAGCTAAAAAGATAAGGATCAAAGTCACTCTTGGTGAGACAAGCCAGGTTTCCAACAACATAATGAAAATGAATCAGTTTCTCAAATCAGGATAACTGTACTAGCTACACTCACCAGAGTCGCCAACGATCTCTGCTACTTCCTTCCAAGCTTTAGTTTTCTCCATGATGTCTCTATACCCATTTAATGAGATGAAGTTAAGATGAAACTACTGTACGATTAATAAGTTCCCGATTGCAGGTGGGGAAATGAAGAAACGTCGGCCCACGCGTGCCTTCAGGGTGATCATTGATAGAATTGAATTCTGAAAATCTGAATTCATACGTCGCTTGCCGAATGCAGGTAAGGTGTTCAATAAAAGTGGATTTTGTGATAATTAATACGTGAATGCATGGGAACTTTTTTTTTTTTCTTCAGCACGATGATGCAGCATACCAAAATACAGCAGCATGGTACACAGGACCAAAGTGTTTACTCCATGAGTCAATGAAATTTAGGCAACAGTGATTTCAGATTTCTTGTGATTGTTCCCAGCAGCAATGAAAAAATCCATTGGGGTGGTGATGGGGTAGTGACAAGCAGCGACTCGAGAATACTGCAGCATTTCTGCAGCATTTTGTTCTTAATGTAAACATACACCACCGCCATGAATCTCGTTGGACAGTGCTGCTATATATATATATATATATATATATATATATATATATATATATATATATATATATATATATATATATATATATATATATATTTTTTTTTTTTTTTGTTTTTTTTTTTTTGTGTGTGTGTGTGTGTGTGTGTGTGTGTGTGTAAAAACAAAACTGGAACAGTTCAGCTGAGCTTTGTTTTCTGATATCCAGCAGGGCCAAGTGACAATAGCACCACATTTCCGGACCTGAAGTGGCCTCTGCATGCTACAGCACTGCCGTCCTGAAGCTAACCCAGCAGTCAGGTATGTCGTTACGTACATAAGTGGACTTGTAAATGCATGATCAACTAGTTAGAGCTAGAAAAATGTTTACACAGTGCACACACACACACGCACACACACACACACACACATACTGTCTTGTTGAATTAGCATTTATGACAACTTCTAAGGGAAAGTTGTTTTAACGATTCAATTTAAGAGCTTTATTCAAATTAAAGATTGACTTAGCAAAAACAAGAATAAATTGTAGATATACAAAAACATTTTATGGTGAAATGAAATACACAGATTTAATAACCATGCAGAGAGTCATGCAGAGAGTTGTATCTATTTAATTGAATTGGATCAAATCTATGCTAATTCTCCAAAAAAAAAAAAAAAAAAAAAAAAAAAAGAGACTCTGTGCTAGAATAAAACCCAACAGATTTCATTTGAATCTTTGAAGCAAAGAGAGGAAAAATGGAAAAAAGTCTCAGCATCTTTTAATGTAGGATTAAGAGAGGCACAAGCTGTTCTGTTCACAGATCATAGAACTTTGTACTAGTGGGAGTACAATTACACTTTAAGCCTTTTTGTTGAGACTGAGCATCTCTCTTTATGGGAATTTTGGCCACACTATGTGTATATTAATTAAAGGGGATTGTTTTTTATTAAACAGAGCTGAGTCTTCTTTAGAGTAGCAATAACTTACAGTTATAACTTACAGTTACATGCAAAAATTTGGGCACCCCTGGCCAAATTACATATATATTGTATTACAGTATATATGTATGTTCATTTCATCAAAAATGCTGCTCCTTTATGCTCCAAACATACTTTTGGTGACTGTGGCCAAATATTTAAAATTTTTCACTTCATCAGTCCACTACATTTGTTTCCAAATTGCCTCTGGCTTATCTAGATGCCGTTTCGCATACCTCCAACATTCACTTTTGTGATGAGGTCGCAGGTAAGGTTTTCTTCTGATGACTCTTCCATGCAGATCATGTTTGTGCAAGCAATACTTAATGAGATTTCAGACATTGGAAATTGTGAGCTAGAAGTGCTTTCATTTCTTTTTTTTTAATAGCCTTCCTCTGCTTTGTAGGCATCAGTTTATCAGCTTTATTTTCAGATCCTCACTCAACTGCTTAGAAGAGAATAGTGAGAGAACCACTGAACAAAAAATAGCGTAACAGAGCAGTTGTTTCTAGGCTTAAGCATTATTAAAAAGTCTGGGTGAGCTTTCAGTAGATTTATAAACAGAATTTTATTAGCTATATGTTTCATTACTATGGTGCAGTCATTTGATACTTTTATTTCCCTCCAAATAATGAGGCAACATTCCATCCTTGTAGATCTGAGCATTTTTCTTCTCAATTAAATGACTAAATAGCCTATTTGCTGAAACTCCAGATGTCTTGCTCTGGCCAGATGAACAAGATGCATGTATTTATTAGGTTTACCACTGTTTTATGAGAAAGCATAAACAGTATATAGACTTGCATATATATATATATATATATATTGTGATGGAAACACAAAGACATTTATTTAACTCAAAGTTGAGATTACGCATTAATATAGTCTGCGCTACCGTCAGAGCTGATGTTATATCAAATGAATCAATACCTTCTGACGAATCAATGACAGTAAACTATTTTGTGACGGAGACATCCCATTCAATAGGGAACAGAGAGACAGCTGTCTTCTAATGTTGGACACAAGAGCATCACATGAGTGGTAATGCAGCTGCATAATTCTGTCATAAATCTGATTAAATGAGGATTAATGTCAACTGTGCTTTGGTTTAATCTGAGTCGATGCATATTAAAGCGCATAATATTCATCGACAATCTTCTAATAAATGACAGAGTGTGGTATGTTATGTGTGTATTTTCCTCCATGTCTGATTTCTACGAATACAGAATCTGACATTTTTTTCCCCCTCCAGACCGCACTGAAAACAACTGCAACTGTATGGCAATTTAATAAATGGCTGGTAATATCAGGTAAAACATTTTCTCATTTTCCCTCGCTTACTTGAATGTGTTTCTCAGCACTTTCTGTGATCACACGGCTAAACGACAGAAACAAGTGGGGGGAAAGAAAAACTGTTACTTAGCAGCATCCAATAAAAACGTTTTTTTTTTTTTTAACCTCTGTGCATCAATTTCTAAGAATTTCTACTGCCTTAATTTCTAGGCAGTAACAGATCAGAGATAGGTAATAGCAGTTATCTAAGAATATGTCCGTAAACATCATTGTTGCAATAATTTGATAGCAATACTGTATTTAGAGTAGAGGTGGAATGATGCGCTGACATTAACTGCAGAAGCAGTGTGCGACTTCATGTTATTATGGAGACTGTTGTTTTGTCAGAAGGTGATGACATGAGTTCAAATATGTTTCTATAGTGACTCATACAAAGGGACTTGTACGGTGGGATCAGAAACTTATTTCATGGACGTTCCACTAAAAATTGTTGTTGTTGTCAAATTGCTGTGGTATAAAAGGAGTAAAACATTTCAGGAGATCCAAATATGGGAACTAGAAAGAACTAAACCCAGTAGATTCTCTCTCTCTCTCTCTCTCTCTCTCTCTCTCTCTCTCTCTTTCTCTCTGTTCATAAAGCATCAGTTTTCTCTTAGCACCGAACATCAGTATTGTAAACTATAACCAGGCCATTAAGCATATTGATGGCACCAGGTTTGTAGGCATTAGCCCATAATGCTAGTTTAAGTGTGATTGAGTCTAGACACTCATGAAGCACTTAAAGAGTTTTTTGAACAAGGGCGCCATTGTGGTTTGAACCAAAATAAATGGGATTGTTTGGGGGTGATTCAATCACGATCACTTAATAGGATTTGCACATTAATTATTCTAGTCGCGCCCAAAAGTCTCCCACTCTCACTGCCTGGCTCTTTACCTGAGCGTGGTCTGTCAAGTGGAAAAAAGAGTCCAAGCCAACAGCGGGTTTTAAAAAGACTCTGGCAATAGAGTCCCTGATTAAATGCCAGTGCTATTAGAGACGAAACGATGAAATAGGCATAAACGCAATGTCGTCTCATTATTTCGATCTGTCATCTCTCCATCTCTCCTGGAACCCTGGAAGATGAAAAGACTCATGTGAAGCTAATCCTCTCACGGTGAAAAAGAGGAAACGTTGCCCTTTTTTACAAAGAGCTATCTGTGGTTTGCTTGGTTGTTGTTTCCAGATTGGAGTTTATTGACTCTTCATGAAGAAAAAGTGAAAGAGAGGGAATAAAAGAACTCACAGAGAGAGAGAGAGAGAGAGAGAGAACAAAGACTTGGTGATGGAGACAGAAACATAGGCAGAACGAGTGAGACAAAGACAGAAATACAGAGAGAAAGAGATGATAAGAGAGAGACAGAGATCCGATGAGAGAGAAAGACAAAGAGAGACGGGCAGAGAGAAGATAGACAAATAGAGAGACAGTGTGCCTCTTGGGTCAACAGCAGTCACTGGCAGTGTGTTTAATTTCTCACTCCCAGAATTCTCCCCTGCAGCTCCAGCTTATTTAGTTTTTTTCACCCGTGACTAGGTTCTGACGTCATGACGGTGTCTGATATCAGCAATTTCTAACACCCTTCAGCCCTACACTTGTGCACTTACAGCAAACTTTTAGTCCCTAAATCCGGACGCAGCATCTTCATCCCGTTTAAACGGGATCCGTAACCATACCGATCCTTTCACGCAAATCTTTTCACCATCTCTCGAGTTCCTGATTTCATTTTCTCTTTACTCTTCACCTCACTGCTAGTTTTGCTTGTTTACCATGTTTGCTGTCTTTCTGATGGCACCCAAAGCAGTGAAGGCTGAAGAAGGTTTTTCTTTTTTCCAGTTGAAAGAATCCGGGAAAAGGAGAGCGCTTCAGACTCAGCAGCTAGTGAAATATGCAGATGTTGTTTTGGTCGACCAGTCAGAGGAAGGAATGAGTAAAAAATTAAATAGTGTATGTTTTTGGCATCTGATAAAAGACAGATCTAAGACTGCCGTGGTGTCGGTGGTGTCTCAAAGCAGACGCTCGCAGCGTATACGATGACTGGGCTCAGAGCTTTATAATGATGGACACATTCCACAAAACAACTTAGCACTTCTTAACACCAGCCTGAAAGAGTCTGCTGGGTTTGGAAGCCTTTATAGTCCAGTATGGTCCAATATATCACTGCAGAGTTGCAGGAAAGCGTCCTGTGTGTGTGTGTTCAGTAATGATATTGTCATGGTTAAAGAGAGGCGGAAGTGAAAAAAAGCCACCTGAAACATCTTCTGTCACTACAAGAGGTCACACTTCCTTACCCAGATGAAATAAATCCCCTCACTTCCCCTCAGTGTGGTGTTTTATGGGATGTTAGCGGTACACAGGAGCAGGTGCTGAGGGTGAAGATGGTATCTTTAAATTGCTCTCGTTTGTGCTACTGAATGGAGATCAGCTGCCCAGGATGGACGACTGAAGGCTTCACCTTCATCCGTGAAACTTACTGACATCCAGAAACACAAAGTAACAGTAATTTTCACATTCTCACCTTCCTCCTTCCATGGAGGAAAAACAATCTTTGAGCTGTCGTCCGCCATCACAATTTAAGCCCAGTCGAATGATCTGAACGCTGATGAGCCAATTAGCGAAGGAGTCTTGAATGACTGAAAGCTGCAGCGGTGTCAAGGTAACAGGAAAAAGGTTTTGAGTCTATGAATATACAGCATGTTCAACTTCTTTACCATTAGACAAGTATATAGTTAACATCGGTTCACTAGATTTATTGGGGATGCCACTGACATTTCGGCAACTGAGACGATTTGGCAAAATACTTCAAACAGTTTGAGCAGAACTTACACATTAAGCTAAACTTTTAATATTATTTGTTTTTACCAAATTTGAGAACCCCTTGTTGGTGACTGAGTCATCTGACAGCCGTCTGGTCTGTCAATGTAAAGTGTATCCCCCCCCCCAACATTTTTTTCCCCCAACATTTCCCAAGGTGGGGGACACCCAGGACATGGTGCCAACCCATCTCAGGGCAAAATCACACACTACAGACTACAGACAATTTGGAAATCAGCGTACAACGCATGTCTCTGGACTGGGGGAGGAAACCAGAGTACATTTAGGAAACCTGCAAAGCATGGGGAGAACATTCAAAGTCCACACACATGGGGGAGGCGGTATATGAACCCCCAACCCCAGAGGTGAGCGGGAAAAGTGCTAACCACTAAGCCACCGTGCCTCAGGCATAGAAACAACTATGCATCAGTTATCAATAACTAATGCTCATTAAAAACTGTTGTAAGCCCAGAGTTTGAGAAACTCTTTGCTAACCGCTGACCTTCACTGAGCGTCGCCGATCCTTATTATGTGATTAGAAACTGCTGTTGACTGTTATGGAAGGGTGGAAATGGATGAAAAATGGTTGCTCATGTTCTGCAGATTCATTTACACCTTTAAGAGCAGTAAATTCTTTTATGAGTGGCTGTTTGGTGAAGCTCAGTCCATCAAATCTGTGGGCAGCGCATTGAGCGGTGATTTAGAAGTGTAATTCACGCTCTTAATTGGGTTCATTAATCACTCTTTCCTCATGGGTGTCTGTGGAGATCGCCAAAAAATGCTGTTATCCAGTGCATGAAGATTCACTACCTATATTAGTAATTTTAAAAAAAACATTAGCATGTAGTTTCTATAGGTTAATGTTTGGCTTCAGTTACCATAAAAGCAAAAACCGAGAATTTGAATAAAGAAACAGGCTTGTAGCCTTTACTAAACTGGGGGAGAGACTAGGCCTTGGTTGACCACAAGAGTGATGCTATTATAGCTTTTTCTCATAACTGAAATACACCATAGACATTAACATGCTAAAGTGGCCAGTGTCCCATGAAATGCAGCATTGCTTATATTAAAGGGGGGGGGGGGGGGCTAAGGCAGGAGAGTTCACCCTATAAGTGTAATTACTTATAAGCTTTTTCCCCCCACAGTATTCTACAGTAAGCAATTGTTTATAGCCTGTCAGTTCTTTTCAAAAGTGTTCTACTGTAATTGTTGCCATTGAATTACAGCACGTTAAACACAATCTGCTCATAACATTTTCCTATCTATATAGTATCCGAAAAGTCAGGACTCAATGGATGAGCAAATATGTTGATCCGAATATGTTGTCAATAATAAATGCAAAATAAATTATATTGTATGTAGTTTTACTCTCAGTGGTTCCTGACGTTTCGGACATCCTGTATAACAATAGTTGACTGATATAACGTCCTGTTCTGCCTCGCAAAAGCAACTATAGACAAAACTCCACTGACCTGGCCTCTATATTAATCACAGCGATTTAAGGGAAGTTGGGTTGTCCTTTGGCTACAGTTTTAGAAAATGAATACATTTTACACCAGACATGACACCCATGCCACATAAAGACTGCACCGCTTGCAATACACTGCTATGTTTATCATTGTAGGCTTTTTAAGAAAAAAAAACAAAAAAAACACATACCACTATTTCAGCTTGTAGCTTCAGTGCAGCAAATGATTATACATCAAACTTTGTAAAAACACATGCCACTCTGCGTAAGAGTGAAAATAAGACTGGATTAATAAGCGTTATTCGATCATATACAACACATTTTCTTAAATTAAATGCTTTCTCTGCTGATCTCAGCACTTCTGGTGCAAACATTGGGTACACACACATAAGGTCCATCAGACTCTCCATGTTCTTAATATAACCCCACATTCAGATGGAACAAATTATTCAATTTCACTTTTTATCTCTGTACATGAAGACTTTGGTAAAGATTCATGAGGCGAGAACGACTATTGTACATGTTTGAATGCCTTGTGGACACGCCGAATGGACCAGAATTCCTCAGGAATATAATTATAGAAGCCGATATGCTCGAGAGAAACAACGTATAACACGGGTTGCAGACATGTGAAACAGGGACGTAATGCACAAAATTGCTTAGGATGTGATTATAGTAGTAGAGAATGCATTTTTCAGGTCTAACAGAGGGATTAAATAAAACCGCAAAGCGCTGACAGGAGTCTATCTGAAGCGACCAAGTATGAATTAAAACGAGGTTCATTCGCAGACATTTGGCGTCTCGGTCTCCTCAATTTCCATCGGAAAAGTCATCCTCATCACATTAAACTGACACGGCCTGGGCAAGGTCAAACTTCTGAATAATAACAATGATTCAGGAGACAGATTTATAATGAGAGCAGCTCAAGGTGACCGTCTTAACAGCGTCATGTAACACTGATTTGTAAGGAATTAAGCAGTCCGTGCTGTGCTGTTATAGGAAAATAATCAACAGTGGGGTGGTGCAATGAGGAAAGAGTCACGGTTACCACCATAATGTTGATTTCATTTTACTTAAGTGTTTTATTCTTCTTATAACACAGCAGATTTAAAAGACCTTTACATTTATCCGTTACGTTTAAATCGCTCTTGCAAAGAGCCGACACTGGAGACTCCTTCCGTAAATGTTAAATAAACATCTTCTCCCAGAGAAATCAACAATTACACATGATCCTAAATCAGCCTGCGGGATGCGTCAACCGTACGAGAAGGATGAGCGCATTAATACTGTATAACACGTGCACTGCACTACTGTCAGAGCTGCTGTTGTAGAAAAGTAATCAACAGCTTCTCACCTATCCGAATCTAGTATTCAGCAGCATTGGTATCAAGTGCTACTGAGTTTCAGCGAATATCATAATGGGACCTGTCAGGGTAGACCCATAATCCATCATATTAAAATAAAAAATGGGAAAGTACTCTTTCAAAGAAATGTGTAATGTCAGGACGTCTGACCCTGGTGTCTCCTATTAAGTACGGAGACACAATATTCAAAAAATATATTAATAGCAATGATTGTCGGCTACTTTTGATGAAATCTCATGACCTACAGCCTTTTTTAAAAATTATTTTTCGCAGCTTTAGGTTTTGCTTCCTGTGCCAGCATGTCACCTTAACACACACACATCACACACTTGTCTGCGTGAACAAATAATCTATTATTCTTGCACACACACACACACACACACACACACACACACACACACACAAAAATAATATTCCGTCACGCATCGCCACCCATCTCTCTAATGAAGACACTATTAAAGGCTGATAATTACGCTGTCATACACCCTCAACAAACTTTCTGGGGTGTTCCTTTTGTGACAGGTTTTCAGCTGGGTGGAACCACATTTTGAAAAAAAGTTATTTTTATACCCCATTACTCAAATCCAGTCACATTTCAAAACACTCGATTCTGATAAAGTGCTGTGCTGGAGAATTAGCTGATGAGGTTAAGAGGTGCAGGAAAAAGACTAAACTCTTCACAGAAAAAAAAAGGTCCTGACAAGTCTGTGTGTGTGTGTGTGTGTGTGTGTGTGTGATGGATTTATAGGTGTGGTTGTGTTGATTAATTAATGTACTGCTCTCCGTCGTAAAGCACATGAGCAGATGAGTGAGGAGTCGATTTACGCAAACAGAGAAACCTCAGATTTTGTGCTGAACACTGCTTTTTTTTGTTTTTTTACTCCTTTACCCAAGGTTCTCCTGTAAAGCCGGCTCTGTCTGCAAACATTAGACACTCTGGATGTCTGATCTAATCAATTTCCTATTCAGCGTTTCACAAACCATTTCAGGAGCAGGCCAAAGGTCATCATCAACTCACAAAAAGCAATCGTACCGTATACGTACATAGCAGCTACAATCTCACACTGTGTCATCAGAATGATGTCAGAAGAAAATCTGTGAACACTGTTGTGAATCTCTCTGAACTTTAATAAAAAGCTCGGCTCCTTTTGTACACAAAAATATAGTGATTTTCAAAATCAAAGCAAGATAACCCCCCCCCCCACCCACCCACCTTCCAAGCACTGGAGTGCAGGTAATAAACAGTTCTAATTGCTTCTCCAGTATTGTGGTTGTTGTTGTTCCTCCACTAAAAGCCTCCGGCACTGCTCCCCCCCTCTAACATTTATTCTATGTAGACAGGAGAGGAAAGTTTAGCCGCTTGGGGACCACAAAAAGTTAGATTTTTCTTCAGTTTTTTTTCCATCAGAACTCTTTTTTTTTTTTTCCCTGTCATTTCTTTTCAAAAGAAGTAGATACGCTGTGAGGGGGCTGGAGTCTCACCGCCATGCCGGAGCCCCCCTTCTGGAATGTACTGTTTGCGAGGCAATGAGAGTTTCTCCAATGTTGACATCTTTCTTGATGGGAAGAGTTTTTATCTCCCCTCTGAGCCACATCCAGCTGGGGAGTCGGAGTCATCAGTGAACTCCAGCTGTGCTATGCTTCGATTCCATGTGCATTCATTATTATTTTAGATTACGGAACTGTTCTTGGTGCTGAAACCATGGTGGTGCTTTTGGAGTAAGGTGATCGTTCTATCTAAGCCCCAGAGATGACAAGAAGTATTTGTATATCGGGATGCTACACAGAAATCCTCGGGCTACAGAAATATGTAAAGTAAATGTGTATTTAGATTTGGGGTCAAATTTCCAAGCTCCAGATTAGTTTTCCCTTCCCACCATCCCACCATAGACAGCATGTTAACACAAGTTTAACAGTTCCAAGCACTTCTGTGGACATTTCAAAGGATGGTTGGTTTATATAATTCTCAAAAAAAATAATAATAATAAACTTGTCAGATGTCTACTTAAGCAACAGCTGGATTTATTGACATGTGACAAGCAATCGCTTGAACGTTTAGCAAGTTGGGGAGCATGTAGAATTAAGAACTTGGCATGTTTTATGGGCATGTTTTGTGGGTGCATTTTGATTGCTGCAGCTGTCCTTCTCTCAAGCTTATCAACTGTTTGCTTTGAATTGGGTTTCAACGGATTAAAGTGTTAGCTGGTACCAAACACTCTTCTTCTACTACCTAGTGTTTGATAGTATTGTAAAAAGACAATGATGGACCTTGGGATAATGCTCTTTAAAGTGTGCCATGTACAGTATATTTCAGTTTATAACTTAAGATGTACCGTTTACCGTAGTTGCCTTTTCTGAAGGAAATCCATCCAGAAGGTAACCAGGTTATTTTTTAAGGTTAGTTGTGGTTCAGCATCATAGTGGCTTTATTCCCAACCACCCAAGGAGACATTTTAGTTATCACTTTTGTCTAAATGTAGGCCATGTATTCAGTGTTGCACTAAATCTTGTTCAGTGGCAGTCAGACCCTGAGAGTGGAGCCATTAGAGCTCGAGCAGAAGCCTGATAAATGAGCTGAATGTGTGCTGACAGCCTCTGTTTCTTCCCTCCATTAGCTGAAGGGCCAGAAATCAGTGGTGCTGCATGTTAATCCACTCGTTTGTAGCTCTCAGGGAAGTAGAGATGGTCTCTTCCATGCATATGTATCCAGGCAAAGAGCCATAATTGATGGGCCGAAAAACAAATTCTAGCAAAGACTCATTCAGAGTGTACAGAGAGCCTGTAAACACACCTGCGCTCTTGTGTCTGGACCAAAGAAAACTGTAAACTGTCTCTGTGAGTTCTTGGGGGAAAAAAAGTGTACAATGGAGTGGAAGAATCTCTTTTTTTTTGCACTTGTCAATAAGAGTTGCTTGACTATCGCTTTCTTGACTAGTTTTACATTCCGGATACAACAGCTATAAATTTCTTATGCCACTGGACTTATAACTGACCAAAACTCTACAGCAGTTGTAGCTAAACTCTAGCCTAAAGATGATATTCTGTGTTCCCTGGCCCTGTGTTTCGGTCCAGCTGATGGAGCAGATGGCTCTAGCCAGAAAGAGCAAGGTGTGTGATGGGCATATATGTTTAATTACGAATTAGAGGTTGTTGTTTTTTCTTTTGACCAACTTGGAGTCCTTGCCAGGTGTCCCAAAACCAGGTCAGTTTAGATTTTACACTAATACAGACCATTTGCTTAAAAAAGCTATGAGCTAATAAGACCCAGTACTCACAAAATCATGACTTGTGCCTTTGCTCCCGGGTTGTACTATACAGGCTTATACATATGGAGGGAAGAATCTGTAATTATGGCCCAACGATGTGGATTGAGTTGAACCACATGCTAATGCAGACATCATTCAAGCGGATCTAATGGTTTTCTGTTCTTTTAGTTTTAATACTTTTAAGCATCCCTAACACTATGCTGACCGTGCACCCGAACACATTCCTAATTAGGCCTCATTGGAATACTGAAATAATGTTGGAATGCTTAAATAACAAAGATCTGGCTTATAACACTATATATTCATCATGTTGTCTGTTAGTGAACTCCAGTCTTTATTTGTGAATATAAACCACACCTTTATGTAATGATAGTGTGAGGTATGAGGGTTAAACTGGAAAAGGTAGTGCGCTTCTGCTCGTGCTAGAAAGCCGACCCCCCATTTGTTTGAAGACAGTTAAAGTTGGTGCAGATGCATTGGCAGTGAAATTTCATCAACAGAAAGAGAAATGGGTCTATGTGACTATACAGGGAGGCTCTAATAAATTTATTTCATAACTCCAGCTGTTTAGATTTTTTTCGACTGGACCTAGGGTTAGATGTTTGCTCAGCACCCTGCCAGATCTGGGCCAGCACTACCACACAATCTGGAGATCACTAGCATTGGGCACAACTGCAATCTCAAGTTCCTCAAGGTGAGCCTCAAGGGACATTAATTTTTAACATTAATCCTAACCAACCACAAATTCACCCTCCTGAAGGTCAGTCACACCAACATTACTCTTTAACCTTAACCCCAAAGTCTTAACCATAAATCTAACTAACACAACCTCGCCTTCCTCAAGTTCAGTCACACCAATGTTACTCTTTAATCTTAACCCCATAACCTAACCCATAAATCTAATCCAACACACCTCACCTTCCTCAAGGTCAGTCTCACCAACATTACTCTTTAACCTAAACCCCAAATCCTAAACCATAAACCTGACCAAACACAACCTCACCTTCCTCAAGGTCAGTCTCACCAACATTACTCTTTAACCTTAACCCCAAAGTCTTAACCATGAATCTAACCAAACCCAACCTCACCTTCCTCAAGGTCACTTGCTCAAGCCTTTGAGAATCGTTCATATTTTTTTTTCTCGTCCAGACAAATCATCTTGTGGAATGCATCTGTATCTTGTATCTGCAGCGTCTGGTGACTTATTCAGATAGTTATAAGATGTATTTTATGTCATGCCGTCATCTGTATGAACTGAAAATTAAGTTCTGTCATTTGCCTCATTAGATACACTTCTTTCTTTTCCTTTCTTTTCTCTGTATCCCTATGCGAATTTCCTGTTCGGTTCTACCCACGTCTAATGTAATTAGCTGCAGCTCAGTTCCACTCTCTCATTTCAAAATAAAGTTAATAAACATTTCCATTAGTCACGGTGTCATTAACATGACACCCGGGGACCTAGAGGATAGGATGGATAAAGAGCATCAGTAGGAGTGAAGAGAAAAAGAAAAAAAAAAGTTTGGTTCTCTCCCCATCTCTGCATGGGCAATTTTTTGGCTCTTTGCTGTGCTCCTGTTTCATTCTGATGGAACAGATGCTTAGCTGTGTTTCAGATTTTTGGGGGGATTATGAAGTCACGAATTCTTCAGGGACTTCACTTGCACACCTGATGGAGCAGAGCATGCCTGCTAATTCCTCATCATGTCATCTCTGCACTGATAATTACTAACATCTTGATGAAATTACAACTATTACGACTATTTCATGGTTATAGTGACGCATGGTGACACATTCCTAAACAGTTGCTACGGTGATATGGAAGACACATGAAAACGTTTTTGTTAGCAATGTTGGCACCTCTCAGTTTATTTTAAAAGAAGTGATATGTATATACAGGTATTTACGTACTTTCTTACTTTTTTCTTTTATTTATTTATTATTATTATTATTATTATTATTATTATTATTATTATTATTATTTAAACTTTTTTCCACCAGGTACAAATCATGTTAAAGTGAAGTCAAGTGAGTTTTTATTGTCATTCCTCTACTGTATACCGTGTGTATACATTGGACTATGGTGCAAACACGAGGACAACAGAACAGTGTTGCACTGGAAAGCTATTTCAACAATGGACTGTAAACTACTGTGGGTTTTATCCCCCCAGAAAAGTATGTAAAATTGCAATTTTACATTAAGGTAACAACAATGTAACCAACATCACTGATGCTTACCAGATGATTGGAGGTGCTGGGTAAGACATTTGTATTCTGTTCAGAATTTGCACTTAAGCCCAGTATTAGTCTGATTGCATAACCTCTTATGAGTGCAACGATACGTCTTCAATCAAAGCTTCTTCATACATTTGCATTCATTAATCTTGATATAACCCTGCTGAGAGTTTGAGAATCTGTCTATCTCTTTCTTTTCTCCTTCCATGCTCTAGATGTGATTCAGTTTTCTTTGGACAAGAAGTTGTGTTCTTTAAAGAATCCCATCCAATATGTCAGGAGGTTCCCTGAAGCTCCACATAAACGGGTGTATAAGTGTATAATTGTTGATAGATAGATTTCTGCAAGGACATGTTTATTAAACACTTATGGAAGGAGTCTCCAGTGTCAACGCTTCAGAGGTAATGTTGGAACCGTGTTTATTTTTTCCTGCATAGGAGTTTATACTTTTTCTGTAACATTCCCCAACATTACCTTTAACTATAAATGGATAAAAAGTATGACGTGTTTGTTTATTTATTTATTTATTTTTAATTTTGTTGGCAGTTTGCTGTGGTATAAGAGAAATAAAACACTGTTAACACTTTTGGTGCTGTTATAGACAAATAATCACCTTCGTGGTGTGTGACATCAACTCCGCTTCATCACTGATTATTTTCCCATAACAGCACACCCCATTATGTTTTTCTGACTTAGCCTCCTCCTTCAGGAAACATATAACTCCGGAGCATTTTATTTCCAATTAGGCACAGCCAGAGTCAACAGTCCACTTGAGTATGTGCTCAGCATTTGTCCTTAATTAGTTTGAGTGTTGCTGTCTTCATGATTTTCCTTCCATTGAATATTCAGCACTGCATTCTTGCCCCACAGCTAGGTGAGCATACAAAGGCCTCGGTAATTATCTGCTGAGGTGAGTGTGTGGCTGAGGAGGGGAAAAATGCTGAATTGTGCAGAACAGGACCAGGATTAGCAAGCTCTGCTGTAAGAAAGTAGCTCTTAGGTCTGAAGTATAGTGAGTGCAGTGTCCTTAAAGTTCATGGGCTGCATGGAGCTCTTTAGGGAGCAGTGCTCACTTTCTCCTCAATTATTTTACCCATGGTCTATCCTATGTTCGAATTAATGACCCTGCAATCTCCATAGAGCCCTTAAAAGAAGACTTTGGGCTTGTCTAGGGGGGTGGTGGCTCAGCAGTTAGACCTCCAAACAACTGTTAGGATGGCTATAAGTTTGAATCCTGGTTCTGCCAACCTGCAACTGTTGGTCCCTCAATTGAGCCATTGAGGATATTTACCTTCTTTCTACTAATCTGAAGTCATTTTGGATAAAAGCGCCTGCCAAATGAATAAAACAAATTGACAGTTGACGGAGCTGGTTAGCATATTCTCAATGAAATCACTCTAGCTGATATCAACTTGGATTAGGTTGTAGAAACGTAAGTAGAAACAGCCTTTTTTGTGTAAATAAGGAGGATTTCAAACGGCAAAGTGGGCCTTGAAAAGATCAATGTGTTCTGTATTCTGTCTAGATCTTTCTTCAACCCCCATCAACCAACAGTTCAATGATGCAATGTAGTTCCCATTTCTGTACACAATGGATTTTCCAATCCAACACTGAGTGAAATAATGTCGTAGATGTGCAAAAAATTGTGACAAAGCTTGCAGCTGACCTGGTAATTCGCTATGCCGTTTACGAAATTTTGTAGAAGCCTAGCTAGAGGGTTCTCACTTGAGCACGAACTCGGGTCTGAGTTCGTCCATCTTCAAACCTGCTAGCTAACTAGCTTGGTTAGTATCGAACGTATACGCAGCACGTATGCTGTATTAAAGCTTAACGCTTCACCACCACCGAGACGACATTTTGTCCTAGTCACTAGTCCTGGATTGCACTGATTCAACCTTTTTTCAGATTTTGTCAAAATGCACTCCTCAGTTTGGACTTAAAGTAAAGCCCGAGGATCGTTTCTCATGGACCAGCCGTTAATGACAGCAGCTAATGATGTTCATTAAAATCTGATCACTCAGTTGATTTGCAGTCAACTGTTAATCTCACGATATTTTCGGCAAAACCTCAGTGTGAGCATCTCTCAGAGTGAACCTCAGCAGCAAAGCCAGAGGTGGTTAGGGGTCTTATTTCCCAGTCGTACTGGAGAAAGAACAATCGTCCTATTCTCCAACTCCCGTTCTTTGTTCGTCTTCTCTCTAACAGTAACCCTGAGGCTTATCACACTTCAGTATGTACAGGATGCAACACCCCTCCATCTGAGAGACTCTCTCTCTCTCTCTCTCTCTCTCTCTCTCTCTCTCTCTCTCTCTCTCTCTCTCTCTCTCTCTCTCTCTCTCTCTCTCACTCCACTTTTACTCTCTAGAGGTTTCAGAGCTTCCATTGTCCATCTTTCCATTTATCTGCCCCGTGACATTTTCTGCACAGACCTCAAAGGAACATGGCATGTCGCTGCTTGTATATGCAAAGTGAAAGCAACTTACCTTTTAAGGATAATCTTAAAGTTTAGTCCCCAATAG
This sequence comes from Cranoglanis bouderius, assembly GCA_023630585.1. Taxonomy (NCBI): domain Eukaryota; kingdom Metazoa; phylum Chordata; class Actinopteri; order Siluriformes; family Cranoglanididae; genus Cranoglanis; species Cranoglanis bouderius. The sequence goes on from CM042552.1 coordinate 19,340,820, forward strand.
GAACTAAGTTCACATTTAATTAGTTCCCGTTATCACTTACCTCTTATCGCTGTTATAGCAACAGTTCTTTTTTTCTCTTTCTTGAAATTCACAAGACCAAAAAAAATAATTTAAAAAAGTAAAGAAGACTCCTTCCATAAATGTTAAATAACATTACCTTTATCAGGAAACTTCCACGTATTGGCAATTCTATGCTTTGCTTTGTCAAATAACAGCACTTATTTATTTATTTTTTTAATACATGTATTCTTAGGTTTCGATCGCATGGACGTCCACCCTAAAAGTCCCTGTGACTGAGCTGTTGCTATAGAAACGATTGTTTTGAAACAATGACAAATAGTACCACGCATTCGGCTCAAAGGTGACTATTCTGTCGTTGCAGCTTCACTGTAAACACGGTGAGACTGAAATCAGTCACCTGTAATTGTGATTTCTACTTATAAAGTGTCGCATCCTTCTTCAGGCATCGTGTAAGCTGCTCTCTGAACGGTTTCATCTCACTGACAGTGATGAATAACACTTGGGGGTGGTTTCATGGTGAGGGATTATTTAAAAAAATAAATAAATAAAATAAATAAAATAAAACATCCGGTCTTTACCTCAAGCACTGAATATGAAAATGAGGTTTCACTTGTATTAATTTGGGAGCCTCTTAAAATCTCTTTCCTCTGTGGGTTTTTAATCACGCAGCGACAGCTTGCTTCGGATTAATTAGCGCCGCTTCCACGTTCCTCTGCTTCAGAAGGAGGGCAAATAATCATTTCTTTGGATCGTCGGATTTTCACAGACACAAATCTGCACGTCGTCAAAGAACTCCTTGGTCGTGAGTTCGGCTCGGAGGACTCAGAAAACACGTACCGTGACGCGCTCGTGCTCTTCCACGACAAAGTGTGAGAAATTTTTATTAAAGTCTCAAGAGTGAGCACTGGCATGACACTCGTCTAAAGCCGTTTCATGTAAACAGAACATAGTCATTTTATTTAATCGTAGGTCTGTCGTTCACGGCTGTTCGTGGTATAACCTGACATGAAGAACACATCTTATCCCACAGTCTGTTAAGAGAACTCTTAGTCTACGTTAATTCTTTCTAACTTGCCTCCCCTTGTGCTAGCCGCTCCGTACAAACCGCACGATCTAACGATTACAAAAGTGTAAAAATACCAAAGAACGTGTACTAAGGTTAAGGTGAAATACAACTAAAAGGGGGGGGGGGGGGGATGTGCCGCGTATTAAGTTTCACATCATCTCAGGTCACAAACACCTATGGGGGCCACGTCCAGGACGATCACACACACACTGCAGCTGTGAGACACATTCACACTGACACTGTAGCTCGGAGGCTACATGTAAATGTCAGACAGATATAAGTATAAAGAAAGAAAGAAACCTCTGAGTTTATATAAAGCCTGTAGGAAAGAGAATAAAAGAATAATGATAGTAATAATAACTTTATTTATGTAGAACCTTCCATGAATACAGTAATAAAATAGATAGATAATACTTTTTATAAAAATACATTAAATGAATGCAGAAAATAGTGCAGAAAGAAACTTTAAATTATAAGTATATTGTAAAAAAATAAATAAATAAAAAAATAGTATACAGTTATAATTGTTAAAATGTTATTAAAGTGCCAGTACGAATAAGGCAAATAGTTTTTTTTTGTTGTTGTTGTTGATGTTGATGTTGTTTTTATTCTAAATGAGTGATTGATGGCGAATATTTAAAAAACAAAAAATAAAAATACTCTTTTTAATTTCATCCGTGGAACATAGTTCATCAGGTCAGTCATTTATGTGTGTAGAAAAACAATAGTAATAAAATGTCGAGAATATGTGTGCTGAATGTAGATCCATATTTAGTCAAAGCTGTAAACAAACAAACAAAGAAAACATGTTAATTTGCTCACTTGAATAAAGAAATAATTACTGCCCTCTGAAGTGCATGCGAAACGCGTGGTGGACCAATTAAGCACCGCTCCACCTACACACTTACTAACATCTCCGTTAATAGCGTTTCTAACCGGTGTTAGTCCAGTTTGTTTTCATTTATTGAAGCTCTTTTCATTCATTTCTGTATTAGGAACTTCATGTTGTGCCGTTTAATTAATAACGTTGTTAGTAGGACGTAGGAATAATAGGAGAATAAATATATTGTAAAATTAATTTTGACAGAAATTTCCAGCACCTCGTTGGTTTTCTCCCCAGAGATCACTCATACGTCTATTATTATATTTTATTATATATAAGTCATTCTTACTTTGTTCCACGCAGGAGATGTTTGTGCTTTTTTATTGTATTGTAAGAAGTAGATGTTGAGAGAAAAGCACAGCAACAGTTGTTTTTTTTTGGGTTTTTTTTTCGTTCCCCGGAGAGCCGTGCAATATAATGGTGCCCCACTAAAGTAATAAAGTAAGAGTTCAAAATAAATAAATTAAAAATCCTTTTTATGGCAGCTGAAGAAATATCAATCTCATGAAAAAAAAACAGGACTGTTTTTGTGTATGCATGTACAGTATAGCGTTTAGATTAATGAAGAGAGAGTCTTGATCCTCTGAAATAGTAACAAACTAATCAGTGACTTCGAGAACATGCTGGATGTTCAGGTCTAATGGTTTATTACGAAGTAACTGCACATTAAAAGTCCTGAGTCAGGAATCAGACGGTTCACTCAAGGCACAATCAAGTCCCCGAGATCATGAAATATTTATCACATGTGGGTCCAACCAGTATCCACACTCTGCTCTTTACTGCAGTGAATGTTAAGTGAGGAATAAAACACTCGGGGACGTGCTGTTTGAGGAAAATAATCAATGACCCGGGTGACGTGATGTTATTGTTACCATTTTCCAACAAGAGCACGTCCCTAAGTGCTTTATTCCACAGCAGTCTTTTATCAGCTGTTTATCCATTTTTAGTTACATTTAATGTTGCGGGATTAGTTAATGTTGCAGCTTGACATGTTACAGAGTAAACTCCTCTCTTCTTTGTACTTGCCTGTGATAGTTGCCCCCCCCCCCCCCCCATTAACTGTTTATTCTGAATAATTTATTCACATTTATCTGTGAAATCAAAATCAATCAACAGTGTGCCTTGCTGAATGCAGGAAAGCAATGGCTATTAGCAGGGAATGGCTTTTTAACAGGGTCTCTGGATAGCAATTTCATTAATGAGACCGTTTGCAAGAGCAACGCGGAGTGAGTGTGTGTGTGTGTGTGTGTGTGTGTGTGTGTATGCATATGTGTATGTGTATGCGTGTGAATGTAGAACAGAAACACGATTTGCTTGTGTGCCAATGCATCATCCTTGTTTCTTGCTGGCTAATTTATTTTAACCATGTTTATATACATTCATGACCTCATCACTGTAAAATGAATACCGTGGCCTTGGTGTGCATTGCCTTGGATCCAAAACTGCTGCAAGGTACTAATTCAGTCAGTCTCCAGCCTCGTTCATGGAGCCGCGACTGATATACTAATGAGCCTCACGTATCCGAGTTGTGCTCTCTGAATTTCCAAAACTTCGGACCAATTTTCTATTTTTTCAAGTAAATACACTACATGTGCCCACATCAATCACATGGGCAAGTGGACTTGGTGAAAAATTGAGAAAAGGCGTTTAGCCTGACTAATGAACTGACACCATTAATAATTCATCAGTAAAAAAGTTGCAGGTTTTGCAGTAAAGTTAAAAATTAGTTTCTAATTTCTTAATTTCATAATTTCCAAGAATTTCTGGCACCAGCTGACATAAAAGCAAGGTAAATGAATCTAAGGGCACTACCTAGTTGGGACTGGGGTCTGGGCACAGTACAGAAGTTGGATTTGGGTTCTTGTTATATAACAGTAGTTGTGTGTCTGTTCTGAGTATGGTAAAAAAAATTTAAAAAATCTGGTTATACTGCAGTTGTTGAATTTGGGTTCTAGGTACAGTATCATAGTTGTTTTTGCGTTCTTGGTGCAGTACAGTAGTCAGGTTTGGGTTCTGGTGCAGTAAAATAGTCGGGTTTGGGTTCTGGGTGCAGTAAAGTAGTTGGGTTTGGGTTCTGGGTGCAGTAAAGTAGATGGGTTTAGGTTCTGGGTGCAGTAAAGTAGTCTGTTTGGGTTCTGGGTGCAGTAAAGTAGTCTGTTTGGGTTCTGGGCGCAGTAAAGTAGTTGAGTTTGGGTTCTGGGTGTAGTAAAGTAGTCAGTTTGGGTTCTGGGTGCAGTAAAGTAGATGGGTTTTGGTTCTGGGTGCAGTAAAGTAGTTGGGTTTGGGTTCTGGGTGCAGTAAAGTAATCGGTTTGGGTTCTGGGTGCAGTAAAGTAGTTGGTTTGGGTTCTGGGTACAGTAAGGTAGTTGGTTTGGGTTCTGGGTACAGTAAGGTAGTTGGTTTGGGTTCTGGGTGTAGTAAAGTAGTCAGTTTGGGTTCTGGGTGCAGTAAAGTAGTCTATTTGGGTTCTGGGTACAGTAAGGTAGTTGGTTTGGGTTCTGGGTGCAGTAGTCAGTTTGGGTTCTGGGTGCAGTAAAGTATATGGGTTTGGGCTCTGCATGCAGTATAGTGTTAGGGTTTCAAGTATTTCTTATGACAGCACGACACAGAGTTTTGACATGGTACAGTAAACTGTATCTGCTATCTACTATATGGTATATTCCTGCTGATTCTCAAAGAATCTTTTATGCATTGCTTTTTCCAAATTCCAACATTTTCAAGCCCGTTGTGGGACAAACAGGAGCAGATTTGACTTTTGCATTAAAAGCTTCAAACCATTTGTTGGGTCTTAGACTTTCAATATTAAAAGAACAGCATACAGTAAACCTGTCATTTTAGAAAACCCCCTTGGCAGGACAGGCACAAAGCCAACACACAGAGCTCTCAGAGGAAACCTGCAGTCTTCTTCAATAAGATTCTTGAGTCAACAGATATATAAGATAAATGTATGACTGTGTAACTGCAGTGTGTGTGTGTGTGTGTGTGTGTGTGTGTGTGTGTGTGTGTGTGTGTGGAGAAGCAGCTCTTCATCCTCCAGCCTCCTGAACTGTAATTGTGTTTCAGGAATCTCATTACATTTTGATTGTCCCAAATCGCATTGTTTCACAGTCTGGATGAAAAATGTTGTGTGTTAAAGGATTATGAGATTCCTCATAACTGAGATCGTTCACAGAATGAAAAAGGCGCTAAAGGGTTCAGAGGGGAATCCGATATTTCTCTTTTATCGATGCTGCTTTAGTAGCAACCTTTTTACGAATTCATGGGTTGTTGTTGTTGCTTTGGTTTTGTCTATAGAGCATTTGTGAAAATATTTAAATAGCATCTTGTATTAGAGACTGAAAGATGCAAGCATGGAAATTTGCCATGACATGGATCATCCCTGATTCAATTAGGTGCCTCTTATTGTATAGTTAGAGTGACTCCTCTCTAAATTACTCGTTAATTGATGGGCAGTTTAGCGGCAGGTTAAACCGTGAGGGATGAATCTAATTATGTAACAGAAATGGAAATATTTCTCAAAGTGCATTGCAAAGCGTAACATGCTCCAGTAAAGGCTCCAGTAAATTTCCTTGATGGAAAATTCAAAGTTACAGCTTTTCCTCTGGCGCTAACACTGGAGACTTTTGTGGAGCATCTACCATACAAGTCCCTGTTGTTATGAAGTGATGACGATATAAACAACACCTCCTGACCAATCAGAATGCAGAACTCAACATGGTGTTGAGCTTTGGTGTAATATTGATTGATTATTATTAATTCCCACTCTCTGATATAATAATTTGTCTTCATTAACATAAATAATAATTGGCTTTTTTTCATGGGAAACGCCAGCTTTCTGGATTGTTTGTTTAAAATGTAAGTAATTATTTCATATTTGTAATATTTGGTTTGACCCTAATCTTATTTTCTTATTATTTGTTATATCTCGTTCTCGTCAGATATGTGTTTATTGTAAAAGAAATCTCCACCGGCCCGGGCTGCATTAGGAGTTTTTTAACCTTCAAATGACTTCATAACATACTTTAATTCTCCATTTCTTTTCCTTCGTTTTTTTTTTTTCCCCCCAACCATTTCCTCTTCTGTATAGGCTTTTAATTTTGCTCAGATGACAAGCCCATCTTTCATTCCTACTTTCCTCTAATGTACTCACTGATCTCATTCAAATGCCAGTGAAGATTTATGGGATTTTTTTAGCACACCCTTGAGTTCTTTCTTCTTCTTTTTTTCCCCTTTCTTCCTTTCTCTGGAAAGGTGTCAAAGAATCTTTTACATAAGGTGTGATATAGGATTTTGACCTGTGAATGTCACAAGAACGTAGCTGTGGAAGGATGCACGTAAGATCTTCAGACCTCTACACACTCCACTGAAGGCTAACGGAGCCTGTCTTTGTTCCAAGTAAGTGTCCTCTGAGACTTTATCTTTATATTCCAGGTCCCTTCATTTCCTTTCAAGGGGGATTTTTGAAAAAATTTTTTATTTTTTATGAAGGTCAGCAGATCCTCCTTTCCCATTATTCACCAACTGCGGGTAAAAGTCTTGGGCAATCTGCTTGCAAATATTTTTGGAAAAAAATATCATTTGCGCGAGTTAAAATCTTACTGAATAAGCAATAATAAAACACTCAGGTGCATGCTGTGATGAAGCAGTTACTGCCACCACCCTGAAGTTGATTATTTTCTCATAACAGCATGTCCTGAAGCGTTTACCATATTAACAATTACACATGTTTTTAATCCGTTTATATACAACGTCCGCCATACAAGTCCCTGTGTAAGTTGTCACTATAGAAATGATACCCATGGCGCCCGTGCCTCCATTAAGAAGCGATGATAAACATTCGCGGCAGAAATCAAACAGTAGAGCTCTTCAGACCGGGGGTTAAAATGGAGTTACAAATCATAAGTGACCTCCTGAGACATGCTGAGGGGGGGAAAAAAGCTCATGGAGTGAAGGATGCACTAACAAGCCAGCATTAAAAACACTAAATGAGTTCTGACAATCTCACTGAATGACGGCCAGTAAGAAACTGTCAAATAAGCAAAAAGCATTACAGATCTGCAGAAAATAAATAATGTGCGAGTTAAAAATATCCATATGTCAGGGATTCGAGACAGGAACACACCCGGGAGAAATCAAGCTCTGCGACGGATTACTGCATATGCAGACCTGCCAATCTTTACACATTCTGCGTAGAAGCTGTTTTCAACCACAAATAAAAACGCAGAAAGACCAGTCTACTTCTTCTCTCGTTTCTTCGAGAGTTGCCGAACTCGTCCATATTGCTAGAGTCGACCATGACGTGCTCGAACACCGACAAATATGAGTCAAACTCTCACACACAGATCTTTTTTCTGCTAATTATTTATTCAAGGTTTAATTGTTAGTTTGACTAGTTAGCCTAAAACATTTTTTTTTTCCTTCTAGGGTGTGATCAAGAACACAGACTAATACAGGATACAGTAACTTAAAACCAATATAATTATTCCAGACATCAGAGTATCTATTTATTTGTCAAAATAACTAAGTCCAACGTATAACAAAAAAGCGTTACAGATAATCTAACTATTCAGTCACATTAACATAATAGAGAGACAGCAGGTTCCTGAAATAAAAATATGAAAGAAATCGGTGACAGGGTAAGGAAAGCATCAGTTAGAGAAGCAACCAAGTGTTGGCCAAGTGCAACGATCAACATGATGCTATCACCACCATGCTTCACTGTGGGAACGGTAATGTGTTCTTGGACAGTAAATGAATATCGATCCTGATAGTTTGGACAGAAAATCACCAAGGTAAGCAACTCTTATAAGTGTGTGTGTGTGTGTGTGTGTGTGTGTCTGTGTTGTATACTGTGGTAGAAACTAGTACAGTGTGTGCTATGATACTGTAACTGTATGTTACAAATACAGAATATATAAGACTGACAGTAAAACACATTTTTGAATGATTAATTGCATGTTTTCTAAGATTCAGTGGTTATAATGATAAAAAATAAAGTTTTTAAGAGTTACATAGGTTAAATGGCACCCTGGCTAAGCATGGGCCTAGCATGATATTTATAAATATGAAAGAAACGCCTACAGAAAGACTCCGAGTCGCACAAAGCACCTCGCACCTTGTGCTTCTCTAATTACCAAACCAAGCAGGTTCACAAGTTGTTCAGACGCTTGATTTTTCCACTCCACAGGACATCCTCGCTCCCCCAAATGATTAGTGATGAAACCCTGCCGAGTTTGCCCTGACAGGTCCCGCTCCTCCTCCGTCTCCTCTCCCACTCCAGGCTGGTTTGGCACAGAGCTCGGCGCTCAGAGAGGTCCGTCCCACCACGTCTCAGCCGAGGACGGATTTTCAAAGCTCTTGTCCTTTCACGCTCAGACCCCGGGAACATGTTTGCGAATGCGCTGCGGAAATTACAAGCACAGTAGATGAGGGAACGCTTTCAGAAAACAACATCATCACGGTGTGTGTGTGTGTGTGTGCGTGTGTGTGTGTGTGTATGTGTTGTCTTGCAAAAATGAACGTGCTCAAGGTAAACGTTTACCAAGTTTACATTCGATACAATGCACGCAATGACAGAACAAGGCCGTTTAGCTTCATTGTACGCATCTACAACTGTGTTCTCTATTCTGTTCTAAAGAACGATGTTACGCAATAAGCAGATGAACGCAATGAAGAAGATTCCCAATTCTCATATTAGTCCATAATCGATGTCTTAATTAAAGACAATCAGTTTCCTTTCTTTCATTTCGTTTAGGAAGTTTATTAAAAGCGTTGCATTAACAAAAAAGAGATCCCAAAACAAGCCTTTACACATTATACAGTCAGTTCAGCTGATCTGGTGATTGATTACTTCAATGTCTTTAAATATACGTGTGTGTTTCCATGAAGTTCGTGCTTCAGCAAAATACACAGTGCCGTTAAATGCTCAACTCTGATTGGTCGATAGGTGTTGGAGTTGGTGTAGGTGTTGATGTTGATGTTGCGTTATTGGCTTTTATATGTTGGCTTCGAAAACAGACATTTAGAAAGCAGCTCACTGTTAAAGACAATCTTGCGCTCTAAAATACCGTTCGCTGTGTCACGCACGTGTTCCGGTTGACTCGGGACACGGCTTTCGTTAGCCAGCTCTGTGATCCGTGACCGTGTCGGGTCACCTCTCCTCTGCGAATTGATGGCTTGAGTATAAAAGCTCTGACTGTTCATCATAAACAGGTTCGGACACCGACTTAATAACTTCCATCTATCAAGATTCCCCTGGGAGAGCGAATCGCATCAGCCTCAGTGGCTGACCATAACCCAAGACGTCCACCCAAGACACCCAACTGCATGGTGCAGTTGTTATTATATGTTTTAATATGGTGACGTTTTCTATTGTGGAAGGAGTCTCCAGTGTCAGCTCTTTGTAACAACTGTAACTTTAAATTTTCCAACATGGGAAATTCAGAGTCATGTAGTCATGTAGAATAGAATTATTACCTTTGTACGTTAGCGTTCATCCCCTCCACGTGATAGGTCTCCTGATTACTAGCACCTACTCCAAGACTGCGTCCGAGACCACGTACTGGGACAGTACCTACTGCATTCGGTTAAGTACATACTGCTCAGCCGTTGATACAGTACGTACTGATCAGTATATGTGCGTCTTATGAATACAATCCGGATATACTACATCCACCATGTTGGCATTGTCATGTGACCTACAACTTAAAAAGAGCCGACGCGCTGCCTTGCACCATTTTTGATTCTGACAGCTCTTCCGTGCCAGTCCCGTCGCCTTATGGGATAGCGCGGTGTCCATTGCTTCCATACTGCAGAGTCTCGGCGGAAGCGGTAGCTCATCCGGGTATTTCTCGCCTAGTGTTTTATGAATACTGAGCATTCTGACATACTTCTCCTTTGGTGTACTGCATTCCGCCTACTTATAGTAGAGTAGTAGGGATATTATTTGTATCCTGCACTCGTTTCTGATCAGCAGTTGGTGGAAAATTCAGGAATATGAGGTCATCAGGCCGCCTGGACTCCTGAGAATTTCTAACACAAACTAAAAAGGTGAAAAAGGACAGATAACTAGCAGCAAACGTGTAAAGAGTTTTGGCTCAGCAACCAAAACCCTGTGACCCGGCCCCTTGCGCTTTCGACACTGTGGCCTGTGACTGACTCCTTCTCTCGTGTTTGCCCCACAATTCTTGCTCCCTCTCTGCAGTCTTGCATGTTCGCCACGTACTTTCTCTAATGAGCCCCTCTGCATCATGTAGCTTAACACCTAAGCTTTATTTCCTCAGCCAGAGAAAGGAGACTGTTGTAATAAGGCACACTGGGAAGCCATCATCGCTATCACTAGTGAACGAGCCGAATGAGTGACGCACCGTGCTTGCTCAGACTCCATCTGATGAGTTTTTCAGCTTTCGGTATACTTGTGAATATTTGTATCTTTGGACCTCTTTGGCCGATTCGTATTGTTGCTGTATTAAATGCATTATTTAAAATATTTATACAAGTATTCATCTATTCAGAATGGAATAACCAGACGTTTCAAGTGATGTGTAAACAGTCTTTGGGATTGTGCGTGCTTATACTGTATGTCTGACCTTGCTGAGGTTATGACACCTCTGGCTCTATAAATTGTGTTGAACGGAGACAATAAAAAGAGGTGCGATGATAGATGAATCCCTCTCTTTCTTCCTGTTTTATCTGTACCCCTGGAAAGCTTTAGTACCAAACACACAATGTGCTTGAATCATCGTGTATATTCCTATAAATTCCTTTAGAAGAAAAGTGCTAGCAGGATGTTAAGCGCAAAAAAAAAAAAAAATGTCCCGAGGACAACTGTGCTATTCTTTCTTTCTTTCTTTCTATCTTTCTTTTTTTTTTTTTTAATCAGATATTTCTCACTCTATTCTCAGTAGACCTTCATTCCCGACTTAGTTCACTGATGTAAATAATTAAGATTTCTTTGCTGGCAGGACATCAATTTTCATGATGTGTAATTGTCTTGCAGACACCACTGTAATAAGAAATCTTCGGGAGGGGAAAAAAATATATAACTCTTTCTTGTCCTCTTTTAATCATGCTGCAAAGCAGGACTATGTTTATTTAACTCATGGACACGAACAAACTTCATTTCACCAAGACATGCTCATTTTTAATTTGTTGATTTAACACCTACAGTGCTGAGTTAACAATCTACAGTGGGTGTACAAAAGAATCACCCACGTCCCTTTAAAATAATCACATTTTGTTGCTTTTCAGCCTTAAATGAAGATGGACACAGTTTTTGTTTTATCCAGCTGTATTCACTCAGTGCAACTTATAACATCCAAGTGAAAGATATAACACCAACATGTCAGGAAAAAACAACAACAACAACAAAAAAAAAAAAAAAACAGAATCACTGAGTTGGAAAAAGGATCACCCCCTTGTTTTAATTTGCCTTAATTTTTTTATTACAGCCTTTAGTCTGTTGGGATATGTCTCTACTAACTTTGCACATCTAGACTTTGCAATATTTGCCCACTCTTCCTTACAGAACTGCTCAAGTTCAGATAAATTTGATGGTGACCGTTTGTGGACTGCAGTCTTCAAATAATTCCACAGATTTTCAATGGGGTTTAAGTCTGGGCTCTGACTAGGCCATGCAAGGATATTCACCTTTTTCTCATTCAACCACTGTGTGGTGAGTTTTGCTGTGTGCTTTGGGTCATTGTCATGTTGGAAGGTAAACCTTCTTCCCATTGACAACTTTCTGGCAGAGGGCAGCAGTTTTTCTTCAAGAATTTGACGGTATTTTGCCCCATCCATTTTCCTTCTATCCTGACAAGTTCTCCAGTCCCTGCTGCAGAGAAACACCCCCATAACAGGATATTACCACCTCCATGCTTTACTGTAGGAATGGTGTTATTTGGATGGTGAGCTGTATTGGATTTCCACCAGACGTATCGTTTGGTGTTGAGGCCAAATAATTAAATTTTAGTCTCATCTGACCATAACACCTTTTTCCAAACTTCTGACCAATTTCCTCCTGGCACTTTCATCCAGTTTGGAGCGACGTCCTGATCCAGGGAGGGTCTGTGTTGTACCAAATACCTTCCACTTCTTAATAATAGACTTCACTGTGCTTCTAGGCATTGATAAAGCCTTTGAATTCTTTTTGTATCCACCTCCTGACTTGTGCCTGTCCACAACTTTATCCCGGAGATCTTTTGACAGTGCCTTGCCACCCATAGTTGATTATTTGCTTCAGTTGCACTACAAAATGCTCCAGGAAAGCTATTTTCATGCTGAGCTAATCAAAATGACCACAGCTGATCACAGAGTCAAATGGCGTTGTGCGCCATTGAGAAGGTGATTAGCTACACTTTATTGAGTTTGCAAGTCCTTTTTATGAGGGGGGGTGATCCTTTTTCCAACTCAGAGATTCTGTTTTTTTTTTTGTTTTTTTTCTGACATGTTGGTGTTATATCTTTTACTTGGATGTTATAAGTAATGAGTAAATACAGCTGGATAAAACAAAAACTGTGTCCGTCTTCATTTCAGGCTGAAAAGCAACAAAATCTGATTATTTTAAAGGGGGGTGATTCTTTTCTATACCCACTGTATGTGGTGTTGTTTTGTTCAGCATAGTAGATGCATGCTTCTTATACATTGAGACACATAGTTAAAACTGCAGGATGTGAGATTTTTGGAAGGAAAAATGCTATTGCAAGTTACTAGTGGAAGAAGGTTTTGTAACAACTTCTCAACTAATCTCAAAAATGTGCACCATTGACACCAACGGTAGTAGTATGCTATTTAAAGATATAATGCCTTTTCCTCAGTATATAAAAGAACTTTATTGTGCACATCAATGTGACTGTCAAGTACCAGGTGAAAGAGAAAACAACCAAGGTTGATCTAGATAACTAAAATACAGCATAGAGAACAAAACCATCGAGTCTGTACGCTTCAGGTGTGTGCATTTTTATTACTCGATCCGTGTTCTCGGTCGGTTTTATTATCTAATCCATGTGTTTGTTCTCCAGTCTGTCAAAACACAAGCTGAATCATATTTGAGACCTAGCTAAAGCTCAGAGGAATAAATATAGACCCCAAGCCGAGTAGACACCCGCATGACTCACTCTCATCCGAAATACAAAAATAAAGAGAAGCTCCTTTAAAGTAAAAATAAATAAATAAATAAATAAACTTCCTGTTAGTCACTAGCTGGCTTTGACAAGTTCCCTAGCTCAAGTGTAAATCAGCTGACTACCATCTATCATTCACTAGCTTCCAACAAATTATAGACCAAACGAATGTCTTACCTAATCTCCATCAGTCCTGAATCATTTTTCCTTGCTTTATCAATTTGATTCTTTTGAACTCCCCGGAAAGTGAATTGAACAGTGCAAGTTGACTCACCATGCAGAATGATTCACGCAATGACTCATCCGTCCCCGTTTCAGGAGTGACGTGCTGAGGAAAGCCGTATGACGGGATCTCGGATATTCCAGAAAAAAGTAGAACGTCCTCCTCCATCCGCACGAGCACTGTAGGTGCCTACATGGTCGTGGTCAAATATGAGTTAAATAATCACACAGAAGAACCTTAAATTAGCAACATGAAAAGGGATCAATATTAGATGACTCTAATTATAATTATACGACAAGCTGTTACGATTCTAATCACTGTCCCATTAATAACCACACAGAAATGTATTTGATAGTGATGCAGTTTGATTGCTTGAGTAATTAGTGTTCATTGAGATAAACTGTTGGAGCATGAGCTTTAGAGGGAATTAACTGTGGAATTAACTGAATGATTTTTATGATGATCAGCAAAACATACCAGGAAAAAAAAAAGAGTAGGTAATTATGGGTAAAGACATGGCACAGACGGAAGTTTCCATTGATTCATTTGCTGCTGAAGGGAGCTGTTTCACTTTGTGACTCGTTAATGATCCTTCGTCCCCAAGGTCGGATGATCGATGCTGACAGTCGGCGCGGGTTTGAAGAGCTCACTGCAGGATGACAAGAGACCCTCGGAGAGATACCTAGCCATCCAGGTAAGATGTGAAATGTCAACGTGATTAATGCTAATTAATGCGTTTTCTCCTCTTAACACTTTCTGTTGACAGAGAGGAATTAGGATGTGTTTGTCTAAGAGGGATTGAGTGCACGAAGAGGCCCAGTCCCAACCATACTAAATTCTTTCACAGTCTTCTGGATGAGGATGTTCTAGAAGATCTGAGGTTCCTCAAAACATTACTGCTCCTTCTGGCTCCTGGGTCAATAGATCCTGACATTGGGGGTTGTCATGGATTTTTTTCCATTCATCCATTTATCCATCCATCCATTTTCTGTACCACTTATCCTACACAGGGTCGTGAGGGAACCTGGAGCCTAGCCTGGGCACATGGCGGGGGACACCCTGGACGACCCATCACAGGGTACAATCGCACACACATTTGTCACGATGTCACGATTATTATCTGCAATTTCTCTAGAGCAACTCCGTTGAGGAGAATCCTTTCATCACACATGAATCAGCTAAAAGCAAAACAGGGGATCTCCGCAGGACAAAGTTACTGAGGGATTATGGCTGGAAATAAAAAATGGCGTATTTTTAGGTAAACGCACAAGGATCTGATCGCACTGCTGCTCGTTACGATCCAGGATAAAATGACCATTATGAGGTGTCAAGTCAACACAGCATCAATAATATCAGGAACACTCGACTAAAAGGATTTAGCTAACGTGAGTCTAACTTCATTTTGGGGGAGTCACTGCGCGTTATGCTAGCGTTAGGGTTGTCACGTCCTGATTCTGAAAAAGAATTGTCCAGGACCCGTGAACATAAAAACATGTAAAAATAGATTCATTAAAAATTTTTTTAAAAAAGTAGAATGTAGCACTTAACGTCTGTTAGTTTGTGTATACAGGATAGGGCAGGTAGTGCTCTCCTGCAAGCGCATTCAGCTGCCATGTGACACTACATTCACACTAGCAGGCAAAAAGTTACTTTGTTGCTTGTGGGCGTGGCCTGTCCAACATTGTTCTTTTTACATTCTGATGAGAAACGGTAGTAGCTATAGAGTATACGGATTCTGTAGCTAACTAGTTTAAATAAATAACGCAATAATCTGTGCGAAAGTTGTTTGTTGCTTTTTACATACACACACCAAATGCATCAACGATCTCTGCTACTTCCATCCAAGCTTTATTTTTTTCTTCGTAATGTCTCTATAGACATTTAATGAGAGGCCACATGACAGTATGTATGACAGGATACTATATGACAGGAAAGATGATGAGACGAGCGAGTGGGGAACTGAAGAAAAGTAGGACCGCACGCACCATAAGATTGGTCCGAGGAACCATCTGAGCCGACCGTTCATTTGGATTTGTTGCTATTGCTTGCCGCGGTTCCAGTGTGAACACTGGATGACGTGAGTAGCAGCAGTCAGAGAACGCACACTAGCTCAGACCGCTAGCTGTAGAGAACGCAATCTCGCTAGCGTTAGAGAAAACTCGACGACTTTTAGCAAGTGTAAATCGACTACAAGCAAGTACGGAGAAAATCGTGTGGAAAAACAAGTGTCATGTACTGTAATAACGGTCCAGGAATGTTGCTGACGTTTTGATATATTTTCACTTCAGCTCACAGGCTGACCTGATTAACTCGAACGAAATCATTTGCAAATCCCTTGAACGCGTTTCTCCACGCTCTTAGACTTTCACTTCAGTCATAAATAATACAAAACTGTTCAATGAATTTTGAATGTGATCTCTATGAAGTTACTGTTATTAATACTAATCAGCCAACTGCTCTCTGTGCGTTTCTCACGTTGTTTATGCAGCAATGAGTTTGTTTACTTTTTTATCTTAAGCCCTTTAAAGCAAATGC
Source organism: Cranoglanis bouderius (assembly GCA_023630585.1). Classification (NCBI taxonomy): domain Eukaryota; kingdom Metazoa; phylum Chordata; class Actinopteri; order Siluriformes; family Cranoglanididae; genus Cranoglanis; species Cranoglanis bouderius. The sequence goes on from CM042552.1 coordinate 19,356,668, forward strand.
TGTAGAGTGTTGAGTTTTGTTGAGTGTCGGATAATAGAAGTCTCAATTAGCGAGAGCAGGAGAAGATGGATGGATGGGTCCTTTGTCAGGTTCTCGCCTTCCCCAGATCAGAGCTGCAATTACACAACACATCACTTCGTGTAAGACTTTAACATGACAGCATTGTGGAACATCAGCGGTTGTGGAGTCGTCGCTGCTTTGAACGCCGCGCTCGTCTCTTTTTTAAAATGCAGCCGAAAGAATCCGAGGCGCTTCACGCATTACACCTGGACACGTCTTAATTATAGGAACTTACAGAAAAGCTCTCTACTCATCAATCACATCTTTTGTATTGTTGCGACAACAATGCTAATGCGGCTAAAAATGAAAGAAATTGTAGGGTGGGTTTTAAGGTGGACCAGGTATTTAAGGTGGTCTGACAACTCACAAATGGATGATAACGATCATGTACAAAAAATAAGTGTCAGCTTGGTTTCTCAGTCCAAGTCAAAGAGCCGTGGCCTGTGTTTCTGTGAGTCTCAGTAAAGAAGGCGTGGCCTGTGTTTCTGTGAGTCTCAGTAAAGAAGGCATGGCCTGTGTTTCTGTCAGTCTCAGTAAAGAAGGCGTGGCCTGTGTTTCTGTCAGTCTCAGTAAAGAAGGCGTGGCCTGTGTTTCTGTCAGTCCCAGTGAAGGAGGCATGACCTGTGTTTCTGTCAGTCTCAGTAAAGAAGGCGTGGCCTGTGTTTCTGTCAGTCCCAGTGAAGGAGGCATGACCTGTGTTTCTGTCAGTCCCAGTGAAGGAGGCATGACCTGTGTTTCTGTCAGTCTCAGTAAAGAAGGCGTGGCCTGTGTTTCTGTCAGTCCCAGTGAAGGAGGCATGACCTGTGTTTCTGTCAGTCTCAGTAAAGAAGGCGTGGCCTGTGTTTCTGTCAGTCTCAGTAAAGAAGGCGTGGCCTGTGTTTCTGTCAGTCCCAGTGAAGGAGGCATGACCTGTGTTTCTGTCAGTCTCAGTAAAGAAGGCGTGGCCTGTGTTTCTGTCAGTCTCAGTAAAGAAGGCGTGGCCTGTGTTTCTGTCAGTCCCAGTGAAGGAGGCATGACCTGTGTTTCTGTCAGTCTCAGTAAAGAAGGCGTGACCTCTGTGCAATATTTAGTGAATAAAAAATCTGAATCATTGGCAAATTACTGTGGCAAAAGATGGATAAATCACAATGAGACATGCTGTTATAGAAAAATAATCAACTTTACGCCGGTAGCTCACACCACCAGTAGCTCACACCACCCTATTGTTGATTGTTTTCCTATAAAAGAACAACGTGAAGTGTTTGATTCCTTTTTTTTCACCTCACCACGAATCTAAATATATTAATAAATATTAAAAGTAGTTTGTTGTCCTTTCAGAGCCAATGCTGGAGACACTGAATTTGTGACACTGGCAGTTGAAAAGTAACTTACTCCTTCAGTGTCCCTTTGTGAGCCCACACACACTCACACACACACACACTCCACACACAATCTCACACCTCGTCCCTCTGTGTCCCTGAGAGATGCCATAACAAGCCGTCCTCACTCATGTTTACCTGTTCTCTCCCTCTCTATCCCCAGGAACATCTCATCACATCCTGCCCTCCAACCTTCACTGACAGTCCCGGTGAGATTCACTTCCTGAGATTAGCTGATGAAGCTGTGTGTGTTTGTGGACGTCTGTGTGTGTGTTTAGGAATCAAGGCTCTGTCTGTTATAACGCACTGTGTATGCTGTTGTGGTATCACCAACCGCTTAAGATTCAAACGGCGTCGATACTAATGAACGGCCTCTGCTCTCAGGGCTGTCATGGATAACAGTGAGGAGGTGAAGGAGTGCAGGGACGGAGGGAACCTTACAGACACGGATACACATTTAAACACCAGCCTCGTTCTTGCATCATCTCATCCATAAAGCAGGAGCACGAACAGGCTTCGGGTTTCTTAAAGCTACAACGTGCTTCAGCTTGAAAGGTTCAACACAACCGCTTAGAAATCATTTATTATTTACATACACATTATATAATATAATAAAGCGTTCATTTTAGCATGGGGACCAGTTTTATTTTTTATCTCTTGATCTGTAATAATCACAAGAAGCCATGCAGTAGATATGTAAATTGAGCCAACCTCTTCACCTGAACACAAGTTTCCAGCACTCTCTGTCTATATAAACAGCTCGTTCACTCTTGCTCATCTCAATGCTTTGCTATCTTGCTAGTTTTCAGCTCTGAGCGTTACTCTCTTATTAGTTTCCAGGTTTGCGAATTTTCTTTCTTCAGTCAATATTCATATCAAACATCAGAATGAGGGGAAAAAATGTCATCTTGGTGACTTTGACCGTGTCATGGTCGTTGGTGCCAGATGTTTTGAGTATTGGTTTTTCAGAAACCCCTGATCTCCTGGGATTTACCACAGAACAGACTCATCAACATTCTTAGACAGAGTGGTGCAGAAAACAAAAAACATCCACCGAGCAGGATTTCCGCAGGTGGGAACAACTTTCTGATGAGAGAGGCCAGAGGAGAATGGCTAGAAAGGTTCAAACTGTGAATGAAATAACCACTCTTTACAACCTTGGTGAGCTGAAAAGCATCTCAGTACAGTAATGTCGACTGTGAGTATTATGTTATACAGTAGGTGGTTGTCAAACTAAATAAATATTGGCATTAAAACTTGTTTTGCATCTACACTACGAAACGCTGGACCTTTGTAAACGAAATGTTTAATTAATAATAACCAGGGTAAAATAACTACCTTTAAGAAGTCGATATTGTTAGTATATTTTTGTGGCCATGTTGTTTTTAAGTAAAAAAAGGTGCAGTAGTGCCTTACATCTTAATTTAAACAAACAAAAAAAAAAGTGTAACGTCTGAACGTATCAAACTGATTTCTGAATCAGCCTGGATCTAGCAAAGAAGTTTCTCTGTGTCTTTGAGCCATGAATCCTTATCTAACCTCTTCACCAGATACCATCGGAATGCGGACAGGGGACACCCCTCTTCAGACACACACACACAAACACAAACACACACACACCCGTGCACACACAATGTAAGAATCTCTTTTGAATGTAACATGTAATTATATGTAATTATTCGATGTCCAAATAGTGTGATGTTTTCTTATTTGCATATATTGTGCGTTTATGTAACGTAACCATAATGATTTTAGATAGTCTTAATTTAGGATATTATTTTAAATGTCTGTAACCATGTTTTACTTGTAATATTCTTTATAAGTCCATCGAATTTGGTATGTAGTTAATCGTCTCGAGATACCCTGATTGAGTATGCATATCACATTGCAATGGGATACATTATTTCATGCTTTTTCTTAATTTCACACATAATACGGTTCCTCCCTGGACATGCAAATTCGGGTCTGAGACCAGACAAAGAGAGTTCATCCCGCCAACAAATCCAACTTCCCGATTGGCCAATAGCCCAAAGAGGCGTGTGCGTTGGTGTTGTCTTTAAAACAACACCACGCTTTGAAACTCTCTCTTCAGTCTCACTTCACTCACTTCTTCAACTCTTCACTTCAACTTGACACTCTTCCGGTTTCCCTCCCCCGGGGCCATGTGCCCCGGGAAGAGGAAGCCAGGATCTCTCTCTCCCGGACAAAAGATGCAACCGCCTCACGGCCCACGCCTTTTCAAACGGCACGACCTCACGCGAACTTTCAAACCGTACAATTTTTAAGATTGTACCCCTGTTTACAGGAGATTTAAGTTCGTTGCTGGTTTTGAAAAAGGCTAATTAGTTGTGTTTTTGTCCGCCATTCCCTTTTATTTCATTACTTTCCCTCTATACCTTTTCTTTCCTTGTATATAGATGTACATATGTATCTTTTGCTTAGAGTTAGTCGTGTGTATCCGTAGTTACATCTAGTTATTAAAAGTCTATTATCCCATGCTTGATTTTCTCTGTTTTTGGTCACGTGATGAGTCCCTTCTTCACTGCATAAGAGTCTCGCTACCCGCTCTGGAAACGGAGATTTCCTTCATGGCCAGAAGGATAAACTCCCTCTTTAGAGTTCATAATTCCAAACTAGACTACAGCTGATCCTAAAAGCTGATCTAGACCACATATATAGTCATAATTAATTATAATCCGTTGTAGTTAATTATCTATATGTATATGTGCACATACATGAATTCCCTTTCATGACTGATGTATATTTATAACTGGTCACAACACGCGTTGATTAGATATATAGATATATTTCACGCCAGTCGAGCTAATTCCTTATATAAATTGGAGAATACATTTAAACGTGTTAAACATCTTTTAATTCGTTACATAAATTGTAACTGGTGGAGAATATTTTTAAACGTTGCAGATTCATCCGATTTGCTACATATCCTGGTAGATAAGGCGGGCACGCTTTAAAACTCGTCTCCTTTAAAAAGGTGCTTCGAATCCAAGCGTGCGCTTCTGTTTCGTTTTTCATGTTTAAATTTGATCCATTGCATTATTCTGGTGGAAAAGAATAATGCTAGTAATGATTGATTCGTTACAAAAGGAAAAGAAAGTGTACTGTATTACAAATGCCTTAATATAAATCAACCGTCTTATTCAATCAAAGGCCAATTTGTGAGAGGGCTAAAGAAAATCGCCGGAGTTGTCAGTAGATTGGTACGGATCATAAAGTTCATGTGAATAATTTGGCTTTAAAAATTGCAGAGTAATTCACACTCTGTCGTCAACGACAAATGTTTCTCGCCGTTGCTCGGGGCCAACAAAGCCTATCGGAAACTGTTTATCTCGACAGACAAATTGAAACGTCTCGATTCATTACACGAGACGGGCGTCCGCCGTGTCAGATGGAAAATTGGAATATCAAAACACGCCAGATCAAGCCTTTCTCTGTCTGTCTCCCTCTCTCAGGAGGACTTGACAGGAAATGGCTGTGAGAAATCAAAATCCATCAGAACTTGGTCGCTTGTTTTAATTGATCAAAGCAGATGCCGAGGATGACCTTCACTGTCACCTTTCCAATCACACACCTTTGACATATCATTCCTGAAGCACATTACTATAGGAAGCTAACCTCGGCATTATGGGACATTCTTTCATTCGTTGCTACAGTTGACTTCGAAGGCATTTCTGCATAGCCTGATGCGTTTTTGTACTTAGCCAAGCCGGGACACTCAAATCGCCCACCACATGAAGGCATTTCCTGCTTTCTGTTCTCAAATTCGATACATTCAACTATTGAAAACACAAGTTTAGTCGAGAGACAAGTACGTACATCTGATACGCCTCTAGGGAGTAATTTTATTATATGTGTGTTTGGTGTCATGGCAAGCTGACAGGCCTTGACAAGCAATTACCATCTGCATTGTTTACAGCAGAAGAGAAGGTTTATAAGGCCTTGGTACATTCAGACAAGAGCAGTGATGTAGTGGACGTTTTTAAAGTGTGGTGGAGCTGTATTTATGACACTGTGACTTTTGTGCAATTTATTAAAGTTTCCTTGCTGCATCCCACATGCTTATGGAAGTAATAAAATGATTGGAATGCTATATATAAAAGCCTGTTATAGGAAACTACTCAACAACGTGGTGGTGTAATGAAGCGGAGTTACTGTTACCACCTGGAATTTCAGTATTTTCCTATAACACCACATTTCATAATGATTTCTTCGTCTTATACCACAGCGATTTGTCAACAATACATTTTCCCATGTGATTGTTAAAACAATGTTTTTAACATCAACCCCAACACTATTTTCAGTTTTATATATACAAACCTGTACGAAGTCTTGCCAATGGTAGAGTGCGTGTTAGTTCTGAGCCATGTTTATTTCCTTTTCTAGATCTTTTGATATGATTTGTTATTTTTTTGACGTGCCTTTATACATTATTGCGTGTTGACCATCACGAACTTCAGTGTTTTACATTTTTAAATTTTTATTAATGGCATGCTGAAACTGAAGCACGTTGTGCAGGTTTGTGTAAGACCCCGAAACCTCGCCTGATTGAGCCATATGGGAGAGACGAGGTGAAATCAGTGCTAATGTCTTGAGGTGTATCTGTGTTTCCTGGAGTGTGTATGCGGTGTAACAGAGCGCAGAGATAAGGCTAGCTTCCAGGCTGCTTGTCAAATTGATTAAAGTTGCAATTACGGTAATCACCTAAAACAGGAGCCGGCAAATAAATAAATAAATAAATAAATAGAAACACTACATGTGCATGTTCTTCAGTGACTGCCTATATGATGATATAGTGCTTTAGTTTGTTTAATAATCGCATTAGCCAAGCTATTTGCAAACTCGTAGGGTTATTTTAATCGATTACAAGTAGATGAAATACGGGAGCATTATCAAACCATCCAGAGTTGTTATGCTGAGAAGAGACAACAAACTGATAAACAAGCTAACTAATTAGAAATGCGAGCAACATAGTTCGAGAATCCCGAAGTCTCGTCCAGACACATTTTCTGCTGAATTCGCAGCAGGAGTTGTACCGAGATCCTCTTTTCTCGGTTCACAGTGCCAGAGAGCTGATCTATTTCGAGACGAATTTTAGAACAGATCACACTTCACACCCCCAGTGTTCAAGCTCCTTAATGGTATTTTCTGGCTTAATGCTTTGAGCATCAGGAACAGGAATGTGCAGATGATGAGTATCAGATGAATATTCAGAACACTAGCTCATGCTCTCTTTTAGTTAAAAGACTACAAGTGTAGCCCTGTCGTTCTGAGGCTTTACGATTCATTCACAAATGATCCGGCCTCTTTGAGCGAGTCAATGAGGTGAACAAATTGGTATCAGTCAGTCACTGGCATGCACTTTCCTTTCATGGGCTTTACAATTACACCCATTAGACCCAACACTGACTGACTCGAGCATCAGCAAATAGACTTTATACATGATTATCCAACATAGAGTTTATGAATTCTTACATTATTTATGTATCAGTTGAGTTATTGAATAATTTCGATCATGGCCAAGATTCACTCCTCCGTCATTCAGTGCTTGAATCCGCAAAATTTTCCAAAGCAAAAGATTCTCTCATTCAGTGGGTCAGTGTTTGAGTACATGAATCTTTCAGTCCTGACCGTGATTCGCTCCTCTGTTGTTCGGGTCAGTGTTTGAACCTGTGAATCTTTGGGTCATTACAACGATTCACTCCTCTCATATCCAGTGGGTCAGTGTTTGAACCTGTGAATCTTTGGGTCATGACAGCGATTCACTCCTCTCGTATCCACTGGGTCAGTGTTTGAATCTGTGAATCTTTGGGTAATAACAACGATTCACTCCTCTCATATTCAGAGGGTCAGTGTTTGAATCTGTGAATCTTTGGGTCATGACACAGATTCCCTCCTCTCATAGCCACTGGGTCAGTGTTTGAATCCTTGAATCTTTTGATCATGACAATTATTCACTCTTCAGTGTTCGTACATGACCATAATTTGCTTCTTTCATATTCAGTGTCTGAATCTGCAAATATTTTAGTCCTGACTAAGATTCGCTCCTCTATCATTCAGTGAGTCAGTATTTGAATCCTTTGAATCTTTCAGTCATGACAGAGTTTTGCCATGATCTTGTTCAGTGTGTCAGGGTTTCGTCCTGACAGTGATTCACTTCTCTGTTTTTCATTGGGTCAGTGTTTGCATCTTTGGATCTTTCGGACATGACCGTGATTTCCTCCTCTTTCGTTGATTGGGTTGGTGTTTGAATCAGCAAATCTTTTGGATGGGTCAGTGTCTGAATCTGTGAATCTTTCAGCAATGAATCAGTGAATCTTCGGTTATGATGGAGATTCAGTCCTCTGTCGTACACCTGAGTCAGTGTCTGAATCTATGAATCTTTCAGCAATGAATCAGTGAATCTTTCGTTATGATGGAGATTCAGTCCTCTGTCGTTCACCTGAGTCAGTGTCTGAATCTATGAATCTTTCAGCAATGAATCAGTGAATCTTTCGTTATGATGGAGATTCAGTCCTCTGTCGTTCACCTGAGTCAGTGTCTGAATCTATGAATCTTTCAGCAATGAATCAGTGAATCTTTCATTATGATGGAGATTCAGTCCTCTGTCGTACAACTGGGTCAGTGTCTGAATCTGTGAATCGTTCGCTAATGAATCAGTGAATCTTTTGTTATGATAGAGATTCACTCCTCTTTCATTCACCTGAGTCAGTGTCTGAAGCTGTGAATCGTTTAGTAATGAATCAGTGAATCTTTCGTTATGATGGAGATTCACTCCTCTGTCGTACAACTGGGACTGAGTCAGTGTCTGAATCTGTGAATCTTTCGCATGAATCAGTGAACCTTTCGTTATGATGGAGATTTACTCCTCTGTCATACAACTGGGTCAGTGTCTGAATCTGTGAATCGTTCAGCAATGAATCAGTGAACCTTTCGTTATGATGGAGATTCACTCCTCTGTCGTTCACCTGAGTCAGTGTCTGAATCTGTGAATCGTTCGCATGACTCAGTGAACCTTTCGTTTTGATGGAGATTCACTCCTCTGTCGTTCACCTGAGTCAGTGTCTGAATCTGTGAATCGTTCAGCAATGAATCAGTGAATCTTTTGTTATGATGGAGATTCACTCCTCTGTCGTTCACCTGAGTCAGTGTCTGAATCTGTGAATCGTTCAGCAATGAATCAGTGAATCTTTTGTTATGATGGATATTCACTCCTCTGTCGTTCACCTGAGTCAGTGTCTGAATCTGTGAATCGTTCGGTCATAATTGAGATTCACTTCTCTCTTGTTAATATGGTCATTAGAATTGTTTTGTTTCTTTTTTAATAGCTCAAGCTGAATAAATCTAAAAGAATCATTTAGCTGAACAGACTTAAATGACATGAGTGATTTAAAAAAATACTCAACCATAAGCATAATACTAATTAAGATGTACATATAAATTTACAACGGCCACCCTTCCTTTATGGAGTACAGAGGCCACACCTCCTTACATAAGGAGAAATGTCTCCTTATCTAAATATAGTATGTAAATGACGAATTGTTTTATATGAATGAACAATCGGTTTATCAACCGAAATAACTTGGCCTTGTCAAAAAAAAAAAGTGAAAAGGTGCCATTTTGCGACTCAGCAAACTTCACGGAGAAATGTGCTGACAAATAGAAGCTCTAAACACTTCGCCTACACACACACACACACACACACACACACACCCCACTACAGCAGTAACCGTAATGAATGGCCTCATATATGGTTCTTATTGATTCTGTCATCACAGACTTGTGAAAGAGCCGCTTTTCTTTATTGTATTGTTGTGCAACACTGTTGACTGCTCACAGGAGACCCAGTATATAATTGGATAACCTTCACCATTTGCGAAATTATAGGTGTATTAAAATACTATGTACGTTAATGCTATTTACTTTATATGAGCTTATATACTATATGTGTTACATTTAGGCGGCATTTACCTGTAAAATAAAATATACATTCTCTCAGAAAGAACCTATGGAATGCTCCTATGTATGATGGACAAATTTGGGGCCCAGTTGTTATCATCTCTAATACCGAAACTACACACTATAAAATATAGAAAGATGTCTAATTATTTTAAGTAAATTTGTGCAGTTTAAAATGGAACCAGTTACCTTTTTTTTTTTTTGAGTGATCTAACAGAACAGTCATGGATTGCGCAGACATACCTGATGATTTTAATATTTGATTATTTAGAGATTTTAAGCTGGGTTGCTATTGTCATTTTCGATGTTATAGATCATATAATATATAGTTGTCACAGTTTTCCATGTGCTTTTTGTTTATATTGCCACGTCCCTGTGTTTTGGTCCTGTCTCCACCCCTGTCCCATCACTGGTCTGTTACTTAATGTGTGCACCTGTTCTGGGTTCATCCCTTGATCAGTGTGTCTTTATATACCCTCGTGTTCCTTTGTCTCGTTGTCTAGTGTGTGTTCCTGAGGCTTACTGTATCACGTTGCGTGTTCGGTGTTTCCAGTTTCACTTCTGTGTTCAGCCCCATGCCTGTGTAATTGTTATGTAATTATGAATATGTCTAGGTTAGGTAGCTTCTAAGATTAAAATCAGTGCACATGTCCTTACACTCATAACAAACTCCCCTTCACACATACAGTGCTGTGAAAAAGTCTGAGTTCTTCTGTTTTTGTGTGTATCTCATACTAAATAGTTTTAGATCTTCAAATGAAACACAACATAAAACAAAGGCGACCTGAGTAAACACACCATACTGTGTTTTTTTGTTTGTTTGTTTTTATTAAAGCAAAAAAAAAATCTAACACCTATCACCCATGTGAAAAACTAATTGCCCCCTTAAACTTAAAATCTGGTTGTACCACCTTTAGCAGCAATAACTGTAACCAAACGCTTCCGATAACTGGAGATCAGTCTTGCTTCTAGGACTAGGACTTACTCCTATGCTTTGGATCATTGTCGTGCTGCACAATCCAGTTGCGCTTCAGTTTCAACTTACGGACTGAAGACCGGACATTCTCCTTTAGGATTTTCTGGTAGAGAGCAGAATTCATGTTTCCCTCAATTATTGCACCTTGCCCAGGCCCTGAAGCAGCAAAGCATCCTCACACCATCACACTGCCACCACCATGCTTGAACGTAGGTATGATGTGCTTTTTGTGGAATTCTGTGCTGGGTTTACGCCAGATGTAACGGGACACCTGTCTTCCAAACAGTTCCACTTTCGACTCATCAATCCATTACATTATCATTTAAAAACTGTATTTTGTGTTTACTCAGGTGGCCTTTGTCTTAATTTCTGAAACAATTTAGTATGAGATATACACCAAAACAGAAGAAATCAGGGTGGGGCAAATACTTTTTCACAGCACTGTACTACATACTTTCCTACATACAGAACGATGCATCACATCTAATTGCAATAGATTTTATTAATTCAAGCATTCAATTCATTGCACTAAGGCGAAGACTATGCGTCCCATAAACACGTGCTAGCCCGCAGTATTAACAACTGGATTCGTCAGCGTAGTCTGGGCTGCACGGTTCCTTACTTATTTCCTAAGTCTGCATCTCGGGGAACTCCACGTGGGGTCGTGACCTCAAGAACCTGGACGTTTCCGTAGGAGCGTATGAGGAACAAAATCCGTAGCACAGCGTAGAGTGAGTGACCTTTATGTTCAACTAGCACATGTGAGAGGTTACAGAATGTGTGTGTCACGTCCAAACAATACTTCCTGACCTTTAACTAGAAAGAAAAGCTGGCCACAGCAGACTGCAGGCTATGTTTGTAATGAATGGGAATTACACACAGACAGTTGTGCCGGTGTGTGTGTGTGTGTGTGTGTGTGTGTGTGTGTGTGTGTGTGTGTGTGTGTGTGTGTGTGGCTGTACAACTGGAATGATTAAATGATTTATTTTTCTACATTTTTTTTTTAAAAAATACGATTTGACTAAATATTTGTTGCTGGTGCGACTACAACGCCAGACGTCAAGGCATTCTGTACACATTGTTACAAACCGCACGCGTCCTAACGGCACGACGTTAATCCGATTTAACGAGGAGAATCATCCGGCGCGAACATGAGGAGTGTACCGGGCAGCTTGTGATTCACAGTGTGTCCCACAGATCAATACTAAACTCTGAGCGAAGTAGGAGATTCTGTTTAATCCACCGCTGCTTAGACCTGAGCCGCCTGCTAAACTACAGGAGCATAGAGCGGGGGACATTATTCGGAATAAAGCGCGATGCTCGGATTCATGCTAAACGAACCAGAGATATGGAGAGACCTGATAGCAGTAAAAGAAAGGGGTGGGTTTTTTTTTTTTCTGTTGTTGTCAAGGACACGAGGGCAAACCTTTAACCATTATACAGTATTATGCTAGCTGTCAATTCATAGCTCTATGCTAGCCTTTCTACTTAATATAATAGTTTTATGCTAGCTTTTTTCTCTGTAACTTCTTAGCTCTATGCTAGCAACTCTACTTTATATAATACAGTATTATGCTGACTTTTTCTCTGTCAATTCATAGCTCTGTGCTAGCCTTTCTACTTTGTACAATACAGCATTATGCATGTGTACTCTGTTGATTCTTTGCTCTATGCTATCCTTTGTCATTTGTATAATATAGTGTTATGCTAGCTTTTTTTTTTTCTCTGTCAATTTTCAGCTCTATGCTAGCCTTTGTGTTTTGTATAATACAGCTCTATGCTAGTTTTATTAATTACCTATACATGTCATGTCCTGGACATATTTTAACCCTTTATCAGCTTTGTTGTATTTGTATAGCTATATTCGGCATCACTTACTCGGTCGCTAATTCTCCACCATTGTTCAATACATTTGTATTAAAATGACAATTCTGCTGTCTAGTCTTTTTGAATTGTTACAAACCTGCCTCCCACTGACACGAAGAGCCAGACAAGTTGGTTTTAGGGCTAAAAAATAAAAAAATAAACACAAGATATCACACGAGAGTGTAGTTAACTTTTGCACTGTTAACAATAGTGACAGCTTAGTTATCATGTTACTGTTATTTATATAGCCATGTTAGCATCTGTGAGTGACCAATCTTTTTTTTCTTCCAGTTTCCTGCCTTGACTCTTTTCACTGAAAGGATATAAATCATGGCAAAGTCAGTCCTCGGATAGATAGCAGTGGTAATGCTTAGCTTTCACAGCATGCTAGCATTCACAACAGCCCTCTGTGTTTCTATTAAAGCTTCCCTGAGTGCCCGTGACACATGAAACCGCTGTGGCGTGATGAGAACTAACCGTTGTCTGCTTCCATCACTTCTGCAAAAGATTTCAACCCCAGCACAGAGGAGCGCATGTTGTGAGGTCCGATTCGTAACTCGAGCTCTCCAAGTCAACATGGCTGCCTGTGAGTTTATTAATAGAGTTTGGACACGAGTCTGAAGTGAATAGAGTGAATAGATTAATACGAGCGCTCGCTATTTTCATTGAGTTTAAATATCATCTCATGTTTACCTCCAGATTTTGTGAAAGGTCTGGCTAAATCCCTGTGGAATTTCATGACTGAGGTGAGGTGAGGTAATGAAGCCTCTTTTCTAATTAACCCCTGATTCATTTGCATTCCCTTCCATGCAGGTGACGGAGTGCGTCAGCATTTTCATAAGACAGAGTCTTTCTGAGGGGGGAGAAAAAACGATATCTTTCTTTTCCTCCTTCAAATCTCCACTCACTCACTCGCTCACTCACTCGCTCACTCACTCGCTCACTCATCTCTTTCTCGGTTTTCTCTCCGCAGGTTCAGGTTCAGGTGTTCCGGTTCGGACCAGTGACTCCGGAGCGATTAGGAAGCCTCCTGTGAGAGGTTCAGCCCCCGCGCAATTAAATAAGGAAGTTGTCGAAGTCTGTTCGGAGACCTGCTGTTGGTATTTACCCTCTGATTAGAAAGCCTAAGTAGTGCCGCTAACAGAAATCTGTCATGTCTAAAATTCAGTTTATTCGCCAAGCACGTCGCAAAACCTCCAGTTAACCCGAAAAAAAACAAAGCTTCAAAGTGCACCTGCTTCCTGTTCCTCCTGTTCCCGTGATGATCCCATGAGTTCTGCTAGTCTCTCTGTCCTCAGACATCATCTGATAACATGGTTATTAACTCTTTTTTAAAAAAAATTCTCCAACCATCTGCTGCTGTTCCTCTCTTATTTGCTTCATTAGAACGAGTTCTCAGGGGGACAGTAAAAATGTTGACTATTGTTTTCTCTCTCTCTCTCTCTCTCTCTCTCTCTCTCTCTCTCTCTCGCTCTCTCTCTCTCTCTCTCTCCTTCTTCTTCTTCTTCTTCTTCTTATTATTATTATTATTATTATTATTATTATTATTATTGCATAGTAATGATTATTACAAACAAAGACACAAAATAATAATAAAACTAAGCATAATAATAAGTGCTTTTCTCAAACCCAAGGTCACTTTACAATTTTAGAAAAAATAAATAAATAAAGATATAAACAAATGACTCAAAACAATTATTTAAAAAATAAATAACAATACATTAGTAATAATAATAATCATCATCATCATAATCATAATAATCATAATAAATATTATGGGTCTTTCTGTATATATGTAGATATACACAGTGCCCTCCACTAATATTGCCACCTTGGTAAATATGAGCAAAGAAGGCTGTGAAAAATTGTCCTTATTGTTTAACCTTGGGATGGCCAGGGCAGGACCTTGATTTTGTGGTCAGTAAACCATTTTTTGTGTTGATTTTGATGTATGTTTTGGATCATTGTCCTGCTGGAAGATCCAAGCCCATTTGAAGCTTTCTAGCAGAGGCAGTCAGGTTTTCATTTAATATCTATTGATATTTGATAGAGTCCATGATGCCATGTATCCTAACAAAATGTCCAGGTCCTCTGGCAGAAAAACAGCCCCAAAACATTAAAGAGCCACCACGATATTTAACTGTGGGCATGAGGTACTTTTCCATATGGCTACCTCTCTGTGTGCTCCAAAACCACCTCTGGTGTTTATTGCCAAAAAGCTCTATTTTGCTTTCATCTGACCATAGAACCCGATCCCATTTGAAGTTCCAGTAGTGTCTGGCAAACTTTAGATGCTTGAGTTTGTTTTTGGATGAGAGTAGAGGCTTTTTTCATGAAACCCTTCCAAACAACTTGTGGTGATGTAGTTGACTTTGGATTGTAGTTTTGGAGACTTTCTGACCCCAAGACGCAACTAACTTCTGCAATTCTCCAGCTGAGATCCTTGGAGATTTTTTGGCCACTTGAACTATCCTCTTCACAGTGTGGTGAGACGATATAGACACACGTCCAATTCCAGCTTGTACTATTTTCTTATAGTCACTTCCCATTTTGTGAAGCTCAACAACCTTTTGCCGCACATCACAACTTTTATTGGTCTTACCCACTGTTACGAATGACTAAGGGAATTTGGCCTGTGTGTTACCTCATATTTATACCCCTGTGAAACAGGAAGTCATGGTTGAACAAGTTCCTGTTCCTAGTCACCCAGGTGTACAAGAAACAATGTAAAATATCAATGGGAATATACTTCAAATATATTTTTCATAGGGGTGCCAATAATTATTGCACGCCTATATTTAAGATATTTTTTGATAAACCGGTGTTGTGTTTGCAATTGTTTGATATCCATGACAGCAGTGTATTTTTGTGATTTTTTTTGACTAAAGATCAAAAGGTTAAACAATAAAGACAATTTTTTACAGCCTTCTTTGCTCATATTTACCAAGGGTGCCAATATTAGTGGAGGGCTCTGTATCATTGTTATCTCCTTATCGTGTATATACAATGTGAGGAAGAGATTCAGCTGATCCACGGAACAGAACACAGGACGGATGCTGTAATATGTTGTTTGCTGTTGCAGTCCACCAGGAGCTTCTTTATCTGATATTCCAGCCTCAGGCAGAGAAAAGTGCATGTCGTCAATCCTCTAAACAGCTGTACGAGTGATTATAGCAGCACAGCCAGTATGTGTGGTAGTGTGTTTGTTTAATACTAGTGTATGAAGCATGTAGTTGCAGGTGAAGTTTTTTTCCAATGGTTGTCCATCTTAGATGGAGAAGAGAGCAGTGTTCTGAGTGTCTGGGATTTGCCTCGGCCATTTTTCACACGGTTCATTATATGTGGGTTTGTGCTGTGAGAGGCTTTACTGGGAAGGTTAATGTTATC
This sequence comes from Cranoglanis bouderius, assembly GCA_023630585.1. Lineage (NCBI taxonomy): Eukaryota > Metazoa > Chordata > Actinopteri > Siluriformes > Cranoglanididae > Cranoglanis > Cranoglanis bouderius. The sequence goes on from CM042552.1 coordinate 19,372,292, forward strand.
CTGCTAACAAGTATTGGAAACAAGCCAGGTATAGGACACGGATGTGGGTGTGCTGTTATAGGAAAACAATCAAAGATGAAATGGTGTTAGGGCTTTCAACCCACAATATCTGCTGCAAGCTGTTAAGTGTGGTCAGGGATCCATAATGCTATCCTTATTCATGAATTCTGTCTTGGACAGATCCTCAACCTCAGCTACATCTCTCCAGTAATAAACTAGAAATGAGTGTAGCATTGTTTCGTTTAATCCCACTCACGGAGTTGTTAGTTTTGTTTCTACCTGCCTACAAATTTAGTTGGTTCTACTTCCATTCATTTTCTGTACCGCTTATCCTACACAGGGTCACAGGGAGCCTGGAGTCTACCCCAGGGAACTTGGGGCACAAGGTGGGGGACACCCTGGATGGAGTGCCAACTCATCACACAATCAAACACACACTCACACACTACAGACAATTTGGAAATGCCAATCAGACTACAGCACATGTCTTTGGAATGTGAGGAAACCGGGGTAACCTGGAGGAATCCCCTGAAGAACGTGCAAACTCCAAACACACATAGGCCAGAGTCAGGAACCGAACCCCCAACCCTAGAGGTGTGAGGTAAAGGTGTGTTAACAACTAAGCCACCATGCCCCCTGTTGGTTCTACTTCCCAAATATTTTATATATTTCCCAAGTATTTTCCAACATAAATAATAATAAACAAGATAGTTAGCCTAATTTATATCATATGAACCCGACCAGGCAGCTACTAAGGATGAAGGAATGAACACTGCAAATGAACGTGATCTTTGTTTGTAGGATCATATCTGATTGCTTCTTTGCACCTTCATGGAAGTTAAAATGTCCCGAACACACAACTTTTTTGGTTAGTCCTAATATACACTGACCTCTGTGACAAGGATTAAATGAAGCACATGTTCCCAGTGACATAATATGAAGTCTTTCCAATTCTTCTAAGTTCTTAGCCATGGATATTTGCTCATCATGCATGACTCATATAACCGCTTGACTTCTGCCCGTCTACTGACTACTCATTGGATCTGTCCTTTGACTCTTGAAACACTGTAGTCTTTTTGTGTTTACTCCTGGCCTGTTGCTTGACTATGAATCTTCAAGTGTAGACCTTCCTTTGTGTTCCTAATAAACCTCTTGCGAATGGAGTCTTGTTCGTTACACAGAAATGCCTGTATCATGAATGCATTTAATGAGTTCCAAAAAGTCCTTGTGCTAAAAGAAAAAAAAAACTGCAGCATGGTGTGAAATCTCAACTAGTGCTTCGGCTTGAGTGCTCCAGTAACGTTCTGTTGACCTTTTGGACAATGACAATGGCTTTTATTAAGGAGCTTTAAGGTAATCACGCAGTGAGGTGTCATAAAGAACCACGTCTTACTTTATTCACTCCCTGGTGATGAATCTCAGACTGAAGATGGCCGATACAATATTTACAGCAGTAGTGATTTACCAGGTTAATATAAAAATAAAAAAAATCTCCCATATCGGATATAATATTTGCTCCTGACCTCTAAAACACAGCAAATGTTATGATCCGGATGAAAAACCCAGCGCAGTAAACTGAAACCAGTCTTCATCGCTTTATTTCTTTTATTTTGTGTTATTAATGTGTTGGTCTTAGTGAGGAAATGTTCACATATTGCTCCCGTGCTCCAGCACCTTTATAGAAGTCTGTGATATCCCGAGTGGTATAAATCACGATCACATGGAATTAAAACGGTTCAAGCCTTCAGTTCAACTCCAGCGGCAGTTCTGAATGGTTGGCAAATGAAACGCTTTTTTAAAAAAGTACGCTTTTAAAAGATTTCTGCAGTGTAAAATATGAATCATGGAGTCGTAAAGGGGGGAATCTGAAATCTGGATCGGTATAAACTGGCAATGCACTGTATAAAGTATTTAATTATGGAGAGGGAAAAAAAAGTGAATTATTTTACTAAAAATAAACGAACCATTTCAAAAACCAATAAACCCCAGATGACACTAATTCCTTCCTCATTCCTTTTTAAGAGTGTTACCCGTCATTGGAACTGCGTCGTCACTGTGATTACCCAGAACCATCTGGTGCCAGAACATTCCGTGTGTTTATACCACATTCCCCGCAGTTAATTATTGTGATGTTGCAGCTGCTCTTTTCTCTCTGCTGATGCGACATAATGTGTTCTGAGTATCAATACAGACACCTCAGGCTACCCTGCGTTATAATTCCATCCAGATTTACAATGCGAAAGATCAACAATACGAGCATCCGCAAGCTAATTCCCAGGAAAGTCCGGTGCGTGGCTGAAATTCCAGCTCCTGTGAAGTAATAAATTGTGCCACAAAAGTGTTCTCGATTCTGATTGGTCTGCAAAAAAGATGGTGACGTTTTCTGTAAGGAGACACTTATTTCGCATTTGTAGAAGGAGTCTCCAGTGTCAGAGCTTTTTACTGGGTTATTCGGTGAGTGTTGTGTAGTTTGCTACTTTTTTTCGTCGGGCAATGGTGGATCAGTCGGAAAAAAAATATGTAAATGTACCATTAGCAACCATTTAGACCATTTTATTTGAACTAAAGTCTAAAGCAGTACCAAGGTACTGATTTCTGCTAAACAGCCATAATTGTGTTAATGCCTGCCCTCTCTTCTTCTATCAGAGGACACAGAAGGCTAACGAGGCGGCGTCATTAGCCCACCACAGTGATTATCACCTTCTCTCACCGTCCTACCGATCTTTTATTCCGTCTCGTTACTCACATTGTCTGTCCACTTTGTGAATGGACCTGACGGAGAAATGCAGGCCTAAGTCCTATGACCTAACATGGAAATTACAGTTGCAGTGTGTCAGGAGTGAAGCTGCTGAGGTCAAAAGGAGAAAGGGTTAAAACATGGACGTGTGTCAGGAACGGGCCTTAATTATATAAAGAAAAGATAACCCTGTTAAAATAATAATAGTATGTTTGTTTAAAAGGGCTACGAGTACAAACCATCAAATCTGTTCTGTTCTGTTTTGTGTGTGTAATTTTCAGAAAGAGAAGATCCAGGTTTAGAGGTTTAATCCCTAATGAGCAGAGATGTGACAGTGAAGGGCAAAATGTCCCTCAAATGACATGAGGAAGAAAACTTGAGATGAAAGAAAGAAAGAATGAGCAAGAACAAAAGGAAGGAAGGAAGGAAAATGCAAAGAAAGAAAAAGGAAGAAAGAAAGAAGAATAAAGAAGGGAACCCATCATCTTCTAGGTGACACCTGATACATATAGAAAGAAAAAAAGGAAGGAAGAAGGGAACCCGTCCTCTTGTAGGTGACGCTGGAAAAAGAAAGAAAGTAAAAGAAAGAAAGGAAGGAACAATGAAAGAAAGAACCAATCCTCTTGTAGGTGACACTGGAAGCAGAAAGAGAAAGAAAGAAAGAATGAGAAAGAATAAAAGAAGAACAAAAGGAAGGAAGGAAAAAGAGGAAGAAAGAAGAATAAAGAAGGGAACCCATCCTCTTGTAGGTGACACTGGAAACAGGAAGAAAGAAAGGAAGGAAGGAAAAAGGAAAGAAAGAACCAACACTCTTGTAGGTGACAATGGAAAGAGAAAGGAAGGAGGAAGGAAAAAGCAATGAAAGAAGGGAACCCATCCTCTCGTGGGTGACACTGGAAACAGAAAGGAAGAAAGAACAAAAGGAAGGAAGAATGAAAAAGGAAAGAATAGATAGGGTAAAGGGGTGAGTGAGTGAGATGAGTGATATGTCAGACTGAGATGCTGTGGCCTCTGATTTCCTCAAATCAGAAAGAAGGAATGAGGTAATTGGCAGAGAAAGAAAGAAAGAAAGAAAGAAAGAAAGAAAAATTAAAAAGAAAGAAAATGAGAGAAAACAAAAAATTAGAGAGGTAAGTGGCAGAGAAAGAAAGAGAAAATGAACGAAAAGAAAAAAGAAAAAAGACAAAATGAGAGAATGAAAGAGAACAAAAAAATGAAAGGATAGAGGTAAGTGGCAGAGAAAGAAAGAGAAAATGAGAGAAAGAAAGAAAGAAAGAACAAAAAGAAAGAACTTCCCCAGGTTTGTTCCCGAGTAGATGCCTTAAATGGTCTGATTTCCTGTGTGTTAACATTATTACATGTCTATTACACATTTATGACACATTTATTACACAGTTATTACTGCTATATTAACACATTGTTCCTAAATGAAAGGCAGTAAAGAGAAATGAGATTCTTACATGTAGTCTAATACAGTAGACTTGCACACACACACACACACACACACACTTACCGGCCACTTTATTAGGAACACTGGAAAGAATTTCTGCTTGTGCCTTTTGGGACAAGAAGTGTATATGGCTGAATGTGGATCAATAATTAACGTTGAGCTCCATTTCACACTCAGCAACAGTTTCATTTCTGCCCTAATTATTTTGGTTTGCCTGACTGCCCATGTGTTCAGTTCTGCGCTAGCTGTAAATTCCCTGAAGAACCCTTCTAATTAAACAAATGACAGAGTCACCACAGCAGCTGGAGGAAGATGTTGATAATTACGTTTCCTGAACATCTTAATCCTAAATGGCCTGAAGGTTAAGAGCGCCCTCTTCTCCTTGAATTCTGTCCCAGATCTCAGGATGTGGATGCAGATCGAGAACTCGGTGCTGGTTCCAGCTTGAAAAGACTGGAGCTTTATTGGGCAAGAAAGCGTACTGGCATTTATCGCACAGAACATTTGAAAAGAAGGGAAGGGAAATAGTTACATTTTTACTAAACAATAACTCAATATCAACCTTGAGAGGTGCCAATATTTACGGTTTAACTAGCATTGGTTTTGATTTGATTGATCGTTGCTTTTTGACTCTGCTATGGCGATGTGGGAGACATCTGAAGGGGAAAGAACACGAGACATTAAAATTTGTGAATCACGTACTTGTGAGCCAATAGAAAACAAGTGGGCGGGGCTGTAATATCTCTTGGTCATACAACATGGAGGAGAAGCTTATTATTAGGTTTTACTAACGTTTTTTGTTTTCAGGTTTCTGTTTGTTTCTGTTCATCCATCATAGTCGCCCTTATGATTTATTTTTAAATTTCTGTTTTATTTTCTGTCTTCGGCAATAATATCAAGCAGGATATGTGATGAATCATCACTGAAACATAAAGCCCTGGACATGATGGTCCATCAGCTAAGACATGCACCATTACCTTCTCCGTTCTGTTGGATATTTGATGTTCTGTAAAACAGGAGAAAATGGCCAGTATTCCTGCAGACCTGCTGCGACGTAATCACTTCGTTTTATCTACACGTACAGCAGCGCCGGCCACATTGTGAGTGAAAGTTACGACGTTATACTCATCTTTATATCCATCTCAAGCTTCCTAACAGAAACTCACGAGCGCGGCTCATCATCTCTCTTTCTCCGTCTATCGCCGACATACCCTTATTCTCTGAGCTGCCGTTTCTGAACGGCACCGCCTTCATTACAGGTCAGACGCTGTACAGACGCTAATGCAGCAGTGTAGCAAACACCAAAGCAGCTCAATACACTCCCATCATTACAATCAGAAGCTTTTCACATGAGATTATGTGAGTAATATGTGCATATAAAGGTGCATCTCATCATTGCACGTGTGAACTCAGGTTGAAACATCAATACTCGTGTGAGAAAATAATGTGTGAAAAACAAATAAATCGACTGTAAGAAAAATCAAGTGAAATTATTAAGCCGTGGGGGGAAAATCGCATGTGAAAAGAAATGAATCAGGCAGAAGAATCACGTGAAAATGGATGAATCATAAAAATAATCACATTTTAAAATAAATGAATCATGCAGAAGAATCATGTGAAAATAAATGAATCATAAAAATTATCACATTTGGAAATAAATGAATTGTGTGAAAATAAATGATTCATGCAGAAGAATCACATGGGAAAATAAATGAATCATACAGAAGAATCACATGGGATAATAAATGAATTGTGTGAAAATAAATGATTCATGCAGAAGAATCACATGGGAAAATAAATGAATCATACAGAAGAATCACATGGGATAATAAATGATTCATGCAGAAGAATCACATGAGATAATAAATGAATCATACAGAAGAATCACATGGGATAATAAATGAATTGTGTGAAAATAAATGATTCATGCAGAAGAATCACATGGGAAAATAAATGATTCATGCAGAAGAATCACATGGGATAATAAATGAATTGTGTGAAAATAAATGATTCATGCAGAAGAATCACCTGTGAAAATGAATCGTTAAAAAAATTAATGAATCATAAAAATAATCACATGACAACAAATGAATCATATGTAAAATAAATTATTAATAATAATAATAGTAATAATAATAAATTAAAGAATAAATAAATAATAATAAATTTAAAAATTACATAAAATTAAATAAACAGAAATGTTTTGAGGCATGCTACATTTACAGCAATTTTCAATAAAACTATTAAAAGTCTAATGAAGAAAACATTGAACTGTAAAAGAATCCAGTGCAGATGTAAAAAAAAAAAAAAAAAAAAAAAAGGTATTGGCACTGCTTTGGTAAACAACAGGAATAAATTGGAGTAAATTGATTTAAATTTCCCATTTGTTTTTTTATTTTCTTTTATCTGTATGTTTGTAAATCAGAGAAGAACAAATCCAGTCATCAAAAGAAATTACTATACTATATATTTGTGGAAACTACAGAACTGACATACACTCAATGAACCACTCTGTGCAACCATGCTGAGCAGAAAAGCATCTCAGAATAACACAACACGTCAAACCTCGAGCCGGAGAAGCTACAGCAGCAGAAGGCCTCATTGGGTTCCATCGGCTTTATTCCTTGCTTGTAGCATTTAGCGTAAAAAATGAACTTCAATCAAAGCAGTATCTGTCCTTGAAGGCAGATAGGACCCTTTCCAGCTCCACTAGCTTCCTGTCTCAGCTGTCCTTCTCTCCAGTTGTTACAAATCACTGCTTCTTTCATAGAAGTACTTACAGAGTCGAGCACATTGTGTTTGAGAGTTAAGTCCTTTCCAGCGGCCCGGACAAATGCGTGTATTGATCAATCTGGTGGACAAACGGAGACACCGAGATCATCCGTCATCTCACTGCTCCTGCAACTGATGATCCATGAGGATGTCCGAGACACAGATCACTAAGCTTGGAGGACACTAATGTCACTTTTTGCATCATTCTGTCTACGTGGAAATGACCGAGAGTGTGTGAGAGTTTCAGTATCAGGAAGAAGGAACTTCATGAACTTGTGGTATTTTTTAGGGAATGTCCTGTTACACGTGGAATAAAGTCTGAAGAAAAAAACACCAGGGAACAGCAGCGATTCATAAATTTACATGTGTGGTGTTTCAAGATTTTCACATATGATTCATTTATTTTCATGTTGGATTTTTACACGATTCAGTTGTTTTTCTTTTATGAGTCACTCATTTTCAAATGTGATTCTTTCACAAGATTCAATTATCATTATATCAGGTTATTTCCTGATTCACTTAGTTTCATAGGAAATTTTTACACGACTCAATTCACCATCACATAATTTTTCACGATTCATTATTTTATTTTCACATGTAATTTTTAGACACGATTCACTATTCTCATATGATTTTTTTTTTTCCACATGATTCATTTGTGTTCACACGTGATTCTTTCAAATTATTCATTTATTTTCACATGCGACTCTTTTTAAAGATCCATTTATTTTTACGGGATTCTTTCAAAAGATTCATTTATTTTCATGTGATTCTTTCAAATGATTTATTTATTTCCACATGTGATTCTTTCAAATGATTCATTTACTGTATTTTCATATATGAGGTTTACACACAATTCATTAATTTTCATGTGATTTGTTTAGGCGATTAATTTTATTTCCACATGTGAGTCTTTCAAATGATTCATTTATTATCACATGCAATTTTTTTTTTACATACATTATGATTCACTTGTTTTCATATATGATGTTTACATGTTTACACATGATTCATTCATTTCCATATGTGATCCTATATCTTCACACGTGCAACTTCAGGGTAATGCATGGTGAAATAAACGTGAAATGTATGTGATTTTTCCGTGAAGTTACACACAGCACATGCTAATGTAATAAGGTAATACAAAAATGCATGATACTTGTTTTAAATTGAAATCTTTTATAGAACCAAGTAAGTTCATTAGGGAAAAAAAATCGTAGTCAAGTACAAACAGAAATTGACTTGGGTCGATTACCAAGTCAATTATTTCTCTCTTTCTCTAGCGAGCCAATACACTTACAGTGGAGGATAGAGTGCAACTGCGAGTGCGTTTCTCCTGGAGTTTGGACAGATGATCAATAGACACACTGATTACAATAATCCTGAGGGATTCCTGGGACACCATGATGCCTGGGTCATCTAAAGAAAGAATCAGAAGTCCATAAAGCGTTTAGCCCATTGATACCCTGGTTTCTTTCTTTATTAGGCAATGGTAAAATCAATGTTATGGAATCGATCAGAGTTAAATGGAAACCAGGTAATGGTAATGGACTAGTAATTCTACTGTGGCTGAATATTGTTTTAATTGCAAAATGCCATGTGGTTGGTTGTTAGTGACAAATAAACATCATTTGATGTTGAGAAGCTGCTTCATGACAGTCTATAGATGTTGTTTTTTTGTTTTGTTTTTTTATAGCAGTTGCAGCTTATCCATAGGGACAGGTGATGCAGATCCCCACCGTTTATATCGAAATACTAATTACCTCTTTTGAGTATCAACATTTTTAGAAATGTTTGTATTTGACAAATATGCTACAAATCATTTAGCTCCAAAGAGCTATTATTGCACCTAGTGGTCATAAATGGGAACTGCAACAAGCACCCATAGAGGCCCATTGGGTCAGGACAGTTAATGACAGGGTTGCACATTTCGGGGTTTTTTTTGTTTTTTTTTACACCAATTGGGCTACTTCGCAGATGCTAAGATCTTGTTTCGTAGTAAATAAACCGAAATAAATAATACTGCAAACAACGGCAAAGTGTAAGTGCACACAGCGTGTCTATGATGTACAGAACCATTTCTATTTGGCAGTGAGATTATTAAAGAGGGATTTTTAAATGGAATTACTGTACATGTAATGTCCGTATTTCAGAAATGCGTGCACACCATGGTGACTTATTTTCTTTCATTTCTTGTGTAGTTGGGCTGGAAATTTTGCTGAAACCTGGCAACCCTGGTTAATGATATTAGCTTTTCTGTGTGTGCCTCGCCTGCAGTATCAAACACACTTGAAGAAAGGTACGTCTGCTAGACTGTACACCGAATTAATGTATGCCGTCGACTCTCAGGCATAATAGGCAGCTATTACGGGGTTACTTAAAAGCTTCACTAGATTGCCGCCTAAAGCAAAGTCAATTGTGATAGCCTTTTGACTCTTGTTATATATGTTGTTCTGTCCCACTAAGATCTACAGTAACAAGCTATTGCTGCTGATTTTTACTCTGGGACTATTTGGTTACCAAAGCAAGCATTCTGGGGGGGAAAAAAACAAAAACTATATAGGCATCTAATTGGCAATGAGTTTTGCATAAAACGTCTTCAGACATATTTTACATTAAGCAAAGTCACCAAATCCTTCCAGAACTGTTATGTTCTTATATTTGGGTGCTTGCTTATATTTAGTACCATTGAATACAACATTGCTGTCAAATTCTGTAATGATTCTGATTGGCCACGATGTGTGGATTAGTTTTCTATAACACCGGACCATATACACCAAATAAACAGATCCAAAAACAAAACTTTTTTTTTTTTTTTCCTTCGGTTAGGAAACTTTTTTTTTAACGCTTAAGGAAGGAGTCTCCAGTGTCAGTGCATTTTGTAGCAGTCAAACATGTAAGTTTGCGCATTTTTGTCGGTTCTTGAAACATGACATTTTTTATTTCTTTTTTCTTTTTTGACTTATTTATTTTAAGATGGAACAGCTGTTTATAGCTGCTTTAACATAATGTGTTGTACTCGTATATTTCCACAACATTAACTATAATTATAAACAGAGTTATAAACAAAGTGTGGTGACATTCTTTTATTTAAAATAAAAAAGGAAGAAAGAAGAAGTGTTCGATGATCAAATAAGTCATGATACAAACTTTATTATTATATCTTCATTAGCTAAATTAATTTGTTATTTTAATGCTGATATATCTGGTTTGTTGTTGTTTTTTTTGTTTTGTTTTACTACAGGTACTTACCATGGTATGGTCACTTATAAAAAAAAAAAAAAATCTGAAGTTACCGAATTGTCTGGGCAAACTTTTAAAATGTTTTAAAACTGTCACACTGCAATACAATGATCACAATACAATCTATAAACGTTGGTGTTCTTTGGACATATTGTTTTCTCCTTCAGGAAAAGCTAATTCACAAAGCACATCCACAGACATGTCCTGCACCAGTGTCCTGGCCTGGAAGAACAAAATAAAGCTCGCTCCCCACAGACACGGTCTCTCAGAACGTGCTAGAATGCAGACCGAGTGTGACCTCACTCAGCAGGAGGCTGTAACATCATGAGCGAACTCAAAGAGAAAGTGAGAAGAACACTGGGAGAACACAGCGGGACGACCTCATGGTCAATTTGAGAACCTCATTCCCAAACCGATAAAAAAATAAATAAATAAATAAATAAATAAATAAAAATCAATCATGGCCTGCTGAGATACGCAAGAAGTATGAGGCCATGCTGGGAAAGCTCCTTCAGCAAGTTAAACAACAAGATAAAAAGCTGCGATGGAGGGATGGAGGTGCTGAGAAGACGTTTCATTAACACGAACAGACATCGGGAAAAGATCATATTGATCTTCTTATGGCTCGGAAATTCTTACGGAGGGAATCCTCTTCTACCACAGCGATTTTTTTTTTTATTATTATTAATTAAAGAATGGCATGTTGTAATCTTTTCCCTCCACAAAACAAGTTCCCGTTATCACCTGCATACAGTCTTTCACTCAGCAGACATGTTTGTTTTTTTTTAAAGTTAATAAGACCAAAAACAACAATCCCAGCATTTTAGTCACATGATTTTTCTATTGAGGTTGTCATATTCGAGAACGGCTTCACTTCATAATGAAAACGTACTGTAACTGTTGTATAAATGTGGCTAAAGTTCAATTTTATTAACATAATTCAAATTATAAAGAAGCTTTGAGGTGAAATGAATGACCAAATCAAAAGAAAAACAGCACAATAACAACAACAACAAATAATGTGCAGTTAAGAATCAATCCTTGGAACTGGTTCATTTGTGTAAATTCTGTTATTACTGTGTCTTGTGGACTATGTGCAATAATTCATTCGGGGCGGTACTAAATAACTAATAAACAGAATGCATTTCTGTTAAGATCCCTCTTATTTCTTTTTAAATTTTTAGCATTTTACATATTAACTGTATGATTTGGATCCTGTTTAAAAGAGGCCGAAGCAGCAGATTGTAAGCAAACCTTTATTTTCACAGTGTAATTAACTGATGTCCAGCAGGCAGAGTTAATGTTAATTATTTACATCAATGAACTAAATCGGAAATGAAGGCCTGGTGAGTATAGAGCGAGACATTTCTTATTCAGTGCTTAATCATTTAACCCTTTCTGCTGAGACACAAACTAGAAAATATAAAAGACGAAAGAGAATTCTCACAAGAAAATGCAAATAAGTAAAAATAAATAAATAAATAAATAAAACAGTTACTGACACTGAAAATGTGCAGCTGTAATCAGGAATCAAGTAATTATATTCCAATGGAGATCTATAGGAATATACATCAGATGGGTAACAGCTGATTCAAGCACATTGTGTATTTGGGACTAAAGCATTATATCTGTAAATTAATCAATGAAATATAATAAGATTTTTTTTTAAATAATTTAAAAATATATATATAATCATTTGATACAGTGATGTTTATTTAGCATTGATGGAATGAGTCTCCAGTGTCAGGTTTTTTTTTTGTCTTATTGACTATTATTAAAGAGAGGCTGGTAAGGGAACGGCCGTTTATAGCTACTATAACGGTGGAGACTACAGGAACTAGCTTGTTTTGCAGACGTTACATGACAATAAATGTAACATTCATTCTATAATAAATAAAAATACTTTATGTAACAGTAAGCCAGCTTCATCATAACACGGATTATTTTCCTATTAAAACACAACATGGAGGGTTTTATTCCTTACAAAACAGCCTTATTGTGTCCCAGACTCCAACATGTTCGATTCAAATGAAATTGTTTACAAATATTTGCATATAGTGCACATTCAGTTAATATCGAAAATGTCACTGGAAGCTGATAAACCCATCCTGCAGTTTTCACACAGGAACTCACGTACTCTAGAGATGAGCGTGATAAAAAGCAGACCGAAATCTGCTCGAGTCAATTAGCATAGCAGCTGGCCTTTTGCATTTTTAGGCACATTGCTGAGGATGGTGTCTGAGTTAGCAGATAGCATTAGCGCCCCATCACTCATTCTGACTCATTCACTGGAGCTTCCCTGTGTGCCTTATTACAACAATGTCTGTTCTCTGGCTGAGGAAATAAAGCTCGATGCAGAGGGGCTCATTAGAGAGACGTAAAAATAAATAAATAATACGTTGGGAACATGCAACATGAGAGAGGGCAAGCAAATCATTATTCAGTTGTGTCAAAATCACAAGGGTGCGAGTCACAGCCTGCTTCAGTGCCCTGGAGGAAAGGCAAAACTCATTTACACATATGTTGCTAATTATTTGTCCTTTGCCTTTTTTTCATGTTGTTTTAAGCTCTATAAATTCGCAGGGCTCCGGACGACCTGATGACCTCGTGTTCCTTCATTTTTAACGTGCTCCTCCTGAGCATTATTTACGCCTGAGGTTAAAATAGTCTCAGAAATGTTATCATTTTGACTATAAAATGTTATCTTTCAATGCTGGACCCTGTAAGGTCTGCTTCTGTAATCGTAAACATTGTCCTGTGCTCGTCTCAAGGACTCTTATTCACAGTCTGATCGTACTAAAGAGCGCATTTAGTCCTGTTTGCCAGCTTATCATCCTGATAACATTATCCACACGGTGAAACATGGTGGTGGTAGCTTGTTATGACTTCTGTCTAATGGCCTATATATATATATATATATATACAGGTTAATTATAAATGAACTAACAAAATAACCTTCGTTACATAGAGTTTGAATAGAGATGGTACGTTGGAAAGTTTAAATTGTGAGCTATATATATATATATATATATATATATATATATATATATATATATATATATATATATATATATATATATATCCCTTGTTAATGCAGTCAATTCCAGCAGGAAATTGGAAAGTTCAGGGGCTTATGTATCTAAACCCTACTTCCCAGGTCTTCATTTCTTTAGAAGGTTCTTCAGTTTGGTTAAGACACAGTACGATTGAATATGATGTGTCTTTGTGGATTCACTCACCACTGTCTAATGAAACATAAGCAAAGAGATGTGAAAGTTCTATAAAAAAGGAAAATGTCAGTTCACTACGAGAGTAAAGACGCGCCGGTCTCGCCGGGTTTGAACAGAACGAATTATCAAGAGGTGTGGTTAGACTTGCTACTGTGATATTTCATCAAATCAAATCCTGTCGTTCTCTTTTCTCAGCTTCAAAATGACTTGCTTTTCTCCCATAGACAGTTCTCTGGTTTTAAATGTTGGTTTATCCTTTTTAACAACACATGCAGACTTCACACGCAAAAACCAGGGTTCAAATAAAGGTTAGACATTCAGAGCTATTAATTGTTTAGACAATCAATCTAACAGGACACACCCGGGCAACAAGAAACCCCTGTCAGTCACACGTTCCACTACTTTTGATCACTTGAAAAATGGGTGGGTTTAACAAAAAGGAAATCAGGAAATGTTGCTTGTTGTGTGTGACAAATCTCACACAGCTCTTGAAACATTTAGCTTTTTTTTAATATTATATTTTATTTTTTATGTAATTGAATTCCATTTGTTGTTGTTCCTCCATGTTCCATTATAGCACCTCTGAATGAGGATTTACACCAAACCAGACTGCCGGCGTGACCAGGACCTCCACCAGCAGGGATGTGTCACCTCGCTGGACGTCTTGGGTTATGGTCAGTCACTGAGGCTGATGTGATTCGCTCTCCCAGGCGAATCTTGATAGATAGAAGTTATTAAGTCGGTGTCTGAACCTGTTTATGATGAAGAGCCAGTGCCTGTCTTTTATACTCAAGCCATCAATTCGCAGACGAGAGGTGACCCGACACTGTCAAAGATCACAGAGCTGGCTAACGAAAGCCGTGTCCCGAGCGAACCGGAAAACAAAACGTTATTTTACCAGCGAGCCGCTTTCTAAATTTCCATACAGCCAAGCCAATAACTCAATAACAGTTAATCATTAAAACGGCTCTCTAATCAGCCAATCATGATGAAATCATGCCGATCCAGGTCAAGAGCTTCAGTTAATATTCACATCAAATATCAGTGGCAGAACAAATGTGATCTCGGTGGCATGGTTGTTGGTTTCGGAAAGTGCTGATCTCCCAGGAACCACTTGGTCTTTTTCCATTCTTCAACTGTCCGGTTCTGGTGGTCCTGTGTCCGCTGTAGGCACAGATTCCTGTTCTTGGCTGACAGGAGGGAAACCCCGATGTGATTTTCTGCTGGTGTGCATGAAAATCCCACATCAGCAGTCAGTTTCTGAAATACTCAAACCATCCCATGCCAAGGTCAAAGCCAATGAGATTCCATTCTGATGGTTGGTGTGAACAATAACTGAAGCTCTTGACCTGTATCTACATGCGTAGTGTATCTTAGCCTGGCATGACACGAATTATGGACTATTAGTTATGAATAGGAGGCCTTACAATACTTAATAAAAGCATCGGTCATACTAAGATGAAAATTTTGATTAGATTTTTTTTTTTCATGGTTTTCATCAGCTTAGGGAACCACTTTTTTTTGTTACACCACACTTTTTGTCTTGCAGTTTAGACAACAACACGGTGCTGAGCTAAATTTAAGAACAAAACAAATAAAAAATGCTGCTGATGTTGTTTTCTGAAAGCGTTCCCTCATCTACTGTGCTTGTAATTTCCGCAGCGCATTCGCACACATGTTCCCGGGGTCTGAGCGTGAAGGAGCAAGAGCTTTGAAAATCCGTCCTCGGCTGAGACGTGGTGGGACGGACCTCTCTGAGCGCCGAGCTCTGTGCCAAACCAGCCTGGAGTGGGAGAGGAGACGAAGGAGGAGCGGGACCTGGCAGGGCAAACTCGGCAGGGTTTCATCACTAATCATTTGGGGGAGCGAGGAGGTCCTGTGGAGTGGAAAAATCAAGCGTCTGAAGTGCTGGTAAACAACTTGTGAACCTGCTTGGTTTGTTAATTATAGGAGAACATAGTGAGCGGCTTTGTGTGACTCGGGGTCTTTCTGTGGGTGTTTCTTTAACGCTTATACATTTTTGAAGCTTAGGTGATTCCATGAGTCAGGTGCCATTTAGCCTGGGTAACTCTTCAAAACTTTCATTTTTATTTATTTTCTTATCATTATGACCATTGAATCGAAGAAAACATGCATTTAATCATTCAAAAATGTGTTACAATATCTCCACATATATATATCTCTCCAAATATCTCTTTTTTTCTTTTTTTTTTTTTTGCTGACAGGTTGCATTTTGCTCTTGAATGAGTAACCGAGTTTAGCATAAAATTAGCAAATACACAAAACTAAAATCCATGCTAATGGATGGACATTTAGCACATTCAAATGATTCTAATGATTTCGTTCAAATGTAATTTTAAAAAATTCATAATCTACTTTCCGTCTATAATTTCGGTAACGATATTGTACTTTCAAAATGGCCTCGTCAGGCAGAGTTACAGTCTAGTTGGAAATGTTTTTCTTCTTCAAATGATCTTCATGAAATTCACTCAACATCTTGTGGAATAATGATTATAATGATTATATTTCAAGAAAAAGTGTACTTGTAGTGGACTAGTGCAAAAACAATGCCAATCATGGGCTAGAGTTTATAACTGCTTTCAAATGTCAAATTTCATTTGTATTTGTGACTTTATTTGAATATGTGTTGATATTTGGAGAAGTATACACATACAGAAGTAAACTCAGATTTAATAATAAGACTACCATCAGCGCATGGGGAAATTCACGGCTTCCTCTCACTGGGAATTCAAATAAAGCACTCAAATAAAATGGAATAATAAATAAATCAAACTAGCAAAAACCAAATCAAACCCGCCTCCATTCATCAAACTCCTGAGGTTCCCCTGGAGCTGGTGTCTATTTTCAGGCCCTAAATGAACATTGCTATCAATGGGCAGCCACATTCACACAGCGTACACAGTCGGGGATTGCTATTGTTCACGAGCGCTATTTCTGAGCAGTCCCACTGGACCAAAACGATAATTTCCTCTTGTTGGGTGAACGGTGTGCGCTCATTGTCTGAAGGATTGTGTGAACCGAGGGATGGTTTAGCTGTGTTTTGGTCTGATAAAAGAGCACTAACGTCTGTATGCTGTGGAGGAATTTGTAATGCTGGGATTTGTCTGGGATTCCTATCACAGAGTGGATATGTGAGGTTACTGTGTATTAATCCTCCTTTATCTCAGCAATACCATATTTACTTAAACACACAACAAAGAGGTTTTGTGGGAATCCATGACATGGTCTCTTTTATCATCTTTCTTCAAAAGCTAAAAGCAGGTACTGTCTGAGTGTTAAACACCAAACAAAATATAGATAACTTCAGGATAGTCATTGTTATCCTAGCATAGGAATTATAATGTGTGTTTCGATGGGGCGGGACACAACTTGGTGAATTTTTATAGCGGTAGGGTTATTCTGATTTGGGCCACACCCACTTCAGGTTTGAATTCAAATACAGTTACAGGTACGGATATGTGGAGTACTAAACTGATACAGATACAACCCTAAAATCTATGTAATCCAATTAGTATGAATTTAGCACAAACAAAACTCCACCAAGCAACACCAGTGAAACATTTGACATTTAACCATGACATTTAAATTAGCACTTGGAAACAGAGACATTCTGGTATTCTCTGTAGCTGGAAATAAATAAAACGGTGGATATACAGACCCCTCCACTATTGGCCCCCTTGGTAAATATGAGCAAAGAAGGCTGTGTCTTTATTGTTTAACCTTTTGATCTTTTGTTCAAAATATTCACAAAAAAATTCTCTGCTCTCATGGATATCAAACAATTGCAAATACAACACAGGTTTATCCAAAAACATCTTTCTTAAATATAAGTGTGCAACAATTATTGGCACCCCTATGAATTCATATGAGAAAAATATATTTGAAGTATATTCCCATTGATATTTTACATTTTTTTAGTACACCTGGGTGACTAGGAACAGGAAAATGTTCAACCATGACTTCCTGTGTCACAGGGGTATAAATATTAGGTAACACGTAGGCCAAATTCCCTTAGTCATTCATAACAATGGGTAAGACCAATAAAAGCTGTGATGTGCGGCAAAAGGTTGTTGAGCTTCACAAAATGGGAAGTGGCTATAAGAAAATAGCACAAGCATTGAAAATGCCCATTTCCACCATCAGGGCAATAATTAAGAAGTTCCAGTCAACTGGAAATGTTATGAATCAACCTGGAATTGGACACGTGTCTATATCGTCTCATCACACTGTGAAGAGGATGGTTCGAGTGGCCAAAAAATGTCCAAGGATCACAGCTGGAGAATTGCAGAAGTTAGTTGTGTCTTGGGGTCAGAAAGTCTCCAAAACTACAATCCGACGTCACCTACATCACCACAAGTTGTTTGGAAGGGTTTCAAGAAAAAAGCTTCTACTTTCATCCAAAAACAAACTCAAGCATCTTCAGTTTAGTGGAACTAGTGGAACTTCAAAAGGGATCGGGATGGTCAGATGAAACCAAAATAGATCTTTTTGGCAATAAACACCAGAGGTGGATTTGGCGCACACAGATGCCATGGCCATCCCAGTTCCCTGACTCGAAACCCATAGAAAACCTGTGGGGTGAATTGAAGAGGAGAGTCTGTATTCTCCAACCTCATCAGGCATTATAGGAGAAGTCTCAGAGCTGTTATCTTGGCAAAGGGAGGTAGCACAAAGTATTGACTAAAAGGGTGCCAATAATTGTTGCACACCTATATTTAACAAAGATTTTTTTTTTGATAAACCTGTGTTGTGTTTGCAATTGTTTGATATCCATGAGAGCAGAGTATTTTTGTGATTTTTTTTCTGAACAAAAGATCAAATGATTAAACAATAAAGGCAATTTTCACAGCCTTCTTTGCTCATATTTACCAAGGGTGACAATTTTAGTTGAGGGCACCATATGCAGGGTTTCACTATCGGTCGTCTCACATAGATTAATGATGAGTGTTCAGTGGAATAGTCCGTGAGCCGTCGTTACATTTTCTACATGGTGTAGTTTTCATTATAAGAACCTTTCGCCCCATTAGGTACACTGCACAGTCAGAGGCACGAATTTACCCTGACAAAATACCAGTCCAGGACATACAGTATAATAGTTAAAACTTTTATATGCACTTCAGTCCTAAGACGTAAATAAATTACCACAGCCAGTAAATTCAGAATAACAATATAAAAAGGTCGCAATAAACAATATTTAAAGTCCTTAAATATAAGCTCTATCCCAACATCCACTAGATCCTCGAGTGGACTAAATAGGATGGAAAGCTAAATACATTGAGTGTCTTTGAGTCTAAAGTTCTGATAGTGTTGTACATGTTTTAGGGAGTGAAGGCAGGAACCATGCAGTCGAGCACTTGAGAGTGTGGGTTTAAACGAGGTTAACTGCTAAGGGTAGTCCTGGGAGTTCTTGGGGGAAAAATAGCTCATAGAACAGCGGCTGGACTAATGACGTCTCAGAACAGCAAGGCAGCACGAAAAATACAAAATGAGTTTTTACAATCTTACTGAGTGACAGGCAATAACAGACTGTCAAAAATGTTTGGACAACAAATCCCAGAGTTCTGACTAAAATAGCCACATACTATTGAGAATCAATGCAACCATTCTGGTAAAAAAAAAAAAATAATTGAACACACTCTGGGGAAATCAAGCTCTGATTACTTTTTTTAAAAATGTTTCTAGATTATGTTTCTGATTACTTCTCTTTGTGTATCGCAAACTTGTTGTGTAGCTCAGTGAACCTCAGAGTTATGTCACTGGAATCTTAATGCTCTGGTAGGGCCACCTTTGGTGCACAGATCTGAGGGTAGGTCAGACAAGCAATGGTCCCATAAAAGGGGGTCAAATTGTATGCTGATGGGATTAAGGGTAACAGGACCCACACCTGGAGTCAGACCAGGGGTTGATGTCTGCAGGTTAGCGCCTGGTGACCGGGAACTCATGTAACCACGTCAAGTTTGGCATGAAATGACGATGTGGAGTCATCTTGTTTGCTCACCACCTGCAAGATGAAGGATCATCAAGTGCAATGCCATTCAGGCAGCAGGTATGTTAACAGACTATTGTATAGTTGAATGAATAGAAAAATGTTACAGGAATGTCCCCAGAATGCAAAACTACTACACTAGACCCAGAACAGAACATTTTGGCAGATGCCCTCATCCAGAGGGACTTACATTTATTTCATTTATACATCTGAGCAGTTGAGGGTCTTGCTCAAGGGCCCAACGGTGGCAGCGCTGGGATTTGAACTCATGACCTTCCAATCAGTAGCCCAACATCTTAACCACTGAGCTACCACTGTCACACAGAACTACTGTACTACACCAAGAAACCAAACTCATGTACTTCCCTGCACCCAGAACCCAAGCGCAACTACTTTACTGCACCCAGAACCCAAACCCATCTACTTTCCTGCCCCCAGAACCCAAACACAGCTACTTTCCTGCAGCCAGAACTCATACCCAGCTATTATACTGCACCCAGAACCCAAGCCCAACTACTTTACTACACCCAGAAACCAAACTCAGCTATTATACTGCACCTAGAACCCAAACTCAACTATTGTACCGCACCCAGAACCCAAACCCATGTACTTCCCTGCACCCAGAACAAAAACCTATGTACTTTCCTGCACCCAGAACCCAAGCCCAACTATTGTACTGCACCCAGAACCCAAACCCATGTACTTCCCTGCACCCAGAACCCAAGCCCAACTACTGTCCTGCACACAGAACCCAAACCCAACTGCTGTACTGTACCTAGAACCCAAACCCAACTACTTTCCTGCACCCAGAACCCAAACCCAGCTATTATACTGCACCTAGAACCCAAACTCAACTATTGTACTGCACCCAGAACCCAAACCCATGTACTTCCCTGCACTCATGTACTTTCCTGCCCCCAGAACCCAAGCCCAACTACTGTCCTGCACACAGAACCCAAACCCAACTGCTGTACTGCACCTAGAACCCAAACCCAACTACTTTCCTGCACCCAGAACCCAAACCTAGCTATTATACTGCACCTAGAATCCAAACTCAGCTATCGTACTGCACCCAGAACCCAAACCCATGTACTTTCCTGCACCCAAACCCCAAACCAAAATACTTTACTGCACCCAGAACCCAAAATCAGCTACTGTACTGCACCCAGAATCCAATCCGAGGCACAGCACTACTGCCCGTACTATCTTGATGGTAAGAAATGGCAGCCTGTGAGACCTAGTAGGTCTAATTATGGTACACATTTTTTTACAAAATGAGTAAAGGAAAAATGAATATCAAGTCTCTCCTTGAAGAGAGACTGTTTATCTCCAGGATTTCAGAAACAAATTGATTACTGAGTACATCCAGATTAAAGAACGGCTGTACACACACTCTAAACTAGGTTCTGTTTACTTTATCGAAAAAGATACCCATACAATTTTAAAAGATAACACAGCCCTCTGAAAAACAAACTGACAAGCTCTCTGAATATGCAATTGGGACATGTCTTCACAGATTCAGCATGGTAATATGGCACCCTACCCAACTGCCTGTGTAAGCAGAAGTCTGGCACAAGCATTTGTTTTTGTATTCAGACTATACAGTGCCAAGAAAGCATGAAAGAGTGTTTGTTTGAGCACATGAAAAAATAATACACAGTCAGCATGGAGTTGTGACATAATAAAAACAGAAAAGTGCTGTAATTTATAAGCACTATTGAGTGACAGCAATCTAAAAAAAAAAGAAGAAGAAGAAGAAGAATGAAAAAGGAGGCCTATAGAGATTGCATAAGAAGCTGTTAACTGGACTATCTCTGGCACTTGACCTCTCATGAATACAACATTTCAGGAAGTGAGGTTTGAGTATGTATTGCTTACATTGATCATGAAGAACAGGGTTATAAATCATTCCACCACAAACATCAGGCTAAGCATTTGCCCAAGTAATATCAAAACAAAGATACATAGATTTGGCAGATTAGATGGCTGTATACTGGGAGTCACTGTTACCATCCCAAATCTGATTATTTATGGACAATAGCAATTTACCAGCCATCCACTTTGACTCCACTGTGATTGGGATAAAGTGCTACTGAAGATTATTTTTAGCCAAAGTTTTGATCAAAATTCTGGTATTATAACAACCATAGTGTCCTTAAAATCCAGAAAGGGTCCTTTTCACACATCCGGTTGGCACTATGAACTGTGACTACATGGTAAATTTCTAAAATGACATGCATGGTAAGTTTGGTAAAGTGTGACAGCTGTTTTTAATCTCAAGAGAGGTCCCAGAACCAATCCCTTGTCTTCTTGAAAATTGTGCCCTGGGGCTCACTTCCACCGAACCGTGGTGTGGTCCGTGTCAAGTGTTGGAACACTCAGGGACAACGACCCTGATTCTGGAAAAAAAAACTGTGTAAATGGCATAAAAGTACAATTACTCATCTAAATAAAAACCCTGGTAAAAGGTTGAAGTGCAGCATCAAGTTATTCACTCATGTTCAAGTAGAAAAGTGTAAACTCTTCAATGTACTTGAAAGTCCCTGTGTAAGATGCTACTATGGAAACGATAATATGTTTGAATGAGTGCAAACCTTTAATAAACCTTTAATTTGCACTTTCTGGCCTTTGATTTGCACTGTCTGACCAACAGCACATTGGTATAAGGGTATTTCAGCACTAAACTTGCCCATTTTTGCTGCACCAGGAGACATTAGAGTTGCGAGTGAGAACTCTAATATCGACACTGGGATAATAACATCACCTCTTTATCCCAATGCTCCATCCTTTCATCAGTGTAATGGGCAATAGCATTAGTGTAATTATTGCTCTTTATAGAGAAATGAGAACAGTGTAAGCCCTTGATTCTCTTCACCTTCTACTAGGGTTCATTTACATCCCACACACACATGGGTTTGCTTTCACCTGCTACAGGACATTCCACAAAAGGAACATTTGCTTTGCATGTTATGGATTATGAGCATGGTTTGTCGCAATATATCTGTATGATATCTAGCGTTTAAAGCAATGAGGTTTAAGCTTCTAATTTCAATTAGTAATGTTCAAACAATAGAGCTTGGGTTACTGTCTGTGCAGAGTTTTGCATGTTCTCTTCATGTCCATTTAGGTTTCCTCCAGTTTCCTCCCACCTCCCAAGAACATGGTAGGTGGATTGGCTACTTTAAATTGCCCCTAGGTGTGTAAGTGTGTGTGTATCCCATTCAGGGTGTATTCCCATTATTGGTTTTGAGGCATGAACTACACATAGGTCATGTTAATAATCTGAATGGAGTATCCAGAAAATCAATGGTACAAGTACCTGCGTAACTCAACTCTGACTACAAGGAACTTTCCCTGCATAACAATTGACGTAAGTCATCGACTCTGAATATGGGCCAACCATCCAAACCCTGTAAAGGATAAACCGCACACCAAAGAAGATGAAGCGATCGTTCCTGTCCTTTTCCAACTTTCAGTAAAATCTGATCTCTGAATAGTTACATCATACTACCTTTCAGTGAAGTTTGTCTCCTCACCCACTGCCTCCCTGTCTCCTTCCAAACAACTCCTATGCAAGAGTCTTTAGTGGGTAATTAGCCATCAAATGCAAAAAGGAAAGACAGCTATAACTCAATTCAGTTAAAATTGATTTGTACAGTGCTTTCAACAATAGTCATAGTCACAAACCAGAGGAGACAGTGGAAAGGAAAAACTCCTGAGATGATGTTAGGAAGAAACCTTACGAGGAACCGGACACAAAAGGGAACCCATCCTGTTCTGGGTGACACCAGATCATGGAATCCTCGTGGAATCCTAAATCAGTATATTATATAGGGGAAGAAGAGTTTGTTGAAAGGATGATCTTTACGAGCAGAGTCCTGGGATGAGCATAAGACAGTGTTTACGATTACAGCAGCAGTACAAGTTTACTGTATCCAGTTGAGATTATCCTCGGATGCTAGGGTAAGACTTGGGCATACTCATTCTTGGGATGTGTCAATCTTTAGGGTATTTACAACAACAGAAGTTGAGTCAAAAATACAGAAAGCTCCAGAGCAAAAATAGAATGCCAGCACAAATTCTCAGAGTTCTTCCTCTGTTACTGTTACAATACCACTCAGTTGAAGGTTGAAAACCAGTTGGGAAGTCTCACGATGAGGGATTGGCATAGCGTCCAGGCTTCACCTCCGGTGCAGAATGATATGAAAATGAGGCTTCTCTTCCATTTATTTGTAAGCCTCTTCCCTCAGCGGGACTGTGTAATCTGGCAGTGACAGCTGGGCTCCGGTAAATTGGCCTGCCTTTTTTTTTTGCCCACTTCACAAGCTGAATAAATAAATTACATTAATTGGTGGCATTTGGATTGATTCCTTTTCAGTTGGAATGCAGAATAGGCCGCGCTCCATCAACTCTGACCTTAACGACATTGAGGTTTTACTGGCACCACTTGATTCGCATTTGTCTCATCCCTCACTTTTACCAGCTGCTCTGGAAAATTTGCAAAACGCATGTAAAGTTATGAATGTTATTTTATGTTTCATTCATTATTTCGTTCCTGTGCATTATAAATTGCTATGAATTCTTCAGAGATCAGACTACTTTACGTTTTTGTTGTAAGAGTCACCCGTTTTTGTTGTGAGACCACATGTCAGAAACATAAAGCTACAAATAAGTAGTTCTCTGCTGACCTTGTGTGTTTGTGCCATGAATATCCTTAGTGAGCATCAGCATGGTCTCTCTCTCTCTCTCACACACACATAGACACACACACACACACACACACTCTCTCTCACACCCACACACACACACCCACAAAAAAAAAACAAAAAAAAAACAACAACAACTGAGAACACGGCTAAAATGTTGGTTTTGTTTTTTTTAATTGCTGCCACCGGAGCCAAACAGACACACACTCCAGTGCATCACATGATGGATAGATGTGTGTGCGCAGCCAGTTTAAGTATTCTGAGCTTGAAAATATAATTAACCAAGCTAATGGATTGTTGATTTTAATGTTTTGGTGGATTGTCACACTGTTATAAACTGGAAAAGGCTGTGCTGCTTGTAATTGAATTTGTGCCATATTTCTATTATTATTATTAGTAGTAGTAGTAGTAGTTTGTTTGTTTGTTTGTTTGTTTGTTTGTTTGTTTTTAAATAACCATAACTAGGCTTTTAGGCTTTTTAGAGTGGTGACAATGAATGCATTATTGAGGGGGAAAAAAAAACTCTCATTTGTATACTCAGCATATGGAAAAAGGTTCTCTGGTGGAAAGCAAACCCTGCTCATCACCTTGAAAACATTGTGAAGCATGGTGGTGGTGGTGGTGGTGGTAGCATCATGTAGCATGATCATAATTTTGGAGACTTTTGTTGGAAACAAAACAAATCTTTTTGGCCTTGGCACAAAAGGCTACATTTTGGTGGAAATCATGGACTGAATCCTGAATTTGGAGACTCAACCTATGTAGGGAAAAGGTTCTCTGGTCAGTGGGAGGTATGGTGGTGGTTGCGTCATGGTTTGGGGAAGGTGACTGATAGAGGGCAATGCAGGAGAATCTGAGGCAGACCTTGAGCTATTATTATTATTATTAATAATAATATAATAATATAATATTTATTAAATTAAATTCTGAGTAAGAACGGCCGATTTCCAACTGAACAGAAAAGAAAAAATAGTTTTTGAAACTGACTTGGTTTCTGTGTTTTTGTCTTTTGTCTCTGGAGGCGCACTGACCTTTTTAACAGTTTAGAGAATGACAGAGAAAATTTGATTATATTAGAGTAAACTGCATTATGGTGTTAGAGTAAACTGCATTATGGGTAAAGGGTGCAAAAAGCAGAGGAGTGTAACTAAATTAGGGAGTGGGGGAAAGCATCCAAATACCTGCTGGTTACTACCATGGTGTGCAGTGAGACAACCTGGTGATGATGATGATGATGATGATGATGATGAGAAGTGCTTGTCTTGTATATATCTCTTTTATTCAATCCTACTTTATTGCAGAAAAACAGACGTTTCTCGGTGAAATGATTTTTTTTTTTCATGATTTTGTGATGCAACAGCAGTTTGGGACTTAATGACATGACAGACTAAAAGCTGTAATCTTACTAATTACAGCGTGCGGCAGTCTTCTAATGCTCGTTCATTGTGTTTGGTGTCAGAGCTGAAGGCTGGAAATTGTGGTTCCCTCGATTAGGAGAACAACGTGAGGTGCAGTTTGGTCAGATGGTTATTATCCTAGACCTGCATGACTTCTGTACACATCCTGAGACCCCATTTTGCATTAGCACACAGCAAAGTTTCGATGTGTTGCGAACTAACTGTCCACCTCCCTGCTAGAGAAATGAAAAAAATAATAATAATAATAATAATAATAAGTGGACCGGAGTTATAGCCATATAAGAAATAACACCAGGAAAGATGTCTGTTTTGGGAAATAAATAAAAATGCAGCGAAAAACTTATTATTATTTTTATTTTTTTCCAATTATTATTTTATGCCTGGTTAACATATTATAGATTGTAACATTTATATGTGCATGAGAGAATTATAACTGAGTACACTGGTTTGATTGGGGTTTCAATTAACCAGAAGCTGTGGATCTCCAGGATCATTTTGGGAATTTGGTCGGCTCAGAGGGTGCATTTAATTAACGAAAACATTATTTTAGTAATTCAACCATGTGCAAAACATGACCATGTACTGGATCAAGTGCTATTCTACTGTATACGCCGCTGAATAATGAGGTGTGGAAGCCATTTTGTTCAATTAAACCAGTGATTAATGTGATAATTAAAACTAGGACTATTCATGCAACTATTCAGTGCTCAACATCTTCTCATTTATACAGTATATCACTGTATTCGTTTTTTTTCCCTTTTTGAAACATATTACATTTGACAGCAAAGAAAGAAATATGTGCGTCTTTAGTCTATACTTGATATATATATATATATATATATATATATATATATATATATATATATATATATATATATATATACTTTTTTTCAGATATAAAGGCATGTGCTTGTGTTTAAAGATGGTGATGGAGATGTTAGTGAAAACCTTCTACTCAGGAAAAATCTGGCAACCCCAGAAGCATTAACAAGCAGGTGACCCAACTCCCAACATTCTCCAAAACCTTGGAGATCACATTCGTTTACATAAGAGAAGGAAAAGCTACAGTTACTTTACTGATGAAACAGTAAATGAAGGTGATGTAGTGTGGAGTCTGCAGTGTGTCCTTCCACATTAGTTTTCATCACCTCGCTCCACATCTACACGTGACCGCACTCACGCTCCATGACATGAGGCCCGAGCTCCAGGCTCCAGACGATCTGTCCAGTTGATTTTGGGTTCTTTGAGTCCCGCAGGTTGGCCGGATACGTCTCGTCTGGGAATAAACACCAACATATTTACATTTCAGCTGCAGGGCAGGAAAGAAAAAAAAATCAAAACCTATTAATATGAACAAATGTGACATTATTTCTTTTTTAAAAAAAATTAACTATTAAGTTTAAGCTGTATAAAAAGAAGAGCAAGAAAGAAAGAAAGAAAGAAAGAAAGAAAGAAAGAAAGAAAGAAAGAAAGAAATGAAGAAAGAAAGAAAGAAAGAAAGTGGTATATACAGTATAGAACTTGCAGTGAAATGAAAACCTGGCCTGGTCCTCCAAATGAAGGAAAGATGGATGGAAGTAAGGAAGGAATGATAAAAAGAAAGAAAGAATAAAGGAGAAAGACAGAAAGAACACAATCAGGGGGGAAAAAATCCAAAATGAAAGAAAGAAAAAATGGAAAGAGAAAGAAAGAAAGAAAGAAAGAAAGAAAGAAAGAAAGAAAGAAAGAAAGAAAGAAAAAGAAGTGAGAAAGACAGAAAGAACACAGTTTAAACTGTATAAAGAGTGGCGATAGATAGATAGATAGATTTATAGATAGATAGATAGATAGATAGATAGATAGATAGATAGATAGATAGATAGATAGATAGATAGATAGATAGATAGATAGATAGATAGATAAACTGTGATAGAGAAAGGGAAAAAAGCCAAGAAAGAAAGTAGGAAAGAAAGAGCCAGTGTAATAGAGAAAGAAAGAAAGAAAGAAAGAAAGAAAGAAAGAAAGAAAGAAAGAAAGAAAGAGTAATGGATAAAGACAGGAGAAAGGAAGGAAGGAAGAGAAAAAGTCAAAAGAATAAAGCAAAAAAGAAAGAGATGGAAGGAAGGAAAAGCAAAAACAGTAAAAAAAAAAAATAATAATAATAAATTAAAAAAAATAAATTAAAAAAAAGACAGAGAGAGGGAAAAAGCCTAAAAAGAAAGAAAGAAAAGAAGAAAGAAGGGGAGAAAAGAACAGATTAATGGAGAACGACAGGAGAAAGGAGGGAGGGAAGAAAAAAGCCACAAAAGAAGCCACAAAAGAGAGAAAGAAAGAAAGAAAGAAAGAAAGAGAAAAAGACAAAAAAAGAAAGAATGCAAAAAAGAAAGAAGGAGAGAAAAGAAAGAAAGAAAGAGAGAAAGACAGACAGAAGTGGGCGTGGTCAGTAACTGGACTGTAATGAAATGGTTGTTGGTGTGAGTTGGTGGTGAATCTGGTGGCTGTAATGGATTTTTAACAGCATCTCTGTGTAACAATTTAATCAGTGAGACTGTTCACTTAGCCGGGGTGAGGTGGAGTGTGTGCGTGTGTGTGTGCGTGTGTGTGTGTGCGTGTGTGTGTGTGTGTGTGTGTGTGTGTGTGTGTGTGTGTGTGTGTGTGTGTGTGTGTGTGTGTGTAAAATCCAGGACACTCTGCCAAGTCCATTTTCTAACGTTCTGCTAATGCGTTTAAGTCCTGCTGATGCTGCATGCGTGTTGCTTGTTGGCTCATTTGTTTACTCATGTTTATGTTTATGTGTGTGTGTGTGTGTGTGTGTGTGTGTGTGTGTGTGTGTGTGTGTGTGTGTGTGTGTGTGTGTGTGTGTGCGCGTGACCACGGCTCTGGTCTCAGGTGAATTTGCGCTGTAGCTTCGGTGTGGTCTTTTCCACCCACTACCAAAAAGAGCTGGGATTTACAGATCCAGTTTCTAATCCCCGGCCCACCTACGCGAAGTCTTGCCCTGCATGCTAATGCGCTTCTGAACTGTGCTTCATGAATTTTAATAAAACAGACCAATTCTTCTGCTAATACGTTTGTGTTCAGTTCACTGTTATTGCATATCACTACCACTGAGATGTTAGCAACTTGCACATGTAGCTAATGCTATTGCTACTGCTAAAATCCTTGGTTTTGTTTTTTGTTTTTGTTTTTGTTTTTTTTGTTTTGTTTTTTTTGGGGGGGGGTTTGCCATTAAAAACAAATCTAGCATCATCTTTATCAGGCAGAATATTTAACATCTACAAGATCAATCATAGCTTCAAATGAACTCTTTGCATTAGCGCACATGCTAATTGGCCATTTAGCAACGTGTACAAAGAAAACACAGATATTTCATGGAGGGAAGTTTAGATACGATGATGAGTTTCCTCAAGTTGTTGCTTCATTTGGTTGAGTTATTAGTCCTGGTTGTTGTTGGTTTTTTTAATACATATAAAATCCCAAAGTTCTGGGAAATTGAAAGAATATGAGATTATAGGTTATGTTTTTTTGTTTCTTTAATATTTTTCCATCCATTAGCTAATAGCAAGGAAGCGTAAACAGCAAACATGCTTTATGTTTAATAATTGGCTCGCCGGAGTCTGAATTTTTCATAAGCCGCTTGGTTAAATCTAGATGTAATGGAAATGTATTCCCAGGACAACACACAGATAACGCAAGCTGCAGGAAAGCGAGAACTCTCAGCCTTACTCGGCTGCCAGGGTTGTTATTCCCCCAATGTTACAGTGAGCTGAGGAGACGGAGTGCCTTATCAATATATAAAACCAGGCTTTCCTACAGGACTCGAGCACAGTAATTAACTCAGAGACAAAGACAGGAAAATGCAACGAGAAAGAAAAAAAGAAAGAAAGAAAGAAGAGAAAAAGCCAAAAAAAAAGAAAGCAAAAAAAGGAGAGAAAAGAAAAGAATAATGGAGAAAGATGGGAGAAAAGAAGAATGGAAGGAAAGAAGGGGAAAAAATAGAAAAAGCCAAAAATGTAAGAAGAAAATAAAATAAAGAATAATGGAGAAAGAAAGAAAGAAAGAAAGAAAGAAAGAAAGAAAGAAAGAAAGAAAGAAAGAAAGAAAGAAAGAAATAAGCCAAAAAAGGAGAAAAAAGAAAGAGTAAGGAGAAAGTTGGGAGAAAAAAAGGAAGGAAGGAAGGAAGGAAGGAAGGAAGGAAGGAAGGAAGGAAGGAAGGAAAACAAAAACAGAAAATGCCAAAAAAGAAAGAAGGAGAGAAAATAAAGAGTAATGGGGAAAGAAAGAAAGAAAGAAAGAAAGAAAGAAAGAAAGAAAGAAAGAAAGAAAGAAAGAAAGAAAGAACGAAAGAAAGAAAGGAAGGAAGGAAGGAAGGAAGGAAGGAAGGAAGGAAGGAAGGAAGGAAAAACAAAAACAGAAAATGCCAAAAAAGAAAGAAGGAGAGAAAATAAAGAGTAATGGGGAAAGAAAAAAATGAAAGAAAGAAAGAAAGAAAGAAAGAAAGAAAGAAAGAAAGAAAGAAAGAAAGAAAGAAAGGAGAAAAAAGAAAGAGTAATTGAGAAAGATGGGAGAAAAGACGGAAGGAAGGAAGGAAGGAAGGAAGGAAGGAAGGAAGGAAAGAAAAACAAAAACAAAAAAAGCCAAAAAAGAAAGAAGGAGAGAAAATAAAGAGTAATGGGGAAAGAAAGAAAGAAAGAAAGAAAGAAAGATGGGAGAAAAGAAGGAAGGAAGGAAGGAAGGAAAAACAAAAACAGAAAAAGCCAAAAAAGAAAGAAGGAGAGAAAATAAAGAGTAATGGAGAAAGAAAAAATGAAAGAAAGAAAGAAAGAAAGAAAGAAAGAAAGAAAGAAAGAAAGAAAGAAAGAAAGAAAGAAAGAAAGAAGAAAAAAGAAAGAGTAATTGAGAAAGATGGGAGAAAAGACGGAAGGAAGGAAGGAAGGAAGGAAAGAAAAACAAAAACAAAAAAAGCCAAAAAAGAAAGAAGGAGAGAAAATAAAGAGTAATGGGGAAAGAAAGAAAGAAAGAAAGAAAGAAAGAAAGAAAGAAAGAAAGAAAGAAAGAAAGAAAGAAAGGAGAAAAAAGAGTAATTGAGAAAAATGGGAGAAAAGAAGGAAGGAAGAAAGGAAGGAAGGAAGGAAAAACAAAAACAAAAAAAGCCAAAAAAGAAAGAAGGAGAGAAAATAAAGAGTAATGGAGAAAGAATGAAAGAAAGAACAAAAGAAAGAGAAAAAGCCAAAAAAAGAAAGAAAGCAAATAAGAAAGAAGGAAAGAAAGAGAAAGAATGGCTGGGACTCAGTGAACTGGACCGGGGTTTAATCATGAGGTCTGCCTTGATTTATGACCACTCCCAGTCTCGGCTAATTCCTAATTACACAAAAGCAACCGAATTTCACAGATTAGAAGTGGAGGTGCTGGATTCCCCTGCATGTGACATCATTAAATTAACTGTGGTGTAAATGTTTCTCAGCTCAGAAGAATAAAAATGATATTTAAAAAAAAAAAAAAAAAAAGTTTCATGCGTGAGAACACGGGAAATACATGAAGGTGCATTTCAATGTGTTACGCCCTAAAATTGCACTCGAGTAAACATGAGTGACATCACGTGGATAATATGTGATTAATGAATAAATCAACCATGTGTAAAAAAAACTGTGAAAATAAAAATTAAACTCACATAAAAACAAATAAATTATGTGAAAAAATAAAGTGAAACTTCATTAATCATTAAACCACATGGAAAAATGGAAAGGAAGGAAAAACAAAAACAGGGGGAAAAAGAAAGAAAGAAAGTAACAAAGAAACAAAGAACAAAAAGAAAGAAAGAGTAATGTAGAAAGGCAAGGGAAATGAAGAAACTAAAGGAAAGAACAAAAGGAAAGAAGGCAGAAAGGAAGGAAGAAAGAGAAAGAGTAATGGAGAAAGAAAGAAAGAACGAAAGAAAAAGAAAGAAAGAAAGAAAGAAAAGAGAAAAAGCAAAAAAATAATAATAAAGCAAAAACAGAAAGAAGGAGAGAAACGAATGAGTAATGGAGAAAGACAGGAAAAAGAAAGAAACTAAAGAAAGAAGAGACAAAATGAAGGAAGGGAAAACAAAAACAGAAAAAAAGCCAAAAAAGAAAGAGTAGTGGAGAAAGAAAGAAAGAAAGAAAGAAAGAAAGAAAGAAAGAAAGAAAGAAAGAAAGAAAGAAAGAGTAATGGAGAAAGGCAAGAGAAAGGAAGAAACTGAAGGAAGGAAGGAAGGAAGGACGGAAAAACAAAAACAGTAAAAAGCCAGAAAGAAAGAAAGAAAGAAAGAAAGAAAGAAAGAAATTATGTGAAAAACATCAAGTGAAAATTCATTAATCATGTTAAAACAAGCACTGTGTGGGGAAATTAATGTAATGAGTAAGGAAAAATGCTGAAAATAAATTAATTGTGTGAAAAAAAACGTGACAATAAATGAATCCATGAAAACATAACGTCAAACCGAAACAAATCATGTGTCAAATCACGTGAAAATAGGTTCTGACATTGAAACCTGTGTAAGATCAGTAATAAATAAATAGATAAATAACCCTGACCTTCCTTGTGATAGGCTCCAGGCTCCCTGGTGACTTTGTGCAGGATAAGCGGGATGGATGGATGGATGGATGGATGGATGGATGGATGGATGGATGGATGGATGGATGGACCTACCTTGTGTGATGCTTTTGGTCAAAGTTGTGGTAGTTTGAGAAAACAAGTTCAACTGAAAAGCAGAAAAAGTTCCATTTGTGAACATTCCCTTCACATTCCCTTCCCAGTACAGGCACTGATGGGACTTTGTGGCCTGCAGGTAGGATGAATCGAAGAACAGACAGCGGAGGCTCTCAGTTCTCTGGAGAACATAACAGGAAGAGGATGAAGAGTGAGGAGCCTTCCGGATGGAGAGGGGTTATGCTCTCTGAAATGTGTTTTCTCTCTGTGCCTCCAGGTCTCTGCTACTGAGAAAAAGGAGGAGGAGAGTAGAACTGGGAAATAAAGCTCCAACTCCCTCTTGCTTCATGATCGATTTAGGTTAAACTTGAGAGAGATACTCAGACTGAAAGAAGTTACTGACATTTAGCCTAAAATATATTGGTGAAAGGATATGAGAGAGAATATAGTAGTAATAATAATAATAATAATAATAATAATACCTAAAGGTCAATACATTTATTCATCTTCAGTAACTCTGGTCAGGGTTGCACTGGATCCGGAATCTTTTCCTGGAACACCGTGTGTGAACACTTGGTAATACATCCTGGATAGAAGATGCTAGACCATCACAGGGCACCATGTACACACACATTCGAAGGTGGGAGGAAACATATGAACCAGGAGGACACTCGCATGGACGTGGGGAGATCCTGCAAATAAACACAGACTGTAACCTGAGCTCAGGTTTGAGCCACCATACCATTATATACACATTATGATGATTGTTATTACAGTACCACCTTTTGGGTGGTCAGTACTTATTTTATCTCTACCAAGAATAAATGTTCGCATTAGTATGGGTACATTGCTATTCTCACTCAGATAGCATGGAATATTTTGGAGGTTTTTGTTTTTTGTTTTTTGTTTTTTAATAAATGTAATCATTTGTACATGTAGCAATACTAGAGAGAAGGAAAAGAAGAAGGAGATAAAAGAGAAGGAGGCCTATGGCAAGCTGAGACAGGGAGTATTATCACCTCTGACCTTGGTTTGTTCTGTCGCAGAGAACCACCGTACAAAAACAAGTCATACATCACATTCAGGCGCAGCTTAGGCATAAACCTGTCATGAAGATTATGACATATGACTCTTCTGAATCAAGCTGTTCTATCAATTAGTAGACAGAAAGTATGAGTCAGAGGTAAACCTTAGCAAATGGTCATAAGGGGAAATATTGTACAGTAATTAAAGGCACAGCAAAGCTGAGGGGGGAAAAAAAGTCAACATCAGTTCTCAGAAAGCTCCAGCAGCAGCAGTTTCCTCCTTGGGGACTTTAAGGGCAATGGACTCATCACACTTCGCACCTAAGGGCTCAGCACTTCTCCTCTACCACATCTTTATTTACCTCGATAGCCTCCCAAGACATTTGTATGCTCCATTGGCTGTGGAGAATGAACGAAAACCTGAAATGCTGAAGATCATTCAGCATTGTTTTTGTTCACTGAACATATCTAAATGCATATTAATAAATGCAATATTCAGGGCCTAGTGGAATAAATGAGCTATAAGGGCTAAGCCTTACCTCTCTTTTAAGATATGGCTTAAAGTTGATTATGTTTGACTGCTGGGTCAAGCTGTGGAAAGAAAAATGCACATTGAATGAAGTATGAAGCAGTGAGGCCGGGGCTGATTTCTTTCTAGTACAGACTGTAGATTTTCAGTTACATCCATACAATAGTCTAAGCAAACATCCAACAAAGTACAAAGGAATGACGGGACAGACGGACAGAACCATACGTGAGGTTTCAGATATTCAGATGAAACACAGCATGAGGAGAAAAGGAGAATGAAGATGTATTTCAGTTTTCCACAAACAAACCTTTATCCTATGGAAAATGATACTGGTATTCCACAGAAACTATTTGTATTCAGCTCCTGAGGCTCTGATACAAAAAGACCTAAATTCATTTAGGCTCAACGTTTCAGACAGATATCATTCCTTCATAAGGTCTTTGCAGTCACTGATTAAGATTTTATCAGGGAATAATAGGCAATGCAAGTAAAAGTGGATGAAGTTCTGATTAGGTTCTGATTAAACACTCATAAGAGGTTGTATAAATAGGCTTACAGTGGACTTAAGTGCACAATCAGTGCAGAATACAAATCCATTCCATACAAAGCATCTGCAAAAGTTTTGAAAACTTTATGCTTCTCTTTAAATTTCAGCAATAAGAATAAGTTACTTCCTAAACCTAGAATTTTGGGTTACGCTTAAAGGGTAATGTTGGCGTGACTCACCTTGAAGTAGCTGAGGTTGTGGTTGGTTAGGTGGAGGGTTTAGGATTTGGGGTTAAGGTTAAAGGGTAATGTTGGCGTGACTCACCTTGAAGAAGCCGAGGTTGTGGTTGGTTAGGTGGAGGGTTTAGGATTTGGGGTTAAGGTTAAAGGGTAATGTTGGTGGGACTAGGGTTTAGGATTTGGGGTTAAGGTTAAAGAGTAATGTTGGTGTGACTCACCTTGAAGAAGCCGAGGTTGCGGTTGGTTAGGTGTAGGGTTTAGGATTTGGGTTTAAGGTTAAAGGGGAATGGTGGTGGGGCTCACCTTGGAGAAGCCGAGGTTGTGGTTGGGTAGGTGTAGGGTTTAGGATTTGGGGTTAAGGTTAAAGGGTAATGTTGGTGTGACTCACCTTGAAGAAGCCGAGGTTGTGGTTGGTTAGGTGTAGGGTTTAGGATTTGGGTTTAAGGTTAAAGGGTAATGTTGGCGTGGCTCACCTTGAAGAAGCCGAGGTTGTGGTTGGTTAGGTGTAGGGTTTAGGATTTGGGGTTAAGGTTAAAGGGTAATGTTGGCGTGACTCACCTTGAAGAAGCCGAGGTTGTGGTTACAGTCAATGCTGGTGATCTTCCATCACCACCTCACAGTTCTCCCAGAACTTGTGCAAGAAGTGAAAGTGTTGCTCCAGATCAGACGGGAGGGTCGAGCTTGTTATAGTTGCCAAAACACAGAGAGAAATACTGATCAAATCTTTGGAGCTTAACTGAACTCAAACAATTATTGATTTTTCATTGCTGGGGATGCTTAAAAGTTCAAAACTAAACCAGCTAAAAGCTACCAAAAGAAAACCAACATTGAAAGTGCTCAGACGATGCCTGATTTAGCATGTGATTTAACCTGAAAGCGCAGCCCAAATCTTTGGGCCATAATTAAAGATCTCGCTTTAATTTTTCAGCATATGTTTGAGCCTGAATTGACAGTATGACCCAGGAGCAACATCATTATTTTGTGAATAGCGGGCATCATTAGTCTAACTTCTAAACTAAAAGTGTGCATAGTGTGAAATTGTGCCTGACATGGTTTGGCAACACCTGGCAAAGACTCCTGAGGAAAAGATGAAAAGAAAAAAAAAACACTGATGCTTAATTAAAAAGACCTCTTTATGTCCATCACAGACCATCCTCTGGCTGGATAAACCATCTGCTACTTCAACTAGACCCAAGCACACGGTAAGGTGGAAAAAACCCACAGTCTTTATAACACTGTAAAGTTTTGCTCAGATATGTTACAAATTTATTGGCCATTAATCCATCCATACATTTTCTGTACGGCCATATCTATCCACACAAGAGCGCAGGTGTGTGTACAGGCTCTCTGAACACTCTGAATTGCTGGAATCTGTTGTTGCCCAACCGGCTAAAGCTCTTTGCCTGGATTCGTATGCATGGAAGAGTCCATCACTTCCCTGAGAGACACAAAAGAGTGGATTAACATGCAGCACCACTGATTTCTAGCCCTTCAGCCAATGCAGGGAGGAAACAGAGGCTGTCAGCACACATTTATCCCATTTATCAAGCCTCTGCTCGAGCTCTAATGGCTCTACTCTCAGGGTCTGACTGCCACTGAACAAGATTTAGGGCAACACTGACTCAGAACTACACGACCAATTATAATGGATGTGGATGCCTCTGTTAGATAATGCAATACATTAATTTTCCTCTCTCTCTGCTTATTTTTGCCAGGCATAATGCTTTTATCTGAGGTTAATGTACGGGGTAAACAGTATAACCAAAAGCATTTTAGATAAATACTTTCGAAACCTTTATCCTGCCTGAGAAGCTGTAAAATATGAGCCATGAAACAGCCTTATCTGTCTCAGACATGATTTGGATTTGGTGAAATCTCTTTTGTGTGGAATATAATTTAATATGCATGTACAGTAGAATAGGCTACATAACAACGTGCATGACAACACCAATATAACTGCTGGATATAGTCGAAAACTGAAAACCAATTGTGAATGGTTTTCCTTAAAAGAATGCAAATGGAGTTACAATTGATCTGTACATGGCAGGTTAAAGAGGGCCAATCACGTAATAATGTCGATTTAATGAAGGTAGACTAGACCAGGTATTTACCCAGCGCTGCCTTGCCTTTTAACCTGAGAACAGACATTTAAGGCAACATTGAGAAGAGTTCTTGTTCTGTAGAGTACCGCTGCACTACAAAACAGTACAGGTAGAAATGACTATATTGTTCATGTTAATCATTTTTCAGATTATTTATTTATTTATTATTTTTGCATTTACACGTCTTCTCTTTAGGCTCCGCCCACTTGACACAATCACATCATTTCATGTATACCTAAAAAGCTTGTTTACTATTATACCTACATGTAAATTGACATGTCGTTATGATATACAGTACATGTCAAATTCCTTTATATACCTTATAAAACTCATGTACATGTAAACCATTTTTCTCGAAATCAATGTGTTTCTATACTCAGAGCCAGAAATATCAGTCTCTAGATGATCTCCATTCATTCATTCATTCGTTCAGTTTTTACATGTCCTTTCCTACGCCTGTCTAAAAGCTTATAACAGAGGAATTTCTCAAAAACATTGATAATTGTTGGGTTTATTTTAGATTTTATTCTGAAAAAATAGTATAAAATCATTTTAATAACAATACTTGGTGTTTAAATGATTCACCAATAAATGAATGACATTCCAACAAAATGTTAGCGTGCTATAAATGTTTTAATTCTACCATCATCCAAAAAAAAAAAAACAACACGCTTTATTAAGCATGCAAGTTTATTCGTATTTAATTTGTGTAAATAAATCCAAGAATATCAGTAATCCACTGGCAAAGATGGATTGTGATATCTATTGTTATATATATTCGTATATCTCGTATACGATATATATATATATATATATGATTATTGTTACAATCTATAATACACACTACTGAAGCACGGCAAGTCTACAGAAGGAAAACGGGAGAAACAACGTTGGAAATGAAACGAAGGAACAAATTTGCCCTAAATAAACGTATAATATAACGTACTGAATATTACATTAAGATGTAAACAAGAACAAAAACCATACAACCCTATTCTTGAGAACCCTCAGAACCAGTAAAAGTACCAAAGTCACCCTTTTTACAAGAATTACACACTAGGTGGTAGAAGATGTACCACTGATTTGAACAGTTTCTCTAGCATTTTCAGCAGACTGGGGAAAAAATAAAGAACTGAAATCTTTGGTCCTAGCTGACGTTTTTAACCCACTGAAGATTGAAGAAGAAGATGATGGTGGCAAGGGAGAAGAAAGAAAAGCGATTCCAAAACTCTAAACCTATATCCACTGTTACTAAATGATGTTAAGGTGTGATAGAATTCAAAAAATAAATAAATAAATACAAAAGTTACCCTTGTGTCTGTGTCAGCACTGTGACTTCAGCATCAAGGACATCTCCATAAACTCCAACACTAATAAATGCACATGGACTCGAGGCGGAGCACAGCTGGAGTCCCTGATTACTCTGACGCTCCACATCTGGCGGATTCACAGAGGAGAGATAAAAACACTGCCTGTCAAGGGGAAAGTCAGAGTTTGTAAGAAATGTAAGGAATAAAATTATAGGAAAATAATAGTCATGTGACAAAGCGGAGTTACTCTTACCGCACCCCAAAATTATTTTCCTACAACAGCATGTCTTACAGGGTGTTATTCTGTTTTTTTTTTTGTTTTTGTTTTTTATCCATTTATAGTTACATTTAATGTAACTTATTTTTTTATTATTATTAGCTCCTGTTATCAAATGTAAGAACTGTCACATCATCCAATGTCAAATGTTTTTTTGCTTTTTTTAGAAGGTCAGCGTGACCCCGCTGAGCTGCCTGGCCCAGCAAAGGATTGTGGGTAACTGAGTAAAAAAAAAAAAAAAACAGAATTCATCACTAAATCGAAGCGTTCTCGTAAATCAACTCGCCAGTGCATTAATGAACTAACTCCAGCTCACCTATAAATCTACCACACACACACACACACACACACACACACACACACACACACACACACACACCTGCTGACACTTCATTATTGACAAAATGTTTTAATATAAGGAGAGATGAAAGAGTGATGATGCAGAGCAGATAACACACAGGGACTTGTATGGTTGAAAAATGGCGGTGGTACTGTATAAGAGGAATAAAACACTTTGCAGTAACAGGTAACAGTAACTCCGCTTGATTATTTTCCTATAACTGCATGACACCTAGTGTTTTACTCAACTGCTTTGGGGTGGGAAATCCATCAAATTCGCATTGTCTATAAAATATTTCATCCATACAGCAGTACAATGCAGCTGAGTGGTGTGATTATACTAATAGGAAATGAAGATCTAATAGCAATACTATGCGACAGAGAGAGAGAGAGAGAGAGAGAGAGAGAGAGAGAGAGAGAGAGAGAGAGAGAGTTGGAAATGTGTCCATCACCCATCATTCACCTCTACACTCAAACACATCCGACAAGGACAAACCTTTCAAAGGCTTCATCAGCAATTCCTCTCCGATTTCGCTTTAATGAGCTTGTTAGAAGTGCAAACGCTCATCCACATAGGCACCTATTCATAGAAGTGTGTTCGCCATAAAGGTGCTCATGTAGCATCGCAGAGTGCAGGTCGAGTCCTTAAACGTTGGCGCATGTCAAAGATGAAGAACCCAGGAAACATGTGGGTGCGGTCTAGACCGGGACGGGTTCGGAAAAACAACAACAGCAATTTTTTTTTTTTTTTTTTTTACTTAAACAGTTCCTCGACCTCAGCTACATCACTCGAGTGCAGCTCATAAGCAGCCTCAATCCTAACTGTCTTCAAATCCAAAAATGTTTGCTATTAGAAACTGTGATCTGTTTTTTATGCTTTAAAATCGCTCGAAGGAATGACTAGGAGTCCACAACCGAGAGACAGAACTAGAAAGAGGAGGTAAAACCAAGAAGGAGCCCATGTGTGTGTGTGTGTGTGTGTGTGTGTGTGTACAAGCCATCTGTATGAAGCATCTCTGCCAAAGCTGTAATCAGCCTCTCCATCACATCACGTCTCTTCCCGTTCCTGCCAAACCGACACTGATCTCCAACAGCAGTGCTCACACCTCCCGCTATCATACCTCATACCTGACTGGATTACCACTGTATCATCGTTTAGTAAGCCCCATACATCACTCAGTGTGAGCAGAGACAGAGAACTGACTGCTGTGCTGTTTTCTCAGGTTAACAAAACTGTGCAACTTGTCCACTGGGCTAATGCTATCAGACTATCTAGGCATCTGTTGAAGAACACTGTATAGGATACAAATAAGCCTCCAGTTAGAAACCGCACAGCACAATGTACAATAAGTACCTTATACAAGACGAATTATGGGGTATCTGCGTATTTGTATTCATTCTGTCTCTCCATCTCTCTGCGGATCTGCCGGTGTGACCTTCAAGCTAGAAGGAATGCTGAACCCGGTGGGTCTGACGCTACACCCTGTACTTGTGTCTGTGCATAGAGACGACTGATTTAGACAATCGTATCCCTCAGGAAATTACCCCGAACAGAGACAAACTGCTGCAATTAAGTCGCAGCAAGTGCAACGAAGGAGAGCAGAGGGATGTCCTGTGCAGCACTAGCATGAAGCGCCCGAAATAAAACCTCCACGCTTTATTTCTTAGATGGCTAATATTCCAATATATCCTTAGACATGTCTATGATTCCTAGCGTGCAGGTCTGAACATCCAGTCAATCAGGTTGAAGGTAAATATGATGTAATCTGAGCTGCATGAATACCTGAGAGAAGGAGAGAATTCTGGGGTAATGTTTCTTTCTAATGATCTCTTTACTACACTTTTCTCCAGGGTTTTGCTTCCCAGCAGGTCCTATGACCTTCACAATGGAACTCTAGGTACCTGGTGTCATTGGAGGCTCCATCGCAGCCTAAATGGCCGCTGTTTTCAAATAACTACTAAAACAATTTAACGGTTGCACCAAATGACATAGTTTCTAAATAGCATTAAGTGAAGTGCAACGTTCGTTGTAAATAAAACTATTCAGCCAGCTGTGTGCATCTGAAGATGGATAAGCCATTCCATGGCAATGCTGAACTTGAGGATGAACACCCCTGGCCCTACCTCAGCAAAATGTTTCAATATGCTGAAGACTAATCGCTAAGATTAACTACCCATATAATAAGTTTACCTGTTTTTATTTCTTTGTTTTTTTTCCCCCATGCTAATGCCAGGTTAGGCTCCTATCGATTACACTAGCTAACCTGGTTGGCTAGAAATTCTAGCTAATGGTAAATATTGGTTCTGATCAATTCATTAGCAAACTACGTAGCGTCCGTCATGCACATGACCAGCAAACATACAGTGACCGAATGATGTTTTCAAGTACAAACGGCACACTTGACGTTTTTCCAATCTTCAAATGTCCAGTTTCAGTGAGCCCAGTGTAGACTCAGGTTCCTTTCCTTAGAACCGGATGTGGCGGTTGTAGCCCATCCGTCATTTCGCATTCTGAGATGCTTTTCTGCTCACCGCGGTCGTAAAGAGTGCTTATATGAGTTCCTGTCACCTCAGACCATTCTTGCCCATACTCCGCTGGCCTTTCTCAACAACAAGGTGTATGACTGCCGCTCACTGGATATTAAAAATCCGGTCCCGAGCGTGGTCACCGCAACAGAAAGATCATGTGGTGCCACCATTACACCTCCTGGTCACCTGACCATCCAGAGTTTAATCGGCAGTCTCTGCTATTTACATTATTCAAAGGCAACAACAACAAAGTCCAGTTTTAGATTCCTTCTTTTAGATTTTTTTTATTACTTGTGAAATTAGATTGTGAAATATGCTGAGTCCTGAAAAGACAAAAAAAACAAAAAAAAAACAAGTGTTGTAATATAACATTTTGTTTCTAGAGCACTGGTCAGAATAATTTGGTCAGGATCAAAAAATAAATTCTATTTTCCTGACACACACACACACACACACACACACACACACACGCTTTTCTCACCGCTGCCTGCAGGTCCACTGCACACTACATGGTGCAGAATAATCATCTTTTCTTCCTCACAGCAGTCGCCAATCCAGCAGAGCTGATGCTAAACACTGTGTGTGTGTGTGAGTGTGTGTGTGTGTGTGTATGTGTGTGTGTGTGTGTGTGTGTGTGTGTGTGTCAGTGAAGTCTATAAACAGCACATGCGCCCCTGTGAAGTCGTCCAGCAGTGAGCTATACGTAGAGTTGAATTAACCGTATGTAATAGGGATTCAGACCTCAGACGTAACTACAGAATTAAGCTCTATCCCGAATTTATGTGAATGTTCCTGTTTGTCTAAAACGTGGGTCAAAGTTACAGCCCAAGCAAACGACCTCCTTCTTCCTTTTATAAGAAATTCTTCTAAAAAATAAATCCGCGTTTTCCTTAACATCAGTGAGTAGCAGCAGGTGAGAATGTTGCCATTAGTCTTGTTTTATGCAAATCATCGACAGCTCGCTATCATCTAGTAACAAATTGCTGTGCTTGTATTGTTTGTATTGGACAGCCACTGACGTGTCGGAGCAATTCATATACGTGCGAGTACAAAGCCGCCGTCCGTCTCTTTGAATCCGAAGGACTGATACAGCAGATGGAAAATCGCCACGCTATCAGCATGCTAGGACTGAACTGCCGTGTTCAAAGCTTTTTTTAGCTTTTTTGAAAAGCCTATGAATTCTGTCAGTTTTAATGTCCATCCATCCATCCATCTATTTTCTATACCGCTTATCCTACACAGGGTCGCAGGGAGCCTGGAGCCTATCCCAGGGGACACCCAACCCATCACAGGGCACAAACAAACAGGCCACGTCAATTTAGAGATGCCAATCAGCCTACAACGCATGTCTTTGGACTGGGGGAGGAAACCGGAGTACCCGGAGGAAACCCCAGAAACACAGGAAGAGCACGCAGGGTGTGCGGTGCGACACAAACATCCTAACCACTAAACCACAATGACCCCCTCAGCTTTAATGTTGATTAGGAGCCTTTGAGGTGACAAGATAGTTACAGTGCTGTGAAAAAGTTTTTGCCCCCCCCCCATCCTGATTTCTTCTGTTTTTGTGTATATCTCGTACGAAATAGTTTTAGATTTTCAAACGGAACACAGCATAAAACAAACACACGATACAGTTATTTATCCAACACGTATCACCCGTGTGAAAAACTAACTGCCTCCTTAAAACTTAAAAACCTGGTTGTGCCTCCTTAGACATAACTATAGAGGAAAACACAGGTTTTAAAGGCCACACACTGTATAAGGCATTGAAGGAATTGGTGCATGTGAATAAATGACAATAAATGAACGCTATATAATTGCTTCAGGATGTCAGACAGTGTATACGAGGACAAAATCCTGGACGTCCTGCTGTTTCGTCTCTCTTGCTGTGAGTGGAGGCCTATGAAAGTGTGATTAGTCTCAAACAAAGTAATGCCCTCCGAACATAATCTCTATGGATCTCAGCGGTGGGCCATATCGCCGAATTAGTGCAACTGCGCAAGCTGTGATCAGCAAAAAGTAGGGGGGGAAATAAGAAGAAGAAGGAAAGAAGAAAAGAAACTTGAGTGGCTTTCTATGGATGTACAGATTGAAGGGTTGATTAGCATTTATTCGCGTTCTGTTCATTAAGTGCAAGGAAACGGGTTTCTATCTCATATGTGTTACACCGAGTTGAGTTTCTAGGGATTTTAAGGTCACTGGATTTAAGATCTAGCACCGTAAAGGACTATAAAGGACAAGCTGCTTTAGATTCTGAGCCTGTGGCTCACTGGCATCTGAATGGGACATACACTCTGTACTGTATGTTAGAGAGTCGTAAAAGGAAACAAGGAAGTTCCTCTCACAGTACAACATCTTCAATTAACTTTCCAGGGCTTGGAAAGATATAACACAAGGTACTTTTTTTTGTGTTGGAAGTTAAAGCTTAGTAGTTGAGGTCATGTGATGGTGTTTACTTTTCGACAGATCCACCAGTGTGCACAGCTGCCCCTGTCAATCACCCAAACTTCAACATCAGCATCACTGGTGCTCAAAGGCCATGTTATTTATAGACTGGTCTATCTGGCAGGAGATCAGGTTGGTTAGAAAATGAGAATTTTCACTGTAACTTTGTGCTTTTTGGATGTCAGTAAGTTTCACGGCTGAAGGTGAAGCCCTCAGTCATCCATCCTCAGCAGCTGATCTCCTCTCAGCAGCACAGACAAGAGCAATTTAAAGATAACATCTTCACCCTCAGCACCTGCTCCTGTGCACCGCTAACATCCCATAAAACACCACACTGAGGAGACGTGAGGGGTTCCTTTCATCCTTTTCCCTGTTATAGTGATAGCTGATGCT
Organism: Cranoglanis bouderius; assembly: GCA_023630585.1. Lineage (NCBI taxonomy): Eukaryota > Metazoa > Chordata > Actinopteri > Siluriformes > Cranoglanididae > Cranoglanis > Cranoglanis bouderius. The sequence continues at coordinate 19,416,181 of CM042552.1, forward strand.
GCAGGTGATAATGCACACACACACACACACACACACACACACACACACACACACACACACACACACACACACACACACACACAATCTAAACCTCTTTGAGTAAAATAATGGGTGCGATTAGTACACTTGTTCAGAAGGCTAAAATAGCCTAAAGATGCTGTGTTCCATCCATCCATCCATCCAACAGAACTAAAAAAACTGCTGAGAAAAATTATGAGATCAAAATGAAACACTTCACTCAAGAGGTGCTGTTACTCTCTCTCTCTCTCTCTCTCTCTCTCTCTCTCTCTCTCTCAATTCAATTCAGTCCAAGAGGAGTAGGAATTGAATAAAACATTTTTTTTAAATAGTAGCGAAAAAATAAATGAATAAACAGATGCTAAGGTAAATATGTAGCAAAATTAATAACTAGATGCAACATCATATACCTTAATGGTAATACAGGAACACAGGGACAAGGTGTTGTTGGTAGGCGGAGTTATGATGGGTGGGTGTTTATGATGGTAGGTGGGGTTAGGGTGGGTGGGTGTTTATGATGATAGGCGGGGTTAGGGTGGGTGGGTGTTTATGGTGGTAGGTGGGGTTAGGGTGGGTGGGTGTTTATGGTGGTAGGCGGGGTTAGGGTGGGTGGGTGTTTATGGTTGTAGGCGGGGTTAGGGTGGGTGGGTGTTTATGGTTGTAGGCGGGGTTAGGGTGGGTGGGTGTTTATGGTTGTAGGCGGGGTTAGGGTGGGTGGGTGTTTATGGTGGTAGGTGGGGTTAGGGTGGGTGGGTGTTTATGGTGGTAGGCGGGGTTAGAGTGGGTGGGTGTTTATGGTTGTAGGCAGGGTAAGGGTGGGTGGGTGTTTATGGTGGTAGGCAGGGTTTAGGGTGGGTGGGTGTTTATGGTGGTAGGACGAGTTAGGGTGGGTGGGTGTTTATGATGGTAGGACGAGTTAGGGGTGGGTGGGTGTTTATGATGGGTAGGACGAGTTAGGGTGGGTGGGTGTTTATGGTGGTAGGACGAGTTAGGGTGGGTGGGTGTTTATGATGGTAGGACGAGTTAGGGTGGGTGGGGTGTTTATGGTGGTAGGACGAGTTAGGGTGGGTGGGTGTTTGGGTGGGTGTTTATGATGGTAGGACGAGTTAGGGTGGGTGGGTGTTTATGATGGTAGGCGGGGGTCAGGGTGGGTGGGTGTTTATGGTGGTAGGCGGGGTCAGGGTGGGTGGGTGTTTATGGTGGTAGGCGGGGTTAGGGTGGGTGGGTGTTTATGGTGGTAGGCGGGGTCAGGGTGGGTGGGTGTTTATGGTGGTAGGTGGGGTTAGGGTGGGTGGGTGTTTATGGTGGTAGGCGGGGTCAGGGTGGGTGGGTGTTTATGGTTGTAGGCGGGGTCAGGGTGGGTGGGTGTTTATGGTTGTAGGCGGGGGTCAGGGTGGGTGGGTGTTTATGGTGGTAGGCGGGGTTAGGGTGGGTGGGTCTTTATGGTGGTAGGCGGGGTTAGGGTGGGTGGGTGTTTATGGTGGTAGGTGGGGTTAGGGTGGGTGGGTGTTTATGGTGGTAGGCGGGGGTTAGGGTGGGTGGGTGTTTATGATGGTAGGACGAGTTAGGGTGGGTGGGTGTTTATGATGGTAGGTGGGGTTAGAGTAATTGAGTAGTAGAGTAGTAGGCGGAGTTAGTCTCTCTCTCTCTCTCTCTCTCTCTCTCTCTCTCTCTCACTCTCTCTCTCTCTCTCTCTCTCTCTCTCTCTCTCTAGCACCCTCCTTCTCTTTCCCTCCCCCTACCTCCCAATCTCTCTCCCTCTTTCTCCACCTCCCTTCCCATCTCTCTTGTCTCTCTCTTTTCTCTGTCTCCCTCACTCTCTCTCCATCTCTCTCTATTTCTCTCTCCCTTTTATGTATTTTCCTCTCCATCTTCCTCCCAATCTCTCTCTCTTTCCCCTTTGTTGTTTCTCTCTGCGTCACTCTCTGCCTCCCCCTTCCTCACATCTCTCTCTTTCTTTCTCTCTGCTGCCTGTGTCTAGTTTGTCTCTGTATTTATAGATGAAATAATTCTATAAAATATTAGAATAAATGAAAAGAGCCAACAAACTACAATTTTAAAAAAATAAAAATCCACAAGAAATGTTCTCTTTCATAACTGCTCACGTTGAGATGATTGACAGGCCGATATGATGTAAAAAGGCTCCGTTCAAAGCCAGAGAGATGGAGAATCGAGGGAGGAAATAATGAGACTGTCTGGGTTCATGTCTATTACACTGTAACTGTCTAATGGAGTTGTCTCTCACTCGGGGACTCGAGCGTCTGTGCCTATTTTAAAAAGCTGGCACTGGCACTGACCTTTCCTCTCCCGATACACGACACTGAGGTAAGAGATGTGACGGTCATTGGGAATGAGGGAATCAGTGGCAGGCTTGTGAGAGCACAGGACTTTTGGCCGTTCTTGTCAAAGAAATAATGTGAGGTAATTGTGGTTTAATATCCTCCAACTGACCCCAATTACTTTGGATCAAGCCAGAGTAGCTACGTTTGCCAAAAAATCGTCTTTATGAGTCTAAATTCAATCACACTTAAATTAGCATTACGGGCTAATGGCGAAAAATTCAGCAGCTTTCGTGTCCTGGATGTCCTGTTAATGGTTCAGAATAGCGAAGTGCTACATATGGAATGGGAAATAATAAGAGAGAGAGAGAGAGAGAGAAAGAGAAAGAGAGAGAGAGAGAGCAACTCTTACAGAGAACTTTGGCTGATTAAAGGTTTCTTTGCTGGCAGGCTGCAGTAAAACAGTTGAGTTTTTGTTTTGTTTTTTTAATAATTTTTTTTATTCTATACTTTCAATTCTTTCATCTATAATTGTTGCACCAGTGATATACTTTCAATGACTTCGGTATTAATATAAATGTAATATTACAATATTATTGGGGGTTGGGGGGGGGGGGGGGGTCAGATAACTTCTTGCTGTGATCGTCAAGCAATTTCAGTTGATGCAACTTCCTGTGAAACATGTGACTTGTGGAATATTTTAAATATTTCACACGTGAATGTAACTAAAGTAGATGTTTTTCATAACCTGGTGTATAATGGTCAACTTTTGGAAAAGGATGAATTCACACATGAATGCGAAAAATGTTAATGCATGCAGTATGTACTGTATGCACAGTAAATTACTTTACATACAGTACACACAGTGGTGCTTGAAAGTTTGTGTATTTTCTATATATCTGCATAAATATGACCTAAAACATCGTCAGATTTTCACGCAAGTCCTAAAAGTAGACTAAGAGAACCCAATTAAACAAATGAGACAAAAAATATTATACTTGGTCATTTATTTATTGAGGAAAACCATCCAATATTACATATCTGTGAGCCGCAAAAGTATGTGAACGTCTAGGATCAGCAGTTCGTTTCGAGGTGAAATTACAGTCAGGTGTTTTCAATCGATGGGATGACAATCAGGTGTGAGTGAGTATCATGGCACGAACAAAAGAGAAAAAGTGTTGTTGATGCTCATCAGGCTGGAAAAGGTCACAAAACCATCTCTAAAGTGTTTGGACTCCACCGATCCACAGTCAGACAGATTGTGTACAAATTGCCACTCACAGATATATAAATACTGGATCATTTTCCTCAGAAAATAAAGACCAAGTATAATATTTTTTGTCGCATTTGTTTCATTGGGTTCGGATGATGTTTCAGGTCATAGTTAAGCAGATATATCGAAAAATTCACAAACTTTCAAGCACCACTGTGTATGTCAATGTAATAGCAGTGAGACACAATGTGGCTAAGACTAAAGTTAAAAACTGCTGGTCCCGATTCCCGAGACGAGGCTCTTAAAAGAGAGTTCAGTGAAATGCTGTCTGCCTGGGAGTCACAATAACAATCAATATTTTACAGCATCCTTCCTCCAGAATACTGAATCGGTGAGCTTTGTATTTCTTTTGTCCTGATTGCTGAAAGCAGTGTCCGACCCTCGACCAGTGACAGACCGAATGTGTCTTTTCTCTTGTCTGGAAATATGAATAATTTAGGTGTAGGAGACTGATGTGCCGGAGAAAATGTGCTCGGAAATCATACTACAGTCAGACTGAATATCTTTAGTATAACTGCATCTAACAGGTATTTAATAAACTTGATAAACAAGTTATTACAAACAAATGGTTTTAATAAAAAACAAATACTGATACTATTGGACACAAATTCCACTTCCTCATGAAAAAATGAGAATTGTCTGTTCTGCAAAGAGAACAGGAGCTACAGTGCAAATACTGTACATGTAAAGCTGCTTTTAAACAGCTCTACATATATAGTAAGTGTTTACTTTTGCTGTTCCTAACATAACATCCCAAATAATTTCCTATAGCAATATTGTTACGCTTACATTTTGCCCTCACAGTCCCACAAATGATAGACGTATGATAAACTGGATTCGGGGATCTGCTGCGCATGACGGCGGATGAATTTGAGTTCTTCTCAGACTCTCATCGGATATTTCACAGCACTGTTCTTGCTACTGGGATTCACACTACACGATTCATAGCCTAGAAAATCAAACATGCTTGAAAATATCGGCGCTTCAGTGATTGAATTAGTCAGCATCTGGGAAATCAGGGCTAAAATCCTGTAGTGTGCCTTTGTGTAAATGGTTTTCCTCATTAAAACGATGGTATGCTAGCTTTAACGTAACCATTAGTTTAACCATATTGTTTTGCCTCCTCAGTTTGGGGCTGTCAGACCGTTGAGCTCAGTACGTTTGGTGAAGTGTGAAAGATGTTTTCGAACCTGGGAGTGGTCCAGAGCACTGATCCCTGGTCCCCTTGAAAACGGTGGTGTAGGTCTCGCTTCAACTGAACCGTGACGCGATTCACATCGGACGTGGAAGCTGCGTGCTGAGTAATGTGATTGATTCAACTTCCTGTTTGGTGATGGTGGGGAAAGGCTTGTTATGGTGAAAGCGAACCTCCGATTGTAAGCTCCTCCCAAAAACAAGCTTAGAATTGGTCCTGGGTACCGATTCAGGTATTCAGTACAACCTTGACGCCAGGTTCAATCTGAATACGTTTCCTAGAATAATTTGCCACTAGCTAGCATTGGCTGACGTGTAATTTTAGCTTCCTCCAATCCTCTAAAGTCTAATAAAGTTTAAGACATCAGTTCTGTTCTGGAAGGCCCAAGGTCACAAATCATCGCCTTCAGTTTTATGCTCCTTTAAACGTATTCCTTTAAATTCAAGGATAAAGCGATGATATTTCTACAACCTCTCCAAGGCAACACACACACACACACACACACACACACACACACACACACCAAAACACAATTTTTACTCACTACAGACTGGTTATAAAACTGAACCTAAGAGATTTTTACACTCGAAAAAGATAAGAAAAAAAAAATCCCACTGAGACTGATGCAAAATCTCACAGAAATCATAACTCATTTTCATCCTGTGAATGGGGATAAGGCCACACATGTTTAGTTAGGAATAAAACACATCATGTTGTGCTGTTTCAGGAAAGTAATGAGCGACAGAGTTGCATATTGATGTGGGTTTTGTTGTGTAGAAAATCACGTTATGCTACGCTCACCATGCCTTTGCATCGCTCCTGAGGACAACAGTGCTGAGACAGCATTTTTCAGAATGTGACATTAAAGCTATTGATACAGTTATCCGAGAGAGAGAGTGTCAGAACTCATTACTGCTTCGAATGAGTTTTCCTTGCTTTGGGATTTCAACCGGTATGACCCCCATTTCCGCCAATTTGACCCCAGAATATCGCACAGTCTATGTATCTATACTGTTTGGTTTATCTATCCTGAATGTACAGTGGTGTGTAAACAGATGCTAAAATACACACACTCTCAGCATCTTCTAAATTGCCTTGTATGCCTGAGATGTGTGACATGACTTCACTGCTGAGTGAGCCATTTATTTATTTTTTTTAGCTGGTTTATTAAGCTTGTATTAAGAAAAAAATACATAGTTTTGGTAACTTTCCATAGCAAAGCAAGTGAGATTCATGCATTTCAGTGCTAAATCTCATACCACCACAGCATGTGAGTGAAGGCAGGACAAGTGGGTAAATCTAGTCTATAGCAAAGGTCAAAGAACAGACGGGTAACATCATTCAAGAAGTACGCATAACTGAGAAATTAGGAAAAGAAAAAGGAGCAAGTGTCTGAATGAGGAAACGTGGAACACAGGACAGTGGTACAGGGACAAGAGGGCACAATTCAAGGGCGACACATGGAACAGGTGGCCACAATCAGGTAACAAACTAATGGCATGGGACAGGACCAAGATCAAAACAAGCAAAAAGCACATGTAGAATGTAAAACAGCACTTTGCCGCTTTTGTAAACAGTCTTTGCATTAACTCTGGTATGTGTCTACATGACTACTAGAGGTAAGTCCTACATTTATGATGGGAGATTTGTAACAATTGATTGCCCATTCTTGCCTTTGCTGAAAGCATGTCTAAAAATACGTCAATCCATGCACATGGAAACAAGCACACTGTATACCATGTGATTTAAGGTTTATAAGTGGATAAAAAAAAAAAAAAAGTTACTTCGCTAATTTGCATACTCTGTTGTTTATTTTGTCACAGTAAAGCAAAAACTAACAAAAAACTAACTTTTACCAATGACAGACCGATAAAAGTAAATAAAAAGGCACACTTTTGAAAGGATTTGAACTGATATCCATTTTACTTCCAACCAACACCATTTGAACCCATATTACATGTCAGCGGCATCAAGTCCACTTATTCTGGGTGTTTACTTGACATTTTGAGATAGACAGCCTTTCACCTTCAGAATCAGACAATTTCCTCTCAGGATTTTTTTTTTATTTTTTATTTTTTTGCTCTATAAACAATAATTGTCCAGACCCATTCAGGCCTGAAAAGAAAAGAATGTCTTTTGATTTTTGGGGGGCTTGACTCCAAATCTCTGTGCACGCCTGCTTGGATCCATAGAAGCCTGCTTTGAACAACTTCTTTTTATTGGATTTTCAGACCTGCCATATCTATCGAAAACCTTTGACAAAGCCAAAGCAAAAGAAATGTGTAGCAGGTTGTGTGTGGTTATTTCCGAAGCCATCTCTGAGTTTGCTGTCTGCTGAGAAACCATTAAGGTATAAACTTGGAGTCTAAAAAGCATGGAGAATGTTTTTTTTGTTTTTTTTTTGTTTTTTTAATGATTTTTTGCATATCTATTGCTCAATATTCATATCTATATCTCGATTAACTGTAAAGGAGCACTGAAACATTGCCAGGATATTCCCCAGACGAACATTGAAATTACAATAAAATAATTTTAATTTTCTGTAACTGTAATTTACAATTTCAGTTCATTTGTAGTGCAATTGCAGTTCATACCTCTGAGGTTTCCAGATTTTTCTTATGTAGATGTGTCCAAGATGGAGTTTTTGAATATCATCTAGACCACCACTTTTAAACACAAGTACTTGACTTTAACCACCAAAAAGAATCAGCAGACAGAAAATGCGGACTGACGTTTACATAATATGATGTATGATGTATAAAAGCAAAGAAAATTATCACATTTAGCACTTGAAATATGCTTTCATTTAACAGTACGGCTTCCACCCTCAATATTTAGCAGCTTATAAAATAGCACTTGATCCGGCACATACTATTATTTAGCATTTTATTGTTTTATATCATGCTCTGATAGTTACAGTACTCGTGGGCACAAGTTACAATATGTAATAAAAGTAAACATGCCTACAGTTTGAAGGATAAGCTGACCAAGCACTGTTCGGCTAAGCTTACAGCCCACTTTATGAATTAACTTAATGTTATCCATAAAATTTCTGCCACTGAGATAAGTAATGTCTCAGATTAAATTGCAATATTCTCTGATGTCCTCCTTTCCTACATATAAAACCTTTGAAGTGAAGATATGAAGCCAGACACTGGCCATGTTTTTGGTAAAACCAAAAGCCAAAATGTCAGTAACAATAGTAACAAGTTTTATTTTTATCCTAGCACTAGGATCCCTTTTTGAATGCTAGCATTGGATACTTTATCATCCCCAAGTAGGCCCAAACACTGATAAGATGTCTCTTATAATCTATTCTAAATGCATCACGGACCATTTCCCTGTTCACATGATGGCATTTCGCTGATATAGAGCCAAGGACCTGCAGGCCTTATTCTCTGGATTTCATTACCGCACACTCGGTGTGCAAATAGCAGGAGTTCCACTAAGACAAGAACAGTGATTGCTCAGAGACAATGATGCATACTGCTTATTTTCTCCTAGATTTGTGTGGCTTTCTCCTTAAAATGTCACAATCTGCAGCAGTCAGTAAGTTCAGTGGACCCTTTTTTATTGGTGTCATGAATCCTGGTAGAATTGCTAAGACCTTCTGCATCCAATGGCCAGTTTTCCAGCTAATCAATGTATTGAATATTAATGATTTTAACACCTAATGCTAGTAATGTAAGTGCACAAAACAATGGGAATAATGTAGATGTGTAGTGCATACTGACTTTTACACCACAGCACTGTTCAATTCTCAAATCTGACTGGTCAGATGGTGTTGATTAATTTTTAATGCATTGTCATTTCTATATTAACAACGCATTTGCTAGCAAAAATCTGTGGATCTATGTAATGTATAACCTAAACCAAGAATCATCATCATAGTCCACCAAATCAAAATCAATCAAAGTCCACCAAATAGCAAGGATCTAGTGCTACAAATGCAAACATACTAAGACACAACAGGGACTAACATGCTAATCATGCTAATCGGGGACTTAACACAGAACAGGTGAACACATTAGGGCAAAAAACAACTGATAGCACAGGGGCAAAGACAGAACTAGAACCAAAACAAAGGCATGTGCCAAAACAAATGAAAGTATATGGCATGAAATTTGCATAAATGATTTCCCTTACAATCTAAACATCTCAAACATCGACTTGATTGTGTCTATAATGATGTAAATGCCATGTAGTCTAACCCAAGACTCAAACAGCCTGACATGTTTTACATTAAATAAGACATTTATTTAGTATTTTTATAAAAAGAAGATACAACTGTACATGAGCAGAAGGAAAAGAGACAGAAGAAAAACACCAAGGCTAATTAAATAATGTGTGTATGTATTTATAGAGGTGTAAAAGAAGATGTAAAAATGTTAAGTTAATACATTATCAAACACAACCATATGTATCCATGTATTTCAATGGCTGTGCAATGCCTGTATGACTTTTGTTTTTTTACCCCCTCAAGGGCAATTGGCATCCACTCCATGTCTGAAAGATGTCCTGGTTTGCTCAGAATAAAATCTAGCAAACCACAAAGAATTTGATAAGCATAACAGCAAATGTAGCATAACATGCAAGAAGAGCATTAAATATGGGGCGAAAAAACAACATACCATCCATAAATCAGTCAGTATGGCACTTTGGACACACTCTCACAGAGAGTAAATGAAAAATTATCACATTGGGCTAATATCCAGTTTTGCTCTTAAACATGCTAGTTTTGCCAATGATGTCTGCAACCTTAAAAAAAAAAAAATACAGTATCTTTCTTGGCAAAGGATGTCCAGTTTCAGAGGTCTATATTTGCCTTTTTCTTAGCTGTACCGTGTCATAATTAACATCACAAATGAAGAATCATTAACCTAGACAGGACTGCTAAACACTAACTTATATAGAATGGCTGGAAGGAAGGCAGTATTCTTGGAATGATACCTGACTGAACTGGTATTCCCACTGACATTGGGAATATTGAAAAGTTTGGAAATCAGGAACAGTATCATTCAGAAATGAGTGGAGAGAATTGCCTGCTGGTCATGGAATCAGGCTCTGGAGAACATGGATGACTATGATATTACACTACAGTGTTTCTCTGGCGGTATGGTGGAGGAGGCAAACTTGTTCCTGGCCTCATGGCTTCAGACTCTGGAGTATAATCTGGGTTCTTGGTAACACTAGACCGGACACAGCCATTCTGCTTGTTGAGACTTTGTCTGTAGAGGCTTGAATGGCAGCTCTGGGAGGAGCTATGAATGTTCCCGTGGGATGCTTTGAGCGGAAGACTATGTTGCCAGTACTCTGGGTTGTCAAAGGTCTTCCGGTACTTCTTGTCCACCAGGATCATTCCAGGATGAACTTGTTGGGTAATGCTGCCTGAGTGGATCGGATGGCCTGAGAGTCCACTTTTACCAGCAGCTACGGGCTTTGCCATATGGACGAGTGGATCTACAGGACCAGGCTGAACTTGGTGGTTTACAAGGCAAGTCTGATTTGAGGATACAGATTTGCTGGGATTTACATGGAAACCATGGGCAGAATGTGTATGATGGACATTGTGGCTCATTGGTTCACTTTGAGGATGATGTACTGGTGGAATTGAGAAATGAACATGTGCTCCTTGGCTGTTGTAATGGGATCTTCCTTCTTTTGCCTGTGTGGTTAGTGGTACATGGCTGATAGTCGTGCTGGCTGCTGTTGTGAACTGTAATGGTGCACAAACTTCATTTTTCTTCAGAATCGCTTTGTTTATATTGCCTTTGTTGTGGAAAGTATTGAGATAAACAGGTTCATTATTGTACTTCTCATCAACCTTAGGAGGTCCATCAAATGTGCTGTGGTATGCTGGGTTGTCCAGTGCCTGAATTTCCACATTTTTTCTTAGTGTAACGAAAGGGTTCTCTTCAACAGCATTCTGATGATCTAAGAAGATGAAAAGACAAAGCATCACAATACTACCCTAAATCAAATAAGAGCAGGCCGCTTATTCTTAAGGGTTGAAGAGCTGATGCTATCTAATACAGTGGCCCACAAACAACTGACTCAACAATATGCAAATAATTTTTATTGGTCAATTGTTCTATCCATTCTCTTAGTCATCAAATGTTTGTGGCCACCTGACCATCACACCCTTATGTGGTTCTTCCCCAAGCAAAATACGAAGCACACAATTGTCTAGAATGTCTTTGTATGCTGTAGCATTACAAGTTCCCTTTACTGGAACTAACAGACCCAAACCTGCTCCAGCATGGCAATGCCCCAGGCTCAAATAATGTTTGTACTTGTGATGTGAGCAGAGAACACCACAGCAGTCAGCTAAAACAACTCGAGTTCACAGCATCAAAAAATTTATCAAGAGAGGATAAATATATGGCGACATGCTCTTCCCCTTGCCAGGAAATTGTTTCCCTGAGTCTTTATAACTGCATTTAGCTAGCTAACTAGCTCATACGATATTACATAACTATCTACCATTTTTTAGCCTCATCAATTGAGTTTCCAAGCAAACAAAACATAGGACTAGGCAGCACACTGGAGCTTCCACTTGCCCGGTGGGCTAGATAATAAATCTATCATTTATCCACCTCTGAGAACACAAGAAGCTTCTTTCTACCTGATGAGCTGTTGTCCTTTCTGAGCGCCACATATCCGTCCTCATCAGTTTTCCCCCGCTGTGTTCTCTCCGGCAGGAAGTTCATTGGATCTGCACTGTAGCACTGGCTGCTGCTGCCCTCCACAAATCCAGCAATGGGCTGCTTCTTCACATTTTTGTCACCATCCTGTGAGCTGAGAGCCGCCTGCTGGGTTCCAGTTGGGCCGAACGATATCTGGGAACGTCCCCCTCCTGCTTCCTTTGGGCTACGAGTTCCATCATGTTTCCGAAAATGGTTCTGTTCAGTGGAAAAAGAAAGACTGTTGAAATGTTTTCCTTTGGACACGTGTTTCTCTGAGACACATTTACTTTATAATGGCACACTTTAGCTTTATTGCTATCTAGTCTCATTCATGATTTATAATATTTATAATAAATTTACTGTACCTGTTCTCAGAAGATGGTACAGGGTGATTGTTCTGAAGTCTCTTGCCAATAGATGATGCTTTATTCTCTTATACTACAGCAGTTTACCAACACTAACATTTTTTTATTATTATTAAAGAACAACATGCTGTAATTTTTATCGATTTCTAGTTAAATTTAATTTAGTGGAACATTTACAAAACAAGTTTATTTCTCTCTCTCTAAGTTAATGAGACAAAAAAAAACTTCTATAAAACGTTGCCTCACCGATAACTTCACCACTAACTGCATGTTTTTTAATCATTTTATGTGGTGCGCCATCCTACAAGGTCCCAAGAATGAGCTGTTGCTATAGAAATGATGATGTATTAGAATGAGTGCATTAATACCGTATAAACCTGTGATCTGAATTACAGCCAGAACGATTGTAAGAACTGCTGTTACAGGAAATTAATCAACATCTGGCCAATTAGAGTAAGTATTCAACATGTATTATTGGGATACTGGTCAGCATTAGAGCACACACTTGTGTTCTCGACGAACAGGCGTGAGGTCCCAAAAATTCCTCAGCATCCAAAAGTTCTCCCCAATCATCTTCTTCTAGAAGACTTTGGAAGAATTTACTGTGGTTGGGACTGGGCAGCTTCATGCAGTCGTCCCCCTGAGACAAAATAAATAAATAAATAAAAATGTCCAATTACTCTCTGTCCCCGAAAGCGTCCTCAGATAGTGAAGAGGACAAACAGCTTCTTTTTCTGTCGCTTACTCACCTGGATGACTAGGTATCTCTGAGGGTCTCTCGCCATCCTGCAGAATTCTGCGGCGAGCTCTTTAAACCTGGGCCGACTGTCAGCATCAATCATCCAGCCTTGAGGTGGTGACACAACATGACAGCATAAGCCGAGGAGTGAAGCGAGTCAGTGACAGCTTTGACACATGCAGCTGCATTGGTTTATTTGAATGCCTTAACAACATTGCGGACAAAAGGTCCTATCGGCCTGTAGATTAGATGTCACTGTTTCACTGACATCCTGACTCAGGAATCAACTCAAATTACTGGGCTGTTGACAATAAGAATGCTCCTTAAAACTCATTTGCATGCACCAATGATCTCTATTTCCCCACAATTCATTTCCGCATCTAAATAACCAGCAATTACTCAAGCCATATTAGTAACAGAAATGCATTGTTAATTAAAAACCTAATTAAAAACCCTTTTTTAGAACTAAAGTCATGTATATTTATTTATCTCAGATGTCATTCTGATAAAGTAATTAAAACTAGATCTAGTTTACCATCTTTGTGAGAGAAAAAATAATGACATTTTGTGTTACAACCTGGAACTGAAATGGACTTAACTGGGATTAAATGCCACAAAATTGCACATCATATTGAAGTGGTGTGGAAAAAATCTATATAGTTTGTAAAATGATTTACAAATTAAAAATAAATAAATAAATAAATACTTAACTTGTGATTGCATAGGTATTCACCTCCATTGTTGAGAATGCCCAAATTAGTTCTGGTGCAACCAGGTGCAATCAGAAGTCACATAATTAGTTGAATTGTGTCTACCTGTGTGCAATTCTCTATATAAATACAACTGTTTCTGGAAGACCCCAGTGTTTGTCAGAGAACATACCTAAGCAAACTGCATCATGAACACCAAGGAGCTATCAAAACAAGTCCAAGACAAGTTCTGAAAATTTATCAATCAGGTTTTGATCCCACAGACTGACAATAAATCCATTATTAAAAATGTAAAGAATATGTCACAACTTCGACTCTATCTAGAGGAGGCTGTCCACCAAAGTCAATGACCAGGTAAGGATGGCATTAGTCGGAGAAGCAAACAAGATACCAAAGGTAACTCTGAAGGAACTGGAGAGATCCATAGCTCAGAGTTCACAGAAGCTGCCCAGCTTTATTGAAGAGTTGTGAGAAGAAAGCAATTTGTTTTTTGTTTTTTTAAATGGGTCAATTCTATTCGTATTTGCAGACTTCTAGAGAAAAAAAGACATTTGGAAAGATGTTCCAAAAAAAAAACTAAATTGAACTTTTTTGCCCTTGGCACAAAGAGCTACATTTGGAGTGTGGAAACCCAACACTCAGCATACTGAGATCAGCAGCCTCACTGTGAGGCATGGTGGTGGTAGCATCATGTTGTGGGTATGCTTTTCATTAGCATGGACTGGGAAAGTTGTCAGGTTTGAAGGCAAAGTAGATAAAGCCAAATACAGGAAAATCCTAGACGAAAAGCTGTTCTAGTCTGCAAGAGACTTAGGGGGAGGATGTTCAACAGGATGTTGAACCTAAGTCTCCTGACAAAGCTACACTGGAGTGGTTCAAAAACAAGAATTTGTTCCAGTCAAAACCCAGACGTCAATCTAATTGAGAATCTGTGGCAAGGCTTGAAAATTGCTTTTCACCATCCAGTCTCCATCCAGTCTGACAGAACTTGAGCAATTTTGCTAAGAGGAATGGACAAAAATATCAGGATGCCAATGTGCAAAGCTTAGAGGGGCATATTTGGGCCCATTTAAATTCCAGGCTATAACATTACAGGATGTGGGAAAGTGCAAGGGGTGTGCAAGGAACTGTATGCACAAAGGTGTTCATTAAATGATAATTAAGCATTTTTTCAATCTATGAACTGTGTAAGAACTGACACACATTTAACCATGACAATGTAGACATCTATGGTGCATATAGGGGGTTGAGGCAGACGTTCTCCTTTCTCCAGGATATCAGGGATCTCACGAGCAGGAATCCCATCATATGGCTTTCCTCCAAATGTCATCAGCTCCCAGATCGCCACTCCTGAAAGAAGGAAATTGGTTGTATGTCTTTTAAATAATGCACAGTGAGGCCAGTGATATGATTTTCAAGTTTTAATGTTACTCTCTTACCATAGCTCCAGACATCGCTCTGGTGTGTGAATTTTCTATACTGAATGCACTCCAGTGCCATCCACTTGATGGACATCGGCATAAGGGAAGAAAAACATTATCATACAAGTATAGTATCATAGTAAATCAATGTGTCTGTGCAACTGTGAGCTAGAACTTCCTTCTCTTGAGTCTAACCTTGTTTCCATCTGCATTATAAGGCTTCTCATCGGCATCCAGAAGGTGAGCAAGCCCAAAGTCAGTAATCTTTATGTGGTTTGAAGATATCACCAAAATATTATGAGCAGCCAGGTTTCTGTGGACCAGCCTCCTCTCCTCCAAGTACATCATACCCTGTTAATAGTTAAAGCAATTTTGCACATATTAACTGGTCCATTTTTGTGCTAAGGTCATCATGATGTTTTTCCAAAGAGCCCACAAAAATAACTACTTTTTAAACTTTCTATGTACGTTCATATAATTATGTATCAGAGCTGTTAGATTTGGAGGATCAGTCCAAATGCCCCTGCTGTTGAACCAATATAAAACAACATTAAATATGTTCCCATCAAGATACCAGACCCATCAAGAACTAAGGCCTGGACAACAGTCAATGAAGGAGGTTCACTTAAAGCTGGCATGACAGAACTTCAGAGCCAGTGGTCCCAAATCCAGACTTTGGCCAGTCATTTGTCCTGCAGACACACATTTGTGAGACCAGGTTTAGTGTAGTATTGCTAAACTCACCAACAGAGTGCACAATTGCAGCTTTGGAGTGGGAATCCCTAGCAATCAAGTAGATAGTTGTGAAACGCCAATATTTACCATGACACCAGACAGCAGTTCACACTAATCAGTGATCATGCAGCCATCCATGATGAAGTATGGGCCTGATGGAGCTTCTAACAAGGCGATTCCTAACTTTAGGACTTGGTTGACAGGTTGAGTGTAATTTGGGGACCCAACACAACATCATGGAAGGCCTCTCATGCTTTTAGACTTTGTGTTCAGTCTGCCTTTGGCTTGGCCCTGAGGGGTGCGGGGTTTGTACTACTGCACCCAGAGAACCAGTGTCACCTATGCTTAAAAATCCTGCTTAGTCTGTCTAGTAACGAACTGCCAAAATACAAGCCAATTAGTCAAGCTGATAGACCATCTCTGCCAGCTGGGAAGTGCTGGTAAAGCATTAGATTCTAAATTATATCAGTGTTCATAGACATCATATCCAATTGCCAACAGTAAGGCAATTTGGTCAGTTTAGTGAAGGCATAAGAAAGCTGAAAAAATAAGCAGTTCTGTGTGAGGGAGGTGGTTTAAGACACTGAAAATGTGTGGCTCAGCCTGCATCATGAGTACACCCACCACATCTGATTCTGGGTTTTTGATCAATAATCTGCTACCAAGACTGGGCCCTGGGGTACGTGGCATGGGATGAAGACTACAGAAATGACAAGAGAGGCAGGTCTACCAGCTGCCTGTGTTTTGGCAGCTGGTGGCTACTCAGTCCCAGCTGGATGTTTCAGCAAGGACAGGATTAGCGCCAATAACCACAAAGACAGTAATCAAAAAGATCTGCGGCCAAGGAAAAAGATGAAGACAGCAACTGGTCACAGATTTCCCCACGTCTACTGTCCAGCTGAGGATGCACACCATCCAAACCTGAGCACACTTTCCCATCGGACTACCATATTACAAGCTACTCCATCCTACCATTCCCTCCCTTTCTCTTATCCCATCTATTTTCCTTCTGCCTTTCCCCATGGGGGTTAGAGTGGCAAAAAGCTGCAAAAATCAGTTCAGACTTCTCTATCCTCAGTCACAGATTCCAGCTCATCCTGGAGGATCCCCGGTCATTCCCATGCCAACTGTGTAATATTATCTCTCTAGCAGGTCCTAGGTCTGCTGGGTCCTGCTGGGTCCTGTTGGTCTTTGGTCCATGCATGGGATGTGCTTGATACAGATCTACTGGGAGCTGACCAAGGAACCACCTCAACTGGTTCCTCTTGATTCCAAGGCGCAGCAGCTCTACTCCCCTGGATTGTTAAGGTCCTCACCCTATCACAGAGAGTAAGCCCAGCTACCCTGTGGAGGAAGCTCATTTCCACTACCTTATTCTTTACTACCTTTCCAGGGTTTGCTCACCAAGATAGGATGAGGAACTCAGCTCCTTTAAAGCAGTATCAGGCATGCTGGATTACAAGTAGAGTCAGCCCCACAACCCTACAGAACCTTATTTCTGCCACTTTGTACTCTCGACCTTATACTTACGGTACATACCCATTCAACGTTTTTCAATTGATCAGCCACATATTGTCAACAAATGAAATCAACAGTATGCACTAATGTGGGCACTCTTACCTTGGCAATCTGCATACACCAGTTAAGCAGTAGCTGAGAGCCGACGTTGTCCTTGTGCTCGTGAATGTAGTCCAACAGGCAGCCATGGGGCACGAGCTGGGTCACTAGCTGCACGTTGGGGCTCATACACATCCCGAGCAATCTCACCACATGGGGGTGATCCATGCTGGACATCAATAGTACCATCTGTTGAGATGGAGGAGATAAACATATTTCAATGAACAATAATGCTGCTGCTAATGTTCCTCCTGAACACCTTAGGTAGATTACTGCTTTAGCAGTAATTTAATTCATTCATTCAATCATTAATTCATCTTCTACAACCGCCTTATCTTAGGCATGGTTGTGACAGAACCAGAATCAATCCCAGTAACATTGGGTGCAAGGCAGGAGAATTAACCCTGGATAGGTTGCCAGTCCATTACAGGGCAATTTACTTGTAAAATTCTAAATAATGGTGGTGTGATTTAAAAGTAAGTAAAAGTAACACTGCAACTAACAAAGGATGGGAGGAGAATTGTGGGTCAGAGCTTGATAAAGAACACCTCCTCCTCTTCTTTTCCTTTCGGCTATTCCCTTCAGGGGTCGCCACAGCGAATCATCTGCCTCCATCTAGCCCTATCCCCTGCATCCTCTTCTCTCAGACTGACTACCTTCATGTCCTTCTTCACTACATCCATAAACCTCCTCTTTGGTCTTCCTCTCGGCCTCCTGCCTGGCAGCTCTAACCTCAGCATCCTTTTACCGATATATTCACTCTCCCTCCTCTGAACATGTCCAAACCATCTCAACCCGGCCTCTCTAACTTTGTCTCCAAAACATCTCACATGTGCTGTCCCTCTGATGTACTCATTCCTGATCCTATCCATCCTCGTCACTCCCAGAGAGAACCTCAACATCTTTAGCTCTGCTACCTCTAACTCTTCCTCCTGTCTTTTCCTCAGTGCAACTGTAATCCAAACCATACAACATCGCTGGTC
This sequence comes from Cranoglanis bouderius, assembly GCA_023630585.1. Classification (NCBI taxonomy): domain Eukaryota; kingdom Metazoa; phylum Chordata; class Actinopteri; order Siluriformes; family Cranoglanididae; genus Cranoglanis; species Cranoglanis bouderius. Next base: position 19,434,202 of record CM042552.1, read on the forward strand.
TCACTACTGTCCTGTACACCTTTCCTTTCATTCTTGCTGGTACTCTTTTATCACACAACAGACCTGACACTTTTCTCCACCCATTCCAACCTGCCTGCACACGCTTCTTCACCTCTTTTCCACACTCCCCGTTGCTCTGGACTGTTGACCCTAAGTACTTAAAATCCTGCACCTTCTTTATCTCTTCTCCCTGTAACCTCACTGTTCCACTTGGATCCCTCTCATTCACACACATGTATTCTGTCTTGCTGCGACTAACCTTCATTCCTCTTCTCTCCAGAGCAAACCTCCACCTCTCTAGAGTTTCCTCCACCTGCTCCCTGCATACTTCTCTGCCACTCCAGACCTCCTCATACAATACCACAGCTCCTCTCTTGGCACCCTGTCATATGCTTTCTATAAATCTACAAAGACACAATGCAGCTCTTTCTGACCCTCTCTGTACTTCTCCATCAACATTCTCAAAGCAAATATTGCATCTGTAGTGCTCCTTCTTGGCATGAAACCATACTGCTGCTCACAAATGCTCACTTCTCCCCTTAGCCTTGCTTCCCATATTCTTTCCCACAACTTCATTGTATGGCTCATTAGCTTAATACCTCTGTAGTTTACACAACTCTGCACATCTCCCTTGTTCTTAAAAATCGGCACCAAAACACTTCTTCTCCATTCCTCAGGCATCCTCTCACTCTCTAAGACCTCGTTGAACATCCTAGTTAAAACCTCTACTGCCATCTCTCCTAGACACTTCCATACCTCCACTGGTATGTCATCAGGACCAACCGCCTTTCCTCTCTTCATCCTCTTCAAAGCTCTCCTAACTTCACCCTTGCTAATCCTTTCTACTTCCTGCTCAACAATATTTGCCTCTACTACTCTTCTCTCTCTGTCATTTTCCTCATTCATCAGTTCCTCAAAGTACTCCTTCCATCTTTCCCTCACCCTCCTGTCACCTGTCAACACATTTCCATCTCTATCTTTAATCACTCTAACCTGCTGCACATCCTTACCATCTCTATCCCTCTGCCTCGCCAACCGATACAAATCCCTCTCACCTTCCTTACTATCTAACCTTGCATAAATGTCCTCATAACCTTTCTCTTTGGCCTTTGCCACCTTTATCTTAACCTCACGCTGCATCTCCCTATATTCCTGTCTACTTTCCTCCGTCCTCTCACTGTCCCACTTCTTCCTAGCTAACCTCTTCCTCTGGATACTCTCCTGAACTTCCTCATTCCACCACCAAGTCTCCTTGTCTTCTTTCCTCCTTCCAGATGACACACCTAGCACCTTCCTACCTGTCTCCCTGATCACTTTGGCTGTAGTAGTCCAGTCATCTGGAAGCACCTCCTGACCACCTAAAGCCTGTCTCAACTCCTCCCTGAAAACCGTACAGCACTCTTCCTTTTCCAACTTCCACCACTTTGTCTTCTGCTCTGCCTTTGCTCTCTTCTTCCTCACCACCAAAGTCATCTTGCACACCACCATCCTATGCTGTCTAGCTACACTCTCTCCTACCACTACTTTGCAATCGCTAATCTCCATCAGATTACAGTGTCTACATAAGATATATTCCACCTGTGTGCTCCTGCCACCACTCTTATATGTCACCCTGTGTTCCTGCCTCTTCTGAAAGTATGTGTTCACCACAGCCATCTCCATACTTTTAGCAAAGTCTACCAACCTCTGTCCTTCTGGGTTCCTTACCTGATGACCAAACCTGCCCATCACTTCCTCATCCCCACTATTCCCTTCACCAACATGTCCATTAAAGTCTGCCCCTATCACCACTCTCTCACCTCTGGGAACACTCTGCATCACTTCCTCAAGCTCACTCCAGAATCTGTCTTTCTCCTCTTGCTCACAACCTACTTGTGGAGCGTAAGCACTAACAACATTCAACATCACACCTTCAGTTTCCAGCTTCAGACTCATCAACCTATCTGACACTCTTTTTACCTCCAGAACATTCTTCACAAACTCCTCCTTCAGGATCACTCCTACTCCATTTCTCTTCCTGTCCACCCCATGATAAAACAGTTTAAACCCTGCTCCAATGCTTCTAGCCTTGCTCCCTTTCCACCTGGTCTCCTGGACACACAGAATGTTGACTTTCCTCCTCTGCATCATATCTGCATAGAATTGAACTGTTAGCCATAAATTATGAGTGTAAGAGTTTTTGGTATTTTGAATAAAGCTTATGCGATGTTTGTATCCTAGTTTGCAGTACATAACAGGCAGACAGACACATTATGGAGCCCGGAAGGCAGAAGGGGTGTGTGTGTGTGTGTGTGTGTGTGTGTGTGTGTGTGTGTGTGTGTGTGTGTGAGTGTGTGTGTGTGTGTGCGCGTGCGCACTACTCGAACATGCGCCCGAACTGTTCACACTCACATCAGTTAACAGTATCTGTCTCTGTATGTGGTTAAACATGATACTGATGACTTTATATTTACATTTTCACATACACATGCACATGCTGACATGCACTAAATTAACCATATGTATTAAATAAGCATTTTGTTTTTTATAGCGCCCTCTGCTGCCTGCAAATTGGAACTGCAACAAAAACACTGATAAGCCTTACATCCATCCAAACTTACATCCATAAACTTTGCGTTGGCTTTCGGTCCTGTAGTTTCACTGAGGACTTTTACGGCCACTGGGATTTTCACACTCTCACCTTCAGGGTTCCAGATGCCCTGATAGAGAAACAAAACACATCGATGACATCATGCAAGGACCATGAATATACACTAAATGTGTATAAACACACGCGCACACCATATTTACCTTGTAGACAGTCCCGAAGTTTCCGGATCCCAGGATTTTAACCTTCTTGAGTTCAGTTTCCTTTAGTAAGCGCAGCTGAGCCTGATTCAGTGCTGTTCCACGGGCTGTAAGAGGCTCCAGGAGCTGATCAACACACAGATCCCAGATCAGTTATTACAATAACACACTCTATACACCTATACACACTATACACCTATACACACACAGCAGATCCCAGATCAGTTATTCCAATAAGAAAACCTAGAGAACCTAGAGTCTTTCCTCTTCTAACCTCGGTGTCTAGGAAGCGACGCAGAGCTCTTTTCTTCTTGATTCTGCTGCGTCTGACGAAAATGGCCAAACCGAGGGCGATGATGACGACCACAAACAGTCCAACTATCATTCCAGCTACAATCAGTGGGGTACTGAAAAAAAAACATTAAACCGTTAAAACCATGCAAGGTCAAGGGCATGGTCACAATGTACTCGAGCAAACGGGAAAGCTCGACTGGACATCTGGATTGACAGGAAGTAGAACTAATTCTTCCTGCTGTTATCATGATGCAATGAAACCATCGGTGACAACAGAACGGTTCTAACAGTGATGTCGGCTCGGAGACGTGTCGCACCTGTCCAGAAATCCAATGCAGTCCTGGATGTGGGATCCAGTGCAGCTGTAAGCAAAAGAGAGCAACAAATCAAATCAGTCGATCAATCAATCAATCAATTCTCTCTCTCTCTCAAAAGTCTTTTTTTTATGCATGCATTCAAAAAGAAAGCCAGAAATAATAATAATAATAATAATAATAATAATAATAATAATAATAATAATAATAAACTCAGTTCACATTAAATCCTATTATTCCATAAATACAGTAAGAGTAATAACAGTTACCCCTGGGTGCAGTTGGGGTGGCAGGGTCGGCACTCGTTGTTGGCTTCAGCGTATTTGAAGATGAAGCTGTCGGCTCCCTGCAGGCCGTTAGGACATTTCTCCACGCAGTTAGGTCCGTCTTTAAGATGAACACACTTCGTACAGTGATCCGGACCCTAATGAGAGAAAAGCCAGAGAAACATGGCGGGTTCACGTTAAACGTAACTATAAACGGATCAAAAGGGACATGTTATTGTTATTGTCGACACTGTACAGTAATTGTCGGCAAATTGCTGTGGTGTAAGAGGAATAAAACACTTCCGGACATGAAGTTATAGGAAAACAATCAACCTCGAGGAAACACTGAGGTAACTCCGCTTCAATCACATGATAATGTCACCTCTAACAACATACAGCACAGAGTGTTTTATTGCTTACACGGAACATTAAGAAGCAGTTTTTTCACGTGCAATACCGAGTTCTCCAAGTCATCATGCCACATTGTTGGTTCGTTTCCAGCAGCTGACATGCTTTTAAACGTTAATTATACATTTTTACACAAATAAATGGACAAGCATTAACTCATATTGCGAGGGAAATTGATGGTTGTTGCCTCATTTACCCTGAAAAAAATGACTATAATTATTTTCCAGTAATTATTCATGAGCATGTCTGAAAAAAAGAGCAAAAATAGCTTCAGTGCTACTTTTTTTAAAAAGTTTATTTACTGAAGTGCTGTGGCTCTGAAGATGAATTTGAAGATTTTTGCAGGATAAAAAAAAAAACCCAAACAAACAGTGCTTTGATCCCAGATTCATTACGCAGCCAAATGATGCCTCGTCCTCATAAATAAGTAATATTAACTTCTATCCTCGCGGCCCGAGTTAGCAGAAGTTTTTTTTTTTTTTTTCTTACTGGTCCGTGGCACGTCAGCGTTTTATCTCCAGCTTTCTCACACTGGCTGTCGCATTCCATGCACGTTGACCCGTTGATGAACTCCCGAACATCTCTGTAACACAAACCAGGCACGAACGTAGAACATTTTTATTTCGCTCTGTTTATGTGTCCCTGGTTTAAATAGCATCTACTTCAGCTACTAGGGCTCGTTCTTTATAACCTTAGCTTTTTTTTTTTTCTATCTAGCAATGAAGTCCTTGTGCTGACTTTAATGTTTAGGATGTTAAAGTGTTCAGTGCTCGCTAAAGTGAACTGCTCTAGCAATGGACCTGGGACCTGGACCTGAAACTATGAACCAGGAGAGCTTTCAGAAATGGTCTACCTCTGCCAGGGTGGTGACACAGGTTTAGTAGACACACTGACCCGTGGTAAAGGTTGCAGGACTTCACACACATCCTCCCGCGACTGTAGAACCTACAGGACACACACTGATCAGGGCCACGACCCCAACATCCTGCTTCTGAACACAGCTTATCACACACACGCTGCTCGGTAACTGTAAAACACACACACACACACACACACACAGACACACACACACACGAATCAGGACTGAGACCCCGACGCACATGCTGCTCTGTAAATAAATAAATAAATAAATTGTAAAAACTAAAGGTTAATTTAATTAAAATTAAATGCCATTTTGTTCCTTGAGCTTCCCCGAGCTGAGAGACAATATAATTACACTACAACTGGCTTAAAAAGACAAACTACACATTACCCTGTCAGCTGTGTATGAGCGCACACTTCCTGTGATCCGTCTTACACACAAAGTCTTACACACACACAAAGCCATCGACACACTAATACACACTGATACACTAATAAGACGGTGCTGAACTGTCGCTGAAGTCAATAACATCCTTATCCCACACTTGTCACTCTGACAGCTGACTGTGAGCCGCATGTCTTCAGTCTCAATGGGTTTACGCTGTGTGTGTGTGTGTGTGTGTGTGTGTGTGTGTGCACGTGTGTGTGTGTGTGTATTCTGTGCAAAATCATGCTTACTAAATCAGAGCGTTTAAAAGATTAAAGAGAAATGAATATTGATTTTTTTTTTTTAATCCATTTTCAATTTAAATGTAAATCTATGACTCCGTCTCTCCGGAACGCTGGTCATGAATTTAGGGGCAAATCTGCAATAATGTAACTAATAAAAAACAAAATTTCACAATGACATTAAATCATTACTTAAATACACAATGTACAGTAATTACATACTGTAATTAACACATTAAAAAATAAGAAATAAATAAAGGAATAAATAAGTAGTCTTATGTTCTCTGGAGTATTTAGCCGCAATATAAAACAAAAAAATTGTACTGTTATTGGGTAAGATTAAAAAACAAAATAACATCAAATTATCCCACTTCATCCCATTTACTATAAACACCCCCCTCCCCCCAGCCCAACCCAAAAAAAACCAAACAAACAAAAAAAAAAAGCTCATTATACAATTAGACAAAACAAACAAAAAAAACCCACTGGTCCAGATTTAAAGCAATAAATAAATAAATAAATAAATACATAAATAAATAAATAAATAACATTTAATCTCACTTACTATAAACAATGAAAAGTTAAGACCCCGCCCAAAAAAACTAATAAACAAAACAGTAGTCCAGCATTTGTAAACAAACAAACATAGTATATAAATAAATTTCCCATTTAATCTCACTTACTATAAATAATGAAAACATAAGCAAGAAAACAAACAAGAAACAGATAAGAAAAATAAATGAATAAACAACTCGCCAGAGATTAGGAGCGATATAAAGTAAACAAAACAATCAAATGAATTTAAATTTCCAATTTAATCTCACTTACTATAAATAATGCAAGAAACAAAACAAAACTCACTAGTCCACAGTTTAGGTGATATAAACAAACAAATATCCCATTTGATCCCACGTATTATAAATAATGAAAAGATAAGAAAAAGCCACCCCCTCCCCCCCACCAAAAAAAGAAACATCCAAACAAACAAACACACAAACAAAACAAAAAAAAACAAATTAAAACAAAACAAAACAAAAAACACAAGCACTAGTTCAGAGTTTAGGAGTGATATAAACAAACAAACAAACAACATCAGATAAAACACCACAAACATATACAAGTGAATAAAAACATGACAAATAAATATGACATTAAATGAACACACAAATCAATAAACAAATAAATAAACAAATAGATAAACATAGCATTTTATTCTCATTTACTGTAAATAATGAAACCTAAAAGACTGCCCTAACATTATTCCATAGTGTATACAAGTAGATAAAAATCTTTTTATTAGTTATCATGTGTTATCAGTGTTGGTGAGGATCCAAAACAAGCCAGGTGTGTCTTATAAAACATTATAAAATTGCCCTGTTTAATCTCACTTACTATCAATAACAAAAAGCACATTTTCACACGATAAGAAACCCACCATGAAAGCCCCAAAAAAAACAAAATGGCTGACAGTTACAAACAGCGTCGGGGAGGATGGAAAACAAATTACATGTCTCTTATAATAAATGATGGAAATGATTCCGTGTGTTTATTCTGATCCTGAATTATGAGTATATATTTATTCCACTCAGGGTGCCGGGGGATCCGGAGTCTATCCCGGGATCGCTGGGTGGGAAGCGGGAATACACCCTGGATGGATCACCAGTCCATTACAGTAAATCACCAGTCCATTTCTCAGTTCAGTCTTATTGCTCCTTATTACTTGTGCTGTGGATTAGTAAATTCCAACAGAGCCCCCTAGTGGAGCAATGTGTTATTGTGGTTCAGTCATTCTAAGAGGTTTTTTTTCTTCCTCATCTCTAACTTTCTGTTATTACGCTTTAAAAATACATTCATGTAAGTCCATATGTTTTAATGTTATAGTAAGACACTTGCATGCCTTCCCAGACAAATGTTACGACTAAACTGGAAATGTATTATGACCTTATAAAAAAATGAAATATGCTATATTATATACTAAATTATATTTTTTATTTTTTATTTTTTTCAGTCAAGGTCCAGCATTTTCTTATTACATTAGTACAAGCTCTATTTGTACATGCTGTATCATATATCTTCTAATATTACATGTAGAGTGCCCTCCACTAATATTGGCACCCTCGGTAAATATGAGCAAAGAAGGCTGTGAAAAATTGTCTTTGTTGTTTAACCTTTTGATCTTTTGTTCAAAAAATTCACAAAAATACTCTGCTCTCATGGATATCAAACAATTGCAAATACAACACAGGTTTATCAAAAAAATATATATCTTTGTTAAATATAGGTGTGCAACAATTATTGGCACTCTTTTAGTCAATACTTTGTGCTACCTCCCTTTGCCAAGACATCAGCTCTGAGTCTTCTGAGGTTGGAGAATACATGGCAAGGGATCTGAGACCATTCCTCCATACAGAATCTCTCCAGATCCTTCAAATTTCGAGGTCCACGCTGGTGGACTCTCCTCTTCAGTTCACCCCACAGGTTTTCTATGGGTTTCAAGTCAGGGGACTTGGATGGCCATGGCAGGACCATGGTAAACCATTTTTGTGTTGATGTTGATGTATGTTTTGGATCATTGCCATGCTGGAAGATCCAACCACGGCCCATTCATTTAATATCTGTTGATATTTGATAGAGTCCATGATGCCATGTATCCTAACAAAATGTCCAGGTCCTCTGGCAGAAAAACAGCCCCAAAACATTAAAGAGCCATCACCATATTTAACCGTGGGCATGAGGTACTTTTCCATATGGCTACCTCTCTGTGTGCACCAAAACCACCTCTGGTGTTTATTGCCAAAAAGCTCTACTTTGGTTTCATCTGACCATAGAACCCGATCCCATTTGAAGTTCCAGTAGTGTCTGGCAAACTGAAGATGCTTGAGTTTATTTTTGGATGAGAGTAGACGCCTTTTTCTTGAAACCCTTCCAAACAACTTGTGGTGATGTAGGTGACTTCGGATTGTAGTTTTGGAGACTTTCTGACCCCAAGACGCGACTAACTTCTGCAATTCTCCAGCTGTGATCCTTGGAGATTTTTTGGGCACTCGAACCATCCTCTTCACAGTGTGTTGAGACGATATAGACACACGTCCAATTCCAGGTCGATTCATAACATTTCCAGTTGACTGGAACTTCTTAATTATTGCCCTGATGGTGGAAATGGGCATTTTCAATGCTTGTGCTATTTTCTTATAGCCACTTCCCATTTTGTGAAGCTCAACAACCTTTTAAACAAAAATCCCATAATTTAAAGGTGACAAAGTGAAAAACAGAATGTGAGAAAAATAATCACACATCACTTCATATGTTCATTCTTATGTTATTAGTAGTAGTAGTAGTAGTAGTAGTATCACCATTATGCCATACGTTTTCTAATTTTCAAATGAAATTATTTTTCTAAAAAGCTATGCAGCTTTAAACACAAGGGTTTATATACAAAGGAGCAGCTAAGGGGTCCAAGCACCATGGACCAAAACTAAAAAAACACCATTACTGTTACTGTTTCTAGTGAAAGTATAAACTGAAGCTCAGCTCGACTCACTGCACTTCTGCGTCTCCTTGTTGTTGTTCAGCAGCGCTCTCTGACTGCTGGAGCGGAAAAACCTCGTCCAGTTCAGCGTGTGATCGAAACACAGCTGGCTGTTGTTGCTGATGTACACGTTCCCGGCGCTGATCTCCTGCAGAGACTGGAAGCTCAGGGACGTGATCCAGCGCTGCTTCAGAATGAGCAGCGAGATACCACTGTGGGAACAGAACAAAAAAAAACACAAGATGGATCAGATGTGAGTGAAACGTTTTTGTGTGTGTGTGTGTGTGTGTGTGTGTGTGTGTGTGTGTGTGTGTGTGTGTGTGTGTGTGTGTGTGTGTGTGTGTGTGTGTGTGTGTGTGTGTGAATTTTTAATACTGCATCTGCTTTTGAAGGAAAAAATTCTGCTCAGCTGATATTTGAAGAAAGAAAAAATTGAACCTTAGTGCCAATGCCCTTATTTGGTGAAACCAAAACACAAAAGAAATTTCTTTTTTTTTTTTTCCTTTTCTTAATCACACATGAAACACTAGAATTAGGAGAACAGTAAAATTAATTTTAATTATAATCTCTTAATTATGAAATCATTTCTGATTACACATTGAAATGTGTTTATCAAAAATGACCAATAAAAACCAGAGAAGGTTTTAAGTTGAAACAGGAGAAAAAGTTTTTTAAAGTTTAATAATAATTTAAATGTAAAAAATGAAAAATAATTTTAAAAAAGACTGGAAAAATAAAAAATAAATAAATAAATACAGGACATTCAGTACTAAAGAAAAAATGTATTTCATCATTCATAACTACAACCTCTGAATTAATTTCTGATTCCTTACAAATTTCAATATTATCAAAAATTTATCATTATTAAAAAAAAAGGTTGAATAATTTTTTTTTTTAATAAAATTGAGGGGGGGGGGGGGTGATGGGACACCACAAAAAGTAAAATAAAATATTTTTACACCACCTCTATTAGGCAGCATGTTTAGTGATGAAAAATTTGTAATGTACTTTATTAATTGCAGATTTATTTTCAATTCTTTTCTTTTTTTTTTTTAAAGACGAAAGAGAAATGTAATGTTAGGAGGCTGGAAATACAAAACAAATAAAAACTTAAATAAAAAACCCTGGAACTATCATGGTTACACCCTGGTCAAAAAAAAAAAAAAAAAGAAAAGTAAAGAAAAAAAACAACAACAATGGTATGGATCTGAAGTGAATAAATGGTTCATAAATGACAGTAATTATAGTCATTTACGCACAATTATAGAGGGGGATTCATAAACATATGCTAATTGTAGGGTAGAAACAACTGCATACAGCATATAGATGAGAATGGATTCAGTCTATACGATACTCTAATGAGCTTCAATCATTCTTTGAGCGAGGGATCAGAATGAGTTAAGAAATAGGGGTCCAAGCACTATACTACAGTATAGTGCACTATCACCAAATGGGGGGTTCGCAAACTTATGCACTCATACAGTATGTATAGCAGTGTCTTACCTATAGAGCGTTCTCCCCCCGATAGTAGCAAGGTTAGAAAAGACGCCGAAATCCGTCATGTTCTCTGGCCATGACTGGATATTCAAGTAGCCTGAAACAGGAAGACAAATATCGAATCAGTGTATTTTTTTACGGTTTTCATGGTTACGGACGTAACTTTTTGCAAACGTTGTGAATGCTGAGGACCTCTGTTAACGCAAAGACTTTCTGGACTAGTTTCAAGTCTTTTTGTGCGGTTTGCGAGTTGTAGAATAGTTGAGGTGGGGATTACGCTAAAACCTGGCAACCTTGACTGTGAGCTTGCAGATGCGTCAATATTTACGGATGAAAATATTTAACATATAAATATGATAGTTCGTATGTCTACGAGGGTTGGGAAAGGCCACTATTTATTCACGTCAAGCAGCACAGTTGTGTTGTGCCGTTATGTTAAAATAATCCATGATGCAGTTATACCAACGATTACAATGATATATCTATTAAAAGGAATGACACGTTGTACTTCATTTTTATCCGCTTATAGTTGCATTTTAACTCGTGGAATGTATGTAAAACAAGCTAGCTCCTCCCTGCTGGAAAAAAAACAATAGAAACCATTACAGGACTTCTACTGGGAATTTTATTGGTTTTAATGGAAACTATAATGGTCCTTGTGGGTCTGTACTGGTAATGTGTTGGGTTCTATTGGTGGCATGTTTATGTCTAGTGGAAACCAAAACAAACCATTAAATCCTAATAGATTATGGCCTAAAATACACTACATTTGTTAATGGTTTTAATGGTATTTGTAGTGGAAACCATACGAATTTCTGTAATGGTTTCTATTGTTTTTTTGTTTTTTTTCAGCAGGGCTTATGTTATATTTTTCCCCCTCTCTTGAACACTTTTTTTAAAAACATTTTTTCCTTTCAGAGCTGCTGTTATAGAAAAATTGGGCCAATCAGAAACGAGAATTCAACAGCATGTGAATTCTGTGCTATAATTATATATGCATGTTGATTATAAGATAAGATATGATTTTTAACTGCATAAATTGAGCTGCAAACATCGATAGCGGATGACTGTTTGGTCGGCTTGTCCGATAAATTGTGGGAATCCACTGTAAAGCACAAAGGAACTAAAACCCTCAAAGATAGTAAACTTCTATAAATTATAATTATATGTCGGTTATTACGTCATATATTTGATTGGGAAATCATCGCGTTAATCTTAACTCCTTCAAAGTTGTTTATTTAAAGCAGGCTGAGAAACTTTCCTGTCAGGAATATCGATGAGACACCGACTCAATATATAGTATATTGCAGTGTATATGGCATCATAAACAATTTATTAAAAAATAGCATACCGGATACTACAGTAAAAGTGCGAAGGAGATATTTAGAGCCGTTTCAATTTTATTCGAGGACGCCTACGAAGAGTTTTAATATTACCGGCTGTAATTTTTCAGCGTTAAAATGATCAATTACGCCGCCTATAAACAGAGGAGGGGGGTGGGGGGTAAAAGGGTCTCATTGCTCTTCCTTCCTGCCAGCGTTGTCATTATGAAGGAAGCGCTTCAGTTTATTAGTTGTTTGGCGTGCCACTGTCTGGGGTTCGGAGTGACAAAAAGCTTTAATATGAGATGCACTTTATTGTTTTGTATGTTGCTACATTTAATCAAACAACGTTGTGTGACACTGTGCTCAATTTTAAGGACGCTTTCATAACCGTCGATTATTGCAGAGCTCTCTCTCTCCAGACTGCAATACATCTGAAATTCGAAAAGAGTTCTCGCCCTCTCTCTCTCTTTTTAATGCACTCTGGTCACCAATTTCCTGTCATATTCAAAAGAAATCCCTTCCCCTCACCTATAAAACCCGACACGGCAGCACTCAGGGTGTTATACAGACCAATTCTGAATCTCGACTGAACTCAGGTCTCTACTCGAACAGAACAGCACGCAATTCGTGCAACTGTTAAGTCACACAAAAACTATTACAGTTATCCCTTTTTTCCCCAAGGGCTTCGAAATGATGCTGTTTTCTTTTTGTTTCCCTGAAATTTAATTTGGCCCATAAGTGCAACACACAACAACAAAACCAAAACACCACAAGAGCAAATTCAGGAACGCGACACCAAAAGCAACGACGCAACAACAAAACCAAAAATGTAACAGCAGTTCAAAACAGCAAGTAGAAAACACAAGTAAACCAAAAATACATCAGAGAAACCAACAAGGCTACAGCAAAACCCGAAAACACAACAACAACACAACAGCAAAACCAACAACACAACAGCAAGTCAAAACAGCAAAACCAAAAACACAACAGTAAAACCAACAACACAACAACACAAGAGCAAAACCAAAAACACAACAGAGAAACCAACAAGGCTACAGCAAAACCAACAACACAACAGTAAAACCAACAACACAACAACACAAGAGCAAAACCAAAAACACAACAGAGAAACCAACAAGGCTACAGCAAAACCAACAACACAACAGTAAAACCAACAACACAACAACACAAGAGCAAAACCAAAAACACAACAGAGAAACCAACAAGGCTACAGCAAAACCAACAACACAACAGTAAAACCAACAACACAACAACACAAGAGCAAAACCAAAAACACAATAGAGAAACCAACAAGGCTACAGCAAAACCAACAACACAACAACACAAGAGCAAAACCAAAAACACAACAGCAAAACCAACAACACAACAACACAAGAGCAAAACCAAAAACACAACAGCAAAACCAACAACACAACAACACAAGAGCAAAACCAAAAACACAACAGAGAAACCAACAAGGCTACAGCAAAACCAAAAACACAACAACAACACAACAGCAAAACCAACAACACAACAACAAAACCAAAAATGCAACAACAAAACTGACAACGCAACAAATCAAAAACACAACAACAAAACCAAAAGCATCACAGCAAAACCAACAACACAACAGTGAAACCAAAAACACATCAACAAATCACAATAGCAAACCCGAAAAAACAAAAACAACACCAAACACTGAAAACACAACAAATCAAAAACACAACAGCGAAACCAACAATAACACAGCAAAGCCAAAAACACAACAAAACTGACAACACAACAAATCCAAAACCACAACAAATCAAGAACAAAATGGAAAAACCAACACAACAGTGAAACCAAAAATGCTACAGCAAATCCAAAAACACCAAAGCAAAACCAAGACGCAACAACTAATCAAAACAGCAAAATCATGAACACAAACAAAACTTCAAAACACGGCAAAATCAAATACACAACACAACTTCAGAAACACAACAGCAGTTCAACAAAACAACCGATCAGAACTGAATATTCAACATTTATTATATGACAGTTATTACAGTATATAACATGATAATAATGATATCACATGGTTTTATATTAGCACTGAACTCACCTGTGATCTCTCTGACTGTGCGGAAGACGTTCAGGCGTTCGGGGTCCAGAGCTGCGATACCATGGTACATGTCTCTGCCATGAGGGGAGAAGAAACGTAAGAAAAAAATTCACGCTATTTTGTGTGAGATTGTCAGAATTTTCTGATATTCGCCAAATCTTTTCATAACCACACGCGATGACTGAAGGCTACAAACGTTACCTTTAAATGGCTAACTGACAAAAGGGGTTATTTTGTCATGGTTTCGTAGCTCCGTGACATTACCAGTTTTGACCTGCGAATCCGATCGATCTCTTTTTGAATCATCTTGATGCACATTTCTGACATTCTTTTAGCAGCTTCATGAGTTCATGAGTCCTGAGGATGTTTAGGATCAAGATAAACCGCATGTTTGTGCGGAAAAATTACACAAAATAGGATTTTTTTTTTAAACCGCTCGTCTCGCTTTGATAAACGTGTAAATGATGAAGCAGCTGTGTATAATTTAGGGATCATACAATCACTTCTGAAGATGGCTGCACTTTTTAATAAACAGAATCCTCAGGAGACGTCACACGGAGTGATGGTTCAGAGAGAAGAAGAAAATAAAAAGTCTCACCCTTTAATTCCTGTGATGAGGAAAATCAGGTTGCCGTTGATTTTGGTGCAGTTGATGAACTTGTCGATGTTGCTGGAATCGACGGTCTGGGCCGTGTGTAAACTGCCCGTCCCTATACCGTCACACACTGAAGTACAAAGCAAAGTACAAAGGAAAACAAGAACGCTTCAAAATAAACACACGTCCAAACTGATCAGCATGAGTAAACCGTTAGTCAAAAGAGGGAAAAAAAAACTAAAATGGCGTATTGATCATGTTGTATTTTACTGATTTTTGCTTTATATATATTCATGATTCACAGCAGCTCCAATATCATTATCGTTTCCATAGCAACGACTTACACAGTTGTATGTTAGACGTATACACGTGAACCGAATGAGTGAATGAACAAACAAACTAACAAATAAATAAACAGAGGAAAAAAACAAACGAATGAACAAACAAACGAACGACCGAGTGAACAAACAAATAAATAAATGAACAGACAAACAACAAATAAATAACGAACAAAAATAAATAAAGGAACAAATAAAAAAAAAAATAAAAGAGCAAACAAGCGAATAAAGAAAGACACAAACAAATAAAGAACAAATAAATGTAATTAATTAAACTTATTCATTTATTTGTTTGTTTGTTTAAACTAATTTAATTAGTTAATGAACAAATGGACAACCAAACAAATGAACAAATAAAGAAAGAAAAAAACAAATGAACAAACAAACAAACAAAAGGAAGAATGAACAAACACAGAAAAGAGCAAACAAATAAATACATGAACAGTCAAACAACAAATAAATAACAAACAAATAAATAAAGGAACAAATTTTTTTAAAACAACAAGGAAGAAACAAACAAATAAAGAGCAAAAAATATAATTAATTAAAGTAATCTGTTAATTAACTAATTAATTTAATTAGTTAATGAACAAATGGACAACCACACAAATGAACAAATAAATAAACAGAAAAACAACAACAAATGAACAAATAAATAAACAGAAAAACAACAACAAATGAACAAACAAACAAACTAACGAATGAACAAACAAAGAAAAGAGCAAACAAACAATTAAATAAATTAACAGACAAACAACAAATAAATAACAAACAAATAAATAAAGGAACACATAAAAAAAAACGAGCAGACTAAAAGAGCTAAAAGAGCAAACAACAAGTAATGAAACAAAGAAACAAACAAAAACAAATAAAGAACAAAAATATATTTAATTAAAGTAATTTATTTAATTGAATTAGTTAATGAACAAATGGACAACCACACAAACGAACAAATAAATAGACAAACGGGGGGGGGGACAACAAATGAATGCACAAATAAACAAACCAACCAATGAAGAAACAAAGAAAAGAGAAAACAAACAATTAAATAAAATAACAGAAAAACAACAAATAAATAACAAACAAATAAATAAAGGAACTTTTTTAAAAAAAACTAAAACAGGAAACAGAAGATAAAGAAAGAAAGAAAGAAACAAATAAACAAATAAACAAATGCAATTAATTAAACTAATTTAATTAATTTCATTAGTTAATGAACAAATGGACAACCAAACAAACTTAAAATTAAAAAAAAAAAAATAGAAGAACAAAAAAATAAATAACTGAGTAAAATTAATACAATAATGAACAAATGAATGAATAAATCAATGAAGGAATGAATAAATGAACCAACCAAGAAAAAAATGTCAGCAATCAATGATTCTGTGTTTTCCGTAGTTTTCTGTAAAGAAGTGTTTATTTAACATTTACGGAAGGAGTCTCCAGTGTCAGAGGTAAAGCTGTAACTTTACCTGCGTTTATCCGATATCCTCAGGACAGAGAAGTTTACGTGACAACAGGAGCGAACTTGTTTTGCCAACATTCCGCAACATGTAGCTATGAACTGATAAAAGTATGACGTGTCTTCTTTAATAAATAAATAGATAAATAATTATTTATCAACTGAGATAAATGTAAGGTTAATGATAAACATAAGACGCTCTGGATAAGGGTGTCTGCCAAAATGCTATAAATAAATGCCATAATCATTGACAAATTTGGTGTGGTATGAGAGGAATAAAACATTTCAAGACTAGAATCACACCATGACACTGTTGATTATTTTCCTATAACACCACACCACCAAGTGGTTTATTACTTCTGTAATGTATTTGTTGCAAAGTTGTATCAGTCATTATATCCGCCATCTTTAGACGTCTTGAATTTCTCTTCTCTTCGATTCTACACACCTTTAGGACAGATATCAGTACAGGGGACACACATCCTGACGTGGTTCTGCTCCACTTCCATCTTGTTACTCGGGCAGGCTCGAACACAGGAGCTGTGATCCACCACAAAGTTGTCTGGAGGAGAATTAAAGCCCATTACACAACTCGTTAGTAATTAGTCATTTTACCACTGGATGATACCTCTGTTGTTTTATTGCTTTCCTTATAACGTGGTCCTGATGTCTGAAGTTACACAGACATAGAGGAGTGTACATACTGAGTCAGAGGTGCACGAATAAATAGTCAAACAAATAAATGAATAACTAAACATAAACATAAACAAATATGTAAAATGAATGCCTGAACGAATGAGTAAACAGACAAACAAACAAATAAATAAACATAAATACATCCAACACACTAAAAAAACAACACATAAACAAACAAATACGGCAGAAACACAGTTCTCTGTAATCTATAATAAAACTTGTTGACAGGAGTGAAAAGCAGTGCAGGTTTATAAACACAATGAAAAGCAGTGCAGGTTTATAAACACAATGAAAAGCAGTGCAGGTTTATAAACACAATGAAAAGCAGTGCAGGTTTATAAACACAATGAAAAGCAGTGCAGGTTTATAAACACAATGAAAAGCAGTGCAGGTTTATAAACACATCAAACAGCAGTGCAGGTTTATAAACACAATGAAAAGCAGTGCAGGTTTATAAACACATCAAACAGCAGTGCAGGTTTATAAACACAATTAAAAGCAGTGCAGGTTTATAAACACAATGAAAAGCAGTGCAGGTTTATAAACACAGCGAAAAGCAGTGCAGGTTTATAAACACAATGAAAAGCAGTGCAGGTTTATAAACACAATTAAAAGCAGTGCAGGTTTATAAACACAATTAAAAGCAGTGCAGGTTTATAAACACAGCGAAAAGCAGTGCAGGTTTATAAACACAATTAAAAGCAGTGCAGGTTTATAAACACAGCGAAAAGCAGTGCAGGTTTATAAACACAATGAAAAGCAGTGCAGGTTTATAAACACACTGAAAAGCAGTGCAGGTTTATAAACACACAAAACCGATGACACTCACATGGACATTTCTTGACGCAGAACGCTCCGTACGTGTATTTGGCATTGGGATTGTGCTCCAGCTGGAAACTCGTGGAGTTGTAGATGAAGGGTTGGGGACACTGAGTCACACAAGCACCGCTGTCGTTAAAGTTCGTACAGGCCTGGAAAATAAGTTAGTTATTGCACAAAGAGGTAAAACATGGCTCTGATTGAAACTCCTGGTAATAATAACTACAACAATGCTTGTGGTGGCTAGCACTGACATCACATTAACATAAACACCAGTTCGGTGAAAAGTTGCATAAAATACACTGTACATAAACCTGTCATTATAATGTCATGGCTTTTGATATAGATTGACTGCTTGTTTGTTGGTTTCTTCATAGTATCTATAAAGATGTTCAGTAAATATGAATTTAAGTAATTGTTTTTTGTTTAATAAAAATCTTTATAGATAGCAAAAAGAAATAACTAGATAGGTAAATAAATAAATATTTGTTTTTTTTAATTGATAAAGACTTTTTTTTATTAAACAAACAAAAATAAATACTTCTTCATTTATTCTATGTGTAAAGACTTTTAATTAACAAACAAATAAATGCGTAATGTTTCATTTTAATTCAATTTTACATTCCTTATTAAATATTCAAAAATGTTTCTTGTTTATGCATTTGTTTGTTTGTCTGTTTACGTATATAAATACATTATTTTACTATTTTATCTTTATCTATTACTTTTTTAAATAGAGAGAGTTCTAAAACAAACAAAACAAATGTATTTTTTATTTATCCCATCGGTAAAGATTTGATTACGTTAAAAAGACGACAGCTAATAAAAAGTCCACTAATATTTAGTCATTATTTTATTAAAAATCAAATATTTTATTTATTAGTTTGTTTATTTTACTATTTTTAAAGATTCTAGGAAAATGTATTAAACAAATAAATAATATTAATTTTTCCGCTTATTACTTTTCACCACCTATGAAGGACTGTATTCAACAAACAAAGTTATATTAATAAATAAATGAATGCGTGTATTTATTTGTTTGTTAGTTGGGTTATACTATCTATACCACCTATTAACATTTAATATACAGAAACAAAACAAACAAACAAGCCAACGAATACATAAATAATGTTGGTTTGCTTGCTTGTTTGTCCATTTGTTTAATGAATAAACGCACAACTCTGCCATTGCAGCATCGTGGCATTCCTACAGTATGAAGATCAATACTGTACAACGGTGTATTATACTGTAAGAGAAAGAGGACGTACGAAGCAGTCGGTGTGTTTGGGTCCTGAACAGCCTCCAGCACACTCGCGGTGACAGCAGTCACTGACATAGGGACTGAAACAGCGACTGTCGCACTGATCAGCACACACCGTCTTCGTTACTGACACACACAGAGATACAGATCATGCTGCAGATTCTGTTTATTACTGAAACAGATACATAACCTGTTTGACAACTGATATAAACCTATGTAACCATGAGGAGGTTATTCAGACATTAACGATGCAATTGTTGTTGTTGTTTTTTTTTTCCTTACGTATACAAATAACGTGGAATATATGTAGAACGTGATAGAAAGAAACAACAGATTAAGAGAAAGTGGCTGTCCGGAAAACTGACTTCCTGTCCGGAATACTTGTTTGTGTTTGGATGTGTGTCTCCTGTCAGTCATTTTATAGACACTCTACTCTACGGGCCACTTTAGATCCTGGGGGCGGAGCTTCGTGAACATGGGTGGGAATCATTCGAATATCGAACACGCTTAATCTTGGAAGGAAAGAAAAAAGACTAATCTTACCTAGCGCACCTTTAAGTCGACATATACAGTACAGTATAGAGATGTATTTAGATTTACTCCACCTGTGTAAAAACATGAAGGAAAAAAAAAAGTTCTGTCGCTCTTTGCTGTACGCTGGAAATTCCCTGCAATTACTGTAACTGTTTAACTACAGCCTGTCAGCTACATCAATATGTTTGTGGATCTGGAACCTTCTCTCAACCTAAACTTGGCAAGTCCCTCTGTAATTATCGCCCACGCTGCGATCCGCACCTCCAATAGAGTTATCAGTGGAACAGAGACTCTGATTAGAAAAGCTGCAGGAGTCAGGAGGAGTCAACACGTAGGAGGAGAAGGCAACGAGGGATGCACGGAACTTGTCGCGATCTTTCAAAAGAGCTGCCAAGCGATCAAGCGTTCTGCTCCACGGTCTCCATCCGCTGTCTATTATACAGCTCAGGAGTTCATGATGAATGTCTCTGACATAACCTGTTTGTATTTTTTCCCCTCGATGTAGCACTTACTCGAGAGTTATACCAAATAAAAACTCTGACACCAATAAATGCTAGGATAAAGCGTGACATGGCTGTCAAAAATGTTCTTAGCCTTCAGTTAAGTCCAAAAGTTAGAGGAATATTTGCGTGAGGAAAGTTGCTTGTATTCAGAGTTGGGTTCTGCGGGGACTTAAATCGATTTTCCAGGCTCTACACTCAAATTATGCAAATGACTTGTGTGTGGTTCACGCCTCCAGATTTTTTTTTTTCTGGAGTAACATCTGAGACACTAGCGTCTAGACCCAGGGCCGTTTCTAGGCATAGGCAAACTAGGCGGTCGCCTAGGGCGAACTAGGAATCTCGTCTAGGGCACCAAAACGGCCAGGAACAGCCCTGTCTAGACCACCTGCCTTTAATCTCAAAGAAGAAGAAAAAAATTCAGGGATAGAAAATGCAGACTAAAGAAGGAAATTGGTTCCTTTTTTTTTTCCGTTGCTCTTTAATATAATACAACGCAACATAACATAAAAGCGAGAGACTACTAATTAATGAAGCATAACATTTAAAAATGACTAATCACTAATCAAATCTGGTTTGAATTCAAGAAAACGGCTTCATGAGCAGCTCATAGAATAGCACTTGATCCAGCACATTATCCTGTTATATTGCTTTTTGTTTACTGTTGCACTCCAACACAACTTGTGGAAGCCATGGGATTTCTAAAACTAGCTCATGATATCGTAATCATTGCAAGACATAATCTATTTTATCTATTTTGAGTTCATTTATAAGATATTGCTGATATTTTTGTTGTTGTTGTTGTTGTTGTTAAACGTGACACGTTCAGACACGCTTATGTTCAATTACTCCGTAACTTTAAAAATTGGTCTTCAAGGTATCATATTTTTGGTTGACTTGGCCTCAATGGCATTGCATAGTTTTTTAAGCGTATTTACAGCCAAAACCTAAACGTCAGCATGACATATTATGTATTACATCAACTTGTCAGAAAGTGGCGCTTGACTTGAGTGCTGCTTTTGGCTCGAGCGGATATTTCGCAAGACAATCCTACATACTGCAACTGTGACACACTTCTGTTTTACTCAAACTCTCGAAATAGCGCTTAATTCTGTATGTAAGTGCACGCAATTCTTGTAGTAAATCCTCATTATGCACATGTTATTGAACTCTGAAATCATGAATAACATTACTGCAGCTTTTATTTTAATTTATTATTTATTTATTTACGATGATAATGATGATTCAGGTTTTCAGAGTGGAAATAAATGCAAAAACAGCCCTAGAGGAATTTCATATGCATGGAGTCATAGGAAAACCACGTATCCCAAACCTTAACCCTTTAACCTTAACTGTTATCACATTTACATAAGGCTTGAATCATGCGCCAGTATTCACAAGGACACTTTGACGAGCACTCACAGATCTGGCACTGATCCTCGTGAGGACCCCAACATCGCCCGTTGCAGTACCGATGGCAACGTCTGCCTGCGGAGAAAAACAAAGGCCGACGTGAAAGGAATACATCATGATGGGGGCGTTTTTAACATTTGTGGAAGGAGTCTCCGGTGTCAGCGCCCAGTATCAATGCTACAGCCACGTCACTGAGAAGTCGCAACTCATGAAATGTAAAAAAAAAAAATTACGGCTTTAAGTTTGTTTTGGTAATGTGTAAAGTAAGCATGCTGATAAGTTTCTAGCATTCTAATAGGCGTTTCTAGCTCCCAGTCAGTGCTCTGTGTGTGTGTGTGTGTGTGTGTGTGTGTGTGTGTGTGTGTGTACCCCTGACAAAACAGAGTCTGTTCAAAATAATTACACTTCACTAAAGACCTACTTTAAAAGTGCTTCATAATTACTAGGCAGGCGATTACATACAAATGGCAGCGTAATTAGGGGAGAAAACCGCTGAAATTAATTTAGTGTGAAAACGGTGTCAAGTACCATTTAACACCTATACACACGCTTGTTAAAACTGTAACTGTAAATATTACACAGGAAGTGCTGAATATCATTTTACGACTTATCCTTCCACTAATGAGTGGAGCCTTTCATACCTTCTATACCAAGTTATCGGTGCCAGCTTTGTACACGAACCATGATCTCTGCTACTTCCTTCTGAGCGTTATTCTTCTTCGTAACATATAATGAGGTGTTTTTTCTTTCATTTTTTTTTCCATGTTCAATACGTAAATATAAAACGTACCGTCACTTTATCGCATCCTAGTGTGAACTAGCCAGATTCGCACCACGCTACCACTTTCGCCAATGGACACGAGGATACCAGAAATATTTTTAAACATCCAAAAACTACCTGACCTAGAATCATTGACAATAAACCACCTTGATGGCAGAATATGTTTTGTAATTCCAGGTACCTCAAACTTAAAGAAAATATATATAAAGTTATCACGGATCCCAGCGGCCGTGTCTAATATGCACGGATCAACAGAAAATCTCCATTACATCTGTGAAGAGAGTCCATTCCAGATGTGCCAGATTGGTAATATTCTTTTCACACTTCACTTATCACAAGTTCACCATTGCGCAGTAGCTCCTGTTACACGAGGAACCGATGAGGACGTTGTCGTAAAGAGAGATCACACTATTACAGCTGCAAATGGATTCGTCTCCATTTTCTTGAATAATAGTTCACTGAGTCGAAGAAGTTTCACATTTTGGGCCACAATTCATTTAATCGGAATGTTAACCATAATGAATCAGTTGGAGCTTCATGCAGATATGAGGCGTACTCTCTCAAATTTTACTCACATGAATTGCCGCTGTTGTTGGACGGCACCACCAGAAGCTCAGCGCGAGGGTTCCTCATGATGTCCTGCCAGTGGATGGTGTCTGTGTGGCACAGGAGCTTGTTCTGGTCCACATACACACCACCATTCAGGATCTCTGACAGGACATACATATATGTACATATATATATATATATATATATATATATATATATATATATATATATATATATATATATATATATATATATATATATATATATTAAACCAAATATAATGTAGCAATGGATGAGAATTTATGACTCAGCAGCAACTCCTGAATGGATAAAAACAAGATTAGACAGTGAAGATGTCATTAGCAGAAGATGTTTCTGCACAACATGTACCTGTACGTATTCCAACAAATGATGAAAACTAATGTCCATTTTTCCGAATCTGGCCTCGTAATTGTCCAAACATATTTCTTACTGGTAAGTAGGAACAACAGTGCTAGCAGATCATGTAGAAATAATCGTATCTTTTTATTTAATCTTAAGATGGTATAATGTACAGTAACTGAATAATTACGACAGATGTCCAAATAGTACTTTAGTCTCTAATAAGGAGTTAAGAGAGGAGCTCAAATCCCACCAATTTGACACATGACGAATTTGCATACACCTTGTAATGGCAGTGAGCTAAACTAATATTTCTGCACAAAAAGATTTGTTTGTATCATATCAACAACTTATTAGGAAATTCAGGAACAGCGCTTCGGCTTGGCTGTTGGAGACTCATTAACATTTAAGTACAAGTCAAGGCTGAATTATTTAAAACTGAATTAATGAACTCAACACCATGCATATGAATGTGTTCGCACTAAATCACTGAGTTAGAAATGAGAGAAAGAGGAAACTTTTTTTTTAAAGTGATGTTACTTAAAGGCAAGACGGTTTCAGCTACTGTATATATGGGTGTAATAAACACTGTGCTGAAATCCATGGATGAATGGATGGATGGCTCAAATCAGCGAATTGATGGGAGGATAGATAATGTGTGGATAGATGGATTGGAAGATTGTTGGATCCAGTGGACAGTTGATCAGATGATTGGATGCACATGATGATGGATGGATTGATGGAGGATGGATGGATGGATGGAATAGTCAAGCGATTGATCAATGGAACGATGGATGGAATGGTCAAGCGATCGATCAGTGGAAGGATGGATAATGTGTAGATAGATGGATTAAAGCTCGGTAGGTGGATGGACAGTTGGATTCATGGTATGATGGATGTATGTATAGATGAGCAAAGAATACCATTTTGGTGTTGATTTTGATGTATGTTTTGGATCATTGTCCTGCTGGAAGATCCAACCATGGCCCATTTTAAGCTTTCTAGCAGAGGCAGTCAGGATTTCATTTAATATCTGTTGATATTTGATAGAGTCAATGATGCCATGTATCCTAACAAAATGTCCAGGTCCTCTGGCAGAAAAACAGCCCCAAAACATTAAAGAGCCACCACCATATTTAACCGTGGGCATGAGGTACTTTTCCATATGGCTACCTCTCTGTGTGCACCAAAACCACCTCTGGTGTTTATTGCCAAAAAGCTCTACTTTGGTTTCATCTGACCAGAGAACCCGATCCCATTTGAAGTTCCAGTAGTCTCTGGCAAACTGAAGACCCTTGAATTTGTTTTTGGATGAGAGTAGAGGCTTTTTTTCTTGAAACCCTTCCAAACAACTTGTGGTGATGTAGGTGACTTCGGATTGTAGTTTTGGAGACACAGCTGTGATCCTTGGAGATTTTTTGGCCACTCGAACCATCCTCTTCACAGTGCGTGGAGACGATATAGACACACGTCCAATTCCAGGTTGATTCATAACATTTCCAGTTGACTGGAACATCTTAATTATTGCCCTGATGGTGGAAATGGGCATTTTCAATGCTTGTGCTATTTTCTTATAGCCACTTCCCATTATGTAAAGCTCAACAACCTTTTGCCACACATCACAGCTATATTCCTTGGTCTTACCCATTGTTATGAATGACTAAGGGAATGTGACCTATGTGTTACCTCATATTTATACCCCTGTGAAACAATTTCCTGTTCCTAGTCACCCAGGTGTAGTAAAAAAAAAATTAAATATCAATGGGAATACACTTCAAATATATTTTTCTCAAATGAATTCATAGGGGTGCCAATTTTTTTGGATAAACCTGTGTTGTGTTTGCAATTGTTCGAGATCCATGACAGCAGAGTATTTTTATGATTTTTTTTTTTTTAACAAAAGATCAAAAGGTTAAACAATAGACAATTTTTCACAGCCTTCTTTGCTCATATTTAACAAGGGTGCTAATATTAGTGGAGGGCGCTGTATGTATGAATGGACAGATGGATGGATTATATAGGTATGTTTGGATGGATGGATAGTTAGATATGCAGCATGACAGAACACATGTCCTGAACAATGCAGAGTGTGATACTTGACATAAACATAACATACCATAATAATAACATATTAACATAACTGGTTTATTTTGGAGGCTGTTGCCAAGTAGATTGTTCTGACCATTTTTTATATTACGAGTTTATGTTACAGTACATAATACTACAAAATACTACAAAATACTACATAATCAAAGAAGTCATATAGCATCAGTATATTAAAGTCTTACTGTCACGCTAATGCTGTATTTAAAAAGATACTGCTTACCTCATATTCTGTATTATTTAGTAGAAAGTCATTTATTTTCAGTATAAATTAAAGTGCGTATGGTAGGTGGCATGGAGGTAATGTACCAATTCATTTTCCCCTAGCTTACCTTCAAGAAACCAGTGAAGAAGAACCGGCATGCGTTTAGCCCCATATGCTTTTTGGGCCTAATGTCCCATGTGTCGGTGTGCTTTGAGGAAATAAATGGTTGTCTTTCAGTCATTCATTTGACAGCTCGTTTATGGGGATACTGCACACTTTATGGAATTTGCTCGAGCTCATCTATCACGCTGACAGCAAAAGCTGCTCTTCAGGCTTTTTTTTTTTTCCTTTCAAAAGACAACAAGTATCACGGACACCAGAAACAAGCAGGTTTTAGGCAAAAAAGTCTCAGCTACTTGTCTAAAAATGTGCAGGTTGATACAGGAGACTCCTGTATACGTACTTCCTATACCCCTGGTTTTCTTCATTGTTGCTACAGCTCACCTCTGACCTATCTCATTTTGTCTTGCTCGTGCCAATTACTGAGTGTAAACACCCCCGTTTGTTTGGGAAGCATGCTAATGTCATGTAGCTTGTTTTTCACCTTGTTTCCTAGGTTCTGTATCTCCTTTGTATTCGTTATAGCTCCTAGTTTCCCACTTCTTCTGGTTCTCATATTTCTAGGTGTGTTTCAGCTTGTTAGCTTCAGCTTGTCATTTTGGCTTGTGAAAATGGATTTTCTCCTCGCCATGATTTTGGATTCTAATCCATTGGAAATACCTGTATAGATTGACTCAGTAGATACATCTTGGTGGGCTCCTCAAGGGTTCTTTGGATAGTTAAGGATTCCTGGCTTGGACCCTAGTGGATAGTGTTCCACCATGTTGGTACCCTGGTGCAGATTTCTTCCATATATTTTCGAATGAGTGCGAGAAATTCCATTGAAAGTTGGAAAAGTTGGAAATGATGGCTGATTCGGATGCAAGTCATACAAATTCATACAAACTGCATTACTATATTTAAAGTTCTCCAGGTACTCCAGCTCTTAAAACATCCTATTAGAACTACCAATTTATGTGGTAATAGTTCTCCAGAAAAGAAACTTTTGGGTTTGCATGGGCGACATCACTGACCTAAACCGTTAAATCCTACAATGCATTCTGTATTAGCCAATGAACTACAAAGTCAGCATTCCCATTCACCAATCACAACAATTCATATACATTTAGCATGAAATCTGATTGATCATATACACAGGAACATAGAAAAAGTTGGCGATGTTGAAAGTAAAGAGGCAGTAACACAGGAACTACAAGAACGAGTACCAGTGAGGTTGTTGAGGCCGAGTTGGCGCAGACCGGAGTATTCGTCTCTCCTGTAGTTGAGGAAGATGGCCAGAGAGTACCGACCTTCATACAGTTTGGCACCGCGGATGATGCGCAGGTTCTCCAGAGGCAGATAGTCGAACTGGTTCAGAGCCACCAGGACGTAACCCGTCACCTCACGGATCGACTGTGTAAACACAACAGGAACACCGAATACAGGAAAGATGTCAAATTAACATTTATGGAAGGAGTCTCTAGTGTCAGGGAACGACTGCTGATAGCTGCCATGTACAGTGGGGGAAAAAAGTATTTGATCCCCTGCTGATTATGTACGTTTGCCCACTGACAAAGGAATTATCAGTCTACGATTTTAATGGTAGGTGTATTTTAATAGTAAGAGACAGAATAACAACAAAAAAATCCAGAAAAACACATTTCAAAAAAGTTATAAATTGATTTGCATTTTAATGAGTGAAATAAGTATTTGACCCCTTCGACTTAGTACTTGGTGGCAAAACCCTTGTTGGCAGTCAAAGAGGTCAGACGTTTCTTGTAGTTGGCCACCAGGTTTGTGCACATCTCAGGAGGGATTTTGTCCCACTCCTCTTTGCAGATCCTCGCCAAGTCATTAAGGTCATTTTCAATGCCCTGGCTGAGGGAAGGAGGTTCTCACCCAAGATTTGACGGTACATGGCCCCGTCCATCGTCCCTTTGATGCGGTGCAGTTGTCCTGTCCCCTTAGCAGAAAAACACCCCCAAAGCATAATGTTCCCACCTCCATGTTTGACGGTGGGGATGGTGTTATGACTTGGGGTCATAGGCAGCATTCTTCCTCCTCCAAACATGGCGAGTTGAGTTGATGCCAAAGAGATCTGACCACACCTGACCACAACACTTTCACCCAGTTCTCCTCTGAATCATTCAGGCAAACTTCAGACGGGCCTGTACATGTGCTTTCTTGAGCAGGGGGACCTTGCGGGTGCTGCAGGATTTCAGTCCTTCATGGCGTAGTGTGTAACCAATTGTTTTCTTGGTGACTACGATCCCAGCTGCCTTGAGATCATTAACAAGATCCTCCCGTGTAGTTCTGGGCTGATTCCTCACCGTTCTCATGATCACTGAAACTCCACGAGGTGAGATCTTGCATGGAGCCCCAGACTGAGGGAGACTGACAGTTTCTTCCATTTGCAAATAATCGCACCAACTGTTGTCACCTTCTCACCAAGCTGCTTGGCGATGGTCTTGTAGCCCATTCCAGCCTTGTGTAGGTCTACAATCTTGTCCCTGACATCCTTGGACAGCTCTTTGGTCTTGGCCATGGTGGAGAGTTTGGAATCTGATTGATTGTTTTTTTCTGTGGACAGGTGTCTATTTACAGGTAACAAACTGAAATTCTCCCTTTAAGAGAGTGCTCCTAATCTCAGCTCGTTACCTGTGTAAAAGGCACCTGGGAGCCAGAAATCTTGCAGATTGATAGGGGATCAAATACTTATTTCCCCTCATTAAAATGCAAATCAATTTATAACTTTTTTGAAATGCGTTTTTCTGGATTTTTTTGTTGTTATTCCGTCTCTCACTGTTAGAATACACCTACCATTAAAATTATAGACTGATCATTTCTTTGTCAGTGGGCAAACGTACAAAATCAGCAGGGGATCAAATACTTTTTTCCCCCACTGTACGTGATAACAGGAACTTGTTTTGTGGATGTTCTAGAAACAGACAAAAAGTATTATGTGTCGCTCTTTAATTAATAAAGAAATTGTAATAGTAATAATCTACCTCAATTATTAGTGTTAACACCATCGCATCGTTGATTATTTTCATGTCCTAATTATATGCATTTGCTACAACACTGTACGTTTAAACCTCATTTCAAATTGACGGTCATGAAAACCAGAGGAAGAAAAAAATGTAGCTATTATAACTACATGCCTGCGCCCAGTTTTTGCAAAGAAAAGTTGAACACAAAAAAAGTTGCATGCCATAACTACCGATGCGAAACTTTTGTCAGCGAGAATAGGCAAGGACTACAATTCCCTGACAATGCATGAGGAAATTCGAACGCCGCAGGCTGTAATTAGTCAGATTATACCTTACAGCTCCTGTAATTATCAAGTAAGAGGTTGGGTCGTGTCAAATTCGAGTGGGTTCTGCATGAAAATAGCCTTGTTGGATATAGCTTGTCTGCATAACAATAAAAAATTTTAAAAAAAATTAAAAAACGGGTCATACTCTTCATGTTCATAACAATCCTGAACAAATGAGTTGCATAAACCTCAACAGTTCTGAGACGTTGTATTATAAAAACCTTTTTTTTGTAACATGGTATCCACCTGTTCTGCAATGATTCCGTCCGAATTTTACGCCCATTAAACCCCTTAAAATCTTTCACTAGTTTAACCTGAAGCACATGATTCAGTATGTTACTATTACTTATTATTATTATTACTTATGCAGGCGTTTATGTAATTATGAGGCTGAGAAATCACTCTTGACACTCTGGAACTGTAACGTGATTTACCTTCTTGTGATTTACCAATATTCTAAAAAAACAACACAAAAAAAAAGCATTTCTGCTATTTCAGGTTTAATATGAGAAGGCGAGGGCGTAATCATATTACCAGTCTTGCAGTCGGTAACTGCTTATCGTGAACCTTAACAATCGTGAAAACTTAACTGGATGGTGGATTTTCAATATAATCCTTTTACAAATTAGTTGTCTAATGGCCACATGGCTGATTTTCGCTGTTTCTCTTTATCATTTGCTATAACAGTCAGACAGTACAATGTTATTAGCCCGCTTCTTTTTTTTTTTTTTTTTTTTTTTTTTGCTAGTCCAAAGAAATCAAAAGAAACCACCACGCTGAATTACATCTCTAATTCAAACCAAGTCAATTCAGAGGATTCTCAGGCCAGCGTCAATCTCTGGATGCTCTTAAGCTAATCAACATTTTTTGCTACGTATCCACGGAAATCAGCTTATCATTCGTGTTACATATCTGACCGTGAGCTTCGTATAAAGACGCGCTAATTACAGCTGCCTGGAGAAGCGGCTCTTGCAAAATTCATCGTGTTGCGACTGGATTCAAAACGAATCTCAAATGACTCTTTAAGTAAAGCAAGATGAGAGAGTCTTTTTGCTGTGAGGGGGGGAGGGGGGGGGGGGACTAGCAAAGGGACATTAGAGGGTATTTTATGATGAAAGGCACTTTGATTTTGAAACAGCCAGCGTTATCAAAAGCGTGGATATTCATAAAATTTTTAAAAATGTTAAAAAATAAATAAATTTAAAAAAGAACGGTTCAATGAAGTTTGCGTAAAGTCTTGAGGAGGAGTGAAAATTCAGCGAGTTACTTGGAAAATAAAGTGAAAAAATACAAGCGTTTTATAGTTACTTAGCTGCATGTACTGTATGATTAATCTCTGATCAAATGTACTAGACATTCACAACATTTCACACTTATGAAGGTCAATTGATGCTCAATTGAACTCCAATGCTGGTTTTAAAATAACTGGTTTCTTCCAGTTATGTGGCTTATATGGAATTATACTGTATAAGCCACACCCATGTCTTATGTTTATACAAATATAAATTATTCTCGAAATATTTCCTTAAAGGTAATGTTTACAGAGCTACATAACACCTGCATGATGTCTGACATACTACTACATTAACATTTAGAAAGGTTTATACCAAAATATTAGCAATTTTGGTGTCAAGTTGACATAACACTTCCAAGATGTGACTCCATACCGAAACCAAATACTCGAAGTACTTTCTAATAAATACTTTCCAAATACTTTCTAAAGCCAGAAAAATATACATTAATCTGTGTCATAAGTAAGAAATCAAACACTTCATGCTGCACTGTCATAGGAAAAATCTGGTTAATGTATAATCCAAAACGCAGACTTCAAATTGTTGTGTATATAACATAACATCAACATAACATTAGGTTTCATAATCACTCTATTTAACTTGGTTTAACAGACTCTCGCTCCTGTTTTGTCATCAGTGCCTCTGTGAAGCTGTGACCATCTCTTGGGCTCATGACAGGAATATAAACAACGCTTCTCAAACAGCAGTCTGTGTTTCAGTCTCGGCGAAATCCTCAAGGACAGCCAAAGTGGGTCATGCTCCGTTAAAGATAGCCTACCATTTCTACCACTCTTTGATTCGAATCCCCTTTGTATCTTTGTAAGTACTCTGCTTTAGAAACTTCTTAAAATGTCATTATTTTAACACCGGGACAGAGGACGAGCTTAATTAACTGGACAACCTACTGGTCAAGCTTAGGTCACTCTGATCTATTCATGTTCATCAAATATACTGCAAATGATTTAGACAAAAAGCTGCCAACAGTCATTTCTTCATCAGCTTCTCAAAGTTAATAAGACCAAAAAAACCTGCAACGTGTCATGTTAAAAAGCTCTGCCACTGAAGACTCCTTACTGACAGAAACCTTGACCATATCAACAGCTATGTGGAGCGTCCACCATACAAGTTCAGTTAGAAGCTGTTACTACAGAAACGATAACATATTAGAACCAGCGCATTAATATTAACTAGTGATTTGTCTACTGTCACGTTAGAGAATTCCTCATTTTGGGAATCAAGTTTGGGTTTAGAGCTTTAGGATTGCTCAATTTTTACTTTTAATTTGAGAAAGTTCAGGGTTTAGAGGTTAGGAGTTACCACAAAGGGACTGAAGTTAGTTAGGAGTTAGGATGATCCTCATGAACTTAGAGGTTTAGATCCTAGAGTTGACGGTGTTGCGGGTTATGTTTAGGATTAAAGATTTCAGGTTTGACTCAAGGGTTAAAGATTCAATTGTTTAGCTTATTGAGCTTTTGGTGGCAGGGCAAGGTTGGAGTGATTCACCTTTAAGAAGTTTGTTTGTTGAGCATTTAGCATCAGTGTGACTCGTCTTGATACAGTTGAGGTTTTGGTTGGTTAGGTTTAGGGTTCAGGATTTGGGGTTAAGGATAAAGGTTAATTTTGGTGTGACTCATATTGAGAAAGTTGAGGTTGCAGTTGGTTAGGTTTACAGTTCAGGATTTAATGTTGGTGTGACTCACATTGAGAAAGTTGAGGTTGTGGTTGGTTAGGTTTAGGGTTCAGAATTTAATGTTGGCGTGACTCACATTGAGAACGTTGAGGTTGTGGTTAGTTAGGTTTAGGGTTCAGGATTTAATGTTGGTGTGACTCACATTGAGAACGTTGAGGTTGTGGTTAGTTAGGTTTAGGGTTCAGGATTTAATGTTGGTGTGACTCACATTGAGAACGTTGAGGTTGTGGTTAGTTAGGTTTAGGGTTCAGGATTTAATGTTGGTGTGACTCACATTGAGAACGTTGAGGTTGTGGTTAGTTAGGTTTAGGGTTCAGGATTTAATGTTGGTGTGACTCACATTGAGAAAGTTGAGGTTGTGGTTCGTTAGGTTTAGGGTTCAGGTTTTAATGTTGGTGTGACTCACACTGAGAAAGTAGAGGTTGTGGTTCGTTAGGTTTAGGGTTCAGGATTTGGGGATAAGGTTAAAGGGTAATGTTGGTGTGACTCACATTGAGAAAGTTGAGGTTGTGGTTGGTTAGGTTTAGGGTTCAGGATTTGGGGTTAAGGTTAAAGGTTAATGTTGGGGTGCTTCACCTTGAGAAAGTTCAGGTTGCGGTTCCGCTCGATGCTGGTGATCTCCAGGTTTCCCATCACCACTTCACAATTCTCATAGAACTTGCGCAGAGTGTAGTAATGCTGGTCCAGGTCTGACAGGGTGCTGAGCTTGTTATCAGTACCCTCACACACTGCAAAACACAGAAAGATTTTGGTCAATATATAGAATGAGTTCCATACAAGGCAACACCAAGACACTGACTGTGAGTAGTCATTTGCCTTTACTGTTTGGAGCAATTTGATTTTAACTTTAACAGAGAGAAAAAAGAGAGACTGGTGATGGAACGACTGTTTACAGTTGGACGTTACACACCATTAAATGTAATTATAAAGGAATAAATGTACATGTTGTTCTTTGTCTTCTTTATGCTCTCTACATATAGGGGGCATGGCGGCATAGTGGTTAGCACATTTGCCTTGCACCTCTGAGGATGGGAGTTCGAATGCTGCCTCCACCCTGTCTGCACGGAGTTTGCATGTTCTCCCCATGCTTCAGGGGTTCTTCCGGGTACACCCAGTCCGAAGACATGCGTTGTATGCTGATTGGCATTTCCAAATTGTCCACAGTGGGTGAATGGGTGTATGTGTATACTGTATGTGTAATTGTGCCCTGCACTGGGTTGGCACCCCATACAGGGTGTCCCCCACCTCATGCCCAGAGTTCCCTGGGATAGGTTCCAGGCTCCCTGCGACCCTGTGTAGGATAAGTGGTACAGAAAATGGATGGAAAGGTGCTATGTTATAAGAGGAATAAAACACTTGAAGGCATGCTGTTATAGGAAAATAATGTATTATTCCTTACTTATTACACATTCATCACAAAAAACTTTGGCCTGAGACCTTCACAGTCTCTAAAATTAATCTCTGCTTGACATGACGTTTAATTAAACACACTTCTTTCCACGCACCGCACATCTTCCTCCGGCTGGCCAGAACCATCTGCTCGATCAGTTGGCCTACAGCAGACAGCCAGAGAGTGTGTGAATATGTGCGCATGTGTCAAGATCAATTCCATCTCGGCACCAACACACTCAGCTACACTTTTATGTAGAGGGTGAGAGACAAATCCCATCTGAACACCACACGCTTACATACAGCACAGTTTCTCATGCGCCAATTGGCAGCCGTCTTTGCTGCATCCCATCGTTGTGTCTATCGGACTGCACCAAAGCCTTGTCTTCCCAAGAACCACTATTTACAACAATGGAGAGGAAAATTCAATATGAGTAGGTGCCAAAGTATAGCCGTGGCCAAAAGTTTTGAGAATGAAACAAATATTCATTTTTACAAATTCTGCTGCCTCAGTTTTTATGATGGCAATTTGCATATATTCCAGAATGTTATGAAGAGTGATCAGATGAATTGCAATTAATTTCAAAGTCCCTCTTTGCCATGAAAAGTAAGGCAAAGACTTTTGGAGGATGGCCTGGTGTCAAGAAGGGCAGCAAAGAAGCCACTTCTCTCCAGGAAAAACATCAGGGACAGACTGCTATTCTGCAAAAAGTACAGGGATTGGACTGCTGAGGACTGGGGTAATGTCATTTTCTCTGATGAATCCCCTTTCCGATTGTTTGGGGCATCTGGAAAAAAGCTTGTCCGGAGAAGAAAAGGTGAGCGCTACCATCAGTCCTGTGTCATGCCAACAGTAAAGTATCCTGAGACCACTCATGTGTGGAGTTGCTTCTCAGCCAAGGGAGTGGGCTCACTCACAATTTTGCCTAAGAACACAGCCATGAATAAAGAATGGTGCAAAAACATCCTCAGAGAGCAACTTCTCCCAACCATCCAAGAACAGTTTGGTGACGAACAATGCCTTTTCCAGCATGATGGGGCACCTTGCCACAAGGCAAAAGTGATAACAAAGTGGCTCGGGGAACAAAACATTGACATTTTGGGTCCATGGCCAGGAAACTCCCCAGACTTTAATCCCATTGAGAATTTGTGGTCAATCCTCAAGAGGCAGGTGGACAAACAAAAACCCACAAACTCTGACAAACTCCAAGCATTAATTATGCAAGAATGGGCTGCCATCAGTCAGGATGTGGCCCAGAAGTTGATTGACAGCATGCCAGGGCGAATTGCAGAGGTCTTGAAAAAGAAGGGTCAACACTACAAATATTGACTCTTTGCATAAACTTCATGTAATTGTCAATAAAAGCCATTGACACTTATGAAATGCTTGTGATTATACTTCAGTAACAGTTAGTAACATCTGACAAAAGATCTAAAAACACTGAAGCAGTCGACTTTGTGAAAATTAATATTTGTGTCATTCTCAAAACTTTTGGCCACGGCTGTAGTCTAACATTCATAAGGCCAAAAGTAGAAAAGCAACCGCATGATAATGAAATTAACGAGGAAATAGAGACTAGTATGGTACATGACTTCCTTCAAAAGAGCTATTCTCTCTTCAGACCCCAAACACCGTTGACACAAACCAGGTTAGGTATATCAGTTATACCACCTGGATCCATGAATTAACCCCATCCAGGATGTCTCCCACCTCGTACCCCGAGTCCCCTGGGATAGGCTCCAGGCTTCCCCAAAACCCTTTGTAGGATAAGCGGTACAGAAAATGGATGGATGGATGGATGGAACCATGAATTATCCCAAAGTTCAAGGAATGGCTTCTTAACTATGATTTGATTTGTATGTATTTCCCTCTGAAATAGGAAGTCAGCATGACGGAAAGTTGCAGCAAAGACAATAATAATGGTCTTTTACTTTAAGCCCTGACTGTGTTTAAAGATCCAGTCAGAGGAAGCAATATATTCGAGCATTGAAGAGCCTCAAGTTGGTAAAACACCTCTAAAAAACTGCTTTCACACAGATGCAACCTCGTGCAAAATGCCATTTTTTCCCTCAACCAAGCAATGCTTGGAAAAGGGAATAGTGTACGGGAAGATGCACAGCGAAAAACACACCGATGAACAATGTTTACTGTTAACAAGCTACAGTCCTACTGTAGAGCAAGACCAACCT
Source organism: Cranoglanis bouderius (assembly GCA_023630585.1). NCBI lineage: Eukaryota > Metazoa > Chordata > Actinopteri > Siluriformes > Cranoglanididae > Cranoglanis > Cranoglanis bouderius. Next base: position 19,469,866 of record CM042552.1, read on the forward strand.
CAAGGGGTGGGACATTTACCTTCTAGATCGCATTTGATTGGACAATCATGACGATTTAAATATAGATCACCTAGTGGTCAGAAATGGGAACTACAAGAAGCACCAATAGAGGCTTATTGGGGCAGAAATCCTGCTGCCCCATGCTCGCTGTATGAACATTTTCATAAAGAGGGAGGAAAGGACAGGACAGGACAGTTAATGGCAGGGTTGCCAGGGTGATGGTTTTTACATCAAATTGGGATAGTTTTAAAAAGATTTAAGTGTTTCAAGTCTGCAAAGCTTTACTGGCTTCATCTCAAAATACCTTACATAACTTACAGTTCTGTCATCTGTACGTTTGTGTAATGTGGTTATACAAGAGTCCAGTTATAATCTGATGTGGATTACATTTTTTACAAAATAATTACACTGTAATACAAGTTTCAGCTGTGTGTGTGCGTGTGTGTGTGTGTGTGTGTGTGTGTGTGTGTGTGTGTGTGTGTGTGTGTGTGTGTGTGTGTGTGGCTGGCTGTCTGTCTTAGTTCTTGAGCCTTGTGAAAGAAACCATCTTCATGAATCAATGGCTTCCACAACCTTGATGCAAACAAATGGGTCCACGATGGCTTTAATCATACAAATGCACCTCTACTTATGATTGCATGAATCAATAATAATTATCTTCAATGGTCGGAAGAGAGACATAAATAAGAAGACGCAGTGACAGTTATGGAACATCACACAACAACCAAACTGTATTCGTATTAACAGCAGAGGTCACAGCAAGTTTTCAAGGATTTGAAAAAAAAAAATCTAAATTATTCCAGTGTTCATGACTAATTATGCGGTCGAAGAAGCATGTGGAGGATTAAATTGAGCAAATAATCCACCACTAAGCTCTTTTATTGCAGTTTTTTTTGTAACTTTCCGTTACAAAATATGGAAAGGTATGGAGAGATTACTTACTTACTAAGAAGTAGACTAGCATTAATAGTATTAATAAAAACAAATACGCACGTTTGAGAGGAAATATTTCCTTGGATGGGTCTACAAAATATAGACACACAGTGTGTGTGGGTGAGTCAGTTGGCACAGATCGACTACACCGTCCCATGTGACGGCCTCGGAAATGGACCCTGCCAACTGAAATGAAGTGTAGAATTCAGCGCGTAAATAAAATTTCTGCATCAACTACTTTTTTTTTTTTTTTTAAAGAACATATCCTAATCCATGCATTGTAAAAGCCGAAACACTACAGAGCCAGTTCACGACACTGCCATTTCTTTCAAATAAACGATAACAGTAATGTCGAATTATACTTACAGTGGTTTGCATAAGTATTCAAATGCAAGTCCAAGGCAAAGTTCTGGAAAAGTCATGGCTTAATCGCCTTTTAATCCATTATTAAAAATGGAAAGATTATGGCACTACCGCGACTCTGCCCAGAGGACGGCGTTGACCGAGTAAATAAGAGATTAGTCAGAGAAGCAACTACGAGGCAAAAGGTAACTCTTCACGTGATACTACCACCACCATGCTTCGTAGTGAGAATGGTATTCTCAGTGTTCCGGTTGCCAAAACGTTCAATTATGGTCTCATCAGAGCAGAGAACCTTCGACCACATGTTTTCTGAGCGTCTTTTGGCTCTCTCCAAGTCGGATTTTGAGTGTCGGGGCTATAATTGCTGAGCTGTGGATGTATAACAGAGTATATTTTCAGATACATGCAAAAAAGAATATTTTATATTCCAGTTCAGGAAAATCTTTCAGAAATAGTAGGACATAGTAGAAAAAGTCAATTTCCATGTAAAGATTTTCCCCAGGCCACCACACACACAAGTACATATATGTATATGGATACGGATATATATGGATCTGAAGATGGATCACGGTGGTATAAATACAAATATATTACCTTCTCCCATCGTGAATAAAAACAGAGACATGATGAGTACAAGAATGTTTTTGAAGGCAAGATTGAACATTTTCTCTTTTTCCAAAATGATTCCCCACTGATAATTTACCGCACGATGAAATCGCTGAAATGATGTGCTCAGGCATGCTTCTTGTCTCATTTCTGGGCATTAAACAGCTCCTGAGTTATAAAACCCCAAGAAAAAAAAGAAATAAAGTCATGACTAAGTGCTCCCAGATTATTCATCAGCCACAACACAACTGTTAAGAAGTTTAGAAAATGAATCAAATAAGTCGTGGCAATGAAACTCGTGGAAAAACATGATATGCAAACACGTTACTGACAGCGTAGTTGGTTCGACAAGGTCATTACAAGCGCTACAATCAGGAACTTGCTTAGCATAATTCAGCACACGTAATGCTAAATTAAATTTGTTTGAGGCATGCTGTCAAATCCCGATCGTTCATTCGCTGAAAACGTTTAGCAGGAAGAGAGCACAACCAGAGAGCGAAGGCCAAGCTAAAGCACGTCGATTGAAAATGTCCAGAAAACGTCACCATATCAATAAGTTTCTCTGTTAGATAATAAAGAAACAAAGATAAACTGGATTTAATGCATTTATGTGCTATGCAGATACAAGTGGAATTTATCCATTAGGAAATGATTCCCAAAGAAAAACATGTCTGCTAAAGCCAAAACAAGTTATCATGAACGTCTTAGATGAGAGAACGTAGCAAAAGTAGCAAAAGTAGCTACAAGTTAACTGACCTTCACGCTTGTGCCATTAAATATCACAGTGTGTTCAAGGCCCGCTGCACTTCTGAATAAAAATTTGGCCCTGACTCTGAATGTATAATCACGGAATTAAATCCGCGAGGACCGGTCCACAGTTTTACAACATGTACTTCGCCATTTTATATAAATGAGCAATTTCGGCTAATAGCAGCTCATCAAAGCGGTGTGATTAGCCCAAGTTCATTCATCCTTTCAACCTTTCAAAACCGATCTAACATGAAAGTCTGAATAACCTCGGGCTAATCACGACTCTTTATTACCATTTGAATGAAATATATTGGTGTCAGAACCATCTGGGGGGGAAAAAAGAAAGAAAGAACTTGTGGGAGAACACAATGATCGGTTGTACACTCACGCCAGTCAAAAGTTGCTGAACACTCTGATAATATTTTGGTTAAACTTCAAGAAATACTCCAGAATGAGAAGTAAGTGAAGTAATTCAACTGAGTAATGTCTGTGACTTTTTTAAAAATCCACTTAAAACCTTTGACTGACGATGTACTGTATATCAATTTCATACAATCTGACAAAGATTTATGGATTTGATGGGACTTTTTTATGAGAATTTTTCTTTTCCTTATTTATTTGCCAATGTTTCCTAAATAAAAATGTAAATCACCATAATGCTTTAACAAAAACAAACAAACAAACAAACAAACAAACAAAAAACGTAAAACTTTTGACTGGCAGTTTATATAAATTAGGGATTTGTTGGAACACTTGTTTAATTTTTATTGTCCTTATTTACTTGTCAATGATGGGTTAATGTATATTATTATTATTATTATTATTATTATTATTATTATTATTATTAATAATAATAATAATAATAATAATAATAATAATAATAATAATAATTAAAGCTGCAAGCTGCATTTTTGGGGGCCAAGCACCATGATGTGAGTGAGTAAACCAAAAATCCATTTCACATAATTTTTATGAGAATTTTTATCTGTTATAAATAATATATCATTAAGTGATAACTGAAGTTTTGTTTTGTTTTGTTTTGTACCATATGTTCAAAAATTTAACTGGCAGTGTATATCAATTTTGCATAATTTTACAAAGATTTAGGGATTTTGCTGGAACATTTGTTTCACTTTTCTTTTCCTTATTGCCAACAGTTGATAAAGTGTTGTTTTTGTTTGTTTGTTTGTTTGTTTGTTTTTTTAAATGCTGAAAACCCACCACATGTTCTAAAATGTAATTGCTAAAATTGGGTAAATTTTAGTAAAACGTAATAATAATAATAATAATAATAATAATAATAATAATAATAATAATAATAAGTGTATATTTTCTTTAGAAATTGTATATTTTTTTTATAATTGATTAAATGAACAAAGGTCCTAGACTTGATCCCTTATGAAAAGCACTACATCATAATTTATTATTATATTTATAGTCCTATAGTTATGGGCGCTAGGTGAGCGAAACATGCTAGCACACGGTTGAATCTCCACATCTGGGATCTGACTGGTTTCGAAAATAAAGAGACACAGATGATGCATGGGACCAGAGCGGGTTAAAGCTGTGACGGGTTCGAGAGCTTATTTAGAGCTTAAAAACAGTGCTAAACAATACAAAATCTACAGCAATTACAAAACAGCGTTTTTGTCACATTTTCAACAGGAAGTTGCATCATCCGAATTTCCTGAAGATCACAAGAAGAAGAAAAGTACGGGGATAAACGGTAAAAAAAAAAATGTTAATGGAGGAGCTCGCATTAAATGTCTTTTGCACTTTTGCACCCAACTGCATGGTTGATACTGTAAGAATTTTGCAGCAGAATCTTTTTCCTGTGTTTGTGGAAATGGTCATGAAACTATAATAGTGCCACCTGCAGTACCTGAGCACTGAGAAGGTGTTTTTTTCTCTTTACGCAACCCTCAAAGATGTCACGTTCTCATTAAGTACTCAAAGGACGTTTAAAATACGATGCGGATAAAATTTATATCTTTTATTGCAGCAGTTCTTATTTATACGGGGGAAAGTCCCACACGTTCAGAGTCAGGTTTCGCAGGTGCTTAAGTTGATTTTCTGAGCTTCTTATTCAGGTGATTAAAATGACCTATGTGTAGTTCACATCGCTGAGGCTGCCAGATTTTTCTCGTCCGAGACGAGATTTTTCAATGACTACCTTTAAAAGCGAGCACTCGCCTGAAAAAAAAAAAAAAAAAAAAAAAAAAACGGGATAGAATATGTGGACTGTAGAAACAATTCACTTTTTTTTTTCTTTGCTGTCAAATCTAATACAATTTAACATAAAAGCAAAGAGTTTGTACTAATCACGTTAATCACTGGTTTCAACGAACAAAATGGTTTCTGCATATTCAACAGCTTATAGAATAGCACTTGATCCAGCACATACTATTATTTCACTTTTTTTTTTTTAGCAGTGTCTCTGATGTGATGCTGTCTCCTCCAAAATATTTGTTTATTTATTTAATTACTATTCCATTGTTTTGTTTTGTTTTTTTTTAGTGTATTTACAACCAAAAGATAAATGTCAGCATGACATATCATGCTGTCAAACAGTGGTGTTTTATTTTCTTTGTGAACTTTGTGATATCTCTGCGATATTTGGTAACATTGACATTTTTAATTTAAAAAATATATATTTATGTATAAAAATGCCACAGTCTGATTATGATGTGTTGTGCGTTGACGCTGAATCGATCCAGTGAGAATTGTGATTCAGTAAAGAATTAAATTTCCCTATGCCTTGTTCATACAGGAGAAAAGAACTATTTTTGTGCATCCTGAACTCCAAATGCTCCGTTCATTTGAGCTTATCGCTCCCGGAGTGCCGTCACGGCACACAATGCAAGCGTCAAGAACCATGAAGAAACGACCCAAACCATGGCCCAATCTGTCCATTAAACATCCAGAAAAAAAAGACATAATGGAGGATTTGTCCGAGTGTGACTCAACGTGATGGGTTTTGTGTGCCTGGACAGTTCAATGAGCCCTCGTATTTGGAGAATGGTTTCAAATACAACAAAGTCAGTCCTCTTTAAAAATGAATCAAATAACCATGCTGTCTTGGGGCCTTCCAGTCCTTTGTGGTACTTTCCTTTGTTCCTCTACGGAATGTTCCTGCTTCGGATCGACTCCCTGAGTATCAGTCATGACTTCTTTTTGGTGTCATCTAATATATATATATATATATATATATATTATAGGTCCAGTCACATTAATATTCTTTTATACTTTGTAAATCGAGATTCCTATTTCACTTATTTCCTTTTTTTCCACTTTAAAATTGTCTTTAGTTTTTATATTACATCATGGAGGAGTCACTCAGGTTGCTGGAAGAATAATTTAGGCAAAGATAATAATCAATTAGGTCTGTGGAGGAATTAACGAATTAGATGCAGAAGATGGAGGAATCAATTGGGTAGATGGAAGCATCGATTAGACTGATGGAGGAATCAATCAGTTAGACGGAGGAGATGGAGAAGTCAATCGGGTAGAAGGAAGAATCAAGTAGCTAGGTGGAGGAATCAATGAGGTAGACAGAAGAATCAATTTGGTACATGGAGGAGATATATGAATCGGTTAGGTAGATGGAAGAATCATTGAGGTAGATATAGGAATCAGTTAGGTAGATGGAAGAATCAACGAGGTACATGGAGTAATAAATTAGGTAGATGGAAGAATAAACGAGGTAGATGCAGGAATCAGTTAGGCAGATAGAAGAATCAACGAGGTAGATGGAGGAATCGTGTAGAAGGACAAGTAGGGAGATGGAAAATGGAAGAATCAAGTAGATAGATGAAAGAATCAATTAGACAGGTGGAGGAATTGTTTGGTTAGACGAAGGAATCAATCAGGCAGAGCAAATAATCAATTAGGAGGATCGAAGAATCAATTGGGTAGGTGAAGGACTCAGTTAGGTAGATGGGGAAATCAAGTCGGAAGAGGAAAGAATCAATTTGGTAGCTCAAAGAATCAATTAGGTAAATGAAGGAATCAATTGGGAAGATGGGCATATCAGTTGGTTAGATGGAGGAATCAATTAGGTAGATGGAGGAATTCATTTTCATACAGTAGATGGTTGTACAAAAACACTGGCATGTCACATTTCTGAGATTGTGTCAGCCTACAAATTTCCATCTTCACCTGCACGTAGTGGGGTTTCCATCCACCTGGATGTAGGCATCGATAGTGATCTAGTAAAGCCATTATCTCCTTCTGTCACTGTCTAATCCGTGTGTCATCAGTGTGAATCCAATCCTCATGTCTGCTGACAAGTGGATGGTGCCCGTCTCTCTCTGCCAGTGCCTTGTGTGTAGCTGTCTCAATATGCATATGGTGCCTCAATTAGGCCAAGTCCTCCATTATCATGTGCACAAAATACCAAGCCAAAGGATCTGGAGCTTTTTCCATTCCATGTGTGAGTTATACAAGAGTGTGTTGCCAGACGATGTATAGTTTCATGTGGTGACATCTGAGAGCACTTTGGGAACAGTGCTCAGATACATTTAATGATGGATTTATATTAAAATAAAGAGAAATGTGAAGTTTTTAAGCACCGTTTTATGCCTGTCTTGAAAAAGCACATAAGGAAACACTAGGAAACTTTTTTTTTTCCTTTGGCTTAGGTGGAAATGAATCAAATAAATAAATAAATAAAAATGATATTAATATGTACCTATTTATTTTCTCCATACACCTAATCAGTTTCTTCGCCCACCTAACTGATTCCTCCATCTCCGGAATTGATTATTTCATCTACATAATTGATTCCTCCATCAATCCAAACTATTCTTCCATCTTTCTAATCAATTGCTTCATCGCCATAATTAATTACTCCATCTACCTAATTGATTTTTCAGTTTATCTTATCGACTCCTCCATCAAATTAATTGATTCCTCCATCTACCTGGTTGATTCTTCCATCTACCTAACTGATTCCTCCATGTACCTCGTTTATTCTTCCATCTACCTCATTGATTCCTCAATATAACAAAATTAGTTCATTGCTGTTATCATGTATGAATGTAATTACAAGTTTCTATCGGCATGAGGGGGTTAGTTAGTTATTTGTGTGTGTGTGTGTGTGTGTGTGTGTGTGTGTGTGTGTGTGTGTGTGTGTGTGTGTGTGTGTGCACCAGTGGGTTAGTGGTTTTAAATTAATGGCAGTAGTATTGAAGACAGTTTTGTATCATACCCAAAGCAACAGTGAAACCAATAACAAGTATAAAATACTTGAAAAACACACACACACACACACACACACACACACACACACACACACACACACACACACACACACACAGAGTTAAAATGTCCTTGACTCCCTCTTTAAAAGAAAAATGCTAGGTAGTTACTTCTTTGAACAGTTTCTAGATGTCTGTGTGTGTGTGTGTGTGTGTGGTAGCTCTTTAAGGAATTGAAGTATATATAATGTGCAATGATGAGCCTCCGAGCCAAACCGCCCTCATTCTGTCCCTACAAACACACTCAGAAAACAAGATCAAGGTCGGGGATCCCTTCTTCACCTCCTGAAAGAACAAACACGTCCATAAACATGAAGAACAATAAAATGAAAACGGGGAAAAAAACAAGGAGAGAAATGCATTATTGTGCTTCTTCACAGAATACTTCTGTCTACATAGCAGACGTGTAGCAGACGAGTACTTGGTCAGCTTATCCTTCAAACCATTGGCATGGTTTCTTTACAGGAGTGTGCATCGAATTAACCAAAGCGGTGAAATTCTTTTAGTAATTTTTAGTAATTTTTAGTAACAAATCAAAATAGTGAGTTCAAAGTGTAATAAAATCACCTATGTCGCGTTCATTCATTACAGTTTCATGACTTCGATTTAGCATCTTGTGGCTTCTTTAAGTTGTGCGCACAATTAACAAAATAAAAGGGTGTGCTGGATCAAGTGCTATTCTATAAGTGGCTGAATAACGAGTCTGGAAGCCTTGTTTAGTTCAATGCGCTCCATCAAAATCAACTTCGGTACCTGCGTAACCCGACTCTGAATACTAGGAACTTTCCCCATGTAAATATTGACTTAGAGCGCAGCATGAAGTCCTCTCCATTTTGAAACCCCTCCATCCATTACAGCCTTGCATACCAAATGGAATTTGAAGGCAGTGCTCTTTTAATCAATTATTCATAAATGATCCCACATGGACATGACTCCCACATAAAACCCACATGGACAGGAACATTTTCCAAAATGGCTTGGTACTGCTTCAGATATCAGTGGTGAACTTGGCTTGATTCAGGCTCCATGAACAAACCGCGACCAGCTCCACAGGAGAGACTGGCGCATGCAGACCATCTGCCCATGTGTCAGCAAAAATCAGGATTAACACGGAGATCATTCCTGGATTCGCGCATGTATGCATCAAGCGGAACAGGGTGCATGCTGGGACAGTGGAAAAACCACAAAAGAGCAAGTTTAAATCAAATCTTTACTAGACTATCACATGTATTCAGCTGAGGTTTCTGCAGCTACATAAGATTCCTCGCATACAAAGATCTGGATAAGCACCTAAAATGACTGGCTTTTGGTGCTTAGCCGTAGTTATTAATTAGTAGTTAATTAGTAGTTAATAAGTAGTTAATTAGTAACCGTCTTTAACCCTAAGCCTATTTTGATACCAGTGTTAACATGCCTCCATTTCAAATAGATTTGCTGCATTTTATAACTGTAAAGAATGTATATGTTTACAACTGTATAAAATGTATATGTTGATGACAGACCTAAGGCTGAATGACCAGATTCTGATTGGTGTAGGGACTGAATGACAAAAATGTACAAGTGGTCAAAAGATCAAAGTTGTGTACCTGCTCTTTATAGTACTTTTTGGAGAAGAAGAAGAAGAAGAAGAAGAAGAAGAAGAAGAAGAAGAAGAAGAAGAAGAAGAAGCCATGTTGTCTGTTTATTAATCAGACCAGAGAGGGTAAATCCTTTTTTTTTTTTTTTAAATATGATGAAACTCTCGCCTTTTTTTTTTAAAGAGCTTAATTCAGCTAAATAATTTACAAAACAACAGATGCTCGGCTACAGAAGATGCAATGGTTTATGTTTTGAAAAGTTGCTGAACTACAGCCATTTTTTTGTTATTGTTGATCAGTTGTACCACAATATTTTTTTTCAGGTACTTAGTTCACTTTGGGGGGGCACGGTGGCTTACATTTGCCTCATGCACCTCCAGGGTTGGGGGTTCGATTCCAGCCTCCGCCCAGTGTGCACGGAGTTTGCATGTTCTCCTCGTGCTTCGGGGGTTTCCTCCGGGTACTCTGGTTTCCTTCCCTGCTCAAAGACATGCGTTGTAGGCTGATTGGCATTTCCAAACTGTCCATAGTGTGCCATTTTGTGTGTGATTGTGCCCTGGGATGGGTTGGCACCCTGTCCAGGGTGTCCCCTGCTTTGTGCCACAAGTCCCCTGAGATAGGCTCCAGGCTCCCCCGGTGACCCTGTGTAGGATAAGCGATACGGAAAATGGATGGATGGATGTATAGTTCGCTTTGCCGGCAGCATTATCGCACTCCACCAGTTCACGACCCCTGGTCTATACTGTTCAGAACCCCATTTCCAGACATCAGCAACATCAGAAAACTAGACAAATGTCTTTGTTTGGTCTCTCTATTCACCCTGAAAGCTGATAATTAGCATGTCGTTTTGATGACTAGCATGTTACTTATTTTAATAGCATCAGTCAGGGGTCTATCCTTTTTTTTGTTGTTGTTTTGTTTTGTTTTTAGAAATGGGGTGACAAGGGGGTATTAGCGTCACTGTTGCTTTCAACTTTCAACCTTTCAAAAATAGGTTAAATCTATCATCCTAAACGAGATGACAATAATGATCTTCAATGGCATCCAGGAGTTGACTTTTTGATGTTGTGTCAACTCCTTTCACCGCCATGTTGGTCTATTTTCATATAAACTTGTTTCATGGTGGAGTTTTCCTTTAACGTTAGCGAGCAAGGAACCCAATGCCAGGACCCAAACTCTATGACTAGTGGAATGTTATCGCAGCCTTATAGTCCTTGTCACTAGCTGAGGTCCAAGAACAGAAGAAGAAAAAAAGTTGGTAATGCTAATACTATTTCTTATTTCCTTAAACTCACCATTTCTACAATAGAGTTATAAAAAATGTTAATGCAGAATCCAGAAAGAAGAGCATATAGCCTTTGTACGGTGGTTGAATTCAGAACGAAATGCTATCTCCCTCTCCGTCTCTGTGGTCCCGATCATGACTCTCAAGGTGAAATGAATGATAAGCCCTGTGCTTCTGGAGCTCTGCTCTGCACAGTGAGTGCGCATAAGAACTTGGCCCTAAGGGAAATGAACCCTCACAACAAATTATTCCAAACTGCAACGGCAAATAAACCCAAAGCAGCAAGTGAGGACTGGCAGTGAAACAGAAACGGCGCTTCCTTCACAGAATGCCAACTGACCAGTCCAACGCTAATAATGACCTTCCCCATCTGTACGGCAAAAAAAAGAGCTATATCATCTGTGAGGCTGATCATAATAAGTCCATCCTTCAAAATCTTTGCCTTGTAATCCTTAAATACAGCTTTGACAGAGCCAATCTGTGGCATCTGGCACTTCAAGGTTCGCTGTAGGAACTTGGAAAGAAAGTGATGGCTTTGTTAGAGGATTGAGAAATCCCTGGCTGAAATGTCAGGAAGAAATACAAGAGGATGAGCGTCAAGCGATGGGCTCTCGTTGCCAGTTCTGACAGCTTTGACGCTGATTAAAGCCAATTTAATTACGCTGACAAACCTGCAGCACAATCGAGTCATCTAATTGTCAATGCTTTTTTAAAATCTTCCACCAGAATTGACTTTTTTGATATCAGTATCAGAGATATCCATGCTGTACAGGACATGGGAAACCGTCAAGCGTAGGACAAAACCAAGTCCATAAAACATGCACCGTTGAGGTCCAAAATGGGACGCAGCCAACTAAACGGCACCTGGCACCGTTATCTTCCTCATGCCTTACAGGCTCCGAGGAATCCAACGCCAACTGGCAGCAGCAAACGCCTCTTTAATTTTCCACTTTATATTTCTCACTTGGACACTAAAACAGGGCTTATTCATGGGGAGTTTATTTAGACATGGGTTCTTAGCACGTGTAAAGGATGGCATGTCAGCACAAAAAGTTGTTAGCACCCCAGCTAGCACTGTCAGTACCGAGTAACCAGCTATTTTTACGACAGGCAGCAACAGGTGGGGTTTTTTTCTTTTATTATGTATCAGAAATTTCGTGTAAACGATCAACTTTCAGCACTTGCACTACTCTCGAGAGCTCACGTATACAAAGTTCTAAAAGTTAGGTCAATATTTTTACGTGAAGAGATAAGTTCCTTGTAATCCGGGAAACAATTTAGTCGTCTTGAATTGAAGATTCCTGAGATTTTCTTGTAACACGATCTAACAGTCGATCTGATTATGATATATGGATGAAAAGTTACGATTATCACTGTAATCGCTGGTTTAATTTAACAACAATTATACAGTAATATCCACCCGTATTATTATTATTCAGCAGCTTAGAGAATAGCACTTGATCCAGCACATTCCTATTATTGTGCGCCGTAAGTAAAACCTCGAACCCTGATGTGTGTACGGGATGAAGGCTAATTTTGCTATGCTTTTAATTCACTGTTATACACGACTTGTCGAAGCTTCTCACATTTCTTTCATAAGGACACTATAAGTTAAATAAAAGTGTCGTATTTATGTATTTATTATTATCCTCAAATTTCAGCATCACAAACTCGTGCGTAACTGAGACACGGCTCTGTTTTCCGCAAATCCGGCGCAACCTTAAAAAAAAAAAACAAATAAATAAATAAACAGTAATAAAAAGTCTGTGCCAATCAAAAACATCTCCAGCCAAACTCCGTTTCCAAAGATAGAGTTGTGATTGGAACGGGCCGGTGTTTCTGGATTTTGTAGCCTGTTGCCGCAACTGAACTCCGTCCAACGTGGCCGTCAATCTTCGTCAACACGTCAAGAATAGGAAGCTCTAACTGTCTTCCACTACCCACGAGCAGCTTGGATGCCAGCGGGGAGCGTTGTATCTGCCCTATTCCAATCACGGTCCCCGCTGGCATCCGAGCACACCCACCTGCTGGTCATTTCTCTTCGCTCACTGCAAAATTGATACACAGTCCTACGGCTCCAAATTGTCTGTTTGGATAAACAAGAGTTGGAGCCTGTGAAAGTCAGCCAGGAAAAAAAAAAAAAATATATATATATATATATATATATATATATATATATATATATATATATATATATATATATACTAATAATTTTCCGTGTGCACCGTGTGCAGTGCCAGTATTTTAGCGAAAAGTACAGAAGTGCGGTTTATCAGTCACTTTCCTACTTCAACAACAAAAAAAGAAAGAAAGAAATGAACAATTATTCATATACATTATCTACTTCATTTTTCATTTTACTTTTATTCCAATTCCATTAGCTGTCTGTAATCTTTTGCACTTAAACATAATATAGTCGTGTAGTGAGGATTTCGTACTGAAATTGCTTACCTTGGTATGCGGACCTTTTGAATTACTATCTGAGATATACAGATTTGATTTAAAGTGATTTAAAGTTTTTAATGTTCTACTGAAATAGCTAATGTGCTAAATGGCTAAATGGCTATCGTTAATGCTAGGATAGCCTAATTAGCTGGAACCTTACCTGGGTTAATACAAAGCATTGAGTGTTTAACCTCACTGTAGAAAACTAGCTTTTATTATTATTATTATTATTATTATTATTATTATTATTATTATTATTATTATTATTATTATTTGACAACTCTGCAAATGTCTACTTCTCCCTAGGGAATCCCAGACTAACTTCCTTAGCATAAACGAGCTAAATTCATCGACACCTTGCATAAAGCTAGTAAACACTTAGCATAATTAATGTTTTATAATAGATTGCTAACAAGAAAATGGCTATGAAGTTCAAACCTTAAATGAACTAAAACGCTTCTCAGTATGCAAAATAGCCATGTGCCGCTTGGCTAACTATCTAGAAGGGTAACCACGTTAGCAGCACATGCTTTATTATTGTCACTTGTCATTTATTTATTATACAGTTTCACAGATTAGATGATCTTTGGCAGTTCTTGATTTTGATCAATTTTTCAAAAAACATTGGCCCGTGGTGACCAACTTTTTGTTTAACGCAGTTCTGAGGTAATGTCAGTGTCTTGTCACTTAATGTTTCAGTGCTATAACTTTTCATTTTTATCACAAATGCATCGTTTGTTTGTTTGTTTTTTATCATTTCTGGTTATGTTCTGCCTTCTTTTAAGGTGTTGTCGTCTCATCCATTAATCTTGTTTTAATTTTCTTGTCTTTTGTTCATTGCATAGATGCACTTATTATTACTGATACTGAGTTCTGGTTTAACGTATTTGTCTTCTGCCTGAATGTAGTCGTCCTTTCGCCCTTTCTTTGTTTCATAAATACAGAATTATTTCTTAAATTTTTTGTAAAATTTGTTTAATGTATTTGTCTTCTGCATCAATTTAGTACCTTTGCCGTTGTTCGTTTCATAAATACAGTGTTTTTGTTTGTTTGTTTGTTTCTAATAACGTGTTCACGTTTAATGTGTTTGTCTTCCACCTGAATTTTGTTGTCTTTTCATCTTTTGTTCATTTCATAAATACAGCATTTTTATAGTTTTTTTTTTTTTGTTTGTGTTTTCTTATTCCTAATCACGTGTTTACATTTAACATATTCGTAGTCTTCTATCTGAATGTTGTTCTTTGTTTGTTTTGTTTGTTGTCGTTTTGTTTCTAATAGCAATGTGTTTACATTTATCTTCTGTCTGAGTGTTGTTGTTCTTTTGTCTTTTGTTTGTTAGTTTGTTATTGTTTTGTTTCTATTAACGTTGTAATGTATTTGTCTTCCACCTGAATGTTGTTAGTAGTTATATCATATACTTTATGTCAAAAATTGATTTATGACCCCCTGATGTTTGTATAATTTATGGACTCGTGAAGGTCCCATGAACATGTGTAATTTATGGCTGTACATTTATGTTTATTTTTTCCTGTCCTCTGTCTGTCTGTGAGGAGTTGCATTTCCCATGTGTGCGTGTGTGTGTGTGTGTGTGTGTGTGTGTGTTAATGAGTTTTACAACCGGTGTGTGTTGTGGTCAGAGAAAACTGCTGTTAAAAACCCCAACGCGGTCTGTATGTCATAGGTTTATGTGCGAGCCGTACGTGTGTGTTGAAACAGGGCTTGTTAAATAGGATACTTAAATACTTATTGTTATAACGCAGAAGACGTACTGCAAAAAAAAAATCTCACACGATGTCTGCCCCACAAACACCTAAAACCGGCACGAGTTCGGCGTGTGCCTCAACACCTAGAATGGGGATTGAACTGAGTGAGAACATAACTTATGCGCCACGGAAAAAACAAAGCGTTAGTTTAACAAACCTTCGTCATAATGATGTGAATAGTGTAAAGACGTTATTGTTTCGTACGGAGCAGGATGTTACCAGAAGTGATAGGTGGTAATGGTGTGTGTGTGTGTGTGTGTGTGTGTGTGTGTGTGTGTGTGTGTGCTAATGGGGGTAATCCCAAGGATTTCACACTTTTTCAGACCCCCTACCCCCCCTACCACTCCTGTGCGTGTGCGTGTTTGTGATCTGAGTCTAATGTTTTAAAAAACAAACAAAATGTTTAAAGAGCTATGGTTTGTATACTTTATCTGTTTTTATTAGTGCAATTATCTGTTACAATGACTGCCCCGTGAACTCCTAAAGACCCCAGAAGCGTAAATATGGGGGTCTCGTGAAGGTCGCATGAACATGTGTATTTTATGACAGTACATTTATGACTTTTTTCCTGTCCTCTACCTGTCTGTGAGGAGTTGCATTTCCCAGGTGTGTGTGTGTGTGTGTGTGTGTGTTTAATGTTTCAGGAAGTGGTAGATGCTAATGGTTTTGTATGTGTGTGCTCGTGTGTGACCTGGAGTTAGTGTTTTAAAAACAAACAAATAGTTAAAGAGCTATGGGTTGTATACTTATCTGTTTTTATTAGCGCAATTATTTGTTACAACGACTGTCCCTACGTGAACTCCTAAAGACCCTAGAAGCGTAAATATGGGGGTCTCGTGAATGAAGCGTGAACATGTGTGGTTTATAACGTTGCTTGTCCTCTGTCTGTGTGTGTGTGTGTGTGTGTGTGTGTGTGTGTGTGTGTGTGTGTGTGTTCTGAAAAAGCTGTTGGTTAAATAAAAGCCGTGGACGGGTCAAAGTTTTTGTTAAATTGATTGTAAGAGTGTTTCAATAAATGAACAGACTGATGTTTGTGAAACTGCTGAAACATTTTGTTGATTACGTTGTTGAGAAAAATTGTGTAGTATGTATAAAATTTCTACAGCACCTCGATGCTATATGATGTTGATTTCTTTCATCGAAAACAAAATCTCAAACAATTAAAAACCATCTGAGTTATTCTTTTGTGGAATCGAATCTGATTATCCTGCGTCATTCTTAACTCATTTTAGCCAATAATACTTTTTATACAATTATCATATTCAATAATACAGATAACAACACGACCAAAATATGAGAACACAAAACACACAAAAAGATTAAATTAAAAATTTTTAGTCATCTACATGTGTACGTTCTGAAAACTTTTGTTTAAACACTGATTAAATAATCCAGACTTTTCCTGCATCCTGACTGTCTATGTGTGTGTGTGTGTGTGTGTGTGTGTTCTAATGGGGGTAATCCCAAGGATTTCACACTTTTTCAGGCCACCTACCCCCCTACCGCCCTGTGCGTGTGCTCGTGTGTGACCTGGAGTTAGTGTTTTAAAAAAACAAACAAATAGTTAAAGAGCTATGGTTTGTATACTTACCTGTGATTTTTTAGTGCAATTATCTGTTACAATGACTGCCCCGTGAACTCCTAAAGACCCTAGAAGCGTAATTACGAACTCTCGTGAAGGTCCCATGAACATGTGTAATTTATGACAGTACATTTATGGCTTTTTCCTGTCTTCTGTCTGTCTGTGTGTGTGTGTGTTTCACGAAGAATTATATGTTAATGAGTTTTTACAACCACTATGTGTGTGCGTACTGAGAGACGTTGTTTTAAAAACGCGGGGGTTAGACACGCCGACGGATCGAAGCGTTCGGGTGTGCGTAGAGAAACATCGCTCTCAAACTGTTTTCCGAGAAGTTTTTGTTAGTTTGGTTTGTAAGACTATTTCCAGAGAAGATGGCCGTCTATCATAACAGTGAGTATGTTTATTATTATGTTTTTATTATTGTTGTTGTTAAGAATTATGAGACGTTGTTCTGATGTAAAATGCTTAAACAGGTTCTCTAACGATCCAGGTGATGTGAACGAAATTGAAGCTATTGTTGATGAGATTTGTTACCTGAACCAAGCGAGCGGTGCGTATAAATGTTGTACATATACCCATGTGGTAATTATAATGTATGATGTTATGTATAGTATTAAAGCGTCTGTTATTTGGCTGACCGTAGGATCGAAGCCGTATGATAGACCGGTCTCAGAGCGCGTGACACAGCGAGAGAGTGTGAATATCCCCCCACTCTGTATGTGGTATTGTAATGTTTACATGTTTGTTGAAAAATGTTTACATGATTGTTGAAAAATGTTAAAATTGTACTTATGTCATATGACTGTTTTCATCAGTAGGTTTATCAAGTCTTGTAAACAAGACCGGCGTATCTGGATGCGCTAATCAGACACCACAGCCTATCATCCGTAGCGTTTTTAAACCAGATGAGTGTAAAGAGATTACAATAGCGCAGATCCACACGGAGTCTGTTGGTCGTGTAGATAATTCAGAAAACCCATCGACAAACCCCTTCCGAAAACGCGCGAGACAATCGAGCGGCGTGTCAGATGGTAGGTGCCATATATGTTATGTTGTTAAAAAAAAAAAAAAAAAAAAAAAAAAAAAAAAAAAAAAAAAAAAAAAAAACAAAGTTGTTTTAGCTTTTACCTAATTAATACGATAACCAAAGTGTTCTTTTTACCACAGAGGTGTTCGTGGATAAGTCTTCCGACGACAATACGTGTGATGGTATTAGCTGGGATGACAAACTGCTAGAATCATGGGATGCGGTGGAGTTTACCCCGGTACATGCGTACGAGGAGGTAGAAACGCAAATCACGGATGTCGACACACAACCTCTACCATCAAACCAGGAGGCATACAGTCGGGAAACGGAAAACGTTAATCAACATTTAATCGACACGATACGGATCTGTCTCAAGCCCATTGAGGATCGTCTGGATATTCTTGAAAAGAAGCAGGAATGTTATGCTCGGGATTTAACCGATCGTTTGGATATTCTTGAAAAGAAGCAGGAATGCTATGCTCGGGATTTAACCGTTCGTTTGGATATTCTTGAAAAGAAGCAGGAATGTTGTGCTCGGGATTTAATCGCTACACAACAACAATACGGGATATATTTTAACCACATTTTAGCAAAACAGACATTGTACGGCCGCCAAACCCAACGAATAGCAGAGGATCAAAAACTAACGACTGATTTGTTAAAAGAGATTGTACACTTGCTCAAACACAAACTCGGGTGAGTTGGAAAAAAAGAAAAAAAATCCTTATATACCCCAATCATTATAAAACATGTGATTAGTGGTAGTGTGTTTGTGATAGTCGTTATTTGGTAGTGTTTTTGTTTTATGTTTACAGTTATCAAGGTTGTTGTTTAAATAAATTTCTTTTTTAAAATGGCAAAACGTTGTCGGGATGAGGAATGTTGTGATCACGGACGAGTATCTAGATTTAGACAAGACGACCTAGGCGATCAGAGAACCAACACCGAAACATTGTGTTATTTAATTCAGACACTAGAGGATATGAATAGACCTACATCTACAAACGACACGTTGGTGAATTTATTAAACATGGTGAGATCAATGTCGGTTGTCCGGACAGAACAACATCCAGATTCGGCATTAGACTCATCTGACATTTTAAATTCACAACAGGGTGGGGTGTGTGTGGATGATTTATCGCATCATTCACATGATACACAACAAAATATAGTGTTAACAAGCGACGCTATCAACAAACTTGTAAGAGAGGGTGGTGATATAGGTGAATACACGATTGTTGCGAGACCTAGATTCAATAGTGTGGAGATACATCGACGTATAAATCTAAGGGTGCTACCTGATGTAGACATGGCCGCATACACTATATTTCTACACGATATAATGGCGGAAATAGTATCATTTTCCAGACTGTTGGCAGGGGATGGCGGGTTAATTAACATAACGTTGAGCGGTCCTAGTCTAAACTCTGATGTTAATGCAGTCTTGTCACCTAGCAACGACTATTGTGCGGACATATTCATAAATCAGCTCGAGAAGATTATGCAGAGTAACACAGATGTGCGGGTTGACGATAGTTTAGATCTAAAAGTAACTGTAGCACGGAGTAAACAAGGTGGTGGTTATCGAAAAGTGCGTGATCTCGCCCATAACGAGGTAATCAGTAGGAATAGGATGAATCTGTTCTGCCCCGTAAACAAATCTAACAATCTGTGTTTTGCAATCTGTCTGGCACATTTTCTAAACCCCCAAAAATCATTCACAGAACTGCAAACCATAGCTGTATCGTTGCAGAAGGCTGTCGGGTATTCGGAACAGTATAAGATAAGGTTTAATGATATCACGTGTTTTGAGCACATGTTAAACATAAAAATAGTGGTCTTCCACAGATCAAACACAGGCATGCTGGAAAAGTTTATGACCACTGATGCACGTCATCACAACACAGTGTTCTTGTACCTGCACGATGGGCACTATTTTATGATTAAGAAGCTGAATGCATTCATAGGTACTCCATATGTGTGCGACTACTGTTATCAAGGTTTTACTAGTCGTAGAGATCATCGTTGCAAATATGTATGCGATGTCTGCAATGATCCTGATTGTTATAAACAGCCCGTCAAAACAAGACGTTGCATCGAATGTTCACGGTACTGCAAATCTGACTATTGTTACTACGCCCATAAACGACCGGCATCAGGACAAGAACATGCGCAATGCGATGTCACGAAATACTGTCAAAAATGTAATAGGCGTTACCATGTCAGTGCCACAAACTCAAAAAAACACACATGTGTTGGTGCTGTGTGTGTACACTGCCGTGCTGAAACGGTTAATGGTGGTGTGCATCAATGTTTTATACAACCCACAAAGATCGAACCACCTAGTGACAAGTACATATTCTATGATTTTGAAACACAGTGTGTGAATGGTAAACACAAAGCTAATTTTGTATGCGCAATAACGTTTAAAGGGGAAGAGTTCACAGCCGCTGGTCCAGATTGCGTAGAAAGACTCGTTAAAAAGTTTAGACGACCACGTTATCGGAATTTCACATGGATAGCCCACAATGCTTCTGGTTTTGATAACTTTATACTTTTGGAATATTTCACAAACGCGGGACACACGCTTAAAATCACAATGCAAGGCTGTAGGGTAATTCTAATGTGTGACGACACATTCAAGCAGCGCTTTATCGACAGCTATTCATTCATACCCATGCGTCTGGCAATGACACCTGCTGCGTTAAATCTAAACTGTGCAGAGAAAGGTTATTTTCCACACATTTTCAACAGAAAAGAAAATGAGGATTACATAGGGCCATACCCGGACAAACACTTCTACGGCTATGAGACAATGTCTGACAAAGAGAGGGCGCTGTTTGACGAGTGGTACGCAACAGTATCGGGCAAGGTGTTTGATTTTAAAGAAGAACTTAGTATGTATGGTAGGAATGACGTCATACTTTTACGTGAGGCTTGCTTAAAATATCGCTATGAATTCATTCAATGCACCAAACTCGATCCGTTTAGATACACTACCTTGGCGGCATGCTGTATGGCCGTGTATAAAACACACTTTCTGCCAAAAGACACATTAGCCCTAACACATAACAATGCTTACACACACCAGAACAAGACATACTCAAACATATCCATTGAATGGCTTGAGTATGTTAAAACATCACGTGGTCTAGATATTCAACACGCGTTAAACCATGGTGAGATGATGATTGGTAAATATCATCTCGATGGTTATTATGAAAAAGACGGTGTAAAAAAAGCATTCGAATTCAACGGTTGTATGTTTCACGGGCATGAATGTCTTTATAACCCCAATCATACAAATCCCTTATCAAAAGTGTCTTACGGTACACTCAGAAGACTGTTTGACGATAAGGTGGAAATTTTAACACACACTTATGGGTTGGATGTGGAGGTGATGTGGGAGTGTGATTGGAACAATGCTAAACAGACTGATGTTGATGTAATGGCATTTATGGCTACATATACGCATCCTGAGAGACTGAAACCGCGTGAAGCATTATTTGGTGGGCGTACTAATGCGTACAAATTATATCATAAAGTTGACATCGGTGAGAAAATACGCTATGTCGACTTCACAAGTCTGTATCCATATTGTCAGGCCAAGAAATGTTACCCCATAGGTCATCCCCAAATAATTTTTAAGGATTTTGAACCTCTTGAAAATTATTATGGATTTGTCAAAGCCACGGTGCTGCCGCCGAGAAAACTGCTCCACCCCGTCCTTCCTTATAGGACCGGTGGTAAGCTTATGTTTCCGCTCTGTCGTACCTGTGCCGACCAGCAGAATCAGACACCCCCATGTAGACATGATGATGAGGAAAGATCCATTTCAGGTTGTTGGGTCAGTATTGAGTTGTTAAAAGCTGTGGAGAAGGGGTATGTTGTTACGAAAGTGGATGAGGTGTGGCATTTTCCACAGCGTTCGGAAACCTTGTTTTGTGATTATGTTAAAACGTTTTTACAGTACAAACAAGAGGCCAGCGGATTCCCCGTGAGTGTTGTGACAGACGCAGACAAAGAGGCATACATAGCCGATTATTTTGAAAAAGAGGGCATTAAACTGAATCACGACAAGATAATCCTTAACCCCGCACGTAGGTCTATTAATAAACTTCTGTTGAACTCGCTTTGGGGTCGATTCTCTATGCGTGAAAATTTACCGTGTACAGAGTTGCTTTCAGATCCTGAGCAGTTCGCCCAACACATTTTTGGTGGTGGACATGACGTTAAACACTTCTCGTTCGTGTCAGACACTGTTGCTCTAATACAATGGTGTTACACTGATGGTAAATGTGGGCAGACCCGCGACATTAACATCTTCCTTGGTGCGTTTACAACAGCGCATGCGCGTCTAGAACTGTATGATCTAATGGACAAGTTGGGTGATAGGTTGTTGTACAGTGACACAGACAGCGTTATCTTTACATCTAGAGATGGCGACTGGGACCCCCCATTGGGGCCTTACCTCGGTAATCTAACTGACGAAATTGGGGATGGCGACCATATTGTAGAGTTTTGTTCAGGGGGTCCGAAAACATACGGCTACCGTACTGCTAAGGGGTCTGTTTGTATGAAGGTCAAAGGTATCACGCTCAATGCTGTAAACTCAAAAGCCATTAGGTTAGACACACTGATCGGACTTGTTGATAACTATGTCGTGGCGGGTGATAACGGTCGTCATATACTGGCACACACCGATAGTATAGCGAGAGATAAAAAACGCTTCACACTTCACAATAGGACAGTCGTCAAAAAGTTTAAGGTAGTGTACAACAAACGTGTGCTCCTCCCTGATTTCACAACAATTCCCTATGGGTTCTGACATGTTTTTTGAACACAGGGGTGTTCGAGACACTGGTGGTTTTGATTTCAGATTACAGCACCCATTTTCATGTGTGATAAGTGGGCCTTCAAACTCAGGAAAGTCATATTTTGTAAAAATGTTGTTGCAAAATGCTGTACAGATGATTTCTAAAAAAATTGAAAACATTGTATATATTTATGATTGTTGGCAGCCGTTGTATGATGAATTATTGAAAATATGCAAAATAAAATTTATTGAAGGACTACCACAGACTCTAAACGATGATGAAATGTTCCCAATCAACAAAACTACTTTGTTAATAATGGATGATTTGATGAAAGAGGCCAGCGGGAGCAACGAGGTGGAAAAGGTGTTCACACAGTATGTTCACCATAGAAACCTTAGTGCTATTTATATCGTGCAGAATTTATTTTGTCAGGGTAAATCCAGCAGGACTATAAGCTTAAACACAAATTATCTGATGTTGTTTAAAAACCCTAGAGACGTCAACCAAGTGAGTGTACTAGGAAGACAAATGTACCCGGGTAACACAAAATTTTTTATGGAGTGTTATCAAGACGCGACCAACAAACCTTTCGGGTACCTAATGATTGATTATAAAACAAATACACCCGAACACTATCGGCTCAGAACAGATTTACTCTCAACGTATCCTGTTGTATACACACAGAAAAGAAGATAGTTGAGGGGAAAAAGTGTTGGATTGTAAAAAATAAAAAAATGTCGGATAGACTTTGTAGAAACATACCTCTTTTAAAAATATTATTAAACGCTACACCCAAACAGAGACGTGTCATTTTACAGTCTGCAGCAGATGAACTCATTGCGACTTTGTGTGAAGTGGCTCTTAACGTTCTCCACGGGAATATTCCACTCACGGTGTCACAATACCGCAAACTGAGAAGGAATAAAAGAGCTCTGAAGCTTGTGGCTGACAAGAAAATAGCTGTTAAGAGAAAAAGACGTCTGATAAACCAGCAGGGGGGTTTTCTACTACCGTTATTAAGTGTGGCAATACCGTTTATCAGCAATCTGGTCACATCTAGATAATATGGTGGGGATGGAGTATGCAGAGAAGATGTTTTTAGTACCCCAGCATCAAATAAATAAACTAACGAGTGACCCCCCGCGCGAGACTATTCAACGAGTTGTGGAGAATGATTTGGATGCGACCATAAGAAGTATTTTGCACAGATCTGATTTGGACGATTATGAAAAGGCTAAGTTGTATACAAATACATTACAACGTTTTTTAACAATCGCAAGACAGGTGGACCGTGATACCAACACGTTAACATTAACACTCCCACAGCCTGACGGTATTGAAAAAGAAGAACAGTCCTCTGCGACGGGTGTGGGGGTTCACGATATTTCAGACGGTGTTGTGCTCGATGTTTTGAAGAATGTACCACAGAGGAGTGTAAAAAACGCTCGTTACATTTTAGATAAAATTTCTAAATCTAAAGACGTTGCATCTTGGGCTGAGTCGGGGGAGTTTGTGTTTAAAGGCAGAACAATCCACGGGTCGCACATGCTCGATTTAGTCAAAGGTGTCACTGCTCCACAAAAGGTTTCTGACGCGCTGAGACCTATTGGCTGGAATGAGTTTCTGCAGGCTTTTTCTATTTTAAATATACCATACTCGACGGTGCCGAATCGTTATGTCAGACAAGTTATTAACTCTTTCAAAAACAATACGACACCTATTATAACCAGCACATCTAAGAAGAGTAAAAAAGGACAGAAAGCGGCAGCATCACACACAAATTATTCAGACGAGCCTGCATTATTCAGCTCGCCGCCTCTCGACGCGAGTCAATGGTTGAAATATTAATCTCAGAGATTTTGTATGTTCTGTTTCCTATTTTGGACTTGTTATTATACTGATTGTGTTGTATGTGTAATATTAATAATGATAATAAAAAAGTCAACAACAACAAAAAAAGGGTGTTCTATTCTTTAGTTGTTGTTTATTTGAGAATGTTAAGCATGATACATAAACACATCACATGTCTGAACACAGTGTATACAATTGGAAACATTTTCATTACAACGGTTTTGTTTTAGTTTTTTCACAAAAACAGTTACCTTTTTGTCATTTTTAATAAAATCATCGGTATACAGACTCATCACA
Organism: Cranoglanis bouderius; assembly: GCA_023630585.1. Lineage (NCBI taxonomy): Eukaryota > Metazoa > Chordata > Actinopteri > Siluriformes > Cranoglanididae > Cranoglanis > Cranoglanis bouderius. The sequence continues at coordinate 19,494,420 of CM042552.1, forward strand.
TAATCATAATTATATCCCTTTGACATATGGTAAAGAAAGAACACACAATGCTGCCCGCATGTATCTGATGAAAAATCTTGGACTTGCACTGATGAATATTGTACAACACTAGAATTGGTGTTTAGAAAGTTTTTAATAAGTGACGGAAAACGTGGGTAATCTGGTTTATTACCAAAGCTGTCGAAAAAACAACCCACCCCATCTTCGTTTATATATATACACAACCAATGTTCACCTGGGAGTCCTGACGGATGTGTGTTTATCACTACCATGGCGGGTAATTTTTTTAATGGTTCTTTTGGAAGATAGTCACACGGGAGCACCCCGAGAAAATATGTGTTGTATGAGATCTTGTCCATGACGGCCGTAAGTTCTAGTGTGTCCATTTTTTAATTTTTATTTTACATATTAATAGTAGTCAACCAGGATCTGTCGACGATTTGACACCTCGATTATGCTGTCGAATATGGCATAAACAATCAAATTAATCGTTCTGGGTAGCGGCTGTCTAAAACGGGCTTCTAGTCTGATGTTTCCAGACTTGATGAGTGAAATGTGTTGGCCACACTCCTCGTCTGGCGTGAGATTGAATGCGTACAATGTGTACCCCTGTAGAAAATCTTCTCTATCTATTGAAAGAGGTTGATTTTTAAGATGTTTTCCAGAAGCCAGCGCTAACTGATAAAATTCACGTACTGCAGACCCCCTTTCATATTCTGGTTGCAGAGGCTTCGCGGGGTGTTGCTGGCCATCCAGATAAATAGCCAAAAATTCTAGGTCATAGTTTTTAAAAGCAAATGGATTTTTATTATAAGCTCCTGTAAATGCATCATTATCAACCATCGCTAGAACCACCGATTTTGGCATGGTTCCTAAGAATAAATTTTCTTGATTACAGACGCGTGATCCAGCAGGAATTGAAAAATTTTTCAGACACACGCGATCTATAGGATATTTAGCGGTTGTCATTAACAACGTCTTTGCATGCCCCAATCTTACAGCCGGTGATACAGACACTTTTTTTACAAATAGTGACGCTGATAGAATATTTAGCTTATATTGTGCAGCGTTGCTCCTCATCAAGCAGAATTCGTCTTTACCCCTTGTCATACGGATTTTAATGTCCACGCCGTTAAGCATAAGTTTTTCTTGAAAGAATATGTCGCTGTGTATAGGGGCTAGAAGTTCCACGACATTGCTCGCATTGGTAAAAGCAGCTCTTTTTGTGAGCCCGTGATTACCACCTGCGGGGTCTGATACATCCATATGTCCCGCCGTGTCTTTGTAAAACAATGCCGCTGAGAAAAGTGTTTCAAGTGCGTCTCTACCATAATTGGTGAGACACTCTATTATGCATCGATAAGGGTATGTACTAGAACTCTGCGATATAAGACGGTCTCCTAACGACACATCCACTTGTGAAAATATAGTCGCGCCTGGATAATTAATAAGCCCCACGGGTGCTCCGTCCGCAATATCCGTGCCGTCAGCGTTAGTGATTTTGAGACGCAAAAATACTAGTGTGTTGTTTAGATCTACATAATCCTCTCCAGTCCCCGCTATAAAAAATTCCAGCGGTGATGTGTCCGATATGGCTGATAACGGTGGTACTTCTATATAAGTGTTTTTTTCAATAGCTGTTTGAGTCATCGGCACTGTGAACAGATCCAGTTCGGTTTTTAAACACTCTTCTGACATGCTGTGTAGTAAGGCCATGATCTAGAATATTGTTTTAACGTGGGTCTTTGGTCTTTTTTTTTTTTTTTTTGATGTAGCGCTTTTTGTTGTCACCACGCGTCTTCTCTTTACAACTGACGCATTCTTAACATTGTGTTTTGTTTTCTTTCGTACCTGACCACTCCTCCGAATCCCTGGTGGTCTAGTTGTTCTATTGCGAGCCATAGCCATCAACCCGGAGCCGTCTTGTGTATCACCGTTATTAAAAGACCGTGATAACGTATTGGTAACAACGTCGCTTAGTATGTTTTTTGCAGCTGATTTAAGATGGGGTTTGGCTATGCTAAACCCCCGTTTTAGCAATGGTATGGCCATTCTAAAGAGCCCCCTAAACATTCCACCCAGACCTGCGCCATACATTACCCCCCCACCGGCATACCCCGGGAGTCCATTACCGGCTTGATTCTGGTAATAGGCTACATAACGCATGGGGTCTATGTTGTTCATGTTATTGAGATACACCATCATTAAACAAACTGTTTCACAGGTCTAAAGTGTAGTTTGACACACACCTTCCCGTAACTGAAAGGCACGTCTTGATTTTGGTCGTCTTTCACCTGTATAGTTATTTCTGTGATGGACGATTTGTTAACTGACACGTAATGCGGTCTATCGTATCTGACAGTAATATTCTTATTAATATCACCGTCTATATGCACACAACGTAGTAGTGGTACGTGGTGGTCGCCAACTGATTGATATTCTATAATATCTGTGTATATATACATGGTGTAGAACCCCCCGTTTATATCCGCCTGATATGGGGCATACGTCACAGACGTATACCCTACTATGTGTTTTTCATGATTTTGATTACTAGTTTCTATAGCAATACCTGGTTTTAAACCTAAAATATTAGCTAGTTTTCCATAAAATGTCAATGACGTCTTCGGAGGGGCTTTCAGAAACACTTTGTTTTTAATATGGTCATAACCGAGACTCGTCCCCGATGGTAGGTTTGCGTTGATCCCTCCGATCAGGAAAGGAATGTCCTCATAATAACCCGCCTTTAACGTGTAAGGTATGTTTGATGTTCTCCGATCGCCGGTGATGAAAAGTTCTTTGGGGTCAACATGATTCTTAATAACTGATGGCTTTGTTTCATCATAGCTGAAAATGAACGTAGCATCTGTCTCATTAAACGTGTACCACGACACGGGGTATTCAAATTCGATTAACCCCACTTGCCATTCTCCTTTTAAATTTATACCTTTCGCCAATCTGGTTGTGTAATTAGATATGCGGTTTTCCGGATAAACAGATAATGATGCGTTGCATGGCAACGTTACATAAAAACCACCCTCTGCCATGGCTGTTTTTTACGAGTGTGGGTCGGACACGTGTTGGGCTTTTATTTTTATGGTATCTGCACATCGACCAAGTCTTTCTGGTCGATCCACGACGCAAATTTTGCAGGCCATCCGAGCCATCGAACCAACACCATTGTTTTTCGACCTTGTTTCTTTTTGTCTAAAATTTTTTCCACTTTAAACGCCTTGTTTTTGTTCACAATTATTTTTTGTAATTCCTCCTCATAAAATACTCCATCGATGACATCGCCATCATAATCACATAGTCTGTACACCGGAGGGTCTCGAGGCACACGTTCCGTTATGGTGAAAAATTCATGCGTATAGTTTTCCTCATACCCTTTTGTGAATACCCCTCTTGCTTTAGAAATTCTAACAACATCACCAATTTTATATTTAAAAACGGGGTTGGCACAGTGAGCTCCGCTAGCACCATACAGATTATGAAACACCACAGACTCGTTCTCTCTGTTCACATCAACCGGTCTCATTTTAATGCTACGGTGAAAACTCACATTGTACCCATCTGTGATATCTTGAAGTACATCTACGTAACGTTTGGAATTTGTTGCTGTTAAATATCTCCACATCCTACCTTTTAAGGTTCTATTAAACCGCTCAATGACACAGGCTTTTAATTCTGTGGCAGGTGCAAAATGTATGATATTGTACTTTTTTGTCATGCTTTGAAAATGTTTATTAAAAAACTCCTTTCCGTTGTCTGTCTGTAATTTGCGTGGCACCCGACCTTCCTTCAGTATAGATTCGAAAGCTTTAGTTACCTCGATTCCTGATTTATTTTTTAATAAACGCGTCCATGCATATTTACTAAACACATCTATACACGTCAACAGAAAACGTTTATTGTCATTTTCCGCAGCGTATGCAGACATGTCAACTAGATCGGCCTGGAACTGTATATCGATGCCATAGACAAAAACACGATTCCTTTTGAAATTCAAACGAGGATTTCTGTGTAGCGTGTACGCGTCCTCTCCGGCCAGCCAGTCCGAAACCTGTTTATCGTTTAGGCGAATACCCGTTTCCTTTAAAACAGCATCTTTTAAACGTTTTTTACCTCCTAAAGACCCCGGATTAGAAGGGTTGTAATAAATTTTTTTCATTTCTTCAGTCATGTTGACGGTTCAGACTCCACAAAAGAATAACACATGTGTTTTAATTGTTTGAGATTTTATTTTCGATGAAAGAAATCAACATCATACAGCATCGAGGTGCTGTAGAAATTTTATACATACTACACAATTTTTCTCGACAATGTAATCAACAAATGTTTCGACGATTTCACAAACATCGTTCTCTTCTTTTCTTGATAATATTATACATAAATCAGTCACATAAGCACACATGCACATTATGTCAGCAATTCTAATACTGCTGCCACATTCAGTCATCAGGTCTAGTATTTTTCTGACAGTTGTACAAACTGACTCGCCCACATTAATACCCATATGCATCATATCTGGCCATACATTCGACATACCTCTCACATCACATATTTGTCTCTTGAGTTTTGTTAAACGTTTTGGGTCAACGATACGATCGTTTACAACAACAATAGGTACATCAACATCATCATTAATGATCTTATACAACAAGTTGATAATTACACATCTAATACGTCGTTCAAATAGATATTTTGTCAGACTTGGTATGCACCACGTGTTCCCCATTTTTCAGTATCACACACGCGTTGTATGTGGGGTTGATTTCCAACAATCCACAGCGTCGTATACAACTTCCTCATTGATGCCGTCCACAATTTTCTCGCGGACTTCACGAAGCTTCTCCACGATGTAAATTTCCTCCCGCAATTCGTGTAAAATACCATCAACAGTACCTTGAATTCTCTCGGGATGTCGCCTAAAACCACATCTGCTCAATGCTTGGGCTATGATATGTTTAAGCCCCGGTTTAATCAGATCCCGTGACAGTTCCTCAAAGTTGCCGTCGAAAAAATAGGCGTCAGGCTCAAACAGACAGGAATGTCTAAGTTGGCTCGGATGATCCACTTCACACCCCAGACACAACTCCTTCTGCTTTCTGTTTACTAAATGCTCGAGAAGCACCACAACTATTGCTTTTATGATTTTGAAGCCGTCAGAGCGAGTGCAGCCGTCTGTGTCGTCGAACCCGCCATAGGCCGCTGCCCCGGCTGTGGTTCCGGCGTTACCATAAGGCGTTGAAAGAAACGACATATTATGATAACCCAAATTCATGCAAAACTTATCCAGCCAGGTGTTGTCGTAAATCTGTGGGGATGCTTCCAGCGACGTCGCGTTGTCGTTAGGTTCCGCCGGAGCGGTCTCAGGCGTATTGCTGTAACAACAGGCAGTTGTAGATTCTTGAGACATTGTGGACGTGTGTTGTGAGCGTGTCGATCCGCAGGCGTTTTTAATCGTTGTTGTGATGCGGGGGCGGGCTTAAGAACCGATCTTCGGACATGGTAACATCCTGCTCCGTACGAAACAATAACGTCTTTACACTATTCACATCATTATGACGAAGGTTTGTTAAACTAACGCTTTGTTTTTTCCGTGGCGCATAAGTTATGTTCTCACTCAGTTCAATGCCCATTCTAGGTGTTGAGGCACACGCCGAACTCGTGCCGGTTTTAGGTGTTTGTGGGGCAGACATCGTGTGAGATTTTTTTTTTGCAGTACGTCTTCTGCGTTATAACAATAAGTATTTAAGTATCCTATTTAACAAGCCCTGTTTCAACACACACGTACGGCTCGCGCATAAACCTACGACATACAGACCGCGTTGGGGGTTTTTAACAGCGGTTTTCTCTGACCACAACACACACCGGTTGTAAAACTCATTAACACACACACACACACACACACACACACACGCACACATGGGAAATGCAACTCCTCACAGACAGACAGAGGACAGGAAAAAATAAACATAAATGTACAGCCATAAATTACACATGTTCATGGGACCTTCACGAGTCCATAAATTATACAAACATCAGGGGGTCATAAATCATTTTTTGACATAAAGTATATGATATAACTACTGTTGTTGTCCTTTTGTCTTTTGTCTGTTTCGTAAATACAGCATTTTTATTGTTTTTTTCTTATTTCTAATAATATGTTTACGTGTAATGTATTTGTCCTCCACCTGAATGTTGTTGTCCTTTCATCTTTTGTTTGTTTCATCAATGCAGCATTTTTAAAAATGTTTTCATTTTGTTACTTCTGATAACATTGTGTTTTCATTTAATGTATTTGTGTTCCGCCCGAATGTTGTTGTGCTCTCGTCTTTTGTCTGCTCCGTGAATGCTGTTGTATCGTTACCCTCTGGGCCGCCGCGTCCATCTGTGCGACGGGTGACCGGAATTCCTAATAGGCCTCTTCTAATCATTTCAAACACCCTGGGCAAATACCACACCGCACCTGAGAGGCAGTCGCAAAGGTCTTCCAGTTGCACTTCTGTTTCTTTTCCCCTGAATAATCTGCTGGGGTTTTTTATGACTACAGCATTTAATTTGTTTTTATTTTGGACATGTTCAAAGGAGTTTAACTCAGGCGGCTCGTCTTCTGTATTTTTATTTTTATTTTATGTGGTTCTGGTTCTGTGTTAGTGTTAATACTGTATGTCGTCACTCATTTAAATAACAATAGTTTCATAAATTATCACAAAAAAATAACCAAAATCAACATTTTTAATCCACCCAAAATAATTTAAATATGTAATATTTAAATTAGTCCACATTCAGTGATGCGTTGGCTCATTTGCATATTTTTAAAACATTGTTTAACAGAATACTGTGTTATTGTTCATCCACATTGGGCTATGTTGATCTTTATTAATTGATATTTCCCTAGATTGATGAACCTTTGTAATAATTTTATAATATTTAATCCATTTTCAATGATGCATTGCCTCATTTGTATATTTTCTCAAAAGAATATCTTGTTTTTTTTTTGATAGTGTAACGCAAAAATGACAGCATTGTTAACTCCCAAACGGACTCATTTAAATTAGTCCATTTTCAATGATGCATTGTCTCATCTGCATCTTTTAAATACGTCTTTTAAAAGAATTCTGTAATGCAAAAATGACTATGTTGATCTTTATTTCCATGAACATTGAAAAGTCTGACCGTTGGGTGCGTTATCGCCACAAATTGTAACATTGACTCATTATTATTTATTAGTGCATATTCAAACATATTGAACTCATTTGCATATTTAAATTTCATATAAAGGAATATCTATATGGCGTATGTTACTACCATGTTTATGGCCTTCACTTTATCTACCTAAAGAACATGATGCAGCGGCACTTTAGTGCTACAGTCCGTCCAGCTCTCTCACCTCCGCTCAAACAGATCAGCTTCCAAAGAACGTTCTCACTAATACTGCCATCACGCGTATCATCTCGTAGATCGCTAGCGAGCCGAGACGAGTCGTATCGCCGCATGGCATTCTGGGACTTTGAGTCCATTGGATTGAACGCCATTGAAAAATCATGAGTGATAAAAGAAGAAGAAAAAAAAACTGATTCTGGGATGTCCATCACATGCTGATGAATGTCCACTTGTGTGGTCACCTACTTCAGCTCCACCAGCCACTTTCTCTTAATTGGAACAAAGGGCCTGGACTGAAGCCTGAGACAACAATGCAGTGCTCTCATCCATAATTAGCTCATTCCTCCGAGACAAAGCACCAGTCCCGCTCAATCCCTCTTTAATTAGCACACAGCCAGCCCTGGCAGGAGACACAGGACAACAAAAAGCCCAGCTCTGCTAGCTGCAGTCCAAAATGTATAGTCACTTTGTGTGATCTATGAAAGAAAAAGAAAAAAAGAAGCAGCAGCTTCAGCCTTTTCCATCTGTTTCTAGATTATTCCAAATGGTGTGTGTGCCATGTGGTGTGCCTGACCATGACAGGACATTCATAAATATTTTAATTTGATACCAGGATTCCTCAGACAGATAACATTTGTCTCATCTGAGACTGAAATATTCTGTAGTATAATGCCAACTGGGGGGAAAAAATCAATTAGTTTTGCAGTGAAACCGGAAAAATGTGTAAACTCCATATAATTTCCATACAGTTGCAACTTTACCTCAGACTGTATCAAAGTACTAGCACTGGAGACCTCTTCCATGGATCTCTTTACAGAAAACTTCACCACATCAACGATTTCACACGTTCTAATGCGCTAAACAATAACGCATTAGAACGAGCGCATCAGTATAAACCTGTGAGTTGTCTTGCTGTTATTAGAAAATTATTCAACACCAACATTGTTTGATTCAACTCAATGTGGGCGTCAAACACACTGGTCTGGACACGGCGCTAAATTTAGCTCTTCGGTTTGTTTGTTTGTTTGTTTCCTGTGACATCTACCATCTGTCAAGTGCAGAACTGAGAGCGTCTGGATTGTGGTTGACTTCTCTGTTTCTCTGAGGAGAAAGGCTACTGTGCTCTTCTGAGACTTCGACTGATTGTTATGTTCTAAAAAGTAAAGTCATGACTTGTCCAGACATGACCAGATTACTTTTGTAGAAGTTTTCTGATTCCTCAAATGTCACTCTGTTGCTGCTTGAACAGGCCATCGCAAGAAAGGGCCTTACATTCCTCTTGTCCATATCGTGGTGGATTGGATGTTCCTTCATCATTACAAGTAACAAAACTGGTCAAATAGTAAATAAAAATAGTAAACAGTTAATGCACCCACCACCACCAATACCACCACCACCACCACCACCAACTTCCCTCATCTGTAGCAACATCTGTTCATTTTATAGCATATTGTACTATAGCTAGGAGCAGGCTGGCTTAGTGATTAGTGTGCTTGCCTCACACCTCCAGGATTGGGGGTTCGAATCCTGCCTCCGCCCTGTGTGCACAGAGCCTGCATGTTTTTCCCATGTTTCGTGGGTTTCCTCCAGGTACTCCTGTTTCCTCCCCCAGTCCAAAGACATTTGTTGTAGGCTGACTGGCATTTCCAAATTGCCCATAAATGGGTGTGCGATTGTGTCCTGCGATGGGCTGTCTCCCCATCCAGGGTGTCCCCCGCCATGTGCCCCGAGTCCCTTGGGATTGGCTCTAGGCTCCTCTGCGACCCTGTGAAGGATAGGTTGTACAGAAGATGGATGGATGTTCTATAGCCAGTTTTAAACCGTGCGATTTAAGCGATCTTTTAAGATTAGTACTTATCCCACTGTATGACATGATCCCAATAATATCTTGGTTGAATTACTAGCCTGTGCGATAATGTGTGTTCTCCATGTCAGATTATACAATGAAGATCCTCTAACTATGCCTTGCGTAGTTTATGACATCAACCAGTGCAATCCGGAAAACAAGACTTGCAGAAAAACGGACTCACATAAATACAAACATGTTTCAAAGTTAGCTTGAGGTAAAAAATGTTTAAAAATTCTGTCCATTTGTACAGTATGTTTTGTGGGCGGCACAGTGGCTTTGTGGTTAGCACATTTGCCTCGAACCTCTGGGGCTGCGGGTTTGAATCCTCCCTCCACCTTGTGTGCACGGAGCTTGCACATTCTCCCCATGCTTCAGGGGTTTCCTCCGGTTACTCTGGTTTCCTCCCCCTAGTCCAAAAGACATGTGTTGTAGGCTGATTGCTATTTCCAAATTGTCTGTAGTGTGTGAATATGTGTGTGTGTGATTGTGCCCTCCAATGGGTTGGCACCCTGTCCAGGGTATCCCCCACCTTGTACCCCACGTTTCCTGGGATAAGCTCCAGGCTCCCACGTGACCCTGTGTAGGATAAGCAGTATGGAGGATAGATGGATGGATGCATGGATAGTATGTTTTGTTCATGGTTTGCCAATGCAACTATCATATTTATAGCTGTCCTGAGAGTTTGCCGTCCTCCTATTGGTGATTTTAATCAAGTGGCAGCTTGAAATGAAGTGACATTACTGGAAATTTGTCATCACATTTATGCTTTCTAAGGCCACTGATTTCACCAAAGAATTGTGCAAAATAAGACCATGAACCCTACAGCATAAATCTAGCTTAACCCACAAGTCAACTTTAATATCTTTACCTGTGAAATTTCTGTTTAAATTGGTTCTTTGGGCATAAAGAATTTCGGTTTTTGCTTGTTGTACTTCATAAAAATAAAGTCTAACCCCGCCCCCTAACCCTAACCTTCCTAACTTTTCATACAAATTGTTTCCCGAATTCTGACCTCAAACTCAAACTCTCTTTCATTCATGCTTCTCTTCTTGTGATCTATTATTTCACAGCAGTTTTTCGGGTCAGACTCTTTCTCTGGCCTCTTAATGATATTGAGCAGGAGGAAAACTTCCCATGGCCGTGATCAAACGTTTCTTTCATTAAACCTTAAACGTTTTCCATGAAGATGTACCTGCTGCCAGATAAGATCTCTAATTAGACCATTAGGCCAGAGAGAAAGACAAAGAGAAAGAGAGAGTAGAATATGATTAAAGGGGCTTGTTTCTTTTAGATATGAAGGTATGATGGGAGAAAGTGGGATTTTTTTAAAAGTTTTTTTTTGTGCAAAGTTTCTAATTTAATATAAATTGCAGAAATTAAAGATATGTTAAATATTTGGTATGAAATATTTAGATAACATTCTACAATACATCAAGTTGTTGGCTGAAGTTACACAATTCGTGGCCATGACTTGGGTATCTTGTGGCAACAACATAGTCAGTTTGTGGTCTCCATATATTATCTCATAGCCAATGTCTCGTGGCCTATATATGTTATCACATAGACTCAAAATATTATCTCATGGCCTCCATATGTTATCTCATAGCCTCAGAATATTGTCTCGTGACTTCAATGTATTATCTCATAGCCTCAAAGTATTATCTCGTGGCCTCCATATGTTATCTCATAGCCTCAAAATATTATCTCGTGGCCTCAATATATTATCTCATAACCTCAAAATATTGTCTTGTGGCCTCCATATGTTATCTCATAGCCTCAAAATATTGTCTCATGGCCTCAATATGTTATCTCATAGCCTCAAAATATTGTCTCGTGGCCTCAGTATGTTATCTCATAGCCTCAAAATATTGTCTCGTGGCCTCAGTATGTTATCTCATAGCGTCAAAATATTGTCTCGTGGCCTCAGTATGTTATCTCAGGCCCATTTTTAAGTTTAACAAAAACCTTTTTGCTCCTTCTCCTAGAAACTTCTTCAAATCCTTGTGAAATTTGAACCAACACATTGTCGGACCATGCTGAACCTATACTTTGTTTGTTTACAACACTTATTTTAGTATAAGCTCCTTGGGAACAAGCGCTGCTGGCTTCTAGTTGTCCTCTGTCACTAAGGGCTGGGGGCAGAAAGTGCTTGGCCCCCTTAATTGCTGCTTGCAGCTATGTACTATCTGCTAAAGTTTTTTTTTTTGTTTTTTTTAAAGTTCAGTCTAAAAATCTTATTTTGCTCATTTACGACGTTTTATTGTCTCATAGTGTTGTGCATAATTATTTTTAAAACTGTAATATATTTCAAATTTAGATGTTTCTTTTTTTTTTTTTTTTTTTTGATGGAACCAAACTTTTCCAATACAATTTGCAAAAATGGCTAGTAAAACTGATCTGGTCAATAGTACTCCATTTTTTTTTTTAAATCTATTTGTAGTCAAAGATCATCTCCTTGGTTTTGTTTCCACGCAGGGAGACGTTGTTTTCTGCACACCATGCGATGTTGGTGTCCTGATCATCACTGTTAATGAGGTCTACCGCTGTCACGTTGTCCGCAAACTTTGTGAAGGAACATGAGTCACGCTTGTGAAGTCAGTCGCAAGTGTTCTGGGAGTAAAGCCGTGGCGGGAGTTCGCATCCCTGAGGAGCCCTCGTGTTGAAAGCAGAGTGGAGTCTCCTGGCCTGACAGTCAGACAGTCAGAGATGTGTTGTTTACACCAAGAGTCTTTAGCTCAGACACTAGCCTCCGATACCGGACTGAATACTGGACTTACATCATTCTTACATAAGTGTTTTTTTTCTTCTTATTCCCAGGTGGGTTAGTGGTGTGTGGATGGCTAAAGCGTCTGCATCTTTGGCTTTATCTTGTAGCAAAACGCATGCGGTTCCAGTGTGTTTGGAAAGGAGCTTTTGAACTAAAACACTTGGTGGCGCAATCGATGATTACACACAGTTTTTAATTAATTTTTTTTGCGGCGCATCTGCCATACAAGTCCCTGTGCAAGCTGTTACTATTGAAACGATAAACGATAACATATGATAATGAGTGCATTAATCAACACCTTCTGACCAATCAGAATCCAGAATTCAACAGCGCTGTGGTATAATGAGAAATAGTGCACATTTAGAGAAAATGGGGAACTGATTCGAAAGAATTTGAAGTTGATCTCTTGAAGTTTTATGCGTTTGTATATCGAGGGGAAATAAGTATCCGGATTTTGGGATTTAATATACATTCAGTGCATATATCCACTTCAAACTTATATACATAATGTCTTTTGACTTTGTACTTATAAATATGAACAAAAAAGTATAAACAAAGGTTGAAAATAAATCAAGTTCTAGATATACTAAATGCTGTAAAATTGCACATGATGTCATTATAAAAGATGTTACCATTGGTTTAAGACCTTGAACATCCCTGTCAGGACAACTGGTTCGATAATACACAGGTAGAAGTTTATGGAACCACACAACACACTCTCAGGCCAATGATAAGGAAGGACGACGAGAGTTGCACGACGACCTGAAAGCAGCAGCGAATAATAATCAGTGATCCGCACCGCAAAAATCTCCATTTCTACACCTTACGCAAAACTCCTCTGCTAATAAAGAAGCACAGAGACCTGCGTGCAAAAGAACTTAGACAAGCCAGAATCCTTTTGGAACTCATCAGCAATGATTTCAGCTTGTCATATTCAGAGTAAAAAAGGGTTGGTGAATGGAGCGGTACATATTAGAGCGGATTTTAATCTCATCGGCCAAGAAATTGAATCTGGGGAGAAGATGGACAAGAGGAAAAGGACCCCAAACATACAGCCAAAATAGCTCAAGAAGGCCTTGCATGGCCATATCTCCTGACGTCAGTCCTAATGAAAATTTATGGACGCTCTAAACCTTGGGGAATTGAAAAGGAATGGACCAAAATTGAACCACCATTCACCAAAAAAGCTTCTAAAGACCTCTCGAAACCAAAACATCAAAAACATCACTTCCAAATACAAGCACGCCCCATAGTATACTCCCACCCCCAACACTGATTGACAGGTTTCTGTGCAAGGCATCAGAAATGCAAAAGAAAAGGGATTTGCGATTCCATTTGAAATTTTGGTAGGCTCCATACGCGACGCTGAGAAAGTGAAACAGCAAACGGTGTAATTGCTATTGCTATTTCGATATGACAGGATCATAACTCGTAAGACATGGGAAATGCAACTGCAAATGGAGTTTGCTTTTCCATTTGAAATTTGGCAGACGTTGTACGTTCGTGTAAACGAAACCGCAAACGGTGATGCACGATTTGCATTCGCATTTGTCACAATTTTACGTGTCCACAGATAGAAAACGCGATTGCAAATACAATTAGTTTTGAAAATAGCCCGGAAAATACTTCCACATAAGAAGACATTATGTGTGTAAATCTGAAGTGGATATACAGTACGCACAGCAACTACATTAAATAACAAAAACAAAAGTGTCCGAATATTTATTTCACGTTTACTCTATATACTGTATTCACTTACAAACAGTCCTGGTGTGTAAATTATGCATTTTAACAGGGTTATTTTAAACGAACCAAATAAACTTTAATTATCCCCAAAGGGAAATTAGTTGCTAGGAATATTGACCATCCAGAATCAAAGCAGTAGGAGGTGTTCACTAATCGGCGTGTTTCAGTTTTATTATGTTACTTAAATGTGACTTGAAAAATGTTGCTAATATACTTCAGCTTGTGGTGCTTGCTAATCAAACCTTTGCCAGGTTCTACCATAAATGCTTTTACACTCCAGCTGGCAACCTGAGGCAGGAAAAAACAAGACTTTCAAAGGGTCCCAGTAGGACTTAAGTAAATATAAGAAATAAATTCCTAAATTTCTATTTGAAACAATGAATTAGGTTTGGATTTGTTCACGTCTCAAAGGATTTATACATGGGTTTTTTTTGCATATTATTATCATGCACCATACATGCACTATAGGGTATATTCATATGTTTAAAGTCTTAAATCATACATTTATACATTATTTTTCAATTCAGGTAAAGATAATTCAACACACACACACACACACACACACACACACACACACACACACACACACACACACACACACACACACACAAATTAACTCCCTTCCCAGTAATAACTTCATCTGTGAACTGGCACCAAACTCTGTCAAGAGCGCAGTTCCACAGTGCCAAGAAATTATGAAGACAAAAATGCAGCCAAAAAAAAAAAAAAAAAAAAAAGGGAACTGGTGCAAAAAAGCAAATAATACACAGGCCTAGAGATGAGTCTAGAAGTATTGTGATCTGCAGCAATAAGTACAGTGAATCAGGGTTAGGATACATGCAATATACAGGATATATGCCCACCGGCCACTTTATTAGGAACACATGTACACTTGCTCGTTTAGGGCAAAGCTGTTACCGGTCACAATTCGGTCGACGTTCATATCGAACTTCAGAATGAGGGAGGAAAAAGTTGACCATGAGATAGATGGTTGTTGGTTGTCCGGCTTGGGTTGAGTATTTCAGGAACCACGACTACAATCTCCTGGGAGTTTCATGTAGAGTCTCTGAAGAGAATGGTGCGGAAAACAAAAACAGCTCAGAGATAATGAATAATTCCTATTCATTACTTGTGGCCTTGTACATGCTACACTGGAGGTGTGTATTGGGACGAGGATTCAATGGGACCCAACAAAAGGTTTTGTTTTTGGGTTTTTTTTAACAGACATCAACCTCACTGTTGATTTATCAGTTTATATCTATTTCAGACTAAATGCCTCGCTATACGTCTTGTTCACGTGACTTCGTGAACAAAAGTGCAGAACTGCAGAGGAAATGAAAACCTGAAAACATTGTGTGGTCAATTTTGTATATTATAGTAAAAAACAATCTCCCCTTACGGAGGGAGGGAATGAAATTAACCAAAAAGAACCTGCATTAGCAATCTCATCCTAAGTGTGAGCCATATATACAATATTTGACGTTTAAATAATCCACACACTATGTTAGACAATTACTTTTAGGACTATATCATTTCCCAACCCCATCGTTTCACTTAAACACACTGCTGCTTCACTGCTGCTACATTACTGTAAATTGTGCCATAGCATCATCAATAAAGCTATAGATATAATTATATGGATATTTCAAGCTTATAATAAAGAACGGTAAAGATATAAGTGTGTGTTAGCAATGTTCGTCTCTTATTCTCAATAAGACTGATAACTGGAGTTTGTTTCTGACGTCGTTTAATGTATTTAATGTGTTTTTATCCACCATCTCGTTCCCCTTCTCGCCTCTCTGAACCCTAAATTATTCATTCGCACCTCCAACTGCTTCTAGCTCTTTAGATAATTAAATCTTTTATTTAAAGTGATATTTCACTCTAAAACAACACTCGACTCAAGAACTTAAGCTTCAGGCAAAATATAAATTAAGTTTGGAGTGGTGGTGTTTTTTGTTTTTTTTTGTTTTTTTTTTCATTTGTTGAATTTTTTTGGTACAGTAATTGTTGCTGTGTTACATATCAGAGAGTTATTGATGTATTCTGATCTGCTAGGAGTTCTAGTTCTAGTATTAATACTACGCACTCGTGTGATTATCCAATCATCCTGAGATGCTTTTCTGCTCAGCACGGTTGTAAAGAGTTGTCATTTGAGGTATCATAGTTTTCCTGTCAGCTTGAACATCGACGAGACGTCTCATTTTTTTTCCCCACAATATTTCGTGTAAACTGTAGACACTGTTGTGTGTGTGAAAATCCAAGGTGATCACCAGTTTCTAAAATACTCCAACCCAAGTCGCTTAGATCACGTATTTTTTCCCCCTCCTTATTCCGATGTGTGAAGTGAACATTCATGTGCACTGCTGGCACATGAAGTGTTCCTAATAAAGTGACCGGTGACTGTATATGTTCAAGAAAGTGGCTGAGAATTCACGTGTAGGCCCATACACCAGTGAAAATTTTGGATGATACATCTCTTTTATGTTTTAATCAAAATTCAGGATCACAGCTGTATTCGTATCCCGCATCGCTAAAACCCCCAGGGTCTTCACGGCCCTTTGAACAAGGCCTGAGCATTTCTGGGAACTAAAAGTTCTCTCTTTTTTGGTTTATTTTTATTTCATAAATATTGAATCAGAGGGATAAAATGCTCTAAAACATTGGGAACCTGGGCTGATGTGATTCACCTTGGCTCATACTGTAATAGTAACTTACGGTCAAATCGCAGGATTGTGTGGATATGTTTTGCACAGTGACTACTATGCTATGTGGTCCTGCAAGACAACCAGACAACCCTTGGTTCTACAACAAGATCTAACTACCTAACTAATGTCTGAGAGCTAGTTCAACCACAATTCTTGAATCTTAAATCACAACACAAGATTTTACTGACTGGATTTTTTTTTGTTTTTGTTGTTGTTAAAATAGTGTGCCGTATCTACATACACTTGTAATCCTGCTTAATTATATAATCCGAAAGAATGAGATTCTTTTCTGCTCACCACGGCTGTAAAGAGTGGTTGTTTGAGTTACCGTCTTCCTGTCAGCGCGAACCGTGATTTACATTCAGCCATTCACCACATCTGTGATTTAGGCATCCCATCCGGGGCTTTATTCCTGATTCACGCTCAATGTTTCACTATCGACCGTGACCCTGACCAGGATACAGCGCTTACTGAACAAATAAAAAAGTAACTTTGTACACTGATTTGATTCACCAATGGTAGAAATAAATGCTGCACAGTAAGGACAAAATGCATAGCGTCCATTGTATTTTTTATTATCAAATGTTCTAGAAGTGTTTCATAAATAATAATGTAAGAACCGCCACGAAAATTAAGGTTTGACCTCAGCGGAAGAGTAAATCCTGGGATATTTGGGTGCGTTGGTGAAGTGTTATTTATATTAAAGAGCTTTGAGGATTAAAACCTGCTGACGCAAACACATCTGGTAAAAGATTCATTATGTCTATACTTACAATAACACTTTAATATAAGGAACACATATAAGAGGTTGATTAAGGTCTTGTTGTTTGTTGATTTAACCTTGATAAAGGTCGTTCACTAAGCGTTGTGTTGCTACAGACATAACTGGAGGTCTGTTACATGGAAATAATAACACTTTTCAGTGTTAGATCCTTGTTATGCAAACTATTCCGCATGAATTATTAACTTAAAGTTCGCATCTTATTAGTCCTAGACGTTTAGGTTGGAGGTTATGTCAAGAGACTGCAGTTTATGGATTTATGGGACTGACAACAATTCACTTAAATTCCATTAAACATTTTCTAAAATTGTTTACTTCAGGGTAAACGATTCCCGAGCACATTTGCCACCACAACTCTAGGATGTCCCAAGTGTTCCTTAAAATTAAGTATTATCGAATCAACAAGCTGGCTAGATCTGTGCACAGATACTTGATAGGACAAGAGAGGACATTTAGAGACATTTTCCCACATACTCTCGAGACACTTTGATGCAAAGGTGAGCAGTAAAATTAATTAGCACCACTAACTGCCATTCTAAATCACTTTTCCGTGCACCGAATGGCCCGTGCTGCAGTTACGACAGGCTTTCGCCCAACAGCTAATCGTTAAAGAATTTACTA
This sequence comes from Cranoglanis bouderius, assembly GCA_023630585.1. Taxonomy (NCBI): domain Eukaryota; kingdom Metazoa; phylum Chordata; class Actinopteri; order Siluriformes; family Cranoglanididae; genus Cranoglanis; species Cranoglanis bouderius. The sequence goes on from CM042552.1 coordinate 19,512,281, forward strand.
CTCTGCCTGGCAGCCTCACGATGTGTAAATCTCTAGAATATGTGCAGGACAGCCATATTTCCTCCATCGCCATCCATCCGGCAGGGTTTCAGCCCTCTTCGATGGTGCTTAAGGAGCTCGTTTTTATGATTACCACTGTCCTGTCGCTCAATAGACATCAATAAAGGTCCGGGCACAACCAGCCCCAAGTGATCTCTCGAACAGGCATGATTATTTGTGACAAATGCTTGGATTTATGGTCACGTCAAGGGAATGTATTATCAGAAATCGATAACAATAAGCCTCTGGAATTCCTCAGGTTCAGCACACAGAGGAAGAAATACAACATCCAGGTTCAAAACTGTCCTGTTAGCATCTTGTCTGTAAGCGAAATGCTGCTATATTTTATTCATGGCAAAAGGGGTTGAGGGATATTGGCAGAGTTGGCATGTTTTGTCGTGTATAAGTAAGGAATAAAACACTTTATTAACAGCGGAGTGCTGTTATAGGAAAATCATCAACGAAAGAATAGTGTGACTATTAAAGAGGAGTTAATGTAACCGTCCAGAAGTCGATTCTTTTCCCATAACAGCACAACCCGAAGTATTTCATTCCTCTTTTACTAACTAATTTGCAAATATATGTATACAATGTTTTATTTATTAAAGAATTACCTTTCGTCATTTTTATCCGTTTATCGTTACAGCTAACGCCGTGAAACATCCACAAGTTTGTCCAAGTTCCCTCGCCAGCCTCCTTTTTTCTTTCTCTTGAAGTTAATAAGACGCAGCTTGTCACGTTACAGGGAAACCGCGAAGCAGAAACTGAAGACTTGCGGGAATTCTCAAATCCGATTGGTCAGAAGGTGTTGATTTCATTTTTCTATTAGAGCAGCTCTGGTTGCTGTTCTTGCCAGATATTTTACCAGGTGCGTCTCGGGTTCTCAACACGATTATTAAAAAACAGGGATGAATGTGAAAGAAATGCTTTTTTTTTCATGTACGCACCGGTTAATTGCTGGTAAAGTAATCATTGTTTGTCTTGTTTCCCGATGAGAGACAAAGCCAGAGGAAAAAGGACGGACAGCGATGTTAGGATCGTGTCCTTCGCAGCGCTAAAGGATTCTTCTTTTTTTCGACGTTTGGGTTTAATATCGCTAGCACATCACGCCGATTCGTCTTCATCCCATATGACAAAACACCCACTCTTCCAATTTGTCCCTTAACCTCTTTCTCATACAATATTGTTTGTTTGATCCCTTCTTTCTCTGGGCCTTTCCCTCATATCACCCTAGCAGGATGATAAAAAGAGCTTATTTCAAATTTTACTCGTCACAAGTGTAACTTCTGCCTTATTGATGTTTTTTGTTGCTTGTATATGCTTTGGTGATATTCGTTTTGTCTGCTCTGGCTTGTTTTGTCTTCTTCACTCTACATCCTTTCTACTGAACACCTCTCATACACCTACACGCTGAGCAGCTGTCCAGGTTCCTTCAGTTCACACTGATACATTGGTACAATCAGAGAAACATTTACTTGATTGTTAAATGATTTTTTTTCCACATGATTCTTTTTTTTTTTTTTACATATGACTCATTTAGGTTCATATGATTCATTTATTTACACAGGTGATTCTTTTACAAATGATTCATTTATCTTTTCTTGTGATTATATATATATATATATATATATATATATATATATATATATATATATATATATATATATTTGCATGTGAATTTTTTATATGATTCATTTAGGTTCACATTTTTTATTTACATGATCCTTTTTTAACAAGTGATTGTTTTTTCCATATGACTCATTTAGGTTCATATGATTCATTTATTTGCAGATGTGATTCTTTTACACATGATTCATTTATCTTTCTTTTATACATATAATTCATTTTTTCACGATTGTTCCCATTGTTTCATTTAATTCTCAAGTTATTTTTACAATTCATTTAACATGATTTAAAGTTTTTTGTTTGTTTTTTTTTTTGTTTTTGTTTTTGTTTTTTTACATATGATTCATTTATTTTGATGTCACGTTTTCATTATGCCATATAAGTGGTCATTTTTCAGATGTGCTTTTCTGACATGATTCATTTATCATCGTATTGGTTTCAAGGCACATTCATATGTTTTTCATATAATCACGTGACTTTTTCTGTAAGGGAAGAAAGAAATCAGACCTACTGTATGACAAAGATCAGACAAGTCAAGCTTCAAAATGTCCAGACACCAAGCCAGCTGGTATGCAGAGTTATGAAACATTAAGGTCAGGGCACGAGACGTAGCACAGTGAGCAGCTGTAGCTTTTTATTTATTTATTTATTTTATTTTTTTATTTTTATTTTTTTTCCATTTGTATGGAACCCGTTGGAATCTGCCTTTTTTTTTCCTCTGCATTTTTTATTTTTTTTTTGCTTTAACAAGTTACACAGTATCTCTTCTGGAAGTTCACAAGTGTAAGGCTCGAGGGCTGAAAATAGACATACTCGGCCTTTCATAGTCACCTTGACCATCTCAGTCTGTGAGAACCGGTAACTGGAATCAAAGCGAGCTGCAGGGAGAATTCTGGGAGAGAGAGATCAAATATTCTCCCACTGTTGGACCTTCATGAAAAGTGTTAGTCACTCGCTTGGAGACAAACACAAAACGCATACACACACACACACACACACACACACACACACACACACACACACACACACACACTCGCATCTCAGAAAGGATCTGAAGTAAGTGTCTGGGTTTCTCTATAGTCCTTGAACTCACACAGAGGGATTTTGGAAATGTTCTTTCAAGCTTCACTCTACTCAGAGTTGATTTTTTCTTATTACACATACTCTTTCGTTACACCTACACTCCTACAAAAAAGTTCCTCAAGGGTTCTTTGGGTAGTTAAGAGGTCATACTTGGAACTTTTAAGGCTCATAGGGATGAACCGTTTAAAGTGATAGATTTTTATTTTTTTTTAATGCAAAAATCCTATGATCCGTTGACTTTTTCAAATTTTGCAAACCCATCCCTTTGGACTCGCCCTATACCACACTACAGCAACCTCCTCTGTGATAGAAAATGGAGTATATATATATATATATATATATATATATATATATATATATATATATATATATATATATATATATATATATATATATATATATATATATATATATATATATATATATATATATAAAGCATGTTCTTAACTTTATCCTACACTATAGCTATCACTGACATTGCTAAACAGAACTAAAGCAAGGAAATATCCATTTTTGGATACTATGTTCCCTTTGTGGATTGTTGTAGATCTCAAATGATTAGCGATTTTTAACGTTATTTGACGTTCTGTATACGGTTTGTTTGAGTCTAACGACTTTTAAGTGTCTAATGACTCTTTCTCTTTTTTAATCCACTACCTACGATCCTGCTTGAAGTACCATGACAGAAATGCATGTGATTAAGCTAACAAATTTATATGACATATAAAGCTTAAATAATTTTAAGTTTTTCATTTTTGGTGACGTTTTACAACACGAGTATGTAAACATCAGTGTCCCAATGTGTAGTGAGCCAGGGTCCTTCACCAGTGCCCCAACTCGTGTACACCATATACTGATTCACGACCTAGGGAGCTAGAGAGCTGATCGAGACACAGCTGATGATCTAGGGAGGGGACGATTGTGTAGCCATCATTATCATCATACTTATAACAACATAAATTGTTGCTATAGAAACGTATAACGTATTAGAATGAGGGCATATATATTTTTAACTCCTGGTCACGGAGTTAATCAATAAAAACTCATTTTCATATTATACTTCCCACTATTGACTCGCGCCGGTTTTGTTCTTCATTAAAACTTGAGAAGGGTTGAAATCAGTCAATAAATGCCTACTTCAGCGATTTCCTCCTCATTTTCTCTATTTATTATCCTAAAGGAGGTGGAAGGAGTTCACGGGAAACGCCAAGCCAATAAGATAACCTGTGATTTACGTTTATAGTGACAAAATGGTATAGCCCAAAAGTCCAGGAATTCACAACTTGGAATATTTTGGTGATTCCATGACTGAGGTGAGATTTAGCCCTTGTAACTCTTTAAAAATTAATCTTAAACTTTATGTTTTATCATGTTTCAACATTGAGTCTAATAAAACATGTAGTGAATCCAAAAAAAAAAATTTTAATCCATCTCAGGGAACTTTTTCTTTTTTTTTTCCCCAAAATGTGGTTAATTGCATGAACACATTAAGGACATTCTAATTATTTACTTCAAATTTATTATTTTTTAATTAATAATGTACATTTGTACCCTCATCAGTCACAATATAATTGAAAATAAAGAAAAATATATATACAAAAGAACATACTTTTCTTCTTCGCTTAGATCATCAGGAAATTTCCAGGATGCATTGCGTTGGAAATGTCTGTGAAACACATTCGTTCCTGTTCTTACTTACGTTAGAGAGCAGCTATAAAATTGTCTTGATGTTAATAATAAAAAATTGTCACGTTACCCAGAATCGTAAACTTCTTTTTCCTGAAGAGGTCGGAAAACTGTTTTAAAGAGCTGACACAAACGTTACATAAACACATCCATACAGAAAACATATTATTTTTAACATATTTTTAAATCCATTTATTTGGAGACCCTTACAAGTCCTTGAAAACCTGTGATTTGTCACGCAGCCACAACTACAGTCACAACTGCGGTTAGAGAAAATGTATTAGCACTTTCTGGAGACTTCAAGAGCGCTGTGATAGAACAGTGAAGAAAATATATGGTGTCATATATCAAAAGTATGAAAAATATGAAGGAAAAGGTGCATGGACAGGATCAAGGCCTTGTTTGTATAATCAACATGATGAGGTTTTAATGAGATTCATTGGGTCATATATATATATATATATATATGACCTAAAACATCCAGATTTTTGTAGACAAAGAGAACTATACTTTGAGGACTTTGATGATGTTTTAGATCATATTTATACAGATATATAGAAAATTCTCACAAACTTTCAAGCACCAATGTAAAATCCTAAGATTTTCACAAAGAACAATCCTTAGAGTTTACACAGAATGGTGTATAAAAAAAAATAATAATAATAATAATTTTTAAAAAATCTGAGGGTAACCACTCTTTACAGCTGTGGTGAACAGAAAAGTATGAAAAGTTCATGCTGAAATATACTGCAGTGGCATTTTTTTTATATATTTGGAATAGGAATTTTTCATTTCTAGACTTTGTGTGGTGAAGCATGTCTTTATTTAAAAATTAGTCAATTTTTTAAATAAAAAGAATGAATTAATTTCCCTTTTGTAAAAATTTGTTTTTCCTTGTTTTTCCATATTCATTAAATAAAAAATGAACACCAACTTTTTACAGTACACTTTGTTGGAATATTTTTTTAACCCAGAAATATTTTTGCTGTAAAAACAAAAATCAATTTTCGTCATATAACTCTAACACTTTGTGTTGTGCTGTTATATGAAACTAATCAATGATTACCAACGGGGTGGTGTGATGAAGCGGATTTACAGTTAACAAAACCAAAGTTGATCATTTTCCAACAACAGCATGTCCTCGAGTGTTTTATTCCTTATATACGTACGTTTGGCCAATGATTACAATTGTTTATATATATATACACATACAGAGCCCTCCACTAATATTGCCACAATTGGTAAATATGAGCAAAGAAGGCTGTCAATGAAGGTCATCATTATTTAACCTTTTGATCTTTTGTTAAAAAAAATTCACAAAAATACTCACAACACAGGTTTATCAAAAAAAACTTTGTTAAATATAGGTGTGCAACAATTATTGGCACCCCTATGACTTCAAATGAGAAAAATATATTTGAAGTATATTCCCATTCATATTCTAAATTTTTTTAGTACATCTGGGTGGAACAAGAACAGGAAATTGTTCGACCATGACTTCCAGTTTCACAGGGGTATAAATATGAGGTAACACATAGGCCAAATTCCCTTAGTCATTCAAAACAATGGGTAAGACCAAGGGATATAGCTGTGATGTGCGGCAAAAGTTTGTTAAGCTTCACAAAATGGGAAGTGGCTATAAGAAAATAGCATTTTCCACCATCAGGGCAATAATTAAGAAGTTCCAGTCAACTGGAAATGTAATGAATCAACCTGGAATTGGACGTGTGTCTATATCGTCTCAACGCACTGTGAAGAGGATGGTTCGAGTGGCCAAAAAAAGGAGGTAGAAATAAAGAAATAAAGAAATTCACAGATGGCCATGGGTCTAAAATGAAATGACCATGGTTGGACTTTTTGATAGAGCAAGAATAAAAACAGCAAACACCAATGTGATTATCATTTAAAATGCAACAGATGTGAAAGAAAGAAAAAGAGAGAGAGAAAGGGACTCGGATAGGGAATAAAGGTGCAAGATAGAGACACTCATACACAGGAACAGATGAAAGCAAAGAGCACAGTGGGGCTGTGTGGGAGTACACACACACACACACACACACACACACACACACACACGCCACTGAGTATCCATTATTGGCCCCATAAATCGTGAAGAAGACACCCACACACACATATTAAGGAAACATTATTGGGGTACACTTTGCCTGTCAAGCTCAGGTGCGCAATATATTCTAACTGCATTAATAAATTTAGACTAAAGGATTAGATTCCTGATTTGTTAGAACAAAAAAAAAATGACTTGATTTACATCCTGATGCATGTAGAGTGTCATGCAAATACCAGAGGAATCCTGACAGCTAGATTAAATAGAATGGTTAATTTCGGCGATAAGTATATGACATAATGGTTAATATCAATCAAATATACATCAGGTTGAACGTGTCTGACGTAAGCACAAAGTACAGGATGCCTTCGCTGAGCGCGTTCATCACGTTAAGCCAAGACGAACAATCCGAAACGGCAGAAGAGATGAAATTCCTCGCTGCTCCCAAGTCCAGGGGGACTAAAAAAACAAATGGACTTGTCACTGGCACTAGAAATTGTTTTGCCTCAAAGGATGGTGTGAGGGCAGCGTTCACCCCAGACGATAAAATCAGAGGCTGCCGAGGTGTTCGCAATCAAAGTACTCTGACAGTTACAAAGCTCTAACACTGGAGACTCCTTTAATAAATGTTACATAATGCCCATCCCGAGGTAAACAGTGAACGTGACAGCTCCAGTCCAGAACCAGCCTCTAAAGAAGATTCCAGATGACGCCAGCGCCTGCAAAGATTTTGGATGATACCAACCGTCTAATCATCACGTCACAAACTCTACGCGTGTTGCTCCTGGGGTAGCAGTGGGCCTGACCCGTTCTGCTCTCCGGGCCGAACTGGTCTGTCCTGATGCCCTGCTTCTTGAGTTCTCGTCGCTTGGAGGCCACTCGCTGTTGCTGAGGAGGGCCCATATGTACATCCTGGGGACTCACTTTGAAGCCGTGAAGATGGCATTGGACTGAAATTGATGTGGGCAGTTTTTGGCGTGCTGTCGTGGGACTGCAGTGATGGTTTTGGGACTGAAATTGCCACAAACAAACACACAAACAGACTTTGCGCTCAGGTCTCCATCGGTGGACAGTTCATGATTTCGGCAGAATAGACTTCATGTTGAGACTGTGGGGAATTTCCTGTTTACACAGCTGCACTTTTGTTTAATCATGTAGCACATGTGATGTATAATTACACTATCTGGTGTTACCCAGATGAGGACGGGTTCCCTTTTGAGTCTGGTTCCTCTCAAGGTTTCTTCCTCGTATCATCTGAGGGAGTTTTTCCTTGCCACCGTCGCCACTGGCTTGCTCATTGGGGATAAATTTATCAGTTTAATATTTAGAGCCGATATATATATATATATATATATACATAAAGCTGCTTTGTGACGATGTCCATTGTTAAAAGCGCTATACAAATAAAACTGAATTGAATTTAATTTAATTGAATCTCCTTACAGATAACTTCGTCTCACAACGTCTATGATTCTATGTTATTGGTGTATGCAGTTTTTAAGAACGTACGTCTGGATACGGATTTGTTAGCTGTTGATTTGTTGCTCTGATTTATTACAATCCCACATAACGAGTACTAAACTGTGTGTGTAATAGGACAAATAGTGAAACAACATGCAAATTAGGTTTCTGCATGTGCTTACTGTCCTCTGTGGCAAGTTCGGATCTCAAGGAGAATGCTGGAAGATTAAAATCTAACCGAAGCTCAAGTATGATGCAAGTAAAAGCGGCGAGACGCAACAAAAAAAACCCGTACAAAACTTGGTATGAACATAAAAAGAAGGAGTGTGGAAAACCAAAAGCTTTCAAAGGCTCTTGAACGTGTGATATAACATATAACATAATATGAAAGTGAATTTCCCGGGGTAAAGTCTTTACTTTAAGAAACCTTCAGATTATTTTACTAGGGCAGAATTTTGGTAAAAGTTCTTATTGCTCAGACTTGCTACACTATACTAGACATTTCTCTTCAACCGGATGAAACAGACTCCCACAAATTTAATACCTGCCCTTCAGTCATATTAATTTGAGAAATGAATGAGTCAAAAAGCAAAGATGTGCGACTAAATGCCCGTTTAAAACACGTAATCCTCTGTAGACTCAACATAGAAGACTATAGAAGAAGACAAAATAGAAGACTCCGTGCTAGCAAGGTTAAACTTTGGTCAAAACGAATAACACCTAAAAATGAATTAGACTGAATTACAACTCTCCCTGTAACCAATGTATCCATAAACGCCATCAATCCTGTGTTCAATTCGCATAAAAGTACTCAAAGAGTGGATTATATTTTAACCCTAGCCCTAATTAGAAAGCCCTGAACAATGCGACAGTGAATAGCAATAATTAACACAATCTGCCAGTGCGCTGTCTTTAAAACAAAGCACAATCAAGGTATTGTGTTTGCTAAATTGTGCTGTTTTATTCAATAACGAGAGCAATCAGATGCTGTGGAGTAGCAGTGGAATTACGGTGAGACAACTTTAGTGAGAAGTGTATGTGGGAGTTTAAGTTCATCCTTATGCAGTTGCATGTGTGTGTAGTACATTGATTTAGTTTCGCTCACTATCATGGGTCTGACTATAATTAAAAGAAGACCTAAATGAGCAAAGGTTTGGTTACCTTTACTGAAAGTAGTGCCTCTGTCTCTGAGAAAAATAAACATTAGTGAACATTTATATTACATTTAAACTTTCTACAAAGTACAAAACACTTTTCTGCTTTTGTCGACACACATCTGGACCATCACAGACACATGATGTAAAAAAAAAAAAAAAATTTTAAAAATTTGTAAAAAGTACATATGAAATCTATGAAAGCTTAAGAGTGGGTAAGATTAGAGCAAGGGGAAGAGTTCCTGGGTCGGTCCCAGGGTCTCCCAGTGGGCAGCCTTGTAAGGTGCCCAAACCATATTTTTTTATTTAGAACCAAAGGCATTATAGAGTTTAATATTCAAGGGACAATTTCCAATGGAGCCAACTCAGAGACTTGAGACATGACTTGGACCTGCATCCCTGAGACTCAGACTTGCAGCGCAGTGAATTAAGTCTTGACTTAGACCTTGGTTCAAAGACTTTAGACTTGAATCTGACTTGCAGCTCAGAGACTTGACCCATACTTTAGCTGAGGGATTTGAGGCTTGACCCAGACTTCAGTTCAAAGACTTGAGACTTGAATCTGACTTGCAGCTCAGAGACTTGAGACTTGACCAAGATTTCAGCTTAGAGACTTGAGACTTGACTTAGACTTGCAGATCAGAGTCTTGACCCAAACTTCAGCTCAGAGACTTGAGACTTCACCCATACTTTAGCTGAGGGATTTGAGACATGACCCATAATTCAGCTCGAAAACTTGAAACTCGACTCAGACCTGCAGTGCAGAGATGTAAGACTTGAAGGCAGTGGTAGCTCAGTGGTTAAGATGCTGGACTACTGATCAGCAGGTCGTGAGTTCAAGCTGCCACTTTGGGCCCTTGAGAAAGACCCTCAACTGCTCAGTTATATAAATGACATAAATGTAAGTTGCTCTGGATAAGGGTGTCTGCCAAATGCCATGAATGAGACTTGACCAAGATTTCAGTACAGGGATTTGAGACTTGTCAGGGATTTGAGACATGACTAACACTTCAGCTCAGAGACTTGAGATTTGACTTAGACTTGCAGATTAGAGAGGTCAGAATTGATTCAGACTTCAGCTCTGAGACTTGTCCCAGACTTTAGCTGAGGGACTTGAGACTTGACTTCGACTTGCATCCCAGGGATTGAGACTTGCAAAAAGTGATCTGTGATCATCTCTGGTAACTATGTACCATGTTAAACTATTACCTGAACATATATGTATTTAGCCACTTATTAAATGAAGTTTTGTTTCCCTAATCAGTTACATAGCTCAAAAATGGTGGTGTTGGCCCAAGCCATAATAAAAAAAACCATCACAGGAGCAATGGATTTTTTTCCCTCCAGAGAGTGTCTGCATTCAGGCAGGTCAAAGGAGGACTGGGGCTTTGCAAGTCATTTAACTGCCTGTAAACTCCCATCCAGAATCACAATCGAACCTCAAGGTTTATGAGATGGTTCCCTATTCTGTGTTCTGAGAAAACACTGACAGCATTCGATCCCACCCTGTCATGTTTCAGTGGTCATTTAATTAGCTAAGAAATTGTTACTTTGTAATCAATAAACTAAGCAGAATCTTATGAAATATATGGCAAGGCTACCAAAATTGTCATGAAAGGCTCCAAATCCTGATTCATCCTTGACGGGAGAAAAACTTAAACTCAGTATGTAACAAATATAACATTTTTTTTTTTAAGTGTGGCTCTGTTTTCCTCAGTTCTATTTCGTGAAAAATACACTTTTCGTCAACTCCAAGATATATATATATGTGTGTAATGGTTTCTTATTTCTGTCCTTCAGACGTTGGGTCAGAAGGAGATGATGGGAAAACGGCTCTGAGCCATTTCCTCGGGAGGTCACGAACGCCTCTGAAGGCTAATGTGTCCATTCACACAGACAAAGCGCCCGCTGCCTGCGATTCAATCGAGGTTAACACAGTTATGGGTGAAACCAAAACACACAGTCTTCAGGGTCACCGAGGATCACCGCGCATCTCACATGTCTACGATGAACAATTCTGGATGAACAATGATTCTCTGTACCTCACTACTGTAAATAGAATTTGCTCACAGAGAGCGATTTCGGGGCAAGTGATACACCAGTGAATACAAACTTAAAGCAAAGGGCCATACGCTATTATTTATTCATCAAAGGCGAATGTCAAGAAAACACAGAAGGCCTAGGATTTGTAAAAGTGGCTATGAGAGGCAAAGAAAAGAACTGAGAGTCTCTTCATTCTGAAGTGACACTAGTAGGTGGTGATGTTGAAAGTGTACGCTCTATCTCTATTCTCCATCTTTTATTCGGAAAAATCTATTTTAGCAGGCATGGCTTTTTTATACTTTTAAAAGGATCTTTTTATGGTGTTGAAGTTTATTCATTGCTGGAGCATGTACAACACTGAAAATACGATCATGTTATACAGTCCCGTGAAAATGTTTTGGCACCCCTAGTATACCGTATTTTACGATAACTCATCTTACTTTGTATATTTTCAAATTCATTTTACAGGGAACCAATTTTATTTATATAGCTCTTTAAACAATAAACATTTAGACATTTACACGTTTAGTTTTAGAGAAATCTACTATACAAGACATAATAAGACATCATTTTGGATGTAGACTGAGGCTGAATTGTTTACAGTGGCATTTCGGGCAGATACGGGATCCATTCGTGGAGAGCTGCAGCAGTGCAGAATTTAGCTTTCTTCCTCTCAGGCATTTAACACACATGAATCAACTCATCAGCTAATTCCCAAGGCTTTCATGGGATGAATTTGGTGTCTAAAACCGGGGTAATGTCAAATCTCTGTACAGTTATGGCCCTCCAGGGCCTGAGCTTGACACGCGTGGTCTAAACAGATTGCACAGATGACGGATGTTCATTTGTGAGAGCAGGAAACATTGGAGAGCCTTATTCTAGCCTAAAGCTGTGTCATTAGATATGTATGATATATGCCCCTATATGTGACTTCACCTCACATTTAGCCAAAAATTACTCAAAAACACTTTACCACAGTTAGGCATACTTGTGATGCTTGCAGAACTCGAAAAACAGAGTTAGGTTAGCCAAAGACGTGCTATCGATAGATTTTGTCAAAGTGACAGAGACGATGGTCTTTGCTGCGAAATTTGCTGCAGTATCCCAGGGAGATAAGGTGATGAAGGAACGCTATGACAAAGTGACTAGTGAAGAATGTTCACCTATGACAAGCAGGGAAGTGACACTTATGACAAGGTTAGGGGTAGGAAGTGACACTTATGACAAGGTTAGGGGTAGGAAGTGACACTTATGACAAGGTTAGGGGTAGGAAATGACACCTATGACAAGGTTAGGGGTACGAAGTGACACCTATGACACAGTTAAGGGTAGAAACTGACACCTATGACACAGAAAGGGGTACAAAGTGACACCTATGACAAGGTTAAGGGTAGAACATGACACCTATGACATGGTTAGGGGTAGAAAGTGATACCTATGACAGGGTTAAGGGTAGAAAGTGACACCTATGACAGGGTTAGGGGTAGGAAGTGACACCTATGACAAGGTTAGGGGTAGGAGGTGACACCTATGACAAGGTTAGGGGTAGGAAGTGACACCTATGACGAGGTTAGGGGTACGAAGTGACACCTATGACAAGGTTAGGGGTAGGAAGTGACACCTATGACGAGGTTAGGGGTAGGAAGTGACACCTATGACAAGGTTAGGGGTAGGAAGTGACACCTATGACAAGGTTAGGGGTAGGAAGTGACACCTATGACGAGGTTAGGGGTACGAAGTGACACCTATGACACAGTTAAGGGTACAAAGTGACACCTATGACAAGGTTAAGGGTAGAACATGACACCTATGACAAGGTTAGGGGTACGAAGTGACACCTATGACAAGGTTAAGGGTAGAACATGACACCTATGACATGGTTAGGGGTAGGAAGTGACACCTATGCCAAGGTTAGGGATAGGAAGTGACACCTATGCCAAGGTTACGGGTAGGAAGTGACACCTATGACAATGTTAGGGGTAAGAAGTGACACCTATGACAAGGTTAGGGGTAGAAAGTGACACCTATGACAGGGTTAAGGGTAGAAAGTGACACCTATGACAGGGTTAGGGGTAGGAAGTGACACCTATGACAAGGTTAGGGGTAGGAAGTGACACCTTTGACAATGTTAGGGGTAGGAAGTGACACCTATGACAAGGTTAGGGGTAGAAAGTGACACCTATGGCAGGGTTAACGGTAGAAAGTGACACCTATGACAGGGTTAGGGGTAGGAAGTGACACCTATGACATGGTTAGGGGTACAAAGTGACAACTATGACAAGGTTTGGGGTAGGAAGTGAAACCAATGATAATTTAGGAACTGAAATCTATGAAAAGTTAGAAAGCGACACCAGAGACAGGTTAAAAAAATACACATACAGCAAGCTTGGAAGCGATACCTAGGACAAGTTAGGAAGTGACCGATGACAAGTGAATCAAGGAATCAACTCTTTTGGGGATCGACTCTCAGCACCTACGACGTAAACCGAAAGCAGGATGTCGACTCGATGACATTTTATATTAAAAGTATACATTGTGTACATTATGAACGTTAAACAATGTAGCACTTATCAACTACTACTCGAAAATGAAATGCACTGGGAATTATTTTTACTACTGAATTTTAGCGAGTTTATTGATTAGTTGTTGCAGGGTTAGCCATGAGCACCAAAAACTACCAAGTCATCTGAATGACAAGTGCTAACACTGATCTGTATGCAGACCACCATGACTTCCCAACTGCAAATAAAATAAAATAAAAAAATGTAAAAACTCCCACATGAAACCTTCTAATTGATTTAGGTTAGGGTTAGCAGTTGTAGTTCATATGCAATCCCCCTGACTCGTTAGGATTCCTACAAATTTTACATGAGATGGAGACAAGACCGCAGGAATCAGAGGATCTCTGACTCCTCAGTACTATCAAAAGGGTTTTTTATGAACAAGCAAACAGTGGCTCATTCATCAAACTGAATGTGTGTGTGTGTGTGACAGGGATGAGGGCAGCACAGCTTCCAGGTCCTCCATCAAACTCCGCTGCATTTTAAAATGATAAATGAAACTTAACCACCAGCTGTACGCTTTCATTCAGTACACACACGCGGTAGTCCGCTGGAATATTCAACATGGACCGCTTCCCTGAGTAACATAAGGGAAAGTAGCAAACCTACCAAGACATGGAGGAAAATCAGTCGCTGTACAGTATTATGTTACAGAATGTTACAGAAAATGTCACCGTTTCAACAATTACACTTATGTACAAGATAACGTTACATGCTGGCGCATTAATAGAAACGTCCAGTACAAACACCTTCTGACCAATCAGAATCGAGAATTCAACCGCACCGTAGTATAACCTCAGGTAATAAACTAAACATTAAAAGCGCTGTACGAATGTGGATTACTCACCACTTAAAACGTAATAAACCGGTTCTTAAGAACGTTTTCCGATTTCCAGACACGTGATGTTCTCGCGATGTTCTGGAAACGTTATGCAATGATGGGTTGTGCACATTACGGAAAGTTTAAACGCAAAAATAAATAAATAAATGCAACTCTCGGGACTCTGAGACCTTGAACAGATTGATCGTCCAAAGAGAAGGAGAAGTTCTGCAAGGATGGAACTATTTGCGAATAGTCCAGGACTCGAGGTATGTACAAAGTAAACAAAAATAATTTATCAGCATGAAATCATTATTTTAAAGTGTTTCTAAAGCGTTGACGTTGCTGGATGTCTGTTGAAATTTCTTGATGAGATGCGTGAAGATACTGGCACCTGTTTACCTGTAAAATGAGAACGTTTTACTGACAGCTCCTCTCCTACAGCGGTAAATAATACATTGACTCCGGCGTTTTCTTTACATTTTCCTACTCGGCTGATCTTTTTGACCTACTGCAAGCAAAGTCTTCCTCTGAGAACATAAGGGTAAATGTGTAATCTAACCCATAACCTATTGATTCATGGGCAAAGCTCTCAAGGTTGGGATCAACCGGTGTGTGTGTGTGTGTATGTGTGCTGGGAGGGATGTTCAATCTTCTGCTCCACATCTCATAAAGTATTCTTTCCTCGTATTTGCACTTGCACAGTGCAAGTGTATGTATATATTGGCAAAAAAAAAAAAAAAAAAACACCCACAAGTCGGTGATATTAATTATTTAAACTCGAAGAAGGGATATGTTTTGACCTGGAGAATAAGACGAGCAGAACACGCCTGATATTTGTGATCTCAGCTCTCGGATGTAGACGAAATTTCTAGATACTACCACAGTCAAAGGGCTAATTGGCTAGCTTGTTTGCCAAAAGCAGTGAACAGCTGGCATTGCTAGCTAACCTTAATTAAAGGTTTAACGACTTTTTTTTATTTTTTTTATCAGCCATCTGTCGAAAGAAAATACACAGTAATGCTGTTTCACAGTACAAACAGAGCCCAAGTCGGTGTCCCGGTCAGCCGTGTTGTGAGTCACTAAACCCAGCTAGCCTAAGCCCTAGGACAAAGTACCATATGGGCTCAAACAACAGATGACCTGGCACAGATAGCAGAAAAAAATCACTGCCATGTAAAAATAAGTGCAGAGTGAAGCAGCCAGTCGGCATCCAATAAACCGGGCCAGATACGCCAAATAACACCATCTGAGCATTTGGTGCCATTTTAAACCCATTGAAGAGAGATTTTATTCATTACACACGACTCAAAGATGCCGTATTGGACACCTGGAGTCCAGAAGAAATGGACTACGGCCTCATGAATTCAGCAGCGTGCATGGCCACGCCCCCTACAGCAAGAAAAAAACATCAGTTTGTATTAAAGCGAGGTGGAATTTTTACTTAGCCACTGCAGAAACGCTTTTCTCTTTTAATTCGGGCGCCATTACTCTTGTCCCGATTGAAAATTTAAGTTTATTAAATTCACGTGTAACTTGACAGCGTGAATTGATATGAAATCGCAGTAACTCATCTCATACGATTCGAAAGCCGATCAATCGAGGTTCGCTTTAAACGTAAAAGCAAAACAGTACTAACAAGACCTCCACAAATAGCACATTTGTTCGTGTCCATTTTGAAAAATTAGGTAAAAATGTTCTGCTCCAGTCCAAAATATCATTGCTGTGTTGCCTTTAAATCAATATTAAACTGCAGAAGAAGAAAAAAAAAAAAAAAAACACAAGGTCTTGAGAACACTTTTAACCATCAGTGCTTTCATTTCCAATAAAACCTCATCGGGGGATGAGGTTTTATTGGAAATGAAAGCACTGACAGAAAATGAGGTCTGACAGCGGAGTGTTAGTGCTTAGATACGG
Source organism: Cranoglanis bouderius (assembly GCA_023630585.1). Classification (NCBI taxonomy): domain Eukaryota; kingdom Metazoa; phylum Chordata; class Actinopteri; order Siluriformes; family Cranoglanididae; genus Cranoglanis; species Cranoglanis bouderius. Next base: position 19,528,736 of record CM042552.1, read on the forward strand.
GTGACGGTGTAAGTGGATAAAGCCCATGGTGCACTTCATTTCTTTTCACAGAAACTTCCAGATAAATGGATAAGACATTACTAGATTACTGTGCGGCAGAGAGGGAACGTGCGTGAGTAATTATACTTCGTTGCCATACTTAGTCTGGTTAAATTTGTACTCAGTCAGAAAACACACACACACACACAAACATATACACACATACACACATATTATGTGCACATTAGGTTGCCTTGAAGATGAATATTCTAACCTTCGTATCGTTCCTCGGTCTCGTCTGGCATGGAAACAATCCAGCGTCGGCACCGTAAGCGCTTCACCTTGCCAGGAGCGATGATGAGTCCTCATCAAGGAAGGTGCTCAATGTGTTATACAGGGATGTGTAGGTGTGTGTGTGTGTGTATGTGTGTGTGTGAATAATACTGATGAGCTGTTCAATATCAGTATCTGCTCTACTATGAGCTCATGCAAAAGTTACCACAGAGAGTTGCGACGACCGAACAGCACGACCAAGTATGCGTTCGTACTTCGTGTAGACTGGTCAGAAGGTGTTGATTAATTTCCTATAACAGTAGCCCTGACAGTAGTCACAGGTTTATATGAAAAAGCACTCATTCTAATATGCAAGGACTATAACAAAGTGATATGGCTTTGTAGCGGTCAGAGATAAAGCTGTAACTTTAGGTTTTCCACCATGGGGAAGTCCTCAGGCGTTGCAGTTTCTTTAATAAACAAAAAAAATTGGGAAATTGCTGTGGCATAAAATGTGCTAACCGTAACTACACTTCATCACAGCACTTCGTTGTTGATTATTACAGTATAACTGCACACCAGATGAGCAGTGCATCATAAAAAAACATCCACTGCAGTCCACATATATCTTCAGTGCAACCATGAGTTAGTGATAGTAACACATAAATTATCAAAATACACAAGACCTTGTTGGGATTCTGTAGTGTTTACTGCGTTATCGACTCTACACCATTTCTATTCACCATGAGACCACCAGGAATCCTTACAAATCAACCACTATGTGGGGCAGTGGTAGCTCAGTGGTTAAGACATTGGGCTATTGATGGGACGGTCATGAGTTCAAACCCCAGCACCGCCAAGCTGCCATTGTTGGGCCCTTGAGCAAGGCCCTTAACCCTCAACTGCTCAGATGTATAAATGAAACAAAGATGTAAGTCGCTCTGAATAAGGGTGTCTGCCAAATGCCATAAATGTAAATCAATAAGGTCTGTAAATAATCATAATGAAATGCTAAATCATGTCTGCATAATGCCAGAGAGGATAAGAGACAACGAGAAAGTGAGGAGTACTGATATCTTTAGGGAGAAATGTTGTTGTCCCGCTCAGTCGGAAAAGGAATCCGCAGGAGATTTGTCTTCTGAGTGGAATTGCAAGTAGAGGAGAACACAAACCCTCCCTCCAGCCAGTGCAAAAAAAAAAAACAGTGCATTATATTTCCAACGGGAAGGCTTTTGGATTCAACTTGCTACAGAAACTTACAGTTTATTAGTTAGTAGACTACCAATGATCAATTTGATGTTTTGAATTTTATTAAACTACACAAATATATATATATATATATATATATATATATATATATATATATGTTCTAGTGTGTCAAGTCATCAAGTTGCCATCTGCGTTTGGTTCTCATCTACAGTCGCAATCAAAAATTTTCAACCCCCCTTGCAAATCAGGTTTATTGTCCAAATTTACAGACTTTCAGCTGTTTGCAATGAACAAATCAAACAAAAGCAATTGAAATACTTCAACACAACGAATGCTTCGAGTGGTTTCCCCAAAATCAACTGAAAATTTATTATAACTTATAATGACTTCTCCAGTCTCAAAATTATTCAACCCCTTGATGGCAAGCATCTTTAGTACTTAGTAGAGCACCTTTTTGCTGTTATGACCTGCTGCAAATGAGATGCATAGCCAGACACCAGCTTCTGGCAGCGTTCCTGAGGAATCTTAGCCCGTTCCTCATGAGCAATGGCCTCCAGTTCAGTAATATTCTTGGGTTTGCGTTCTGCAACCGCCTTCTTCAAATCCCATCAGAGATTTTCTATGGGGTTCAAGTCAGGTGACTGTGATGGCCCTGTAGAATCTTCCAGGACTTCTTCTGCAACCAAGCCTTGGTGGAATTTGAGGTATGCTTGGGATCATTGTCCTGTTGGAAGGTCCAGTGACCCAAGCTTCAGCTTCCTCACAGACGGCATGAAATTTTCTCCTAGGATTTCCTGATACTTCAATGACTCCATCTTGCCTTCCACACGCTGCAGGTTTCCAGTGCCAGAGGATGCAAAGCAGCCCCAGAGCATCACCGAGCCACCACCACGCTTGACTGTGGACAGAGTGTTCTTTCTTCATTCTTTCTCCAGACATACCGCTGATCCATCGTGCCAAAAAGTTCCAGTTTTGTTTCATCGCTCCACAGAACAGAATCCCAAAACTTCTGTAGCTTATTTATATGATTTTGAGCTGAATTTTCTTGTGCTTATGGGTCAGTAGTGGTGTACATCTTGGAGTTCTGGCATGGAAACCTTCTGTGTTTAGCACGCGCCATACTGTGCTCACTGAAACCTCAGTGTCTGTTGCCACCAAGTCTTGCTGCAGGTCTTTTGCAGTCACTCGAGGGTTTTTCACAACCTTCTCACAAATCTGGTTGCAGCCGTTGATAGCTTCCTTTTTCTGCCCTGTCCAGGTATTTCATGTATTCTCTGCCCCTAGCCAGTTCAGGTATTTCATGTGTTCCAGCTCAAGCACACCTGGTGCAACTAATGAAGCCCTTGATTAGTTGCATCAAGTGTGCTTGAGACAACACCTGTTTTGCATATTTGTGCTGGGATTCTATTCAGGGGGTTGAATAATTTTGAGACTGGAGAAGTCATTATAAGTTGCATTTTCAGTTGAATTTGGGGAAACCACTTGAAGCACTTGTTGTGTTGAAGTATTTCAATTGCTTTTGTCTGATTTGTTCATTGCAAACAGCTGAAAGTCTATAAATTTTGACAATAAACCTGATTTGCAGTGGGGGTTGAATAATTTTGATTGCTCTCTTTTACCTGATTCTCTGGTTCCCTGACTCCCTGATACCTGACTCTCTGGTTCCCTGATACCTGATTCCAAGATACCTGACACCCTGATACCTGACTCCCTGATACCCTGATTCCCTTAGACCTGATTCTCTGATTCCCTGACTCCCTGATACCCGACTCTCTGGTTCTCTGATACCTGATTCCCTGATACCGGACTCCCTGATACCTGATTCCCTGATACCGGACTCCCTGATACCGGACCCCCTGATACCCGACTCCCTCATTCCCTGATACCCAATTCCTTGAGTCCCCACACTCAGAAGGTCAGGTCAGCTCCACTACAGCAGCTGGCATTCGGGTGTAATGAAAGAGAGCGAAATTTCACGGCAGTTTACACAAGACAGGTCGGAGGGATCGGAGATTCCGAATTTAGCGTCTACTCAGAGCAAAATAAAATAAAAAAAAAACTAAAAAGAAAACCAGCACCTCTGTGAATATGTTCTGGAAGAAGACCCGAGAGGAGATACAACACACACATAGCTCGTTTTAATAGTAGTCTACTATGATGTTGAAACGTTATCAAGTGAACAGCTCTGTTGAATTCTCAAATCTGATTGGTCGGAAGGTGTTTTATATAAGAGCAGCTCTGATAGTAGAGCATCTACAAGTCGCATGTGGTCGTTCTTATTCTAATACATTATCGTTGTAAGGAGGTGTTTATTTAACATTTATGGAAGGAGTCTCCTGTGTCACTGCTTTGTAACAGTTAGAAAGTTTTCCTAGGAGTTTAAGCTTTGCGTTTTTTTCAGTAGCACGACAATCTACAGCGGTTTTTTTTTTAGATAAAAAAGACCGGTGAGGGAGCGACTGTTTATAGCTGCTAAAACGTAAGCGATAACAGGAACTAACTTGTTTTTCGGACATTACGCAACATTAGATGTAACATTTATGGAAGGAGTCTCCATTGTCGGCAAAGACGGAACATTACGTTTTCCGACATCTTCAGGACGTTTACGCTTTGTGGTTTTTCGAAGACGTGACAAGCCGCATTTTTTTTTTTTTTTAAATGTATTTACTTCAAGCGATAGTCGGCAAGTCACTGTTGTATAGTGAACATAACTATAAATGGATAAAAAAATTACGACATGTCGTTGTTTAATAAATTAAAATTTGTAATCGTTGGTGATTTGCTGTGGTATAAGAGGAATTTAACTTCAGGATGTGCTGTTATAAGAAAATACAGGAACAAAAGGAAGTAGAGTTACTGTTACCACCCTGACGTTGATTATTTTCCTATAACAGCACGTCCTCAAATGATTAATTCCTTATTCTACCCTTTGTATACAGTGACTATTATTCGAAAGAATAACCAAGCAATACTCATAACATTCCCAATGCCCTCCAGGCTTTAATCCATGTTTAAAACGATTATTATAATTTAATTTCGCCCTGAAGTTGGCCGACGGTGATTTTCCTTTAGGGTTGACGTGAATGTCACGTTGCACTTGGGGAGTCACGCGGTCCTACGGTGAATGAGGCTCGATAACACGAGAGTGTTTGCCAAGGGACTGAGGTGTGCTTTGAATGAAACTGAAAGGTGAGATAACGACGACAAGGCAATAGGTGGTGCCATTACTTCTGAAAATGCCATCTATCTACGGTACCTATCTATCTATGAATGAAGCCATTTTGTTAAGCACGTGTGTATTATTTCAAGTAGCAAGACGCCTCAACGGCCGTGCGCATGAGACGCCGCTGTTAACCTCGTGTACGCTCTTCACACTCTAGCCGTCGAGGAATTTGCACTAAAATCGTAAAACGCCGTGCCTGAGATGCACGACTGACACATTTTAGTCGTTTGAGAGCAAGGGAAAGTGGGAAAAAATGGACTACAGTGACACCATGTGGACAGTCACACTGAAATTCTGTCAATATTTTATTGTCTATAAATTATATGAGTAAACGTTAGTGTTTATATCACTTTATAAAGCTAAAAACACACCATCTAGCAGAGTTTGTCCTAAAACCTCGTCACGCTCCTTAATATCCTAAAACAGAAGGTTCATTTCAATCAGTTTACACTCAACACCTCAACAAGTACATGGAACTACATGACGTGAACACGCGCACACACACACACACACACACACACACACACACACACTGATTCATTATCACACCCAGATGTAGTGAGATAAAGCAATCTGACCTAAACCACTGGATCAGACAGGGAAAATGTGTCAAATGACATTTCTTTCTTTTTTTTTCTTGAGCAAGAAAGTGTGATGTCACAACACACACCATCAACGTGAACACAGGGCACGAACCACCTTAAAGCCTGCTGCCAGGAGAGGGGGGGGGGTAAGAAAAGAAAAAAGCTGGTGCAGAGTCTGCTGAGCAGTGTCAGGTAAGTAAACAAGTAAGTAAATAAATAAACAAACAAACAACTATAAAAAAAGTCATGCTACCCTACCCCCCACTCCCCCCAAAGACAATATAAATTTTAAAAAGTGCCAGAGAGCTACTGCATGTGTTAATTAATTAGTTAATTAATAAAAGCATGGCAATTCAATTAATTAATTAATTAATTAACGAACTGTCAGTTCTAAAATTAGAATTGTATGAAAACAAACAAAAATTTACTTAAGTTTATTTAATAAGTTAAATAAATAAACAAACAAACAAGCAAACAAATAAATATTAGCAGGGAGCAAGTGTGAGGTATTGGACAATACTCAAAACTCTTAAATCAAAATTGCATTCAAGAGTAAATAAGTATATAAGTAAACAAACAAACAAACAAACAAACGAATGAATAAATACCGCAAACAGTGGTATTTCCTAAAAAATAAATAAATAAATACTGGCAGGGAGTCTATTGAGTGACTGATATTGGAAACAAACAAACAAAAACAAACAAACAAACAAATACAGCAACAAGCAAACAAGCTACGTTATTTCCTTAAAAAAAATAAAAAAAAAATTTAAATGGCGACATTCAGAGCTCTAAAAAATCGAATTGCATCACACCTAAATATATATATATATATATATATATATATAAATAAATAAATAAATAAATAAATAAATAAAGCATGCATACGCTCTTGTTTGGAATGGCAGGTGATTCTGCCAGCAGCATGTTTTGCACTGCACACTGCGCTCACGCGACACGTTCAAAACTTCTGTATGAAATTAAACAGCGCTCCGCGTGCACGAGGCGTCCTGAAGTAATCAGGGATGTACCGATCTGACACCGAGGATCGAGTCGATACCGTACTGTCCTAACCCGCTACACAGTGCTGCACCAGCACGAGACACTGACGTACCGTTTTGTTGCCTGATAAAAGCACAGAGCGCGCGGTGAAAAGCACGCGCCTCGCGTCATAAATCAAAAACCAATAAATGATGTCAATAATTGATTAAAATGAGTCGTTTGATTTCTCTGACGAGCTGTGAATCTTTCGCGGTAACATCCCGAGCCGGAAGTCCATGCAAACTTCATAAAGGTGCACCAAAAAAAAACACGCGCGTGTGCCTGTGTTACCTGTGTGCGCGGCGCTCGCGCGGAGGGAGAAGAGCGCGAGGAGCAGGAAGCAGCGCGGCAAGAGCGCGAGCTCCATCTGGACATCCATCCTCTCCGTCCGCTCACATGGTCCCTCTAATCCCGGGTTCAGCCAGCTCACCCTCCGCCTCTCCCTCCTTCTCTTTCCTGTTTGTTTTCGCTTCTTCACTTCTGTCTAAAGTCGGTGTTCAGAAAAAACAAAAACAACAACAAGAACAAAAAAAAAAAAAAAAAAACCACAGAGACAAACCGAAAACACCGCGCCGTTTCTTCTCCAGAGTGCTGAGCTGCGCGCGCGGACCATCACATCATCATCATCATCATCATCATCATCATCACCATCATCATCCTCGCTCTCCACTGAACTCAGCACGGCTTTAACCCCGCCCGCACAGTACCGGGATTGGACACAAGGGGCGGGTTCAACAGTGCAAGCCACGCCCCGGTACGAGCATAAACCACGCCCAAACTACATACTTTAATTAATTAATTTGTTTTTATAGGCTATATTTGTTGTTGGTGGTGGTTTTTGTTTTGGGGGTATTTTGTTGTTGTTTTTTGTTTGTTTGTTTGTTTGTTTGTTTACATGTGACATGAGTCTAATTTTAGAGCTCTGACTTTGATCTGATACTCATTTTTAAACCACACCCATTTTTTAAATATAAATTGGGACATCCCAACATTGTTTGTTTTTGTTTGTTTCTTTGTTTGTTGGTTTGTGATACAATTCTGAGTTTCGTTTGCTTGTTTATTTACATGCAATAATACAACTGTGACTTTAGAGCTCTGACTATTGTCTGATACCATTTTAAATATATATATATATATATATATATATATATATATATATATATATATATATATATATATATATATATATATATATATATATATATATAAATAAATTATACCATGCCATTACATTATCTGTTTGTTTGTTTGTTTGTTTGTCTGATACAATTCCAATTTTAGAGCTCTGATTATATATTATACTATCAACTGGTTCTGCTGTTGTTATTGTTGTTGTTGTTGTTGTTGTTGTGGTTGTTGATGATATTCTCCCAAATTTAGGCATTATTTCTCTGTTTGTTTGTTTTTATGTGACATGATTTGATTTTGGAGCTGAGTATTGTCTGATACCATTTTTTAAATGATATAAATTAGGACATACCATAACATTATATATTTGCTTGTTTGTTTGTTTGTTTGTTTGCATCTGATACGATTTCAAAATCACAACTCAGCTGGCGCTGCCTTTTTTGTTTGTTTGCTTGTTGTTGTTTTTTGTCATATAAATTGGGAAATACTATGACATTATTTCTTTATTGTTTGTTTGTTTGTTTGTTTGTTTGTTTGTTTGTTTATATGTGATACAGATCTGATACCAACACTCACTTGACTCTGCTGACAGATTTTTTTGGAGGGGTGGGGGGATGTTTGTTTATTTTTTGTTTTTAATAAGTTAGGAAATGCCACGGTGTTGTTTTTTTAATCATTTTTATTTATTTTATTACTTATGTATTATCTGATTGATTGATTTTAGAGTTTTGAGTAATGTCAGATACACTATCAGCACTCAGCTCACGCTTTCTTTGGCCGTATTTATTTGTTTGTTTGTTTGTTTGTTTATATTAGATAGAATTCCGATTTTCGAGCTTTGATTATCGTCCAATACCAGTACTTTTTTTTTAAGGAATTAGACATACCATGGCTTTATTTGTTTGTTTGTTTATATTTGATACAAATCACAACCTGGAGCTTTGAACATCATCCCAATACGTGATACTGAGCAAACACTCAGCTGACTCTCTGCCAACTTTTTGTTTTTGTTTGTTTGTTTGTTTGTGTTTATTTTTTAAGGAAATATGACGACAGTGTTTATTTACTTACTTATTTATTAGTTTATTTATTTATATTAATTTATCCCGAAATTAAAGCTTTGTGTATCATCCCACACCAGGTTTTATTTTGGGGTTTTTTTCTTTAGGAAATATAATGGCATTATTTATTTATTTGTTTGTTTGTAATTGTGTTTTTGTTGGGTTTTTTTTTTTCTTTTAATAAATGTTTAATAGTTTTTCTTCTTTTTTTGTTTTTCCTTTTCTTGCATTATTGTTATATTAAATGATCCACAATAAAGTCAGTTTAAAGTTTCCACACTGCGGTCAGTTTCTGGCTACTGGCTAAATCTACACTGTCCATTTTCTTTGGCATTTAAATCTCCTCATATGATGGATGTTAATCGGTTTATTTAATTAATTAATTAGTCGACTAACTAGCTAATTAATTAATTAATAATTATTCGGGAATAAAACAATTATAATAAAAGAAACTAAGTAACTGCATGTCCCTGACAGGCCCATTCTTATAGAAAAATGAGGCTTATTGGATTATTGTTGGAGGTGACTGCAGTAAAATAATGCAGCAGTGACTGCTGTCTGGAGAATATGAATTGATTTTTAAGTGAACAGCGCCATCTAGCGCGTGTGCGCGCGTGTGTGTGTGTGTGTGCGCGCGTGTGTTGAATCTTGTTTCGTCTATTAATGCAAAGCTTTGTGGGGCTGATTGGTGCTGTGGAAAGAAAAGAGAAGAAGAAACTCACGTGTTGTTTCTAAGGAAAAGAAACAACCTTTATCAAAGCTCACCTCGTCCACACCTTCCCCTTCTCCTTTCCGGTTTCCTCCGGTTTCTCATTTGAAGATTTCAGCCTGGTTGACGATTTCAGTGACGGGCGTCTGAGATACAGAACAGTACGAGACAGTCGTGTCTTCAGTCTACTCACACGCCTGTTCACAATCCTCGAGCTGAAGAAGAACCTTGTTCTGATCGCTGACGGGCCAAGCATTGGCTGGCCCAGAGCAGTGGGAGGAATGGCGTCTCGCGTTGTACCAGACCTCGTCGGAAAATCATCTGCTCTACACCTGATCAAGGAGCTGCCTGTGGTGACCAGCGGAGTGGTCATGGTACGTCCACACCGACGATGGAGTATGCCAGAAATTCCTCAGTGTCATTTGACTAAAAGGGTGCCAATAATTGTTGCAAACCTATATTTAACAAAGATATATATATTTTTAGATAAGCCTGTGTTTTGTTTGCAATTGTTTGATATCCATGACAGCAGAGAATTTTTGTGAATTTTTTTAACAAAAGATCAAGTTTAAACAATAAAGACAAAGCCTTCTTTGCTCATATTTACCAAGGGTGCCAATACTAGTGGAGGGCACTGTATATATGTAGACTGTTTAACAGCTCTTTGTTTCATTTATTTATTTTAACTAGTGGGTGTGGCCTAAACGGGAAAGTCACACGGTTGTTAGTTTTCAATTGTACCTGCCTGCGATATTTTCTAACGGATTTAGCAGGTTCTTTTTCCCCAAACAAACTAGAACACTGCAACCATAACCAGGCAGCTACTAAGGATGAATGAGTGAACACTGAAGTCCTCGTTTGTCCCACAAGCTTCATATCTCGCATGAAAGTTAAAAAAAACCTTAGCTCAGGACCAAACCACGGACATTTGACCTGTGAGGCGACAACGCTACCCACCGCACCAACGCTTCCCAACAGTACTATGCAAACATTCAAGAGGAAGATCCTGCATACCTGGCTATGAGCTTATAAGCTTCTCAGCTTTCTCATTGACATCACTGATGTCTGGTAGACATGTCTCGTTCAGAGTGCCAATTTGTCCACCAGGTTCTTTTCAAACCATACTTGACCTGTTTGCACCAGTATAACAAAAGTGCTCAAGGCAGCAGCAGTAGACACAGTGGTCTTGTCAATCATGGTCCAAACTTCAGCTCTTCTATCTCCCACTTTTGGTCTTTGCATCTCTCAGGCTTTTGTTCCTCATCCTTTACAGAAGGATGGTCCTCCATCTCGCTTATCCTGCTGTTGTCAGGACATAAAGCAAATGCAGCCAGCTTCATCAGCCTTGTTTCTCTGGCAGTGCGAATTTGCGAACTCTGCGTCCTTGGGTCACGCCATTGGCGTAGACTCGCATCTTCTGCAGAATCTCCTCCTGTTCTTTTTTTGTTTTTGTGGAGCTCATACTGTAGATAGCATGAGATGACCACGTAGGCATCCTGGATCTGGCTGCCTGTGTCCATGGGGTGTCATCTCTAACCGGCCTCCTAAGGCCTCCAAGCCACACCCTCTCTCCATCTGTGTATCTCTCTGTGTGTATCTCTCTCCATCTTTCTCCTCACCCCAGTTCTCTCCATCTGTCTAGCTCTCCACGCCACTCCTCTCTTTTCTCTCTCTACCCTATTTCTCTCTCTTGGTCTCCATCTCTCCATCTGTCTGCCTTTCTCATCTCTTTCTCTCTGCAGCTGTCTCTCTCCACCCTACTTTTCTGTCTCTTAATCTCTCTCTGTCCATGTCTCTTTGTCTGTCTCCGCCTCACTTCTCTCTGTGTATCTCTCTCCATCTTTCTCCTCACCCCAGTTCGCTCCATCTCTTCATCTCTTTCTCCATCAGTCTAGCTCTCCACCCCACTTCTCAACCTGTATCTCTCTCCCTCTCCTCACTCGTTCTTTCTACATCTGTCTCTCTCTCCCCCCACCACTCCTTTCTTCTCCGTCTCTCTCTACCCTACTCCTCGCTCATCTCTCTCCGTCTCTCGATCTCTATCTCTCCACTGCACTTCTCCCTCTCACTCCGTATCCCTCTCTCCATCTGTGACTCTGTGTCCTCAACCCAGCTCTCTCAATCTCTTGAGGTCTCACCAAGTCTCTCCATCTGTCTGGGGTCACTGCTCTCTCTGTATCTCCACCTCTCCTTTATCTTGTTTCTCGGTCACTCTCTCCTTCTACTCCTCTCTCTTCACCACGGTTCTCTCTCCTCATCTCGCTCGGTCTCTTGATCGGTCAATCTCTCCACCTCACTTCTCTCGCTCCCTCTTTCTCTGTATATCTCTCTCTCTCTCTCTCTCCATCCTCACCCCAGTTCTCTCCATCTCTCTCTCTAACCCACTTCACTCTGTGTACGTCTCTTTCCCCGTTTTGGAAAAACGGAATCAATTCTTAATTGAGAAGAAAAGAAATTGTGTTAGTTTTTGAAGAATGACCACCAAAAAAAAAAAAAAAAAAAAAAAACCCACAGATCTTGAATTTGGCAGGAATAAAATACACATGGCGGAGTTTAAACAGTCTCTTTACTCAGTCAGAGTATCGGGGAATTGGGGAGTGCGGCTTTATTTATCGTGCACAGATCAAGCAACATGAGACTCCAGACGTGGTGTAGAATACGTTTCCTTGTAAAATTAGGATCAGCCGTGGCAATTACTGCTGGACATCAGACATAAAATAACGAGGAAAAAAGAAATCAGCGCGTGCAGGCTGTAATTAGTAGCGGGAGATCACATGAGGGAACAGACAGCGCTCATTTTTTTTTAACGATTGCCTTGAATCATTTTATTATTATCATTATCATTATTATTATTATCATCATCATCATCATCATCATCATCTTCTTGATTCTTCTTTTCTCATAAGCTGTAGATGATGCAGAACCAGCTGTGGCAGCGATTGTGGGCTTCCGCAAATCAGCCCTGAGCGATAATTAAAAAGGAAAAAGGAATCCCAAACACCCTCCCACATCAACCACCCACCCCAACCCCACCCCTCAGTTCATGCTGAAGATTCGAGATCCACGGAATCCTTCTCGCGTCTTCCCGTTGTGTAAATGCTGCGGGATTTTCAGCTCGGTGGGTCTCGGGGCGTGACTGTGAGCGGTGCCGTATGACGTGCGCATCATCTTGCATAGTTTTTGATGAAGTCCTGCACTTTGCACCTGAAGTCGTCCTAGAAGAGATATATCGGTATGCACGTCAGGAAAAGGAAGGCGACACTTATTTTATCTTGACATTAGCTTTTTCATATTCTTGGTGTGTGTCTGAGTGTTTACCTTGTCCCGTAAATGGTGCTCCGCAGCATCTATGTTCAGTGGATCGTCAAAGTTCAGAAGATCCTGTGCGAAAAGGGAAAAAAGTTTTTCATTTGGGAGTCCATTTTGTCCGGTGTTTTCTGGTCTGATCTTTTTAAGAAATTATTATGAGGTTGACTTGTGCGGCGGTAACTACCTTAACAACCAACTCACTATTGAATTGTGTAAAAACGTTTTCAATTTCCCAGCCACCAGCCAGCCAGCACTCCCCTATCATACAACAGCTATCAACCGGCTAACACGTGCTTCCTTCGAGACACGTGAAACCAGCACCTTTTCGAACTGCTTCTTCACAAAGCGGCGTAACACACCGAGGAAAGCACTATCCACCCTCTTCCACATACACGAGCTCACAGATGGCCATGACTGGCTAGTGTCTTTGTGATTGACAGAGTATACCCCTCCCACCCAGACCGCACTTCGTGCCCTGCCGTGGATCGTCACGATTCGAACTCGATTCTAAAGTTTTCAGACTGGACTCAACTATGTATGTAATAAGCTGAAGAGCTCGTTAATGAAGCTTTAAGACTAGCCGCTAGTTCACAGGCACTTTTTCGCCCTTCTACAATTACAACATTGCTCCTGTTGTGAGGAACTACACTACACATATACAGAGAAAACATGCCAAAGACACGTGAAAACGTGAACAAAAGTCACACTTACAGTAAATAGTGAATTCAATCCCCATACTACGTCCTGCAGAAGAAGAGTGTTACAGATTAGCACACACAAACACACAATCGGCATGCTGCCGAGAAAACACATAAAGCGTAAACTCCTCCGTCCTGATGACGTCGGAAAATTTAAAGTTACAGCTTTACCTTTGACTACCTTCGAGTCCGACTCCTTCCATAAATGTTAAATAAACGTCTCCTTACAGAAAACGTCATCATTGTTCTAATTATTGGTGTTGCTCTTTTTCTGTGTTATGCGCTATGTAGCAAGCATACTATATAGTGAATAGGAAATTTGGTCTAACTCTATGTTGAGGCGTAAATTATAAAAGAAAACATGTCTGGGAGTGTCGTACCTTTAACGCGCGTGTCGGAGCCCACCCTGTGCCATCGATTGAATGTTCGCGCAGTAAGCTACAACAGATTGAGTCATTTTAGTTAAAACTACAGATCGAGTTATATATTTTCTTGATGACTGCCATCTAACAACACTAACCTGCATTTAAACAACAATAAATAAACACAAATACCTTAGGAAATAAAACAGGAATAATGATAATAATAATAATAAGTACAAAATAATGACTTTTAGAGGCATACAAAGCAAGCAATAAAAATAAAGTTACCTCAGACAGATTTCCCCTGTCTCTGCGATGTTCGGGTGCCATATTCTCGTCAAGCACTTAACTTTAGGAGGCTGCGGTGTTTAAAAAACAGACCAATAAATAAATAAATGAAGAGCAGACACTATGAACTACTATCTTCCAGCCAATTGTAAACTTACAGAATTCCAATGACAACATCCATAAATTGATGAAATGGCAATCTTAAATTATAGCTATGAAACCTAATTTATGCTTCTACAATGTTTAAGTTGCTATTATAACGCTGGTTAAGACTGGTTAAGCTTAAAAAAATTTAAAAAAAAACACATGGGTTACTTATCACGGTACAGATTAATTGTAACTATAAACAGATAAAAAGTGCACTATGTTGTTCTTACACATATAAAATATTGAAATCCTTGGGAAAATGTTGTGATAAGAGGAATGAAAAACTTCAGGATGTGATGTAATGGCAAAAATAATCAACTTCAATCTACCATCTATCGATCTACCAACTTCGACTTAACATTTATTAATTTGACGTAGTATTCATGAATGAGAGGAAATGATCTGAATAACCACTTACAGCAACTTCTGAAAGTCAAAATTCGTACATCCACAGGTACTTACCACCATGTTATAGGCTTCAGGAACATCTATTTCAAATTGAAACTTTCCTCCCTGATAATATCCTTCATCTGTGGAAAATTCATAAATAAGCACTTATTTTTTTATACCTTAAACCCGCCTGACACCATTCAAAAAGCATAACACAGCTTAAACTCATTGAGTTCCATTCACTGTCTAATTGCAGCGATTCCAAAGCTGGTTATTTCTGTCCAAGTCCTACAGGACAAACGCTAACAATGCTAAAGGAATCCAGAAGGGTTCAATTAGCATCACCCAAAAAAAATTGTCACATTTACCTGGAGAAATGGTGAGCTGAAAGTGATGGAGCTTGTTCACATCAGGAAACAGGACCTTACAGGTATCTACAGCAAGAGTAAGACTTTATTTCAGCATCGTATGGAGTGAGGATGTATGTTTTAGTGTATAACAAATGTTGTCCCCCACCCCAAAAAAAAAATAAAACTACAAAATGCAAATTACACTACAGGAATCGTTAAAGAAGGAGGCCTGCTTTTGAACGGGGTGAAATCTGGGCAAACTGCTTTTCTGCATTGTTTTCATAAACCCCCAAAAGCTAAGAACTGTTTTCAAAACAAGCAATTAGACCTTTGCACCACTGCAGTGGTATACGACATGTAATGTCAAACTACTGACATTGAAAATAGAGTTGTAAGTGCAACTAGATTTCCGGGAGGAAAGACACTGTGCTCGCAAGGAGCTGAAAGTGATGGAGGAATGAAGGTCCAAAAACAAAAAAAGGGAGAGAGAAAATAGAACAGTGGGAGAGAAAGAAAGAGAGTCCCACTGTGAGATTAGAGCATAACCAGCTGGAACTGAGGGTGAGACCTTACAGGTTCCCATCCAGCTACCTTACAGGTATTGTCTATCTTGCCTTTAAATTCTTTGTACCTGTGGAGACACAGCCATGTACTGGTCCATTTGGACAACAATGTGGTGGTCAGATACATCAATTACTAAGGCAGCACAAAGTCAAACGGCACTCTCTGCCTTGCACGAAAAGCTCATCAGGTGGGACCACCAAGGCACAGGAGGCATGTGGAGCCCCAGTGTGTGTTAAGAACAAATCAACCGGCTGGAACTGAAGGCGGTCTACCTAGCTCTCAAATTCTTCATATGGGTTCTGAGACATTGCCAAATGCTGCTACATTTGGACAACATTGTGGCAGTCAGATACATTAATCACCAGCCAGATGGCTTTCTCCGCCTTGCACAAAAGCTACTCAGGTGGGACTACCTACGGTTACTCACTTCCCGGGATGGTAAAATAGTGTAGAGGAAGTGATGTCAAGACAGCGCATGCGACCAGAAGAGTGGAGTTTGCACCCAGAAGTGGTGACCCAGACCAGGGAGAGGTTTGGCAAGGTAAAGGTGGGCCGCTCTGCCAATGCCAAATAGACTCGCTTGCAACTGTGGTTCTCCATGGTGGAGCTGAACAGTACGCTAGATCAGGACAGACTACCCTACCCTTGGCCTTACTGTACTGTGTATGCATTTCTGCCTCATCCATTGATTCTGCCAACACTGGACAGAATTCAGCAATTAGGCCACAAAGTCTTGCTTCTGGCCCCAAATTGGCCAGTGAGACCCTGGTTTCTAGGCCTTATTCTGCTCCGACATGTGGGCTCCCACCTTGGCAACTTCCTCCCCAAATAGATCTGTCATCCCAAATGGACGGAATGATTTGGCATCCTCGGTCAAGTCACCTGCACCTGTAGTTCTGGTCACTCAGAGCAAAGTCCAGGTTGAGGACTGGAAACTCCACAGATGGTGTGCACCCCACTGTGCACTGCCCAGTTACTAGAGCACTAGCCTTCCTACAGGGTCTGCTAGACAGACCACATCTAAACTAAAAACGTATGTGGTGGCCAATGCAGAACATCATGGCACTGTAGATTGTGTCTCAATGGGGGGCTTGTAAGCTTATTGCAACCTTTCTGGAGGGAGCAAGACACCTTCATCTGCCACTCCCGGGGATCATCCCCTTTGTGCTAGACTTTCTTAAGGCTTCTCCTTTTGAGCCCATGCAGGATGTCAAATTGAAACGGGTATCACTGACAGCTTTTCAGTTAACCAATAACCAATAAAAGAGTGAGCGAACTGCAAGCCCTGGCAATAAGCTCACCTTGCATGCATTGATGACCAGATGGCTCAAGCATGAGCCTGTGTTTGAACCCTGGGTTTCTTCCAAAGGTCATATTACCTTCTGTAAACCAACTGGCTGACCTTGCAGTGTTCTATCAAGGTAAACCTGCAGCATTATATCCAGTATACACCCTAAGGTACTACTGGACCAGGGGGAAGACATGAGGATCTCCCCTGTCTAAACAGAGGTTGGCCCACTAGGTGATGGACATCAATTCCATGGCCTACAACCCCAACAGTGGCCTTCTCCTTAAAAAGGAGCATCTCCTTCTCATGGGCATTATGCTCAAGTCTGTGCTGTTTCTACTAGGCTGTCACCATGCACCTTTTCCAGGTTCGACAAATTTAACACCACACTGCTCAGTGGTATAAGTGTGGCAGACATCTCAGAACACCCTTCCAACTGGGTTAGTTTCTCATAACATTGTGGAATACCTCATCCTGGTGATATTCACCACACCTGGCCATTAGAAGGGGTGGACTAGAGTGCTAGTTTCACATATAACTGCTGTTCTCTGATTACCGCTGGATAACCACCCATCACAAGCAGCACCAGTGGAACTTGACCAGAAGGTTTCAGGTAAAGATGGTTGCATGGAAACAGTATTTATAAAAAAAAATACTATGGTCATTTTGAGACTTTGTTGGAAGGTGATATTTATAATTAGCAATCTGTAGTTTGCCGGCTTTGTGACTAGTGTGTGTGAAGCACTCCGGGGTATTTGAAGTTATTTCAACCCCTGCACTGTGTCCTTTGAGTTTTGTCGTGTCTTCCCCTGTTCTTCATTTGTTTTTGTTCAACTACTCTCGCCGTATCGCTGTCGGCTAGACATATAAACCCTATTCTGCCTCGTTGTAAATCACTTTGGAGAAAAGCACCTGGCAAATGAATAAATATAAATGTAAATGAATGGGTTTACTCACTAGGAAGATTTGCCTCGAGGTCTGCAACTTCTGCACACAGAAATCAAAGCGGAGAGAATTCATTTCAGTCATGTGCAACAAACAGATTCCTGTTAAAATGGGGTTTTACAAGCTTCTGGGTAAATATACTGTGGATGATCTTCATAGTCAAAGAATGAGAAGCTTGAATTAAACACCACTTAGCAGAACTGCATTATACAAGATGCTTATAAAGATTCTGGGTAATTGAACAATTTTTGGCCTTGCTGAGCGTGGTGGGAGTTACTGGTAAGTAACTGGTAATGTTATTAAGACGTCTGCTCATCTTTAGCTGTTATAAATAGAGCTCCTTTTTCGAGCCACCACATGATACACATGCACTATAACTCAGGCTGATAGAGCTACAGTGGATCTAAAAAGTCTACACACCCCTGTTAAAATGGCAGTCTTTTTGTGATATTAAAAAAAAAATGAAACCAACATAAATCATGTCAGAACCTTTTCTACCTTTATTGTAAAATTTTATCTTATTGATTAAAATGAAAAACCATAAGGATCATTTTAGGGGGGAAAATGAAAAATAAAAAATGTACAATAACCAGCTTGCGTTTTATAATTGGGGATGTTCAGAATCAACCAATTACATTCAAACTCATGTTGAATACTAATTAGCATACGCTTGCCATCAATTAAAGTGACTGACTAACCACAAATAAAGTACAGCTGTTCCTATAGGATTTTCCTGACATCTTGTTGGTAACATCCAACTGGAAAAGTCATGGGCCACAAAGAGCTTACAAAGCAGGTACGGGGTCTCATTGTTGAAAAATATCAATCAGAGGAGGGTTACAAAAAATTTCCAAGGTATTGGATATACCATGGAAAACTGTAAAGACAATAATCAACAAGTGGAGAAAATATGGCAAAAAATGAACAGGACGTCCCTCTAAAATTGATGAGAAGATCAGGAGAAAACTGGTCAGTGAGGCTGCCAAGAGGCCTACAGCAACATTAAAAGAATTGCAGCAATTTCGGGCAAGTACTGGTTGCTCCCCTACATGTGACAACAATCTCCTGAATTCTTCATATCTTTGGGCTATGGGGTAGGATAGCAAGATGGCAGCCTTTTTTTTTTTTTTTAACCAAAACCCCTCCCCCAAAACTCATCCAATCTCCTAAAACCATGTGGGACAATGTGTATGTGTGTGTGTGTGTGTGTGTGTGTGTGTGTGTGTGTGTGTGTGTGTGTGTGAGAGCAAAGTGGAACTTTTTGGCAGTAATACAAGAAGACATGTTTGACACAAAAAAAAAAAAAAACCCACAGCACATCACCAAAGGAACACCATCCCCACAGGGAAGCATGGTGGTGGCAGCATCATGCTTTGAGGCTGTTTTTCTTCAGTCAGCTGGAACTGGAGCTTTAATCAAGGTGGAGGGAGTAATGAATAGCTCCAAATACCAGTCAATTTTGGCACAAAACCTTAAAGCTTCTGCTAAAACACTTAAGATGAAGAGGAATTTCACCTTTCTGAACCTCCAGATCAACAAAGGAATGGCTTCACCAAAACAAGTTCAAGGTTTTGGAATGGCCCAGCCAGAGCTCAGACCTAAATCCAATCAAAGATCTGTGGGATGACCTGAAGAGGACTGTGCACTGGAGATGCCCAGCCAATCTGACAGAGTTAGAATACTTTTGCACTCTTACGCAACCAGGTTATTGTACATTTTGTATTTTTCTCTCTTTATTTTTTTTCCCTAAAATTATTCTCACTTTAATTAATAGCTTAAAATTTAACAATTTAAAATGCTTTGTTTTTCTCCTTCATACTTTCTTCCCATATTTCTTTTTCATTTCCCCTTTGGTTTTCTTTCTTTCTTCCCTCACTTCCTTTTCATTCCTTCCTTTCCCCTTCTTTCTTTCTTTTTCTTTCTCTCTCTCTTTTTCTCTATTTCTTCCTTTCTTCCTTTTCCCTTTCTTTGTCTTTCTGTCTTTCTTTCCTTTCCCTTTCTTCCTTCCCATATTTTTCTTTCATTTCACCTTTTTTCTTTCTTTCTTCATTTTCCATTCTCTTTCTTTTTCCTTTCCCCTCTTCCTTTTTTCTTTTGTTTCTCTCAATCCTCATTTTTCTTTTCCTCATTTCTTTCTTTCATTTCTCTTTATTTCACACTTGCTTATTTCTTTACCCATTTCTCTTTCTTCCTTTCCCCTTCTTTTTTACCGCTTTGTTATTCTCCTTTATACTTTCTTCCCATATTTCTTTCTTTCATTTCTTTCTTTTTCTTCCCTCATTTCCTTTTCATTCCTTCCTTTCCCTGTCTTTCTTAGTCTCTTTCCATCTTCCATTTCCCTTTCTCCCTTCCCTCATTTCTTTCTTTTTTCATTTCCCCTTCTTTCTTCCTTTCTTTTCGCTTTCTTAATTTCTTCTGTGTTTCTCTCATTCCTCATTTCTCTTTCTTTACCCATTTCTCTGTCTTCCTTTCCCCATCTTTCTCTCTGCTTTGTTTTTCTCCTTCATACTTTCTTCCAATATTTCTTTCTTTCATTCCCCCTTCTTTTTTCTTTCTTGTTTTCTTTCCATCGTTCAACCTTTTTTCTTTCTTTCTTCCGTAATTCTCTCCACTCATTTCTTTCCTCCTTTCTCTTTCTTTCCTAAGCCAAGGTGATCTTTGCAGGCAGACAGCGAGGCGAGGTTAGAAACTAAACCTCATTTTGGTGAAATATTTTTTTGGAGTCGATCCCAAAAAGAGTCGATTCACTGACTCACTGACTCACTGACCCCAAACACCGAATACAAAGAGCCGAAGCTTCGGAGTCGATTTCCAAACACTGAAAATGATTCACCTCGTGCACAAAGTGAACTGAACATCCGAGTGTTTCGGTTTGCGAGACAGAGACAGAGACAGGACTTTATTTAGAATTTGGCGGGAACCAGTCAGACGGTACCTTTAATAAGAAGTCGGTCGCGTATGGACACCCTGTGTGGGGCGTCGTTGGAGCCGGAAGCCGCTCCGCTCGCTCTCACACCCTCCTCCTTCTTCAGCTTACTCGCCAGCGTCAGCATCGCTGACCCTCACACACACACACACCTGCACGGACAGGGTTTAAACACACTGTGACACCAGGAGTGATGAGAAAGTGATTCACACACACATAAAAGTGAAAGTAAATTTAACATATAATAATAACATTGTTGCTGTATTATTATTATTATTATTATTATTATTATTATTATTAACGACACAATTATAGAATTAATTCAGCTCATTCCTGTCCAGCTGCATTTTGTATTTCTTTTACTTTCTTCCACTTTCCTTTTTCTTCCCTTCTTTGCTTTGTTTGTCCTCTTTCTTACTTCCCCACGTTTCTTTCTTTACTTGTTTCCTTCCCTCTTTCTTCCTACACCTCATTCGTTCATGTCCCCCCTGCTTTTGCTTTCTTTCTCTCGTTTCTTTGGTTTTATTTCTATTTCTTTCCTCCCTCTCTTTGTGTTTCTCTTTTCTTTTCTTTTTTTTACAATCTCCCTTTCCTTTATTCTCTCTTTCATTTCTCCCTTGTTTGTTTCTTCACTCATTTCTATTTCTTTTCTTCCTCTCTTTCTTCTATAGCTCTTTCTTCAATCTTTTTCTCTTTTCTGTCCTCCTCTTTCTTCCTTTTTCTCCCTTCCTTCCATCTTTTCCCCATTTGTCTTTCTTTCTTCCTTTTTCTCCCTTCTGTAATGCTTTCTTGTCTCCTTCATTTCGCTTTTCCTTTCTTCTGTAGCTCTTCTTTCTTTTCCGTGAGTCTGTCTTCCTCTTTCTTTTTCTTCCTTCCTTCCGTCATTTTTCCCCATTTCTCTATCTTCCTTTTTCTCTCTCCCTCTCTTTTCCGTAACATTTTCTTTTCTCTTTCTTCATTCCTTCCTTCTATCTTTCTTTCCTTATTTCTCTTTGTCTTACTTCCATAATTCTTTCTTTCCCCTTACTTTTACTTCTTTGAATTATTTCTCTCTCTCTCTCTCTCTCTCTCTCTCTCTCTCTCTCTCTCACTGATCTCTCTGTGATCTGTTCTTTCCCTGGTCTTCCTTCTTTCTTCATTTCTATTTCTTTCCTTTCCTCTGCATTTCATTCTTTCCTCCCTCTTCTTCAGGAAAAAAAAAATAAAAAGAAAAACCCCTGAGAAGTGCATGATAAAGAAAATGATTAAGACTGAATGTGTTTATCTGGTAAAAATTGAGCAGAGCGATGAGACAGCGTTTCTTTTAACGTAATCATGACAAAGTGCTCACTTTCTTCTTTTTTGTTAAATGTTAAACAGACATGTTGACAGTTTGACAGGTCGCACAGTTCAGTTTAGCTCTTACAGCTTTACCGGTTAGCATAGCTTTACACAAGAGGACAGCTTTCATTCATCTGGCTTCCTCAGAATTAACCCATAACATAACACCAACTATATTCATTACTAAAATGAAGAAAAACACGCTACAACACATCATAACAAGAGTGTTCTCGAGCTGTTAGCTCTCAACGCTAACTTACCTTAGCTACTCTAGCTACCTGCTGCTAGTGTCGGAAACAGAGAGGGGAAAGTGTCCGCGTTACACCATAATTCAGTCCGCAACAATATAAACCGGCGCTTTTACAAAGCTACCATGATAACAATAATGACGCTTTTAAAATTCCCTTATTATTACAAATTAATGCGGAAAAAACGAAGCTTTAACTTCGCAAAACACCTCCGGCAGATGTTAATAGCGGAAGCGGTGCACGAGGTGCACTAACAATACCACCTCCGACTGGAAACTTACAGAATTAGAGTTAGTTCCGGTTTTGTTTTCGATCCAACAAATCACACTGTTTTGTTTTTTTTTTGTTTGTTTGTTTGTTTGTTTTTGTTTTTTGAGATATTCAAAGAATTCGTTTGTTCATAAAGCAAACAAAGAAACGTTTAATAAACGTTATCTTTATTAAAACGCACGTTTAGAATATCCCAGCTGTGATACATGACTTAAACAGCAGATGGCAGTATGGGACTCTGAAAGCGCTTCCAAAATGGCGGCATATTTTCAAAATCCAAATACGACTTGTTTAATTTGTATATAAATCCGGTCCGTGTACTTTATATTTTTATATATATAAATTTTTAAAACGCAGTGTTGAATACCAGATTTTGAAGTCGAACCGTACACACCAAATGCTGCGCAAAAAAAATTAAATATTGACGTATTTTCAGATTTTTGTTTATGACTTTTTGCACCTCTCATATTTTCTTTTTCCTTGCTTTCTTTCATCTGTCATTCTTTCTTTCCAAATGCTTTCTATTTCTTTCCTCATTCTTTCTTTCTTTTCCTGCCTTCTTTCATCTGTCTTTCTTTGATGATTCCCCTTGCTTTCTTTCACCCTCCATTCTTTATTTTTTTTCTTTATTTTAACTTGCTTCCTTTTTTTCTTTCCTCATATTTTCTTTCCTTCCTTCCTCCCTCCCTCCCTCTTACATGACTTAAACAGCAGATGGCATTATGGGACTCTGCTAAGGTTCCCAAAATGGCCGCACATTTTCAAATTCTAAATAGGACTTGTTTCATTTGTATAAAATCCTCCCAGTTTTTGGTTATTTGGTTATTTGGGGTTGGGTTTGGAGTTTGTACTTTCTTAAAATGTAACTGAATCACATCATCATCATCATCACTCAGTTGAATTTGCACAAGAATCAAAATGGAGAGATTGTTTTGTTTTGTTTTGTTTTGTTTTACTGTTTAATTGTCAGAGTAGAGTTTTTCGTACATCAGGAAATCCAGTGTGACAGACAATTCAGAGCGAGAGTGTTAATTATTCCACGGTGACTCGCCTCGTCTATAAACTAATCCATCAAGCTAGCTTCAGTGTGGACAGCTTGTACTGAAGGGTCACGTGATGTAGATCACACACACACACACACACACACACACACACACACACACACACACCTTGTGTTATGCATCACCAGATCGTCTTTACAGTAAATGAGTGCTAGACTGCTAGACTACAAAACAAGATTAGAGTCCAGAGGTCAGAAGGTCATTGACATAAGTGTGATGTGATGTAATTTAGAGGTGAGTGTAGTGTATAGTGTAGTCTTCTGTGTGTTTATTACAGGCAACACTGTTTTCTCCTTCTTCTTCTTCTTCTTCTTTTAATTATTATTATTATTAAGGGGCCAAGCACCAAAGGTGCATAAGCACCCGATTGTTATTGTACCTTTTCTCCTTCTTCTTCTTCTTCTTCTTCTGGCTAGGGTGTCTATGGCAGCCCATTTGGCACACTGACTGGGGAGGGTCTAAGGAACATTCTGACCAAATTTGGGCCGAGTGCTACCAATGCTTTAGCGCCACCATCGAGTCAAATTTGGGCCTAAACCGGAAGTACGTTCATCATAACTTCAAAAGTCAAAAGGCGTTAAAAGCCAGGCATCCTAGTTCAGTGGATGTTCTATGATACCAATGTCCATTTTCCGCCATCTTGGAATTTGTAAAAAAAAAAAAAAAAAAAAATGTTGTTGTTGTTTTTTTGTCATTACTCCTCCTACACATTATGTTCCATCAACACAAAATGTGGCACTCGTCATCTTCAGACCAACCTGGACAAAAGTGATCGAAATATTCCAAACAGTTTGCCCGTACTGTGCCAACAAATCGGACAGTGAAGCCTCAGAACAGGAAGTGAGGCTGTACAGTATATCGGCAACGACCTTGCACACTGACACAAATCTTGTTAGGCATCTACCAACCCTACGCAACAAATTTCATCACAGCGTCACTCACTGGTCAAGCGTTACAGTAACATGCCAAAAATGCTTCCATCTAAGTGCCCTTTTTGCTACCCCTCCTCCAAATTTTGTCCAGTCTTCACCAAATTTTTCTCACATCATCTTGAGTCCTGTCTAAACAACTCTCTACTGCCATTCATTCATTTTTTTCTTTCTTTCGTTTTGTTTTGCCCTTCCCTTCTTTCTTTTTCTCTACTCGTGTTTCATTCATTCGTTTCCTTTCTTTATTTCTTTCTTTCTTTGTAGTGTTTGTGTTTTTCCCAGTGCGTAATTGTGTAGTGTGTATTGTGTAGTTGTGTGTTTTGCAGTGCATAGCTGTGTAGTGTGTAGCTGTGTAGTGAGTATTGTGTTTAGCACAGTGTGTAGTTGTGTATAGTTTTTTGCACCATGTGTAGCTGTATAGTGTGTATTGTGTAGTGTGTTTTGCACAGTGTGTAGTTGTGTATTGTGTATTGAGTTTTGCAGTGTGTAGCTGTGTAGTGTGTATTGTGTTTTGCTACAGTGTGTAGTTGTGTAGTGCGTATTGTGTTTTACAGTGTGTAGTTGTGTATAGTTTTTTGCACCATGTGTAGTTGTGTAGTGTATATTGTGTTTTGCACAGTGCGTAGTTGTGTAGTGTGCATTGTCTTTTGCACCGTGTGTAGTATGTATAGTTTTTTGCACCGTGTGTAGCTGTGTAGTGTGTTTGTGTAGTGTGTTTTGCACAGTGTGTAGCTGTGTAGTGTGTATTGCGTTTTGCACAGCGTGTAGCTGTGTAGTGTGTATTGCGTTTTGCAGCACAGTGTGTAGTGTTGTGTTATGTGGTTCAGTTTTATTGTGTGTGTGTGTGTGTGTGTGTGTGTGTGTGTGTGTGTGTGTGTGTGTGTGTGTGTGTGAGATCCCAAAAACTCGATATTTCATCTCACTGTGTGCATATGAGCTGATGATAAGAACAATCCTGACTTGTACATAGTGTGTATATATAATATAGTGTGTGTGTGTGTGTGTGTGTGTGTGTGTGTGTGTGTGTTTTTAGTTTAATTTCCTGTATCAGCTCCTCCACACGCCTCCTCTGTAAATAAAGCTGATGGAACAGATCAGATCAGGTGGCTGCCTTCAGTACGCTGCTAAATGTGGAAACATGACAAGAGAGACTGCAGCACCGACGAGTGTGTGTTGGGCCAACAAGGTGTGTGTGTGTGTGTGTGTGTGTGTGTGTGTGTGTGTGTGTGTGTGTGTGTGTGTGTGTGTGTGTGTGTGTGTGTGTGTGTGATTGATGTAGTTTGACAGTGTCTGGTGTTCAACTGTTATTTGATTTATTACTTATGATTTAAGGTGTCATAGAACAAAGGGTAGTGTGTGTGTGTGTGTGTGTGTGTGTGTGTGTGTGTGTGTGTGTGTGTGTGTGTGTGTGTAGGCATTTATTTCGGTTCGTAGGACGTATCCAGTTCCTGTTCAGCGATCACTGACACACACAAAGCCACAGTATCATAAAACGTGTTCACAGCTTTAACAGCACAGAAACGCATCCGCATGTGAAATGAGCGCCATTGATTGTCCATCAATTCGGATTTTTTTTCCCCTCCATGGGTCTCTCCAGATTAGCGTGCCTAATGAGTGTGCACAGCGGTTAAACACACATTTTCCAGAGGTACTCACCCATCCCGGACTTGTCCAGCTTCCTGAGTGATGATGAAGAGAAGCAGAATTTTTGGGGAAGGACTTGTTTACTGTAGCTACAAAATAATAACAAGATGATAATATAAATATAAATATCGTTGCGATTTTTACGTACGGTTCAAACGTCTGGATGAAATATTCTGTCAGGAAATCTTTCCAAGTATGAATGTAGAGCTATCTTTCTGAGTATATTGCATGAGTTGTTTTATATGTATATATATATATATATATATATATATATATATATATATATATATATATATATATATATATATATATATATATATATATATATATATATATACACATATATATATATATACACACACATATATATATATACACACACATATATATATATACACACACATATATATATATATATATATATATATATATATATATATATATATATATATATATATATACACACACACATATATATATATATATATATATATATACACACACACATATATATATATATATACACATATATACATATATGTTGTCAGTCCCTACAGGATTTTGGGATTTTGCAATTTTACGATCGCGGAAATTAACACAAAATCAAGCAAACTCCACAATATTCAGATGAGCTCGCAATTTTTCCAAAATTACCGCAGATTGTCCGTAGGTTCGGGGCGAGACGCGTCATGTGACGTCATCACAACGCGCATTCAGCCAAAGACCTCTTCGATTCACGTGCGTGGAACGTGAGTACAGCTAAAAGGTCTCATTTACCAACAAACATCACTGCAAAAAAAGTTTGTGCGATTTCGTGCCATTCAGCCAATTTTCCGCGAAAAAAAATCATCGAAAACTCCGCAAGTCACAAGCGTTTTTGGCCGCAACAATCACAAACAAACTCGGCGAAATCTTGAACGGACTGAGCTGTAAGTGAGAACAGGACCTCGCAAAACATGTTTCGCAGACATTCCACGACATGAAACTTTAAACGGATTAAATAAAATGTTCAAATTGTAAAACGGAATTTTCAGTAACGTTCTTGAATAGTTAGTACAATTCTGTATGTAAGAAATGAAACACTTTGGGACGCGCAGTTAAAGGAAAATAATCAACGACGGGACAGTGTACTGAAGCTACTTATAAACAGCGATTTTCCAACAATTACAATTTTTACGTCTATAGTTACATTTAACGTTGTAACTTCAGCGAGACAAGCTACGGATTCCCTCTCGTTTGAGTTCACGTCATGCGATTTTGTTTTTGACGTGCCTTTCTTTTAATCCTGGTCTTGTCTCCGCCCCCTTCCTGTCATTACCATATTCCGCCGATTGTGCACACCTGTTCTCTGTCTATTCGTCCGTCTCTTTCGACCCTGTTTGTCTTTGTGTAGCTGCAGAGCTTCATCATGCATTCGTGTTGATGAGTCCCGGTGAACGAGCTGTCGCCATAGAAACGCTACGTACCAGAACGTGATATGAAGGTCAGCGCTCTGTTATTCATTCAGCATTCGGCGCTCGCAAGCTTCATCAATATTTAAAGACGTCTTTGATTTCCTCTCAGACTCCGAGCCGCGTGGACGAATTTAAAGACGCGCGACTTTCCGTTCCACTTTTGCACAATTTAACTCGTACGGAAAGGTGAAAGCGATTAAAATGTATCTCGCTCGGTGCAGACAGTTTGGAAGCGTCTTTGGAAGATTTACAATAACAATTTTCCAACAGAGTTTTACGTCAACGTCTGCAGAGGAAATGTACAACTGTCAGCTTTCGTGATTGCTTCCTTGCTTGGAGTCTACTTTCTTCCAAATCTTCTCCTCGAACTGTAATGACCTTTTTAATTAACCCCGGCTTGTACACAATTCGATCAGCTGTTTAATTAGTCGCTAAATAATTAAAAAAACGGTCAATATAAAGCTCAGCTCAATTGTTTTGCTGATGAAATACTGTGATATGGTGAAGATCTCTTAATCATCCATCCATCCATCCATCCATCCATCCAAACCACTTATCCTACACAGGGTCGCGGGGAGCCTGGAGCCTATCCCAGGGAAGTCGGACGGGGTGTCAACCCATCACAGGGCACAATCGCACACTACAGACAATTTAGAGATGTCAATCATCCTACAACCCAGCCTTTAGGCCAGAGGAGGAAACTGGAGTACATCAGAGGAAACCCTCGAAGCACGGGGAGAACATGAAAACTCTGGTGCACACAGGACGGAGACGGGATTTGAACACCCAACCCCGGAGGGTGTCCTAATCATAAGGGCAATATTTTTTTGACTTATAGTGCTAATGACTTCTCGATTCTGATTGGTGTTGACTACGCAAGGAATAAAACACCGTGTGTCATCCTGTTATAGGAAAATAACGAACGATGATGTGCGATGAAGCATGAATTACTGTTACCACCTGGATGTTGGTTATTTTCCCATAACATCATGTCCTGAGGTGTTTTATTCCTCTCATACTACAACAATTTTCCAGCGATTGGAACTGTTATTTATTAAACAATGACACTGCACTTTATTTTCTCCATTTGCAGTTACATTTAATGTTGTGGAACGCCCAAAACTTGTCACAGGAAATGAATCGATACCTTCTGAACAGTCAAGAAGAAACTGCACATTGAGCTCTAGAACTATATATATATGTATATATATAATATTAAATGTTATTCAAAAATAAAATTAAAACGAAATGTTTTGGATGATTATTGAATCATATATTTTCAATAAGAAGTCAGCCACTGCTTACGTCTACTCTTTTTTTTTGCATCAGCAACATAAAAGGTCTTTTTTTTTCCTCCAATCAATAGCCTTAACATCATTCATTCCCTTTTTGTGCTAATCTTTAAGTGCCTTTTATGAAGGATTAGGCCCGAAATCCTGTTTTGTTTTGTTTTTTCCTTTCTGCATTATGCATTTTTTTCTTAGCGAGTTATTGAACTACGTGCATCTGACCATTTTACAGCGCTTCAGTGTCTGATCGAGATGCATCCGGAGACTGATGGGCGAAGCAGGAGCAAAAGGGCCTGGATTAATTTTTAATTTTTAATGGCCGCCACGTTGCATTTCTTGCCTCCTACGGCTGTAAAGAAGGCAACATCTCAGCAGTTTCCTCCATACTAGAGAAACCGCAGATACTTAGCATATGCTGGGATGTTTAACGTGTGTGTGTGTGTGTGTGTGTGTGTGTGTGTGTGTGTGTGTGTGTGTGTGTGTGTGTGTGTGTTGGCAGGTGGCGTTAGGGTTAATATGGGCAGATATCCACGAGTCAGCGCTAAGGGGGATTTATTGAAGATTGATTAAATTAGCATTTGTTCACAAAGAGCGGCATCAACACACACACACACACACACACACACACACACACACACACACACTTGTGAACCCAAAATGGGCTCATTTCGCAAACTGCCAGAAATGATACCCAGGGGCATGACTGGAGAGATGAGTGTGATAAGAGAGGTAAAGAAAGAGAGCGAGACAGAAAAACAAATAAAACATTGCTGTTATAGAAAAAATATTCAGCTTCAGGGTGGAAACAGTAACACCGCTTCGTCACACCACCTCATAGATATCAGGCAGTATTTATTATAAATGTTCGGTTACATGCAGCCTTTGGAGTCCAAGAGATCATACGGCCATAATCAATCCTGCTGTTTCGGGAGATTAAAAAAGTTCTTCCTCTCTCCCATGTCAAGCAAAGTGTCACTAGCCAAGCGTGCACATCTGTGAGCTCATGTACACAAAAGACATCGATTAGCATCTCCTCCAGGAGCATTGCAGGGGCAGTATTTTGAAAAAAACAAAATGCTGTGGCTCCATGTGTTTAAGAGGAAGCACTGTTTGCCCTTCAGGTATGGACATGAAGTAAGACAAAAAGGTAGGCATATGAGGTAGGAATAGGGGTAGGGATATGAGGTAGAGGATAGATTTGGGGTATGAGGGGGATAGAGGGGATAGAGGTAGAGACATGAGGAAACAGATAGCAATATGTAGTAAGGGACAAAGGTAGTCAAATGCGGTAGGGATAGGGGTAAGCGATACAAGGTGGTGAATAGCGGTTACGGACCTGAGGTAGGGATAGGGGTAGGCGATACAAGGCAGTGGATATCGGTATGGACCTGAGGTAGGGATAGGGGTAGGGAATACAAGGCAGGGTATAGCAGTAGGGACCTGAGGAAGTGATAGGGGTAGGGGATACAAAGCAGGGGATAGCATTATGGACCTGAGGAAGGGATAGGGGTAGGGGATACAAAGCAGGGGATAGCAGTAGGGACCTGAGAAAGGGATAGGGGTAAGGGATACAAGGAAGGGGATAGCGGAAGGGACCTGAGGAAGAGATAGGGGTAGGGGATACAAAGCAGGGAATATCAGCAGGAACCTGAGAAACGGATAGGGGTAAGGGATACAAGGAAGGGGATAGCGGTAGGGACCTGAGGAAGAGATAGGGGTAGGGGATACAAAGCAGGGGATAGCAGCAGGGACCTGAGAAAGGGATAGGGGTAAGGGATACAAGGAAGGGGATAGCAGTAGGGACCTGAGGAAGAGATAGGGGTAGGGGATACAAGGCAGGGGATAGAAGTAGGGACCTGAAGTAGGGATAGGGGTAGGGGATACAAGGAGGAGATAGAGGTAGGGACCTGAGCTAGGTATAGGGGCAGGGATATGATATACAGGATAGAGTTAGGGATATGAGGTAGGGGATAGAAGTAGAGATTTGAGGATGGGTATAGAGGTAGGGGACAAAGGTAGAGATATGAGGTTGGGGATATAGGGAGGGGATAGAGGTTAAGGGGAAAGAAGTATGGAATAGCAGCAGTGATACAAGGTAGGGCATAGAGGTTGGTATGTGAGGTAGAGAATACAAGATGGGAATATGAGGTAAGTGATAGAGTTAGGAGTACAAGGTAGAGGATAGGTAGAGATATGAGGTAGGGATAGAGATAGGGATATGAGAAAAGGTGGGGATAGGAGGTAGAGGATAGTAATAGATATACAAGGTATGGACTAGAGGTAGGGGATGGAAGTAGGGGATGGGGTAGCGATATGAAATAGGGCATAGAAGTAGAGATATGAGGAAGGGATAGAGATAAAGATACAAGGTAGGGCATTGAGGTAGGAATAAGAGGTAAGGAAACCAAGGTAGTGATACAAGGTAGGGTGATAGGGTTAGGTGAAGAGATAGAGGTAGGGATATAAGGAATGGGTAGATATACGAGGTAGGGGCCCGAGGTAGTGATACAAAATAGGGGCTAGCGATGCGAGATAGGGGATAGAGGTAGATATATGAGATAGAGAATAGTGGTAGGGATTTGTCATGCAATAAAGGAGAAGTAACTAGCAGGTGGGAATAATTGACTGAACTAAGGGAAATAATAAAAATATATGACATATTATATAAATATATTCTAGGACTACAGGATTGTACCGTATTGCTACAGCTGTCTTTCTCTTCTATTTCAGTCTCTTTCTTTCATCTCTGATTGTCTCTCCATCTCCCCCTCTTTCTCTATGACCCTCTCTCTTTGGCCTCTTTTTCATTTTATTTTCAGTGCTAATATGGACGATGGACAAAAAAAAAACAAAAAAAACAGGCGACTTTAAGGAAATACGTGAAATTGGACACGGAGCGCATTATGGCTCTGTTGACAAGCTCTCTTTATGACGCCCCCATCAGAGCCATCTGCTATTTTCTGCTCAATTAAACTGTTATGGACGCCAGGATCAATTAATCTCTCCCAGTAATAGCTCAATATCCTCGTTGGCCTCCCTAATAGCCCAATATTTCTGTTTTCTATCGCTATGTTTTATTTTCGCTTTTATATTGCTACAAAAAAAAAGGCTGGAAAAATCTATTGCAGTTTTTTTAAAGCACGAACACTTACTCACTCTCATTGGAAGACAATATCTTGTTACTTTTATGCACAAGTCATAGTCTGTTTTTTATTATGCTGATTTATAGGACTTCCTGCTTTCTTTCTTTTTTCTTGTCTGTGTTCATTCCTCTCTTTTTTTCCTTCCTATACCTCTCAACACATCTTCTCCTTGCTCTTATTTATACCAGTGAGGTTAGCGCTACGTTTGGATTTGCATCACATCATTTCGGGCTGGAATCCCCACTTTAACGCCAAATACACTAGACATTTCGGAAAGTGTTCAGGAGAGCAGATCAACAACAGTGACTCTGTTTCAACACCTCGATATTGATTATTTTCCAGTAACAGCACACCCACTAAGTGTTTTATTCCTCATCTATACAGTTATCCAGCTGTTACAACACTGTTTCATTGTAAGCATTTTCATTCCTTCTCCTGGAATAACTCAAATGTCTCTGGCATTGGTCATTGATCAGGTCATGATCTGCGTTCGATAAACTCAGCAGCGGGAAGACTCGGTGTAATGCAGACATGACACTCGCTAAGCTACGAGCTTACGCTTCTCATACAACCTATGGATTTCCACTAGTCTTTTACACCCTGGTGTGAAGTGTAATGATGGAACGTTGCCTGTTGAATCAAAGGCGTAACCTTGCTCTATTTTTTTTTTAAAGTGGGGATAGAGTGAGAATCCTAAAATACCTTTTTAAAAAATGTATAAAAAAATCAAATAAAATACACAATAACAAGCTGATACTGTCCTGTGCTGGCACTTAACTGAGCAATACAGTACAATTCAAAAACCTAGTTTTGTCGCATCTGTCATAATAAGCTCAAGCAGTTGTTGTTTTTTTTAAAGAAACTTTGTCTCTACAGAGGCTAATGCAGTTACAGCCGTAACCCACGTCAGCCTGTCCCGACAGTCTCACTACGTCTCATCTCTCTGTATGCTGCGTCTCAGAACCCTTCCCTGACCCTGTCTGTAACCGAATTATACCGTTAAATTGAATTAGACAGAATAAATACGCTGAAATCAGATTCGCTGATGATGATGGCCTCAGGGTTCTTGTAGACTCAGTTAGCTTGCTGCTAACTCGTACCGAACCCAGGCTGTATTAAATGGAGAGAAAGACAGACTTTTAATCAGTGTGCCTCAGTGTGTGCTCTCGATACAATTACATCCTTTTCCCCCCCAATTCCTCTAGCATCATAGCAGATCTGATTAATCGCTAGCTTTATTAATATCTTCGATTTGTCTTGATTTGGTTCGGAATGTAAGCTCTTGGGGAATCAAACGGCATGCTAGGTAATTACTTTTGCCACTGGCTGCTCATTACAGCTAGTTAATCATGGACTAATGGCTTTTCTAGGTGGAACTTTGGTTTACAGATTTAGCAAAAGCGCTCATGAGCAGGACTGCTAGAGCAGAGCATATCGCTAAAGTCTACAGTATACTATAACAGCACACTTTACTTTACATGAACTCTGCATCGTAGCACTGACATAGCCATGGGCGTGTAAGCAGTATCACGTTAGCGATAATTAGCATGCAGATTGAGCCATCATGGCAGATAAGTCAGGGTGAATTTTCACACCTTTAGCTGGAGCATATTTAGCAAGGTTTTATGGCACAACGATGGACCTCAGAAGCTATTCCTGATCATCGTGATTATTGATCATAATCATGTGGCCGCCGATACATCATTTGGATTGACAGAAAATTGTAGCGTGAAGATCGATGAATGTAAATCAATAGGATATTTGGGCTGACTCGGATTTCTACACAGGACACACCTAGCAGCAGCAGCAGCAGCAGGGGGAGTAAACAAGAGAGTTGATCAGCTGTTACACTGGCCATGCTAATCGGACAACTGTGATGGCCTGCGCAAACCAATGTAGGTGCTAAGGCAAGAAAAGCTAGAAACATCAATAAATAATGTGTACGCAATGAAGAAAATGTTCATTCAGTCTATTTCAGACTAGAAGTTTGCTGTTCCCGGATAGGTCCGTGTTTGGATTGGAAACCGGGACCCTCAGGAGCTTTGAGTAGATGTGATTGCATTGGCCTGCTGGCAGAAAGGTGATACAGTGTGCAAGCAGATCTTTCAGATCATTTCCTCCTGCAGCTTTTCCTCTCTCTCAAGCCGATCAGGGTAATTCTCCGTTGCACACTCAGCACAAAGCCGTTGCTGAATTACAGGCTGAGGGACCGGAGACTTCGCTCTTTAATGAAGAGACACAGCCTGCATCCGGGGTGTCCCATAAACCCTGGCGAAAAATTAATAAATAAATAACAGGATACACAAACCTCCCCGGAGAGTGCGGCAAGCGCATGCTGAGCCTAGTGCTGGTCACTCGTTATTCCTCTTTTCACCTCTCATAATAAGAGGGGGGGGTGAGAAAACACAGGATGTTCTCTGGATCCCTTTATAGAGAGCACAGGCCAGAAATCTAGGCCAGCTCTATTGATCTGGAGGTGAGTTGAGGTATTATTAGCCATTGCCGCAAAGGTAATATCATAGTCTCCATCTAATATCCAGTAGTCGGGGGGCAATGGGGACAGGCTTGGAGATGTGCTGCTTCTTCAGGAGTTTTGCAGCTGTCGTGACCCCTTTTTTCAGCAGCGTTCATCACTTTTCTCGAAGGGAAAGCGTTGAATGACTTGAGCTGAACTGACTGGCAAAAACAAAAAAAGATAAGTCGCCTGTCGCTATCAAATATTTATGTGCAACTGCCGATTGTGAAGCAAACCACCCAATTTGTTCAGGAAGATGCCTGGAGAGATACAAGGGGCAGATAGCCCGGTTGAGCCCCAGGGATTCACCGCTTACGCACAGGGAGTGCTTCTTTACCGTGGACCTTCTTAGCACTGAGGCTGATGAAGCTAATAGCATACGTTTCAAGCTAATCAGACAGGCTGTAACTGATCAGGACTAAAGGAAGGTGCTGGTGGGGAATCCATAGGCACAGCAGGTGAGAGATCATGTGCAAAAGAGTGAAAACAGAGTGAAAAGGGGTTGGGATGCTTGGATAGGTGCTGCTAGGAGGATAGCAACCTGTAAGTTAGCTACACAGTTGTAACAATCTGTATGAGACAGCAGAAACCAGTGGCCATAACTACAAGGACGCAAATCAAGTCAAGTCAAATCACAGGTTATATAGGTTTATACAGGTTTATAGCAACAGCTTACCCAACGTAAAATCGTTCTTATGTTGACGTTTTCTGTCAGGAGACATTTATTTAACCTTTTTGTAAGGAGTCTCCAGTGTCAGCACTTTGTAACAATCGGTAAAGCTTTGGAACACTTTACGTTTTCCGACATCTTCGGGTCAGAGGAGTTTGCGCTTTGCGGTTTCTCAGTAACATGACAAGCTATGTTTTTGTTTGTTTGTTTGTTTGTTTGTTTGTTTTATTAACTTAAAGGGAAAGAAAAAAAATAGAGGCTGGTGAGGGAACGACTGTTTATAGCTGCTATAACGTAAGTGATAACATGAGCTAACCTGTTCCACAACATTAAACGTTAACATAAACAGATAAATAGTACAACGATTCTTTCTGTTTTTCTTTGCCACCGGAGACTCCTTCCATAAGCCTTAAATAAACGTCCCCTCTTTCCAATATTCATCACATCAACAATTATACATGCTTCCTTTACGTTGTTCATTTGTCAAGTCCCCATAAACCTGTGATTTGTCTTGCAGCTGGAACTGTTTCCGACCAATCAGAATCAAGAATTCAACAGCAACGTGGAACATACACTGAGCTGGCATTTTATTTCCTACTAAACCGAGTGTGTAGAACCGACGTAATTTATTTTAATGCTGCAGATATAAATCGTACGCATGGCCCAATAGGTCTTAAAAGAATAGTAACGTACAAATGAACGATTTCTTGCTTTAGGCAGCTGAAAACCATCTCAACACAATCGACGGTATATAAGTTATACCTCCACGCTTCCCTGGCGTGTTCAGCTCGTAAAAAACCAAAAAAAAACAAAACAACAGACCCTGAAGCGGCAGCGTTCCTCGCAGACTAATCTCCCTGCAGCTCGAGAAGATTACGGCAAGGCCGGAACACTGCCGAGGGAGCCGAGCTGACAAAGTGTTCTAGCGCTGTTTTCGTTATGGAGGCGGTAAATACTCCTTCGGTAAGAGTTAGAGACGAGAGAGCTGGACGTATCCATAAAACGCTCAGCCCTAAAACTGCCCATCAGCTGTCACGAGGGTCCCCTTGGGAGAGGGAGAAGAGCAGAATTAGGCCAGTGACAACAAAGAGTCATGGGAATAAGAGGAAAGAGGAAAAGAGAAAAAGCATCGGATTGTCAGGGGGTACGCCAAGAATTCATCACGATCGGTCAAGAATATTGACTGAGACACTCCAGGTTTGCCTCGCGGCGACAGTAAGGAAGAGAAAGTGGGAGGAAAGGCTAAGACAGATAACGGAGTAAGCAGGGTCGTAAAAGGTCAATCAGCATTATTCTGGAGAAATCGGGACAAATAAGACACCGCTGTCTGAATAATGAGACTCCCGTCGATCCCCCATTCTGGCTGATTATCATAACAGCAGCATGGTTTCTGGAGAAATCCATTTAAGGTAGCTTATTAGAGCTTATTATATAGAGCTTATTGTATATTTTCCAATATACAATAGATAAAATAATATTGATGCACAAAAATGTAACTAATCAAGAGATTAAGAGATTTTATTCATTACAAGACGTCTGATTTACCACACATTGATTTAGCATTGACTTAGGAGGTGGTCTTTCACCATTTAGATGTCATTTGGTCATGTTCAACTTTGTCTTGCCTTTTATGGAGATTTGTGGGCGTCACTAAATGTAAATCAGCTGTGCTGTAAACGTGCTTCGCATTTACGGCTGATTGACATTTATCAATAGAGCACGTGAGTACGAGGAAAATCAGTGAGGGTTTTTTTGTTTGTTTTCTGTATTTGTTACAACAGTGCTGTTGAATTCTGGATTCTGATTGGTCAGACAGTAGCTCTGACAGATGCAAGTCACAGGTTTATATTATTTCGCTCGTTCTACTACGTTATTGTTTGTATAGTAACAACGTACAAAACTTCAACACAAAATCGTTGATATGGTGGAATCTTCTGTAAAGAAAAGTTTGTTTTCGTATTTATGGAAGGAGTCTCCAGTGTCAGAGGTAAAGATGTAACTTTAGGTTTCCTGAAAGAGAAGTTTATGCTTTCTGGTAGTTTTTTTTTTGTTTGTTTTCTGTATGGTGCATTTGTTTTGTCTTATTAACCTCAAGAGAGAGAAAAAGTGCGGCTGTTTATATCGCTACAATGTAAAAGAAATGTGAAAGATGTTTCGAAGCAGAAATGGTTCCCAAACAGATCTTCCAATCCCTGCGTTTTGTTTGGAGACCTCGCCCTGTCTGTGATTTGTCCAAACATCACATCACTCTTTAATACGCAAACGTCCCACCCCGTCTCCATCTATTATCTCTCTCTCTCTCTCTCTCTATATATATATATATATATATGCGAAAACTAAAAACTATTCCTTCATCCACCTGAGTCAATTTGTACATTTCGAAGAATTCCCATGAAAGATAAAAGGCTTAACGTGAGCAACAGGGTATGTCATATGAATGACAACCAAATCACCTCAGGACCTTGCAGGATTCTAGAGGTTGGACCCATGTCGCTGGTGCATATGGGCTAATGAGCTATCTCATTTACATTACATTTATGCCCTTATCCAGGGCGACTTACATTTATGTCATTTATACAACTGAGCAGTTAAGGGCCTTGCTCAAGGGCCCACAGTGGCAGCTTGAACTCACGACCTTCTGATCAGTAGTCCAACATCTTAACCACTGAGCTACCACTGCCGCATCTCATTAGCTTACTTTTTGGAAACAGATTTGATCTCAGCTAGACATTTGTTTCGCTATGTACTGATTGCTGTACAGTTCTAATAATGTTCCTTCCTATGGAGCAGCAGCCCTTTGGGGGCAATGGGAGGGTGGTTGGGGTGGGAGGGTGTTGTTTGTTGTAGGGGGGTGGGAAGCATGTTTGTTAATTATTCAATTATTCCATTGCTTGCACGAGCACACATGCATCCTGTGTACAGCAAACATACTGCCTATGTTTAATTCATGAGACAAATGCGCTCGCTGTTTACTTGTCAGCTAATTAGATAGTGCTGACGTGCAGGACCCGAATGAGTTTTGTTGCGCTTAATGACGCAAAGGCGCAATGATAGGAGCCGCGCTCCTCCGATTTCGCAAACATGCTGGAATTCTAATGGATTTTAAATGGGAAAGGAATGGAATGGAGCACCAGTGTTTCTGTCTATTCGGGGACTGAGGAAATGTACAGGTACCAGACAGTGGCCACGTTAGGGGGGGTGTTTCATATCATATCTGCTGAATCGGTACTGTACAGTATGTACGGAATAAAACACTCCGTGTCGTGCTGTTATAGTGAAATAACCAACCACGTGGTGGTGCGATTAAGCAGAGTTTTCTCAATAACAGCACATTACGAAGTGCTTTCTTCCTCTTATACCACAGCAGTTTGCCAACGATTACGATTCTTATTACCTAAAGAACAACACGTCGTACTTTTTGTCCGTTTATACTTACATGTAATGCCCGTGAAACGAGTTAGTTCCTGTTCTCGCGCTATAAACAATCACTTTTAACAGGAAGAAAACACTAGCGTGTCAGATTTCAAGATGGCTGACAGCTTGAGGTGTTACTGATGGATACAATTATAACAAAAACGCAAAAGAGATCTTACTTCCTGGAAAACTTCATGGACGCTCAAAGACACAAGGAAGTCAGTTGTTTTTCACGTGTTTGATGTTTATGTGCCCACTTAAGAATACGTTATAGTAAAGAAAATGTGCAAAAAAATATACTTCTCCCAGTGAATTGAGATCACAATTGAGATCACAATCGACCCCACCCATTTTCTCTGATGATAACGTGAAACGAGTACTTGTTTATTACAAAAGAAAAAAAATAACGTTACAACTGACCCCACTCTCGCCTACAGCTTGACCATTAACTGAAAGCACTGACACTGGAGACTCCTTCCTTAAATGGTAAATAAACCTCTCCTTACAGAAAACTTCACCACATCAGTAATTAGAGGTCATGGTTAAACAACAGCACATTTTAACAGCCTCAGCACCTTCTCCCCATTTTTTTTTTCATTGTTGTGGCTAAGTATGTGGAGATGACCTAATTGTGATATCACCTGCTAATGAGGAAACCTTAGTGATTTCTGATAATGATGTGTTAACACTATGAGTCACCTACTCAGTGATGCTAATACACCTGGACAAGGAACGATATGTGTATTCACTCCAACACACACACACACACACACACACCCACACACACACACACACACACACATGCGCTGGGGGAACATGGGGGCGACTCTGAAGCCATAATGAGTTCCCGCAGGTCTTTATCATTCACGCGTGGGTGTTTGGAGAAGAAAAGAGAGAAGGAACAAGAGCATAAAATATATAGATAGATAGATAGATAGATAGATAGATATATAGTTCAAACGTCTAGAAATCAAACACAGACTGGGGTTTAAATGAGTTTGGAGAGAGTTTAAGTACAATATCTTTATTCATCAAAAAGGTTTTTGCTTTAATTCAACTGAGCGACTTTGAAGAAGGAGATTTCGTAATAATTCTTTGTGACATCACATTGAACATTTTGTAGTTTAATCAGCTTCTACTGTCTTTCATCTATTGTCGTTCTTCATTTTTTCATTTTCCCTCTTCCACAGCTTCATTTCAATATATATATATATATAATATATAATATATATATATATATATATAATTTCAAATTTTATTCAGTGACGGTTGAGTAAAAACACACCTCGTACCTGAAACATTCCTTTCCACAAGTCATCCATTATACAGTAGGTTATGAAAAAGTTCCATTTTAGTTCACAGGAAGTTGCATCATCTGAATTTCCTGACGTTCACGGGAAGAAGTAAAGTACATTGCCTCGTTGTTTTGTCTTCATTTGTAATGATATTGTGATTATTAACTGAAGAGATGCTGTTAAAAACACCCACGATGACATCATGGTATTAGCATGGATGCTAGTCAATCACACTGGGGTCATTCTTATGTTCCCAGGGTCCTATGTTCCCAGGGTCCGATGTTCCCAGGGTCTTATGTTCCCAGGGTCCGATGTTCCCAGGGTCTTATGTTCCCAGGGTCTTATGTTCCCAGGGTCCTATGTTCCCAGGGTCTTATGTTCCCAGGGTCCTATGTTCCCAGGGTCCTATGTTCCCAGGGTCCTATGTTCTCAGGGTCCTATGTTCTCAGGGTCCTATGTTCCCCGGGTCCTATGTTCCCAGGGTCCTATGTTCTCAGGGTCCTATGTTCCCAGGGTCCTATGTTCCCAGGGTCCTATGTTCCCAGGGTCCTATGTTCCCAGAGTCCCATGTTCCCAGGATCCTATGTTCTCATGGTCCCATGTTCTCAGGGTCCCATGTTCCCAGAATCCGATGTTCCCAGGGTCTTATGTTCCCAGGGTCCTATGTTCCCAGGGTCCTATGTTCCCAGGGTCCTATGTTCAAAGGGTCCTATGTTCTCAGGGTCCGATGTTGCCAGGATCCTATGTTCTCTGGGTCCCATGTTCCCAGGGTCAGATGTTCCCAGAATCCGATGTTCCCAGGGTCTTATGTTCCCAGGGTCTTATGTTCCCAGGGTCCTATGTTCCCAGGGTCCTATGTTCAAAGGGTCCTATGTTCTCAGGGTCCCATGTTCTCAGGGTCCCATGTTGCCAGGATCCTATGTTCTCATGGTCCCATGTTCTCAGGGTCCCATGTTCTCAGGGTCATATGTTCCCCAGATTTATATGGCATATAATGAACACCTGAGACACCCCTGGTGTGTGCTATGTGCCCTTTTTTTTTTTTCTTCATTTTTCGCCCCTGCCCCCATGAAAGTCTTCACATGCCACTGTTCTATTGTAACAATATCACTGCATGTGTATTTGAACATGTCAGTCACAGCTAAAAAATAAACTTAAAGTAAATGCGGAAAAAATACACTAGAATATTTGGAGGCAAACTGGATTAAATTAGATACATAAGTCATGATGTCATGAGAGTTAGATTCAAAAACATACTAGGCCAGTGTTCACCTAAGGAAGCTATGACCTTTTGTGATTCCATCACTCCAAGTATTTGATTAGTTCCCTCAAGTCCATGTCATATTAAGCGAAGACAGAGATGGGAACATGGTTTTCAGGTTCCCATTAGGTGCTATATAGAGCTGGGGAACATAGGACCCTGGGGACATAGATTCGGTACACTTCCATTACATGTGTGTTTGCTAATTCTGTGCTAAATAAAAAAAAAATTTAAAAACCTCTTACTCATCATTTAAGATCAAAATTGCAGCCTGTCAGCAAAGACACTTTGTTAAAAAAATAAATTTAAAAAAAAATGCCTGAGGTGGGGAGATGGGATATTTGGGCTAAATGGCACCCAGCACTGTATCAGGATAAATGGGCTCGATTTGGTTCACTTTACATTCAAATATTGAATAGTTTCTTTCTTGTTTTTTTGTGTCATTGAGGTCAAGTAGGTCCCACTGCTTGTTTTATACTGATATCTCACAGTTATCCAGAAATCTGTATGAAATGTATGAAAGCTAGGCACAGCCTGAGGCGACTGATTTAGCTAGCTAGCTGTTAAAAGTCCTTTATACAAACAATGGAAAGGAGCTGTGTCCATGGAAACAAGACTAAACTGTCCAGAATATCAACATTTACCTCAGATATGTTGGTTGTTTACAGAGAAAAGTCTCCGTTTGACTAAAATTACATTCTAACTACACCTTGCATCGAGCGCTAATTGAATTCACACAGAAAGCATAAGACAGGTTAGCATTTCACCACAACTAATGTACTCGAAGCTACTGGAAAAAAAAACCCAGCGTCAAACAAACAGGAATGTAAGTCAATATGCGCTAATAATAATAATAATAATAATAATAATAATCATTTCTCCAAACTGACGAGGAATTTTCCTGTCAAATTTATAGTTTCCCATCTACGCCACTTTCTACGTTTATCATCCTTTTTTATCCGGTTCAGATCTCTTCTCTCTGAAACCGCACGCACAAAAGCAGAGGCCACGCGTCTCGCAATAAAGCGCTCAGGAAAAGAGACGGACAGCTAAAAGCGTGACAGTTGTTGTCTGCTCATGGCGTGAGAAGGACGAGATAAATCTGTCAGACGAGGGTGTGTTTGGGGGTGAATAAACGGAAGGCGAAGTGAAGCTGAGACAGGTTTACAGAGTCAAGGCCGAGAAGCGGATTTACCGCGGGTGGATGTGTTTTTCCTGCTGACAGCTGAGAGGCTTCCTCAATTACAGCGGATCGAATCGCCGTGGCTCATTTATCACGGGGAAGACCGTAAAAAGAGAATGAAGAACACCCGGAGACGAGCGGCGCGAATGGCCTCAGCGCCGTCTGGAGATTTTCTGATTGCGGTTGAGGCTACAAAGTGTGGTTTTTCTGTGTGTGTGTTTGTGGGATGATGGGGACACTATAACACTTAATGCGGTGGAAAGATTTCATTGGAAATTGGCCTTTTTATAGCAAAGAAATATTTTTCTTCACTCTTCGGTTGACCACTAAAGCTGAGCGAATACAATTTTAACCTTCCAGCAGGTGACACTAAAGACAGAGGATGGGAAAACGTAGAAGCTTTACTCTATATTTTAATAAATTGGTGGAATAAGTAATATAAAATATACATTTTACATTATATACTTTTATTATATACGTCTTTTATTTAAAAAAAATCATTTTTATAAAAGTGATTTTTAATAGATTTTTTATTTACAATGTTTATAATTTTTTATAATTATATTTTATAATGAAAATGTTTTTTCAAGTGATATTTGAAATAATGCTTTTTATATATATTTTTTTAAAAATAGAAAATTAGTGGAGAAAACACCAATTTCTTTCTAAAGAATGTTTAATCTGCATTTTCATAATATATATTTTATATTTTTTCATGATATAGAAAATAATTTGTTTGTTGGTCATTTGTTTTATTATTGATTGGTAGAAAAAAGTGGTCATTTCTGGTAATATATGTTTTTTTATTTTTTTAGGTAATGTTTTAGTAATATATATTTTATAATACATTGCTTATACTATATTTTTATTAAAAGAAATTATATTTCTTTTATAATGTGGTCATTTTTTTCCCAGAAATTTGATACTCCTTCCATGAGTGTATAACATCTCACAGAGAACGCTGCTTTGATGTAAAGCTAAAATATACATCCATCCATCCATCCATCCATCCCAGGGTCATGGGGGATCCTGGAGCCAAGCCCAGGGGGACTCAGGGCACGAGGCAGGGAACACCCTGGACGGGGTGCCAGCCCATCTCAGGACATAATCGGGCACAGTTTGGAAATACCAATCAGCCTACAACACATATCTTTGGACTGGGGGAGGAAACCAGAGTACCTGGAGGAAACGCCCAAAGCACGGGAATCGAACCCCAACCGTGGAGGTGTGGGGTAAACATGCTAACCACCAAGCCATTGTGCCCCTAGCTAAAATATAAATATATAATAGAAATCAACAGCTTCTGATCAATCAGAATCAAGAATTTTAACAGTGCTGTGGTATAAACAGGATTATTTACATATTTAACCTTATTCTAAGCTCCATTTTGGCTTCGTAGGCAAGCAAGTTGTTTTAAATCTGACTTCTTCTTCAGCACCAATGAATTAACGGACGGATCTTCGTATCTGCATGGCTGTGTCCCGCTGTACCAATACGGCCAAGCTTTATGAGACCTGTCCTCACGCCCCAC
The DNA here is from genome assembly GCA_023630585.1 of Cranoglanis bouderius. Classification (NCBI taxonomy): domain Eukaryota; kingdom Metazoa; phylum Chordata; class Actinopteri; order Siluriformes; family Cranoglanididae; genus Cranoglanis; species Cranoglanis bouderius. The sequence continues at coordinate 19,572,437 of CM042552.1, forward strand.
TCCTCGGGAAAGGCATCATGGGACGGCATCGACCAAAGCCATCTTTTAATGGTCTGAGAAGTTTATGTAGCTTGTCAGAGGGAAAGATGTAAGCGAGACAGAGCCCTACTAAGTCATTATCACGGCTTAAATCTTCGTTTTATAGCCTATTATAACTGCAAAAGCAGACTTTTTTTTTTTTTTTTTTTTTGCATTTAAATACTGCGGTCTCTGCATCCAGTTTGTTTTCTTTTCCCCCCACAAAATGTTTCAGATTTGACTTTTCTTCTATCCATTCTCACAGATTCTTTCCTGAATTCAGTCCTGCATCATTTTCAGGTGAACACACTACACAACACACACTACACACCACACACCACACACCACACACTTCGCCCTCAAGCCATAATTCCAACACCGTGATTTTCAATATGCAATTATACGAAGGCTATTTACATCACATTATATATATATATATATATAATGGTCGCAAAGAAAACTCTAAACCCGGGCTGTACGGCCATTTTTAAGTCAGCGCTATTCATCTTTGTTGACAGGTGGACAAAAAGGGGGGGAAACGCTATACGCTATATCATATGTACATATATACATACAGCTATGCTTTGTTTATGTTTGTTTATTTTCGACTGCTGGTTAGTTATCACTGTATATTCATATTTTGATTTAAAAGTCGACATAAATTTAGAATTTCTAACCAGTCTCTACAGGATTTTGTGATTTTGCAACGCCACAATATTCGGAGGAGCCTGCGATATTTCAAAGTTACAGCAGATTTTCCGCAGATTTGGGCCAAGCTGTAACGTTTTCACATCTTCAGGACAGAGGAGTTTACGCTTTTTAGGGTTTTTCTGTGTTGGGTTTTTGTTTTGTGGCTGGCCTGGGACCGACTGTTTATAGCTACTACAACGTACACGATAATAGAAACTTGCTCCACAACGTTAAACAAATAACAATTGTATTCGTTGATTATAAGAGGAACGTGCTGGTATTAGAAACTAATCAACTCCGGAGTGGTAACAGTCTGTCGTTGATTATTTTCCTATAACAGCAAGTCCTGTGGTGTTTTTACTCCTTACCTATCTAGTAAGGAAGTTGGGGTCAGAGCACAGGTTCAGCCCTTGGAGCAGTCGAGCGTTAAAGGCGCTTGCTCAAGGGTCCAACGGACATGAACTCTCATGAAAACTTTAACCGCTGAGCCACAACTGCCCCAGTGGGCACCTGTTTTGAAGTTGATGTATGGCCAGTGTATGTAGTGAATAAGGCGTGGTTTGGGATATCCACAGGAGACGTTTATGATTGTTGTAGCACGAATCCCAGTTCGCATATTAGCATGCTACAGTAAGTAACGCTCCTGAATTTCCACTACTGGAAAAGCATGTATTGTTGGCTAACCTGGCTAATACACGCCATCTCTAAAGGATAGCAGGTTGTACATGTGTTATTCAGAGCTACCTGGGGGTTTTTTCTTCTTCTTCTTCTCTACTACGCTTCCTGCAGCCGTGTGGAAGAAACGATGAACGCGACACCTCATTACACACTCCTGCTGAATCCAGCCACAAAACACACACAACTACCTTTCACAGCAGCTCATATGTTTGAAGCACTGACTTAAATTTATAAAAGGAGCTCAGGTTGCTAAAAAGAGTGTTTTTTCTTAATTGGGTGAAAATAGTGCAGTAGCAGAGGTGCCAATATTTTCGCAGCTTAGTGTAGCATTTGGGATTTTTGATAGCTAAAACAGCGATAAGACCAACTGTGAATAAAATCAACACATAAGGCAAGTCACTAAAGTGGAAAGGACGTAGGATTTATAAGATGAACTTTGACCTTGTTTTTTGTGAGGAAACAAAATGGAGGAGCTTCTGGTTACTAACTAGCTTCACTGCAACCCTGGACTCACTGTTTTCTTACTGTTCCTTGGCACCTCTGGTAAAAAAATAAAAATAAAAAACGCACATCTCATCCACTGACATACACTTTGAGTTTCTGTGGTAAAATTTTGTGGTAATTTTTTATTTATTTTTTTGGTCTCTCTGCCTGCTAGGATTTTCCTGTTACCGATGTTAGCAGTAGATACTGTACAGTAAAGCACAAGTGGCTGTATCAAATGTTAGCATTTGAATGAACGCAATGGTGCTGATTTGGAAAGCCCGAATGTGAAATAGAAGCGAGTTAGCTGTGTTACGTGTAACATTTGACCTGCTTGTTTAGCTAGTCATATTAGCTAGCTGTTAAATAAGCTATATTAGTGTGACATTCGTGTGTCACAAAGAAGCATTTTAGCTTTCTCAGTGGCCGTGACTGTGCTTTTAGCGCTAATGCTAATTAGAATTCATCTCTTCAAACCTAGCATCTAGGCTAAACTCATTATACGCCACATTTTCTATAATGAGCTCAAGGGAGAAATAGACAATTCGTTATTTTAACAGCTGAATAGTAAGAAAAATCAATTTTCATGATTCCTCCATCTTTCTTTCTTTTTTTTTTTTTGCTCTCCAAATGAGCAGGTGTGGCAGCAACATTCGAACAGGTCTCTCTCTCTCTCTCTCTCTCTCTCTCTCTCTCTCTCACACACACACTCACACACACACACACACACACACACACACACACACACGTATCACACAGATGTGCTCTGTGCCCTTGCCTGGCACACACCACTTGTACACACACACACACACACACAAACACACACACGGAGACCCTGTCACCCCACAAGCTCATAAATATTTAGCATGCTGTCGTCCACGTGTGCTCCATACATGTCACCCAGCACACACTTTTTTACTTCAGAGTGGATTATTACTAGTCAAGGACAGATTTCCAGCCAAACGTTGGTTGTTCCGTGTGTGTGTGTGTGTGTGTGTGTGTGTATCTAGGTCAGGGCAGAGGGCTCTCAAAGCAAGAGGAGGAGGAGGATGTTGCCTTTTTTGGAGAAGCAGAATTCACCTGCGGAGGGAGAACGCTCCGCTCCTTTCAGGTCAAAATGACCCATTTCCTTTTTTACATTTTTTTTTTTACATTTCCATCGTGAGCAGAAAAAATAATAATATTACAGGAAACTCTTGAATAATACATAAAGTATGAAAGTAAGAGAACAAGGAAGATTCGCAAAAGGAAAAGAAAAAGGCATCTGCCTCACCTCTGAATGGTGGACACCACTGAATCAGATTCAATACAATTTTGATTCATGAGGCAATGATTCGATATTTGACGACATAGCTGAATCAGATTCAATACTATTTTGATTCATAAGGCAACGATTCAATATTTGACATCGTCACTGAATCAGATTCAATACAGTTTTGATTCATAAGGCAACGATTCGATATTTGACATCGTCACTGAATCAGATTCAATACAGTTTTGATTCATAAGGCAACAATTCAATATTTGACATCACTGAATCAGATTCAATACAATTTTGATTCATGAGGCAACGATTCGATATTTGATGACATCACTGAATCAGATTCAATATAATTTTGATTCATAACGCAATGATTCAATATTTGATGACATCACTGAATCAGATTCAATACAATTTTGATTCATAAGGCAATGATTCAATATTTGATGACATAATCAGATTCAATACAATTTTGATTCATAAGGCAATGATTCAATATTTGATGACATAACTGAATCAGATTCAATACTATTTTGATTCATAAGGCAACAATTCAATATTTGACATCGTCACTGAATCAGATTCAATACAATTTTGATTCATTAGGCAACGATTCGATATTTGACATCGTCACTGAATCAGATTCAATACAATTTTGATTCATAAGGCAACGATTCGATATTTGATGACATAACTGAATCAGATTCAATACTATTTTGATTCATAAGGCAACAATTCGATATTTGACATCGTCACTGAATCAGATTCAATACAATTTTGATTCATTAGGCAACGATTCGATATTTGACATCGTCACTGAATCAGATTCAATACAATTTTGATTCATTAGGCAACGATTCGATATTTGATGATACCACTGAATTCAATACAATACGATTTCGATTTATAAAGCAACAATTCTATGAATGTATTCTTTACCATTAATTAAATTTTTTTATTCATACCCCAATTTCACACTCTCAGCCAAGCTTAAAAATAAACAATATTCACTTGGAATATTTGTTATTTTCTTGATTTTGTGAACAGAAGCATCTTTAATAAGATACTTTAGAATACTGAAGGATTCAGATTGCACTACAACATGGCAACTACCAATTTTTTTATTTATATATATTTATTTATTTTTGTGCTCTTTCACTGTAACACAAACCACTTTGGGCGATCCATAACGTCAGGAAAGACATTAGCTGCTCGGTTGCTCTCAGAAATGGGCAGTTCGTTCCAACCGCATATGCTTTCATGCCCCTGAGAAATTGCATTTCAAAATGGACGTCTTGGGCTCGTGGGGGGGGAAACGCTAACCGCTAAGCTGTTCGACCGCGCCGAGCACAGACGTGACAAACCGGAGCTGATGTTACTGTATATATTACAACGCGGTGAAACATGAACATGTTGCTCAACATCAACGTCAACATCTGGAATGTGAGGAAACGCGTAGTTATTTACACTACGTTACAGGAAAATAATCAACGACAGGGTGGTACTTCCGACTCTTACAAAAACGTTGACACTGGAGACTCCTTCCGTAAGTTACATACAGAAAAATATAATAATTAAATACAGAAAACTTCATCAACAATGACATGCACATCTGTCTGCGCTAGAGATTTCTCTTAAATAAATCATTTCCACAGTAACAATATTTCATATTCTGTGAAAACGTGTTATTACACCATGAATGTTTTATACTTAAATCCAACAGACCTTTAAGTGAAGCGACTATATTTTATTCAAATTCCCAAAATATACGTCAATAAATATTGATATGAAATATACTTAAACGCATGTATAAATATTAACGACTCCATTATATATACCTTATACTGTATATATTTGTTATACAGGTTGACATATATTTGGAATTTCAGTGCTGAATTTTATATGATGTGCTGTATATTACATACATAATGGATGGAAGGAAATAATATGTGTATATATATATATATATATATATATATATATATATATATATATATATATATATATATATATATATATATATATATATATATATGTATGTATATTTTATTTTACTATCATTTGGAATCATAGCAAGCAGATTCACATATAAAGAGTGTTGTAGTGTAAACTATTAGCTAAGGAAATCCCTGAAGTCTATTACATGCCAGACATCATTTCTCTGACATATTCGTTTTCTTTGATAAGAACGGAGATTTCCCACCGAGCCAAATCGCATATTTAATGGAATGTTAATATCTTGGGTTTGGTGATATCGTCGAGCCAAATATAATTGGTTTCTTCACAAAATATTTGATTCATGCCAAGATAAAGGCTTCTAGATATATAGCGAGATAGCGATCCTGTCTTATGAGAACAAGGCCATTCTTTATTTTTCGGCAGTGTTATTTCAAAATCCTGACCCCCAAGTTGATTATTTTCCTTTAACAGCACAGCTCAAAGTCTATTACACGTCTTATACCGGAGCAATTTGCAAACGAGGACAGTTTTTTTTCCCATTTATTAACCCTTGGGAGCCTGGGGTTGTTTCGTCTGCACGGCAAAATAAATGACATCTTAGCAAGTCTAATGTATCTGGTATTTCCTATATGGTTATTAAACCTATTTATAGACACGACTACTCGTTTCAAGCTTGAAATAGTTTCATTTTAAGCAGTGATTTCTAGAAAGAAGCCTGAAGGAGGCATGGAGATGTTTAGGAGAGATGGCCGTGGAGTTTTTAACCAGATCCTGGAAAGTGAGAGAGGGTGCCTGAGGAGTGGAGAAGGAGTGTACTGGTACCGATTTTTAAGAATAAGGGAGACGTGCAGAGCCGCAGTAACTACAGAGGCATAAAGTTGATCAACCACACCATGAAGTTATGGGAAAGAGTAGCGGGACCTAGGCTGAGAGGAGAGGTGATGATCTGTGAGCAGCAGTATGGGTTCATGCCAGGAAAGAGCACTACAGATGCGATGTGTCAGAGTGCCGAGAGAGGAGTTGTGGTGCTGTATGAGGAAGTCGGGAGTGGTAGAGAAGTATGTGAGGGTGGCGCAGGATGTGTGTGAGGACAGAGTGACAGCGGTGAGGTAGGCGCGCTAGGAAAGACGGACCGGTTCAAGGTGGAGGTGGGATTGGATCAAGGATCGACTCTTAGCCCTTTCTTGTTCGCGGTGGTGATGGACAGCTTGACGGATGAGTTCAGACAGGAGTCCCCATGGAGTATGATTTTCGTGGATGACGTTGTGATCTGTAGTGAGATTAGGGAACAGGTTGAGACGAACCTGGAGAGCTGGAGGTGCAATATGTACAGCACAAGATGGAATACATAAGCGGAATGTTGAGGTTGCAAGGTGGTGAAGGTGAATGAGTTTAACTACTTGGGGCGAACCGTCCAAAGTAATGGAGAGTCTGGTAGAGAAGCGAAGAAGAGAGTGCAGGCAGGGTGGAGTGGGTGGAGAAGAGTGGCAGATTTGTGATAGAAGGGGACCGGCTAGAGTGGAAGGGAAAGCTTGCAAGACGGTAGTGAGACTATGATGTATGGTTTTGGAGGCGGTGGCACTGACAAAAAGACTGGAGGTGGCAGAGATGAAGATGCTGCGATTTTCAACTTACAACGCCTCCGTTTCTGCGTACTGTGTGAACGACGTCACGTGTTTCGCGACGTTGCAAAGTTAGCAAACAACACGTCATGCTTTGGAACCTGTTCTCATTTATATTATATTTACTGTACTGTATATTAGCTAGAAATAATCGTTACATCAAAAAACAAACAAAAACGTAGCTTGTTATGTTACCGAGAAACCACCAAAAGCACGAACTCATCTTTTTCGGTTGCGTGCCGTAGAAGTTGAAAGCTCTCTTTGATCGTACACTGCTGGCTCCCCATGGTGACATTACAGCCGAGCAGGCAATTAGGGAAGTGCTGCAGGCCAGACGGGGTGTGTGTATGTGTACGCGTGTGTGTGTGTGTGTGTGAGTGAGTGTGTGTTGGAAAGTTATAGTCAGATAATCCAGCTGATATGGAGTCGGGATCAGAATGTGCTTCCTTGTTATTTTTCGTGACCGCTTTAAAGACTATTATTACAATATGTACGACTTTTCTAATAAACCACATTAAAAAAAATAACCGTTAAAGTTCTATATCGAATCACGGGTTTACGTTTACGTGCCCGTACTGGTATGTTATCGTTTCTATAGTAACGACATACGCAGGAAGTCGGACGCGCCGCATAAAATCGAATTAACGACGTGTGTAATGTGTAATCGTTGATATGGTGAAGCGTTCTGCATGGAGATGTTCATTTATAACATGTAGGGAAGGAGTCTCCAGTGTCAGCGGTAACTTTTCCATTGTACCGTTGTATCCGTTTAGGTTTACTTCTGAAACTGGAGACTTCTTCCATAAGTGTTTGTTTACATATCAACAATTATAAGTATTTGGGGTTTTTTTTAGTGATATTAGTGAAGAATTTGACATCGAATTCGTCGTTCAGGTTTATTTGCTTACGAACTATTCCTACACAGGAAGCTCGGATTTCGCAAAGCTCCGAAAGCGCCCTCATCGCACCGGGTCATGTCAGCATGACTTTCGCAGCTCGCTCCCTACACAATAATGTCGAGCAACCTGGTGCATGATGGGAACATCAATAAATAAACCAGCCTCGAGCTGTGTGCGAGGGCTGCGGGCAATCAGACGGCTTCAAAAGGACCCTAATAAAGAATGCACACGTTTTGCCTATTAAGGAGGCCGACACACACACACACACACTTCCTGTCTTTGGCCTCCAAGATAAACAGCACGCTCCGATACAACCCATTACATCCCCGTCTACGGTGCCGAGTCAGACCCTAATGAACTTCCTCCCTTGGGAGCTCTTATGCTTGGGATATGATCATAAGGGTGTTATAAAGCAGCGTTATTATAGCATGCCTATAAAGCTTCTACTTTTATTACACCACGCATTAATACTGCATGCGCATCACACAGGTCTTGGAAGAAACAAAAAAAAGCCCACACCAAACCACACAGCCTTCGTCCATCATTCCATGCAGCATAAAACACAGGGAATTATAGAAATCTCAGCCATAACAGGGTTTTTTTTCCCCCGCATAATAATTTTACCCTGAAAATCTCTTTTTTTTTTTTAACACATGTATAAAGTAAAAAGAGCACAGGAGGGAAAATAACCTTTTCCTCATCATACAGCCTGTGATAACTTATCATAAATGAGGAGGAATAGAAGAACTTCAGCTTTATTCTATGATACGGTGGATATAAAACGTCTACACACCCCTGTTAAAATGAAACCAAGATAAATCACTTTAGATCCTTTTTCCACCTTTAATGTGATGTAGCAACCAAAAAGTATTTTTTTAAAAAGGTTGTAATAAGTGTGCGCAGCCATTTATAATGGCGAGAAAATGGGGCACCCACGGTGAGATTACCAAGAACAGGATGTCCCTCCAAAGAACAAGACAAAAACTTACCAGGGAGGCTGCCAAGAGACCTATAATCTCTCGTATTGGGCAGTGGTAGCTCGGTGGTTAAGACGTTGGGCTACTGATCGGAAGGTCATGAGTTCAAAGCTGAGCACCACCAAGCTGCCACTGTTGGGCCCTTGAGCAAGGCCCTTAACCCTCAACTGCTCAGATGTATAAATGAGATAAATGTAAGTTTCTCTGGATAAGGGCGTCTGCCAAATCACATGGAGTGGATACTGCACCTTGACTACAGCCAAGTCTTTGTGCAACAACAGTCTGACTGACACCAGACTCCAGCATACCAATTGCCCGTAGGCACTGTTCATTCGTCAACCTTGGCATCAATGTTTTTCACCTCAACAGTTGTCACCAGAGTAAAATCTTTCAGGTGTCATTAAATGTTAGGACAGAAATCAGCCTTAAGCTCAAATAACCTCACTCAATCAGACAGAGCTAACAAACTTACCTGGACCTCAGAGCAATCAAAACAACCAAAACATTAGCTTATTACCAGTAAAATTATATTGAAATATGTCTATTAGTTTCTTTTGATGCTGAGTATATCAACTGAAAATCGTAGAGAAGAGTTGTGAGGGAAACAAGAACATTTTCAGTTCGCATGATGTGTTTTGCACATTCCGCAAAAAAAATAATAAAAATTGTCCTAATATTTCAGATTCGCTCAAGGCATATTCATTCATTTTTTTCCCCACTCTTCTTATTTTTCCTTGTTAGACTGCTTCTGTCAGGTCAGATTCCTTCTAAATGAATCGAACTTGTCCTGTAAAACCAATTCTGTGTCTGAATCACAGCACAGCGATGACAAACTGAATAAAAACTCAATTTCATTTATTCTGAGTAAACACTGCGTTCGTGATGGAACAGGAAGCGTTTCCATGACAGCTCCATCTCCATCTGCGTCTCCATGCTGAGTCTGTTTAACCAGCGTCCATATAAATGCAGTAAAGGCGGAAACGCTGGCGTCCAGCTGTGGGAGGTAATTTTTTGATGGAGCGGCGCGCTATGAGGTTAATTGATGCATATGAGCACAGCTGGGTTTTTTGTTTTTTTTTAATGACGTGTTGAGCTCTACATAAACTACGTCCAAATCGACGCCCGTTCACCGTATAGTGCATCAATATGAAGTCCAAAAGCACAGTGAGGAGCATCTAGTAGAGATAATCTGTATCTGCAAGAAGTAAAGCAAATATATTTGGCATGCACAAATTCATTCACAAAAATACTAATATTTATTTGTTTATTTATTTGGGGATTTTTTGTTTGTTTTTGTTTCATTGGTTGTTTTTTGTTGTTTATTGTTTGCTTGCTTGGTTGACTTAGTTTTTGTTATTTATTGTTTCTTTGTTTAGTTGACCATTTTTGTTTGTTTGTTTATTTATTTGTTTGCTTTTTGGTTGTTTTGTTTATTGGTTGTTTGTTTGGTGGGTTGTTTTTTATTTATTTATTGTATTATTTGGTTTTGTTGATTAAGTCATTGTTTGTTTGTTTTATTTATTATATATAGAACCCTCCACTAATATCGGCCCCCTCGGTAAATATGAGCAAAGGCGGCTGTGAAAAATTGTCTTTATTGTTTAACCTTTTGACCTTTTGTTTAAAAAATTCACAAAAATTCTCTGCTCTCATGGATATCAAACAATTGCAAACACAACACAGGTTTATCCAAAAATGTGTATATTTGTTAAACATAGGTGTGCAACAATTATTGGCACCCCTATGAATTCATATGAGAAAAATATATTTGAAGTGTATTCCCACTGATATTTTACGTTTTTTTAGTACACCTGGGTGACTAGGAACAGGAAATTGTTCAACCATGACTTCCAGTTTCACAGCGGTATAAATAAGAGGTAACACACAGGCCAAATTCCCTTAGTCATTCACAACAAAGGGTAAGACCAAGGACTATAGCTGTGATGTGCGGCAAAAGGTTGTTGAGCTTCACAAAATGGGAAGTGGCTATAAGAAAATAGCACAAGTATTGAAAATGCCCATTTCCACCATCAGGGCAATAATTAAGAAGTTCCAGTCAACTGGAAATGTTATGAATCGACCTGGAATTGGACGTGTGTCTATATCGTCTCAACGCACTGTGAAGAGGATGGTTCGAGTGGCCAAAAAATCTCCAAGGATCACAGCTGGAGAATTGCAGAAGTTAGTTGCATCTTGGGGTCAGAAAGTCTCCAAAACTACAATCCGAATTCACCTACATCACCACAAGTTGTTTGGAATGGTTTCAAGAAAAAAGCCTCTACTCTCATCCGAAAACAAACTCAAGCGTCTTCAGTTTGCCAGACACTACTGGAACTTCAAATGGGATCGGGTTCTATGGTCAGATGAAACCAAAATAGAGCTTTCTGGCAATAAACACCAGAGGTGGTTTTGGTGCACACAGAGAGGTAGCCATATGGAAAAGTACCTCATGCCCACGGTTAAATATGGTGGCTCTATCAAATATCAACAGATATTAAATGAAAACCTGACTGCCTCTGCCAGAAAGCTTCAAATGGGCTATGGTCGGATCTTCCAGCAGGACAATGATCCAAAACGTACATCAAAATCAACACAAAAATGGTTTACTGACCACAAAATCAAGGTCCTGCCCTGACCATCCCAGTCCCCTGACTTGAAACCCATAGAAAACCTGTGGGGTGAACTGAAGAGGAGAGTCCACCAGCATGGACCTCGAAATTTGAAGGATCTGGAGAGATTCTGTATGGAGGAATGGTCTCAGATCCCTTGCCATGTATTCTCCAACCTCATCAGGCATTATAGGAGAAGACTCAGAGCTGTTATCTGGGCAAAGGGAGGCAGCACAAAGTATTGACTAAAAGTGTGGCAATAATTGTTGCACACCTATATTTAACAAAGGTTTTCTTTTTTTCTTGTGGATAAACCTGTGTTGTGTTTGCAATTGTTTGATGTCCATGAGAGCAGAGTATTTTTGTGATTTTTTTAACAAAAGATCAAAAGGTTAAACAATAAAGACAATTTTCACAGCCTTCTTTGCTCATATTTACCAAGGGTGCCAATATTAGTGAATTTTTTATTTTTTTTTTGGAAACAACACTGCCTGCCTGCCTATCCATCAGCACACTGACAGGAAAAGCACACACAGCCAAATTCCCCAAGGTGGAATTAACTCTTACGATGTTCATTTGTGCACCTTGATGAGTCACAGAAATGAAAGTGTCGGCATCAGCAGGAGTTTATTTATTTTTTCTTAACCGCAGCTTCCACATGAAATTATTCCCGAAAGGATCGATCGCCGTGGCTCTTTCTTTGGACGCAAGCAGAAAGTTCATAAGCGAGACGGAATTGTAGCGCTCAGCTTTATGGTCCGATTGAATATCAGCTCCCCGAGCTCTTGCAAAGTCATCTGCTACAGAGTTTATGCTTTCATTTCCTCTGAGCCGCCATCATCACCAACAACATAAACATCGTCATCATCCTCGCCGGAGTCACTAACAAACCATCCAGGTTTTAAGGTCGAAGTATTTGGATTTTGATTGCTGCCTTCGGATCTGTTCCAGTACTTTCTGATGTGGAAAAAAAAATTACATGAGGACACCTTTGACGCCTGAGGAATTGAGTCAACATAAAAAGTTGATGTCAAGAACAGAAAATACGAAGATGGCATCGGAGTTGACCACAATTTTCATTTTATTACAGCAAATATGATGTAATAAATATAAACAGTTGTTCCTGGATTTCCTCCATTCAGAATGGGTTATATAGAGCTATTGTGTAGGTAGATAATTCAAATCAGTTAGCTAACACACTAGCTAGCTACATGGAAAGACAGTATTATAAAATCACAAGAAAATAGCAACAATTTAAAAAAAAAAAAAAAAATGTTAGTGACATTTAGTTTTAGGGTTGCAATCTTTCAGCTAGCGAGAAAGTGTATATTCGACTACAAAGCTCATTTTATGAGCAGAAGTAGATTTTTTAAATCCCCTTTCAATACAAAGGAAAAACGTTAAGCTGCTGAATGTTGGATTCGCTCCGATTCGTTAATCTGGAATCGTGATGGAGTTCCACGGTGTAACCTTATTTGACTTTCATCTTGGAGAGAGTTGAGTGACAAGAGGAAGCGTACGAAAGCTGTGTGGAGGCATAACGTGGCAAAAGAGCATGGAGAAAATCTTATTTGTTCAGGTTTATAGTGTTTTCGGAAGATTTTCGCGTCTCAACGACGGACAAGTGCGTTTTTTTAATAACACATAACACGTAACAAAATGCCTTATGTGGCTCGACTACAGTAAGAAATGCCGTCTTCTTTTTAAGCATCTGACCTTTAAAAAAAAAAATTGTCAGACTCATAAATTCTAATGAATGATTGCAAGTTTGTTGCGTTTCATAGAAATCCTATGACTTTCAACCTCGAGTAACTCTTTCTGAGCCGTACTCAAGTTGAATTCATGAGTTATTGCCAAGATGTAGCCAGGGAAAGTTCCTCGTATTCAGAGCCGGGTTACGCAGGCACTTAAGTTGATATATATATATATACACAGTATCTCACAAAACTGAGTACACCCCTCACATTTTTGTAAATATTTTATTATATCTTTTCATGGGACAACACTGAAGAAATGACACTTTGCCACAATGTAAAGTAGTGAGTGTACAGCTTGTATAACAGTGTAAATTTGCTGTCCCCTCAAAATAACTCAACACACAGCCATTAATGTCTAAACCGCTGGCAACAAAAGTGAGTACACCCCTAAATGAAAATGTCCAAATTGGGCCCAAAGTGTCAATATTTTGTGTGGCCACCATTATTTTCCAGCACTGCCTTAACCCTGTTGGGCATGGAGTTCACCAGAGCTTCACAGGTTGCCACTGGAGTCCTCTTCCACTCCTCCATGACATCACAGAGCTGGTGGATGTTAGAGACCTTGCGCTCCTCCACCTTCCGTTTGAGGATGCCCCGCAGATGCTCAATAGGGTTTAGGTCTGGAGACATGCTTGGCCAGTCCATCACCTTTACCCTCAGCTTCTTTAGCAAGGCAGTGGTCATCTTGGAGGTGTGTTTGGGGTCGTTATCATGTTGGAATACTGCCCTGCGGCCCAGTTTCCGAAGGGAACTGCTTCAGTATGTCACAGTGTATGTTGGCATTCATGGTTCCCTCAATGAACTGTAGCTCCCCAGTGCCGGCAGCACTCATGCAGCCCCAGACCATGACACTCCCACCACCATGCTTGACTGTAGGCAAGACACACTTGTCTTTGTACTCCTCACCTGGTTGCCGCCACACACGCTTGACACCATCTGAACCAAATAAGTTTATCTTGGTCTCATCAGACCACAGGACATGGTTCCAGTAATCCATTTCCTTAGTCTGCTTGTCTTCAGCAAACTGTTTGCGGGCTTTCTTGTGCATCATCTTTAGAAGAGGCTTCCTTCTGGAACGACAGCCATGCAGACCAATTTGACGCAGTCTGCGGCGTATGGTCTGAGCACTGACAGGCTGACCCCCCACCCCTTCAACCTCTGCAGCAATGCTGGCAGCACTCATACGTCTATTCTGCAAAGCCAACCTCTGGATATGATGCTGAGCACGTGCACTCAACTTCTTTGGTCGACCATGGTGAGGCCTGTTCTGAGTGGAACCTGTTCTGTTAAACCGCTGTATGGTCTTGGCCACCGTGCTGCAGCTCAGTTTCAGGGTGTTGGCAATCTTCTTATAGCCTAGGCCATCTTTATGTAGAGCAACAATTATTTTTTTCAGATCCTCAGAGAGTTCTTTGCCATGAGGTGCCATGTTGAACTTCTAGTGACCAGTATGAGAGAGTTTGAGAGCGATAACACCAAACTTAACACACCTGCTCCCCATTCACACCTGAGACCTTGTAACACTAACGAGTCACATGACACCGGGGAGGGAAAATGGCTAATTGGGCCCAATTTGGACATTTTCACTTAGGGGTGTACTCACTTTTGTTGCCAGTGGTTTAGACATTAATGGCTGTGTGTTGAGTTATTTTGAGCGGACAGCAAATTTACACTGTTATACAAGCTGTACACTCACTACTTTACATTGTGGCAAAGTGTCATTTCTTCAGTGTTGTCCCATGAAAAGTTATAATAAAATATTTACAAAAATGTGAGGGGTGTACTCACTTTTGTGAGATACTGTATATCTCCTAGACTGCCGCCTTTAAACACAAGCCTTTAAACCTGAAAAATAATCTGGGGATAGAAAATGCGGACTGAAGAAGGAAATAGTGTTATTATTCGTTGCTATGCGAGTAGTCCTAGTTGTAATTAATCACATTAATCACTGGTTTAAGTTGACAAAATGGCTTCCACACTCCTTTTTCAACAGCTTATAGAATAGCACTTGATCCAGTTGTGCACACGACTTAGAGAAGCCGCGAGATACTAAATCGAGGTCATGAAATCGTAATGTGTGCGCTGTTTTATCCCCTTTTTTTTAAAAACTACTTAATTACTTACTATTTTATCACTTTAATCCCCAGTGTTGAATTAACACCTGCAGTGTTTATATAGGTCCAAATGGTAACTCTAGGTGTTAATTCAACACTGGGGATTTTGATGTGTTTTAATTACCTTTTTTAAATTGATCATCATCAGTTTTTTAAAATTATGTTTATGCTTACCTACTCTGAGTTGTTCATAATTTTATCTATGAGAAAAATTCGAGATAATAAAGACAGTGCCCTCGATTAGGATTAAGATGCTGTCTCTTCTGATATCCACTGACTAAACTGAAAATGAATTAATTGTGCCACATTTACACATTTAATATTGACAGTGAATAGAATTCTATAGTTTCGTTTTTTAGTTTACCACCCAAAACATACATTACAGCATGACATATACATCAAACCTGTGCTGGATTTACTACTGTTCCTCACTCGAGTGTGTTCACATGTACAAAATAATCTGAGATGTCCAAAACATCTGATTTGATCAATGCACTTAAGAAATCTGATAAAAAAACCTCCAGGACTGTACGAGTCAGTCAATGATCTGGTTTCTTTGCGCAATATCGCTATACAAAGCAGAGCTTTTAGCTTAAACCACATTTCACATAGTGAGGTTAGAGTGGCGACACATTTCACATGAAGTCAGTCAATTATTTTATCATCTAAGGAGCAGAGTAGCCCAGAGAAACGCTACGTGTTTGTAAGGATATGTAAGGGTCTTGCTTTTTTTTTTGTACACATGGGGGAAAAAATGAACAATATCAGATTAAAGGTTTACATGTGCCAGATAATCTGATTACTGGGCTGGATCTTTTCGACACATTTAGTAGTTTTCCTTTTCTTTTTCTTTTTTCGTCACTTGTCTAAGCCAGTTGAAAAACAATAAACCGCTGTCATATCGTTTGTAATTTGCTTTACGGCATTCCTCAATCCTCAAGCAGCCGCATCACATTAATGTTAATAACAGCCCAGGCTTTGAGTCATGAATCGTTAACTCTCCCCAAATGTCATTTGCCCCAAAGCATAACTGCTATTCAAAGGTATTGATTTGCATACATTAGCATGCACTTAACAAGCTATTGATAATATCGATATGAATGATTGAAGAGTGGACGGGAGAGGCGGGAGGTTACTGAAACTAATTCAATTCACACCTTATTTCTTTTTTATATTGCGCTCATGATATAAAAATAAAATGCAAAATAATAGAATGTGCTGGATCAAGTGCTATTCTTTTACGCCACTGAATAATGAATGTGGAATTTGATTATTCAGGCATCAGTATACTCCTATTAGACCCCTGTTAGAATCCTAATTAGATTTATTTCAATGCTTACCAACCAGTCATTCATATTTCATCATATATTTTTTTTTTTTTTGTCGTTTTAAATGATCTCTTGCTGTAATGTTATGCCATGCTATGTTTGACTGAAAAGACACAAAAAAGACATTATGTCATTCTTTAGTCAACATTTTCTATCCCCTGTTTTTTTTCCCAGTTTAAAGCCAGTGGTCTAGAGGTTATTGGAAAAACCCTGTCTCAGGTGCTTCTAGAAAAATTCAAGAAAAATCTGTAACCCGATTCTGAATACAAGGAACTTTCCCCATATACATATTGACACAAAACTCCCAGGAAGACAGAGAAGGAGCGTAGGTACTAGACATACGGAATAAGGCAAACGTGTCAAGTGGTCGAATGTTGGTGGGCGTTCCACTGCCAGTCTGGTCGCCCTTCTCCTGCTGAAATGCCATGTGTAAAGCACTGTGCCAGGGCGGCGGGCCAAGCTAGCGGAGCATAATAATGGGATTACAGCACTCTGGGATACTGGGCTGTGTACAATCACATAAACACACTTCAGCTATATCGTGCAATGTTGATAGGAATTGCAGTGGGGGAGGAAATCATTCTGTTGGATATCGTGTCTGGAGAAAAGTTCCATAGAGGTCCTCAGAAATAGTCAAATTTGAATTATTAATATAAAAAAAAGTAAAACGTGAAAATGAATGAAATATGTTTTTAAAATGAATCATTATTTAACAATTCATGTCGTAGGAATGCTGGGAGAATGAATGAATCAAGTAAAAAAAAATCAAATGGAAAAATGATAGTCATGTGAAAATGAACGAGTCATTAAACTAAACGATTCGTTTGAAAAATCACGTGAAAATGAAAAAAAAAAAAAAACCTCACATTTGAAAATATGTGAATCATGTGAAAAGAAATGATTCGTTTGAAAATTCAGATGTGAAAATAAATGATTCGTGTGTAGAAAATCAAATGTGGAGAAAAAAGAATCAGGTGTAAAAATCATGTGAAAATAAATGAATCATGAATCATGTGAAAATAAAAGAATCGTGTGTAAAAATCATGTGAAAATGAATGATTTGTGTGTCAAAAAAATCACATGAATCATGAATCATGTGAAAATAAATGAATCATGAACCGTGGAAATAAAAGAATCGTGTAAAAATCACGTGAAAATTAATTATTTGTGTCTTCACAAATTAATCCATCATGAAAATGGATTAATCATGTACCAAAAATCACATTAATCATTAAATGAATCATTTAAACATAAATGAATCTTGTGTAAAAATCGCATGTGAAAATAAATGAATCATGAATGATGTGAAATTAAATGAATCGTGTATCGAAAACAGCATATGAAAAATAAATGAATCATCTGAGGAAAACAAATCGTGACGTCGTGTGAAAGATAACGTGAAGTGTGTGACTTTAAAAATCATACAGCATGTGTCAATTTTATGTGAAGTTCATGTGTGACTTTCCCTTGTGCAACGTGATATAAGATTTTAAAAGATTATGTAATTAAAACACACACACACACACACACACACACACAATTTCCTTTATGGAGTCTTTTTTTCCCATGAGCCCTGGACTCGGAGCTAGAAGAAGACCGACAGCTTAGACGTTGAAATTTTTTGCCTTTAGTACATCCAACCTTCAGAAGATCAACATGATGATTTCGGGGAAAGGAGAAGGAGGAAGACTTTCTAACAATCGCTATCACTGAGGTATTCATGAGAATCACACAGCTCTCATGCACACAGGAAGCAGATGAAAGAAGTGTGATCCCCCCCACCCCCCCACCCCCCCCACACACACACACACACACACACACACACACCTTCTAAACCACACGTCTTGTTCCTACCAGGAACATGAATAATTAAAATTGAGACGGGAAGCTGAAAAGTACAAAAAAAAATCTCAGTTCCATGATTTCATAGATGATGGGGGTGGAAAAAAAAAGGGGGGGGGGGGGGGTGTTACACAATCCTCTTATCTCATTACATGCTTAAAGTCAGTCAGTGAGATCATGCTTGTAGTTGATTTTATTTCTATGCATATAATGCCACCAGGAAGAGTGCGTGTGTGTGTGTGTGTGTGTGTGTGTGTGTGTGTGTGTGTGTGTGTGTGTGTGCACTGAAGGCAGGATTTATGGCATGTAGATGATGTCATTTTATATTGAAAGGACCACTTCAATCCAGTTTGGGTGATTGAGTGTTTTGTGAGGGCGAGCTGCCAGACGTGACTGATTGCTTTTTCAATAACACAAATGACCCGTCATATTTTTCTCTGTCCATTTAGTCGTATTAGTACGTACAAGACGTGACGTGAGCGCTGGTACGTACGAGACGTGACGTGAGCTCTGGTACGTACGGGACGTGACGTGAGCTCTGGTACGTACGGGACGTGACGTGAGCACTGGTACGTACGAGACGTGACGTGAGCGCTGGTACGTACGAGACGTGACGTGAGCGCTGGTACGTACGAGACGTGACGTGAGCGCTGGTACGTACGAGACGTGACGTGAGCGCTGGTACGTACGAGACGTGACGTGAGCGCTGTACATACGACACATGGAGCGTGTTTACGAAGTACTAAAACACAATCTGTCTAATACACACTGACACACAGTAACACTAACATTCTCTGACACACTATTACTCACTAATACTTTGCTCTAACACACACACACACACACACACACACACACTAACATGCTTTCTCATACACACTCTCCATACACAGGAATACTTGTGTTAATTAGTTATAAATAGCAATATTTTTATTTTGTGTGTAATTAGTATATAATTTAAAATGTATCTATGTTATTAAACGAATAATGAATCTGGAAATCCAGTGCTTTTTGTGTGTGTCAGTATGTTTTACGGTGCAGACACGCGCACAAGTCTGAACTCAATGAACTCGCGCCGTCGGGTTTTTTTTTCTTTTATATACCGCTTTAATATAGCTCGCCGCTCAGGGACATGATTGACAGCCCATTGTCCAATCCGCTTGCACTATTCGCTTTGGCGCCTCCTCTCATCAGCGCGTGGCCCCGCCTCATGGACTTATCCGGCGATACGGTTCCAACCCCCACTTTTACCTTATTTGGTCACGCACTGAGAGCTGAGTGGCAGGTGCGCGCGCGCCTCCTCTCTGCTCGTTCAGTCGGTCCGCGCGAGGCGCCCGGCGCGCGATTCCTCTCCTATCAACACTAGAGCGCGTGGGGCTTTTTTTCCCCCTCTCCATCTCAGCTCTCTGTCCTGTTCTCTCTGCTAACTTTCACGTCGTCTTTTCTCCGTTTATTTTAACGAGTTATTCATTTTATTTGTAAATAAATAAATAAATAAATCGACATCCCTGAGCGTTTTAGGGCTTTTTTTCAGGATAGAGGAGAAAAGTGATGCTGAATGTTCCCGCGGGACTGTGAGGGAATTTCTTCCTTGGATTTCTGGCGTCTCGCGTTAGCATCATCGGGAGCATCATCATGGACGTCCTGGCCAACTACAGCATCTTCCAGGAGCTCCAGCTCGTCCACGACACCGGCTATTTCTCCGCCATGCCGTCTCTGGAGGAAAACTGGCAGCAGGTAGGAACTTCTCGTCGTTTCTTTCTTCATTTTTCCTCTTCACCATCCACTTTCTTCATCCCACTCCTTCACTCAGCATCTGCAACTTGCACAGAGATGCTGTCAGTCGGGCGCGTGCATGCACGCACGTGCACACGCACACGCGCGCTTTGGTGTGTTCGTCTACTCAAAATTAAAGCGGGTGTGAAGGGGACTAATGGAGCAGGATAGCGAAACAACTCTAACACACACTAACGCACTGTAACACACATTAACTCACTGTAACACACTAAAGCACTAACAGACACTAACTCGTTGTGACACACACTAGCACACATTAACGCACTGTAACACCCACTAACTCACTATAACACACACTGACGCACTGTAACACAACATACTGTAACGCTCTGTAATGCACATTAACACACTGTAACACACTAACACACTGTGATAAACACTAACTCACTGTGACACACTGTCATGCACACTAACCCACTACCACACACTAACGCACTGTAACACACACTGTAACGCATCGTAACACATTGTGTAACACACTCTAAAACATACTGTAACACACTAATGCACTGTAACATACTGTACCGCACTGTAACACATACTGTAACACTCAGTAACACTGTATTTACGGTAGTGCACTGCAATGCACACTAACATACTGTAACACACTAACACATGTAACACACTAATGCACTTTAACACACTAATGTACTGTAACATACTGCAACACACACCAAAGCACTTTAACATACTGTAACACACACTAACATACAGTAATGCACTTTACCACACTGTAACACACACCAAAGCACTGTAACATACTGTGACACACACTAACATACTGTAACACACACTAACATACAGTAATGCACTTTACCACACTGTAACACACACCAAAGCACTTTAACATACTGTAACACACACTAAATACTGTAACACACACTAACATACTGTAACACACAATAATGCACTTTACCACACTGTAACAGACACCAAAGCACTGTAACATACTGTGACACACACTAATGCACTTTACCACACTGTAACACATACCAAAGCACTGTAACATACTAACACAGTGTAACACACTAATGCAGTTTAACACATTAATGTACTGTAACACACACCAAAGCACTGTAACATACTGTAACACACAATAATATACAGTAATGCACTTTACCACACTGTAACACACACCAAAAGCACTTTAACATACTGTAACACACACTAAATACTGTAACACACACTAACATACTGTAACACACAATAATGCACTTTACCACACTGTAACACACACCAAAGCACTGTAACATACTGTGACACACACTAATGCACTTTACCACACTGTAACACATACCAAAGCACTGTAACATACTAACACAGTGTAACACACTAATGCAGTTTAACACATTAATGTACTGTAACACACACCAAAGCACTGTAACATACTGTAACACACAATAACATACAGTAATGCACTTTACCACACTGTAACACACACCAAAAGCACTTTAACATACTGTAACACACACTAACATACTGTAACACACAGTAATGCACTTTACCACACTGTAACACACACCAAAGCACTGTAACATACTGTAACACACACTAACATACAGTAGTGCACTTTACCACACTGTAACACACACCAAAGCACTGTAACATACTGTAACACACACTAACATACAGTAGTGCACTTTACCACACTGTAACATACACCAAAGTACTTTAACATACTATAACACACACTAACATACAGTAGTGCACTTTACCACACTGTAACACACACCAAAGCACTTTAACATACTGTAACACACACTAACATACAGTAGTGCACTTTACCACACTGTAACACACACCAAAGCACTTTAACATACTGTAACACACACTAACATACTGTAACACACAATAATGCACTTTACCACACTGTAACACACACCAAAGCACTGTAACATACTGTGACACACACTAATGCACTTTACCACACTGTAACACATACCAAAGCACTGTAACATACTAACACAGTGTAACACACTAATGCAGTTTAACACATTAATGTACTGTAACACACACCAAAGCACTGTAACATACTGTAACACACAATAATATACAGTAATGCACTTTACCACACTGTAACACACACCAAAAGCACTTTAACATACTGTAACACACACTAAATACTGTAACACACACTAACATACTGTAACACACAATAATGCACTTTACCACACTGTAACACACACCAAAGCACTGTAACATACTGTGACACACACTAATGCACTTTACCACACTGTAACACATACCAAAGCACTGTAACATACTAACACAGTGTAACACACTAATGCAGTTTAACACATTAATGTACTGTAACACACACCAAAGCACTGTAACATACTGTAACACACAATAACATACAGTAATGCACTTTACCACACTGTAACACACACCAAAAGCACTTTAACATACTGTAACACACACTAACATACTGTAACACACAGTAATGCACTTTACCACACTGTAACACACACCAAAGCACTGTAACATACTGTAACACACACTAACATACAGTAGTGCACTTTACCACACTGTAACACACACCAAAGCACTGTAACATACTGTAACACACACTAACATACAGTAGTGCACTTTACCACACTGTAACATACACCAAAGTACTTTAACATACTATAACACACACTAACATACAGTAGTGCACTTTACCACACTGTAACACACACCAAAGCACTTTAACATACTGTAACACACACTAACATACAGTAGTGCACTTTACCACACTGTAACACACACCAAAGCACTTTAACATACTGTAACACACACTAACATACTGTAACACACAATAATGCACTTTACCACACTGTAACACACACCAAAGCACTGTAACATACTGTAACACACACTAACAATACTGTGACATACACAGTCACACTGTAGCATCACACTGTAGCACACTGCAACACACCTGGGTCAGGCAGCTAATAATCCCTTAATGAGTAAAATGTGTGCACTGTTGTGTGTTAGGGCAGAACACACACTAAACACTGAAACATGAAAGGCAAGAATGCAAAACATTAATCTAACACACTCTATCTAAAACACACTCTTTAATACACACGAAGGCTTTCCCTAATAGACACTAACACACTACATAATACACTCTAACACACTCTCTAATACACACGAACACTCACTATACACAAATGCTCTAACACACACAGTCTAATACAAGCTAACACACTACCTATTGCACACTAACACACTCTGTACTACACACTAACACTCATTATACACAAACAATCTAACACATACCAACACTATATGTACACTAAGATACTCTCTAACACACTCTTACACACTGTCTAACATACTAACATACTAACACTAACGCACACTAGCACACTTCCTACCACACTCAACACACTCTCTAACAGACTAACACACTCTTATACAATCTCTAACATGCTAACACTAACGCACACTAACACACTCCCTAACACACTGTCTAACATACTAACACTAACACTCACTAACACTAACACACACTAATAGACTCCTCAAAACACTCTTACACAATCTCTAATACACTAACACACCCTGTAACACACTAACAAACCCTGTAACACACTAACACACCCTGTAACACACTAACACTCTCCAACACACTAACACACTCTCCAACACTTTTCAACACACCCTCTAACACACTAACACACCCTGTAACACACTAACACACCCTGTAACACACTAACACACCCTCTAACACACTAACACACCCTCTAACACACTCTCCAACACTTTTCAACACACCCTCTAACACACCAACACACCCTCTAACACACCAACACACCCTCTAACACACTAACACACCCTGTAACACACTAACACACCCTCTAACACACTAACACACCCTCTAACACACTAACACACCCTCTAACACACTAACACACTAACACACCCTCTAACACACTAACACACCCTCCAACACTTTTTAACACACCCTCTAACACACTAACACACCCTCTAACACACTAACACACCCTCTAACACACCCTCTAACACACCCTCTAACACACCCTCTAACACACCCTCTAACACACCCTCTAACACACCCTCTTACACACTCTCCAACACTCTTGCACACCCTCCAACACTCTTGCACACCCTCCAACACTCTTGCACACCCTCCAACACTCTTACACACCCTCCAACACTCTTACACACCCTCTAACACTCTTACACACCCTCTAACACTCTTACACACCCTCTAACACTTTTTAACACACTCTCTCTAACACTCTTACACACCCTCAAACACTTTTTGACACACCCTCTAACACTCTTACACACCCTCTAACACTCTTACACACCCTCTAACACTTTTTAACACACTCTCTAACACTCTTACACACCCTCTAACACTCTTACACACCCTCTAACACTCTTACACACCCTCTAACACTCTTACACACCCTCTAACACTTTTTAACACACCCTCTAACACTCTTACACACCCTCAAACACTCTTACACACCCTCTAACACTTTCTAACACACTCTCTAACACTTTCTAACACACTCTCTAACACTCTTGCACACTCTCTAACTCTCGAATGCACTCTAACACACTCTTAAACTCAAACACACTCTCTAACACACTCTTGCACACTCTCTAACCCACAATCTTACACTCTAACACACTCTCTCACTGATGACTGCTCAGACACTACACACTGCTCACAGATACAGTTTAGTTTACTACCTTTTGCGTTCGTGTTCACATGCTGTCACTGCACATGTTCCACTGCCCACAGTCAGGATCTGCACTTTATCTACTTCATTATTAGGTATACAGTACATACCAGTGCCTATTCTGTATACATATTGTACCTGTACATCATTTTTGTCCCCCGTCTTCTTCTCCATTCATCTCATCCTCCACTGTATATATTGTGTATTGCACAGCTGTAGAGTGCCTGAGCCTCACAACAAGCATTTCACTTACACAATCTCCAACACACTCCCTAACACAATAACATACTGTTACACACTCTCTACTCACTAACATACTCTCTACACACTAACACACATGTACACAATCTCCACCACACTCCCTAACACAATAACATACTGTTACACACTCTCTACTCACTAACATACTCTCTACACACTAACACACTCTCTACACACTAACACACATGTACACAATCTCCAACACACTCCCTAACACAATAACACACTCACATACTCTTACACACTCTCTACACACTAACATACTCTCTAACACACTAACACACTCTACACACTAACACACTCTGTACACACTAACATACTCTCTAACACACTAACACACTCTCTACACACTAACACACACGTACACAATCTCCAACACACTCCCTAACACAATAACATACTGTTACACACTCTCTACACACTAACACACTCTCTACACACTAACATACTCTCTAACACACTAACAGACTCTTACACACTCCTTACACACTAACACACTCTCTACACACTAACACACTCTCTACACACTAACATACTCTCTAACACACTAATAGACTCTCTACACACTAACACACACGTACACAATCTCCAACACACTCCCTAACACAATAACACACTCATACTCTTACACACTCTCTACACACTAACATACTCTTACACACTCTCTACACACTAACACACTCTCAACACAGTAACACACTCTCTAACACACTTCCTAACACAATAACACACACTTACACACTCTCCAACACACTCCCTAACACAATAACATACTGTTGCACACTCTCTTGCAGACTAACACACACTTACACAATCTCCAACACAATCCCTAACACAATAACAGACTGTTACACAACACACTCCAAACTGGTATATTTTATTGTGTAATATAAATGAATGTGTAATTATTGTTTGATGAATAATGAGTCTAAGGGGTTAATAAAGGTTTTCGGTCAGTTGGTGATTTTTTACACACACACAAACACACAAGCACACACACACACACACACACACACGGATTACCCACATGGTTTAATTAACTCTTTCAACAATAAATGAACCTTAATGTATAAAATGAATTCTTTCAATTCCGAAAACTGTTGTCTACCACTTTGCAGACCGAAACTAAAAGAAAATATGTTTACTACCGGCCTAGAAATCATGCCTTCATTTCCGGCCCAGAAATTAGCTCCGCCCACACAGGCACACAGGATCAGTCAGGGGTAAGCACTTCCATATCTACGTCTATGTGGACAAAATGATAATAACGTGATATTGGGACAGTGTTTTATCTAAATAGTTATAAACACAGATAGAAGTGAAGCGCTCCTGGGACGCTGCGGAGACCATTTCAGGTCGAGGTGGGTTTTTTTTTTTTTTTTTTGTGTGTGTCTATTTTTGGCTCTGAAGGGTAGTCAAAGCATCTTTTGTTCTCCCTGCATCCATTTCAGAGCGTCCTGTTATTTTTAGATCTCTGAAATCTTGCTGTGGCTGCAGGAACGTGCCGAGGAGACACGTGAGCACCGGAGAGGTTTCAGGTCCAAAAGAGGATCTGCATTACTACAACATTACTCACACGTCCAACATGGATTAGCTTGGTAAAATAAATATATATATATATATATATATATATATATATATATATATATATATATATATATATATATATATATATGTATATAATTAGCTTCTTAATAAAAAAAAAACCATGGACTTAACATCTTAGGAAACATCTTAAATGTTTCCTCTTTCCTCTTCTACCCCAGACCCCATGTTTCGATCGGATATCGACTTCTGCTCAGGCGTTACAGTATTCGATAGATCTTGTAACCGATACGGTAATGACTTCCCCAGCGTCACTGGTGATTAGCTCTGAGCTTGCACAGCGCTTTATGTGTTCAGGAGGTTCACATTTATTCTCCCAAAGAACAGGATCAGGAACATAACGTCTCCTTCTTCTTCTTCTTCTTCTTCTGTTAAACTGAAACCTAAATCGTAGGATTAAATATTGTGGCTGTGACACTCGATGCTCAATATGTTGGGCTTTTTTTTCTTTTTTTTTTTGAGACCACATTTCACGGCGAAAAGGAAGCCGTCGGTTTGCATATGAATGCTTCGTCCTTCAAGGAGGGAATTAGACATGCATCAGATAAGAAAGGAAATAACAGTCTGACTTCCCGTCACTCCATGAAATCCCACGCTTCTGCTCTCGCAATAAACCAGTCGAGTCGACGTAGGCGGCCTGAAGCTCAGCGCTGATGAGCAAAGACAAGGAAAACAGAGGGAAAAGTGCAGAGCGTGCGTTTTTTACCCCCCCCCCCCTCTCTGTAGAGAAGCCCTCAGAACATTTTACGGAAAACAAGAAAACGAAACATAACGATGGAACTATTTATAACGTCCCTGAATAACTTCGCTGCATGAGATTTCAGTTGCTTTCTTATCGTGCGCTTCGTCAGCTATAATCCTGACGTATGAACGAAACGCGCACGGCGTTCTAAACCCGGCGCACGGGGCGTTTTCACAAACCCGACGGCGGATACTGACGCCGTTAACGAGCGCGTCATTTGTCACGACAGATCTCGAGATAAGACTCGGTGTAACGGAGCCCAAACGGTGTCGGAGAGGTTGATAAAAAAAAATAATAATAATTTTAAAAAATCAGCGCTCTGATCTGATTACATCTGGCAGGCGGCCATAATTGAAAACGACAAAGGAACGAATCGCTCGCTCTCGTTAAGTCGGTGCGGTCGGCCAGCGCGATGTAGTTATCACGGAGATGGAGCGAGGAATGGTGGAGCGGTGGAATATCCTTAATTAACACAAGACTATAATTAGAGTCTAGACTCTCTACACCCTCTGGCTGTGTGTGTGTGTGTGTGTGTGTGTGTGCTATCCTGGTGTGAACAAAAGAGAAGCTCCAGCGCAAAAAAGTCTGTATCGTTTCTAGAAGGGGAGGTTAAGATAAGATCAGCGCATCACTATAAATGCTTGTGTTTCTCAAAATGGCGGCGTTTTGCCACGTCTCGCGGCCATATTTTCCAGCCGTCTTCCAGCTTGGCTCTTTGTCAAGCCCTTAACATAATGACCACAATCTTTTCACACCGACTTGAATAAAGTGTGTGCTTGTCCATGAGAGAGAGAGAGAGAGAGAGAGAGAGCAAAGTATGTGAAGAACTGCACTGTCCAATTAGGTGCCTGAAAAAGCGTCACTCCGTAACCCCACAGCTCTCTAATGAGAACCAACCGGAATGATTGAAGGGGTGACGAGAAGGGCCGAGCCCGACGGAACCGGGTCGTGCTGAGCGCCGAGGCGTATTCTCCTGCAGAGCGTCACAGCTAGCGATCCGATTGAAGCGAGAAACCCAACTCGACTCCGAATCGACTCTTCCGCAGGACGGTGAAACAAACGCGGTGTGAGCCAGAGCTTCCAAAATGGCGCGTTCTGGAGACGAAACAGAAAGAGGAAATAAACAGCAGACGCGAAACACGACATGTTGCCGACTGATTAGTCGACTCTTAGTAAAACACGTCCTCTTCTAGCTAGCGATCACTCGCGGGAAGGCTCCGTCTCAGACCGCGGACGTAAAGCGGCAGTTTATCAAGACTTCGCCTGCAGTAACTCACCCGGTCTCGCAGCGCAGAGACATTACAGTGTGTCATTCTCAGAGGCCCGATCAGACACGAGCCTTGACGTGTTAAAATAATAATAATAATAATAATCGTGTCTGAGTCGTTTGGTACACATTTCTGGCCACGAGCTTCAGAATCTTAAAGCAGAATCTTATCACTTCTGTGTAAGCTCGTTTCTGAGAGCAGGCTTCTGAACACTGTGACACGTAAAGAAATAAATAAATAAATAAAAAGATGTGACAAAAACGTTGTGGCGTCTTACAATTAAAATCCTTAAAGAATTTTGTTTGAAACATTCTGTGAGAAGGAAACACCAATCAAACGTCGACGTCTCTGCTTTAAAACCCCACCTCGTCGTTGCTCATTTCCCCAAAAGTATTTATCACTTAGTTGAAATGAATGCGCTCAGAATCATTTGAGTGTTGAGTGTTGAGTGTTAGAGTACAGAGTGTGGTACGGTGTCTAGATTACTGTACGTCGTACACGAACTCACACTCACACAGGCTCAGCAGACAGAGCAAGGCTAACTGTGTGTTGTGTGTGTGTGTGTGTGTTGTGTGTGTGTGTGATGGTGAGCTGCTGTGTAGGAGATGCCTTAGATCAGCACTTCTGCTCTGTGTGTGTGTGTGTGTGTGTGTGTGTGTGTCGTATGCAAACCCGGCTGTATTTCCATATGTTCCCACTCCACCTTGTACGTGACTGAAAACCTCGTCCCGCCCTGAACGTCCTGACCTCGGCGTCCTCGGCGTCCTCCTCCCCTTAGAACCAGCCGGAAACGTACTCACTGGACATTTCATTTCATTTCAAATGTGCACCTTTCCTGAGCCCAGTGTCGGATCACGACTCAAATCCTGTTCGATTTCCGTATCGAAATTCTCCGAGAGAGCGCACAGCTAGGCCGAGAGGTCAAAGGGTCGTACTTTTGAAGTGCCACTCTATACCGATTTCCCGATGCAGTGATGGATGCCGCCTTCTTGCTCTTATTCTTATCCGGTCATGGGGTTCGGACTCTGATTTCCGATTCCCACCATCAGGAGCAAGTTTTTCGACGTCTCCGTCAACATCGGTTACGTCGAGATACGTTTGCTCCGCGTTAAGACCCCGGGCGTCTGCATCCAGCCAGAACTAAGCCACAAATCTAGAGGCGTGTGCTAAAGAGAGCGTGAAAAGGCCTTTCTCCTGATGTTTTTCCTCAAACCCCTGGCTCTCTCTCTCTCTCTCTCTCTCTCTCATCGAGGGAAATGAAGCCGAAGCGTCACGCTGCGAGAACAAGAGGCTGGTGGAGCATCGGTGTCCAAAAAAGCGTGACTCATCCTTCTCGGTTCTCCCTGCATGCTAATCACACCAACATGACCAGAAACGCCTCCGGCGGCATTTCGTCTAGCCAGCATTCTCTATTCTCATCGCTAACAAGCCGAGGCGGGTTTCAACTGCATTGCATTCTGGGACGTTTGAGTCCAGCGTTTTCACAATTCTCACGGATTTTGACGTCGATCGAGAAGCTCTCGCTCTTTCGCTTGTAGGCGCAAACCTAAACACTTGGCACGACCAAAACCCCAAGCCCTTTCACCACGAAGCAAAACGTCCTCGGCTCACCTCGTAACCAGCCTCGACGTTTCTCCTCTTCATAACCCGAGAATATCGCACATTCCGGAGATTTCTCCTCGGCAAACTTACCCGGCTGACCCGCTTCAAGGTCGTTCCGCCTCAGTTCATTTAGCATCTCATGGATTTTCTCGAGCTCGTGTCCTGAAACGAAATAACGAACACCCCTCCCGACACGTGCACATTAAAAGCACCCATCAAACGGCCCTGCGCCGATTGATCCACAGCTATCAGAGCGCCACGTTTTATTGCTAATTACCCAGCCGTCCCCCCTCGGCACTAACCCAAGCTTAGCGCATTAAAATACAAGAGCGGCAAAAAATATATATATATATATATAATAAAATGCTCAGAGAGGTTTATCTTCCTCATAAAAATGTACCGCAGCCCATGTGTGTGTGTGTGTGTGTGTGATTCCTTAATTGGTGTTATGTCACAGGCGAGGCGCTACATCGCTAGCGCTCGGTTATCAGTCTCAAAGCATGCGTCGCTCCCTTTGAAACAAGCTATTAGCCATTCCAAACAAGCCGAGGAGACGGCGTGCAGAGGTAGCCACAGCCGGAGATAAGCACGCCCATGATAAATTTATTACCATCCAGCATCAACAAGGGAGATGAAAAATTTCCTGATATTAAGCCGAGGCTGGTGTTTCATTCCGCGGTCACCTCCGGCTTTATTAACGCTTACACCCGACAGCCTGCTCAGGAGTGTCAGCGGGCATTAGGCTGCGTTCAGCTAAACCCTGCATGCGCATAACAGGGCAGTGGCTCTGTGGAAGCGCAAAGCCGACCGACAGTCCGACGCCGTGCCTAAACCCGAAACATTTACGAATACATTCACGTACTTCCCAGTGTAAACGAGTAGCCTTTTTATAAGCCACCGGGATCCTGACCAGGCAGTTACTAAGGATGCAGTTGACACATTAACATGAATGTCGTCCTTGTTCGTAGCTGGAAACTGTCTTCGTTTCATACCGTCCCAAAAAAAGATCTAACGTCAACCTCTACAACAAGGCTTGGCGCCTCTTAGTTCCAGAGAAGGGAAATTGTGACGCTACAGCGTACAGAGACGTTCTAGATAGATCGTGCTTCTGATAGTTTGTTGAAGAACCACATATTGGTGTGATGGTCAGGTGAGGTTTTTTTCTCCATTCTGATGTGAACGCTCTTGGGTACAAGTTGCCAGCGAGTGTATATATTTTATTCAACTGTGTGTACGAGTGTGTGTAAAAACCCAGTGTCGTGCCTCTGGTGATGACATCACACACACACACACACATACACACACACATACACACAGACCATCCTTTCCCATCCCCTAAATTTATTGATCTTTGTTTCTCATTGATTAACTGTCAGCCAGCTGGCAATAAGCCTGCCCCTTAACATGCTGGCAGAGGTTCATTTGTCCATGTGTGTGTGTGTGTGTGTGTGTGTGTGTGTGTGTGTCCACCTCTTGGCCTAAGTTTAACATTACAGATCGATGAGCTATTGCTGGACTGGACGAATGAGCCTGCCCCCTCCAGCTGGCATGCCTAGCTCCAGCTGTTGATCAAACATCTATCAAGCGCTTCAAGAAACTGACCGAGGGGGAAAACCATTCTGTGGACGAGTACCATCCGTCCGTCCATCCATCCGTCCGTCCGTCCATCCGTCCGCCCATCCATCCGTCCGCCCATCCGCCCGCCCATCCATCCATCTGCCCATCCATCCATCCATCCATCAGCTGCTGATCCATTTTAGACAGAACTTGTAATTCCCATATTGTCTGTTTTACCTGGAGGTAGAAATGAATGATAATGGAGAAATGCCCTTTTTTTTGTTGTTGTTGTTGCAGCGGTGCTAACCTGATATGCACCTAGACAGTCAAAGATGAACCAGTCGTTATATTTGGGGTTGGGTGGTGTGGGGTGGTGTGGGGTAGGGGGGCATCCATATATTAGAGACAAATTCGATTCCGTTGGCATTTTCAGTAACAATATCCTCGGAATGTCAGGACCTCTGGGTGAACAGCGACAGAAAAGAGAGATAAGAAAGAGAAAGAGCAGCCAATTGGCCCTCGCTCCAGCTCTCACCTCGGCCTGGTGGCTCATCCAGAACCACCGTCTGCCCCTTTGTCTGTCTCGAGCTCTATCTACCCCTCCATCTGGAGATGCCACACACTGTCACGCTTCCTGACCACCAACTCGAAGTCCTTACTGCCTTCACTGGTTCATCTGCGTCTGTTATTATTTGGGTTTATGAAGCAAAGTCAAACAACCAGAGCGAGAGAGAGAGAGAGAGAGAGAGAGATTATACATTGCTTCAAGCACTCTTGCTTTAAGGCTGTCATCGTTAATGATATTTTAACATCGGGATAGTCCACGAGCATGAAGTTTAATACTTATGGATGTATCATGTTTATGCGCCTGTTCGAAGTGAGTGGCGACATTAAAAAGTTCTTTTATCGCCGACCAAGATCACAAACACGCACATTACATTTCGCTCCATTAGCAGCCGCGGCGCAGCTAAACAGAAGGTGTAATATATCAAATCAGCGATAGAAGCACAGCTAGGGGAAATAAAAGCAGACAAACAAATGAAAATGCAACTTAGCATTACAGTAAGCTGGAACAACAAACACGACTTCGACGATGTTGTTTTATTAAACAGAATAAATGACGATGTGCGTTTTGTGTTGCAGTCTCCCCAGAACCGAGCGTTCGTCTAGTCTTCGGAATCTTCAACGGGACTCTGTTACATGATCGTTTTTCCTCATTTGCTCGTTGTTGTCATTTGGGAAACGTTCGGATACAAGTCGCGGTGAGTAGAGAGGCAACTGCGTAAACACAGTAAGTGTGTTCATTCGAGCGAATCCAAGATTCATAATCATTTACTTTAGCAAAGGTCAGAACACTTGCAGGCAGGTGTAATACAGTACAGGGCAAGCCAGGAACCCTGGATTATGCTCGCTTTTTAGCTACACAAGATGGCTGCCGTACATCTCCTGCGGTGGTTCGGGGTGTCAGTGTTGCACGTCCTCGGAAATCTCTCTGAGATTTGTAAATACAAATCACGACAACGGTGGAACCTCTGGACTATTCATTGATGCAACAGAGTGTACACAGACAAACTAACACGGAACAGGTGTACACAACCAGGTAACAAAACCAAAACAGGGCAGGACAGGGCAGAGGAAGGACTAGAACAGAATCAAACTCCAGTGCACCATGGGAATGGTGATGCAAACTGTGACAATACCTAGGAAGTGTTTTTTTTTTTTTTAAGATGAATCGTTTCTTTCACTCGTTTACTGTAGAGAAACATCGGAAGGCGAACATATTTACAAGCTAGCTTGGTGCACTTAAGTTTCTCTTTCTTTCAGTCTCCCTTTCTCCGTTTCCATCTGTCTCCCTATACCCTTATCGAACTCTCCTTGGCGCTCGGCATCTTTCGTTCTCTCTCTCGCTCCATCTTCCTTCTCTCCTTCTCCATCCCTCAGCAGGTAATTCGGGTCAGTTGTGTTTTTTCAGCTCCAGAGAGCTCCAGTCGCCGCTGTGTAATCAATCACGGTCTAACCATCTATCTCTGAAGACCTGCTGAGGCAAATAACATGCCAGAGAGAGAGAGAGAGCGAGAGAGAGACTCCATCAGTGAGTGGGTCAGGGAAGTGGACACACATAACCATTCATCATTGCCATCATGCAGCACTACTGGGACTGAGTTTAGATTGTGGAAAGACTGATTCTTCATCTTTTTTTCTGCTGTATTATTTTATGTCAGGGGAACCGTGAAAGACTGTGGTGTGTGTTAACCTGAAGCTTTTTTTTTACACATTTGTTTGTGGACAGGGAAGTAAAGAGGGTGTGCCATCAGACGTGGGTTATATATAAGCATTACGTTAAACGTCATCTTTCCTCTCTCTCTCTGTCGACTTCTGATTCTGTTTCCTCAGACATGTCTAGAGCTGGAGCGCTACCTTCAAACAGAACCCAAGCGACTATCCGAGCTCTTCGAAGACGAACTGGACCGCCTGCTCTCTCCAGACTTCGTGGAGGGACATGGCGAGGACGAATCGCTCAACCCGTCACTGTTCAGCCTCACGTCATCCCCAATGCGCCTCGACGGGGAACCGCTGACCTCGCCGTCCACCCCGGACCCTTCCGATCTCAGCACAGGGGTCGACGTAGCCCAGCTGAACGCGCTCACCTCGCTGACTCCGCCCTCCTCCCC
Organism: Cranoglanis bouderius; assembly: GCA_023630585.1. Classification (NCBI taxonomy): domain Eukaryota; kingdom Metazoa; phylum Chordata; class Actinopteri; order Siluriformes; family Cranoglanididae; genus Cranoglanis; species Cranoglanis bouderius. The sequence goes on from CM042552.1 coordinate 19,606,887, forward strand.
GGAACTGGAGCGCCATTCTCTCAAGACCGCCCGCACTCTCTGCACCACGGCCGACGGGACTCTGATGCTGAAACTGGCCGTGGCGCGGCCGCTCTCGCCCGGACCCAGCGACGGCGAACAGGCGGGCGGCACCGCGGGGGGCAGGGACTCGGCCGACAGCAAGAAGAGAGTGCACCGCTGCCAGTTCGACGGCTGCAGGAAGGTGTACACCAAGAGCTCTCACCTCAAGGCACACCAGAGGACACACACAGGTAGGACCAACACACACAGACGTACGCACACGCAGATATGAAGTCGGTTACTGCATAGTCAGGAGAGGTTAGCACAGATAGTCCAGGATATCTCACACAGCACCTACAGAAGCTCATGATTAACACCTCAGCTCCAGCGTCATCACAGCGTTTCCTCAAGGCTGCCTCAGCACTCCGTGACCAGCTTTCGGGAACAAGTCGTAACTCTCAACATCTTCAATTTCCATCCAGGAAGTAATAGAGATGTGTGTGTGTGTGTGTGTGTGTGTGTGTCTCAGAGTCAGACCACACCTCATCACACTCGGGTCACACGTGTTGTACCTAGAGGAGGTCACTGGTCATTTACTGTAGCAAGCTGAAATTTCCCTCCAGATGTTTTCCTCATTAACAGTTCCTTTAAGAGAGAGAGAGAGAGAGAGAGAGAGAGAGAGAGGCAGATGAAGAGAGAGAGACAGACAGACACACTGTGGGGTAAAAAAGCCACAGACATGAAGAGAGAGTGATGAGGGACTGACAAATCAGAAGGTGCGTGAAAGAGAGAGGGAGAGAAAGAGAGATGCAGACAGACAGAGGGAGACCAACAGAAAGAAAGACAGAAGCAGCATGCGGAGAGTGAGGGAGGTAGAGAGACAGACAGAGAGCAACATAGAGTGAGATAGAGAGAGAGACAGGCAGAGAGAATGAGCAACAGAGACAAAGAGAGACACACAGGGAGAGGAAGAGAGACAGACAGAGTGCTTGAGAGACATGGTGTAAGAGGCAGACAGACAGATCAAAAATTGAGAGAGAGAGAGAGAGAGAGAGAGAGACAGGTTGGAAATTGAGAGAGAGACAGACAGACAGAGAGAGAGACAGACAGACATACAGAGAGAGCGAGAGACAGACAGGTTGGAAATTGAGAGAGAGACAGACATACAGAGAGAGCGAGAGACAGACAGGTTGGAAATTGAGAGAGAGAGAGACAGACACAGAGATAGAGAGACAGACATACAGAGACAGACAGACAGGTTGGAAATTGAGAGAGAGACAGACAGACAGAGACAGATAGACGGGTTGGAAATTGAGAGAGAGAGAGACAGACAGAGAGAGAGACACACAGGTTGGAAATTGAGAGAGAGAGACAGACAGGTTGAAAATTGAGAGAGAGAGACAGATAGGTTGGAAGTTGAGAGACAGACAGTTTGGAAATTGAGAAAGAGTGAGAGAGAGAGACAGACAGGTTGGAAATTGAGAGACAGACAGAAAGAGAGAGTGGAAAAAGGTATGAAGATGAGAGAGTGATACGAGAGACAGAGAGACAGAGAGAAAAAGACAGACAGACAGACAGACAGAGAGTGAGACAGATGTAGTGTTGCAGTTGCTGTGTTGAGGTTTAATAGATTTAGTTTATTTTTCAGCTCAGGGTCATTAACACTCTGTATATCTAAATAAATCCATCATCACTGTCTGCTGTTATTTTGCTTTGACATCATCTGTCATTATATGAGTAACCGAGAGAGAGAGAGAGAGAGAGAGAGAGAGAGAGACAGAGAGAGAGACTTTAGAGATACACAAAGATAGAGTGAGGAGAGGAAAGGATTGTGTGTGTGTTTGTTTCTGCGAGTTTGGAGTAGGAGTGGTTTCTAAGCAACCTGCACATCTTGGCTGAACAGCCGCTCATTCCCGGCATCGGCGTCACCTTACACCACTAACACACACACACACACACACACACACACACACAGAGAGAGAGAGAGAGAGCGTGTAGGGCTCCAGTTGCCAGGCGACTGCATCCTCCCTTGGCAGCACAGGCCATAATTGGCTAGTTCCAGATTGTGCTCGCGCCTGGTTGCTAGGTGACCGTCTCCAGCATCCGTGCCACCATGACTTATAATTGCTCCGAGTTGTGGGCACAGGTCTGTGTGTGTGTGTGTGTGTGTGTGTGTGTGTGTGTGTTTCCTACTACCTGTAAACTCCATCAAGATGCCACAAACAGCTTAGCAAATCAAGAACGATAATTAATCGATCGCTTTTCTCAGAATTACGTAAACACAAAAGTTAGTAGCAAAAGCACTAAAAGCAGCTTTGATCCTCATTGATTGTGTGTGTGTGTGTGTGTGTGTGTGTGTGTGTGTGTGTGTGTCCCTCATCCAGTAAGCGTGAATTCCTTTATCGATATGAGTTTCTCAGGGTTGTGTTCGGTTTATAGAGCCGCTGAGTCAAGTGGAACCAATCCATGAATCTGACTCTTGGCTCGTTATGTTAGTTTTATTTTTTTCTCCTCATTACTCCTTAATCTTATTTATTCCATAAAGCAGGTGCAGTGAAATAAACGCTGAACGACAGCACCGGGGCCGTTTGGCTCTCCAGGAAGAAGGATGAAATGCTGTAGGTGTTGTTGGTTTTTTTTCCCCTCTGGTTCTCTGTTTTACTGCATCGCTCTTTATCCCAGAGGACTAAATTGATACGCACGCAATTTAGCTTTGATTTGTGCTCGCAGACGGTTTTTTTTTTTTTTTTTAAAGGCTTGTTGGGAAGATTTGTGGCTGCGGCTCACAGCTCAGACGGAGGCAACCGGCTGACAGTAAATATGAAGTTCCTCCCCATTAAGCATCATTACAACGTTAATGATAGCATCCAAATAAGCTCCCCCATCCCCCGGTTTACTATACAGATAAACAAGCTAACACATGAAAAAGTCTCTCTCTCTCTCTCTCGCTCTTTCTCTTTCTCGCTCTCTCTCTCATACACACACAAACACACATACACAAGGAACTGTGATGTACTCTCCATCCATCGTGTATTTCTGCTTGTTTTGATGCAGGCTGATTAACAGTATACGTACGTCACTGAATTTGATTGTTGCAGCAATCCCTTGAGGTCTGTGTGTGATAACCCTGTGTGTGTGTGTGTGTGTGTGTGTGTGTGTGTGTGTGTGTGTGTGTGTGTGTGTGTGTGTGTGTATGTGTCTCTCTCTAGGTGAGAAACCCTACAAGTGCTCATGGGAAGGCTGCGAGTGGCGTTTCGCACGCAGCGATGAACTGACGAGACACTACCGCAAACACACGGGCGCCAAACCCTTCAAGTGCGCGCACTGCGACAGGTGAGGCTTTCATCGGCGTTCCATCATCACGGTTTGACGAGAGACGTGTGCCGGGCAAACGACAGGACTGAAAAGTCGTGACTAAAATCAAGGAACTCAGTGTCTACTGAAATATAGTCTGTTTGTGTTGTGAGGAACGTGTAGGTCTCAACTGCTATCCAGAGAGACAGACAGACAAAGAGAGAGACAGACTGAGAGGCAGAGATAAAAGAGAGAGAGACAGACAGACTGACTGACTGTGGGGGAAAAGGCAAAGAGAGACAGATGGAGCGAAAAGGGTAAGAGAGACAAACAGATACGGAGACAGAAAGACAGACAGAGGGACAGAGAGATACATAGAGTGAGACAGAAAGACAGAGAGTGAGAGACAGGCAGACTGTGGGGGAAAAGAAAAGAAAGAGAGAGAGAGACAGAAAGACAGACAGAGAAAGACACAGACAGGCTAGGAAAGCAAAGAGAGACAGAGAGAGAAAGGGACAGAGAGAAAGACAGAGAGAGGCAGACAGACAGTTCGAAAATCGAGAGGGAGGCAGACAGACAGATTGAAAATCGAGAGGCGGCAGACAGACAGTTCGAAAATCGAGAGAGAATCAGACAGACAGATTGAAAATCGGGAGAGAGGTAGACAGACATTGAAAATCAAGGGAGAGGCAGACAGACGGTTCAAAAATCAAGATAGAGGCAGACAGACAGCTCAAAAATCGAGAGGGAGGCAGACAGACAGTCTGAAAATCGAGAGAGAGGCAGACAGACAGTCTGAAAATCGAGAGAGAGGCAGACAGACAGTCTGAAAATCGAGAGAGAGGCAGACAGACAGTCTGAAAATCGAGAGAGAGGCAGACAGACAGATTGAAAATCGGGAGAGAGGCAGACAGACAGATTGAAAATCGAGAGGGAGGCAGACAGACAGATTGAAAATCGAGAGAGAATCAGACAGACAGATCTGTCTAATCTGACACTAGAACTGTTTCCACGCCCACCTTCTTATTGATTGCGTTACGCAACATCTTTTTTTTTCGAGAATATGAAGAAAGAAAACGTGCGTGTGAACCTTCCTCATGTCTGCATGTTCACTAAAACAGATGAGCGGCAGCTTTGTTACGTAAAACCCCGTATATATATTTACACGCACTACCACACACACGTGACTTGAGAAGGGACTGTAGTGAAATTGCAATTCCTCCTTAGGAAAAAAAAGAAAAGAGTGTAATGCGGTTAATAGAGTCAGATACGTGTAGGGGAAAGTAAACCGGAGCTCTTTTGTTCGATTTGAATCGGTGCCTAAAATGAAAAAACAACAACAACAACAAACAAACAGTTTCTCTGTATCGACCCCTGAGGGGCAGTCTCAAGAGCAACCTCTTTTTGATGTAAATAAGTCCTTCACGCCTTTTACACTCGTGTGTCCTTTCTGGACACCTTCGGGAATCCACTTCTGTCAGGAGAGGCTCCGATTACCATTATAATAAGAGTGTGTGCGAGTGTGTGTGTGTGTGAGAGTGTGTACGTGTCCGAAGAGTGTCCACAGGGTCTCCCTGCCTAAACCGAGCCTTAAATACAGCACAGAACCTGAAGGACCTCCTAGACCAGCTGGTAGGATGCCTGGCAGCACCATCTGTCGTTCCTGAGCTCTAAAATAAATAAATAAATAAATAAATAGAATTATCTTTCATCAAATTTTAAACAAAAAAAAAAACCTCCTCCAGTTGTAAGTGCTACATAACGTTATTGGTGGAGTTTTGTGTTAAGGCCTAACGTTATTTAAACGTATTAAACTTGATGAATTAGATTTAATTAGATCATCCAAAAATATTGTGTATCTGAGGATGAATGATGCTTCACTGTCTCAGACACTGCTGCTCTTCAGCGAGTTACAGTGAGCCAGGTACGTCTAGTACTGTACTGTGACAGGAGTAACCAAGCCTTACGTTACTTTCCACTCCTAAATATCAACACTATCCTTTTTTTTTTTTTTTTTTGGTAACTGTTCATTCCGTTTCCCTTGCAGGTGCTTCTCGCGGTCGGACCACCTGGCGCTCCACATGAAAAGGCACGTTTAGGACGAGGACTCGGAGGACGTACAGTACCCGAGAGGAAACCGGACAGATAGACATAACATAGAAAGGAGGTACAGATGGAAAGGACTCAACTCGGGTACCAGCGGCGCAAATCCGAACGCTTTTTACCGAGACGAATCAGAATCAGATCTGGTTCCGGGTTCCCGGAGTGGAGAACCTTATAAACCTGATTAGGACTTTAGGCCCAGTAAAAACACCGCCTGAGCCGAGCGTTTTCTCCTGAACTGTACGCCACGTCGTGGAATCATGTGGAATGTATTTTCATTGCATAGCTACAGTAGAACGTACACAAGCAGACGATCGTTCACGGACAGGATCCCTTCTGGGGAACATCTATTGACACAGTTCTTTGGGGTTTGTTTTTTTTAGCTTCCTGTTTACGGGCACAATTAAGAAACTTTTGCACAAGCGCAGTCGAGGATCAAAGACAATTTTAATACCCGATCGGTGTTGTGGGGGGAGGGGGGTGTTGGGGACGAAACGTCTGATTTGTTCCTGTTAACATTCTTGCACACATCCTGAACAGCGCTATTTATTTATGCTTCTTAGATTTTTTTTTTTTTTTGTACAAACCTGAGATCTTTTCATCCAGGACTAGCATGGGACAACAACAACAACAACAACAACAACAAGAACACAGCATTGTTTAAATAAAATGTTTTTAGTTATCGCATCGTCATGGAGAAAAGCCGTTGTAAATGTTGAAACGTTTATGAACAGTATATGGCACCGTTATACGCTTCATGCTCGCTCAAGCTTTTCCGGGTTTTTTTTTTTTTTCCGGCTGCAGTTTCCTTGTGATTTGAGACACGCTAAAGCCATCTCGCTACCTTCTTAAATAAATAAATGAATAAATAAAGCACCGGAAAGAGCGGGGTGTGTGTGTGATACTGAGATATTTAAGCCCGGGCTCCCGCTGTTCGTTCATCTGTCGCTATCGTGTACTCTGGCCTTTCTAATGAACTAAAACGAGAGCCATCTGACTTCACCGCTCTCAGGCGTCAGGCTCTTCCTGGCATCAGGCCGTCTCGGTCACGGGCGATTTCACCCCAACAAAATAACAAAGGCACAAGGTCATCCCAGTGACATATACACACACACACACACACACACACACAGAGGCTTTGTTAAACATGAACCTAATGCATTCTAATCCTAATCCTAACAAGCAACACAATTTCATCCTGAACTACAAGTAAATATGTATAGCTTGGAAACATCATCATCATCATCATCATCATCATCCTGTATAGAAGAGTAAAGCTTGAGGTTTGTTCACATTTCAGGGACCTGCTTCATGTTTTCTGAAGAAGGTTGGAAAAAAAAAAAAAAAAAAACCATCAACATCAAACATTCTCTTCATCAAGCCGGTGAAATCATTCAATTATGAAATAAAACAAACACCATTTCCCGTGTGAGAGGATCGTTCGTCGTTCCTCTGAACCTTCTCACACGAAAACGTGTTAAGATTGCACTGGGATCACTCGGGAGAGCGCCGTTATAGGAAAATAATCAACGACTGGGTGATTCGATGAAGCAGATTCACTGTCGCCGTTCGAAAGTTGATTTAGTTTTTCAGTGGACAGCGAATCCTGAAGTGGTTTATCCTTCATACACCACAGCAATCTGCGTTTATTTAACGTTCACGTTACAACAGCAGCTACTAGAAATGGTCCTTCTCTCACCAGCCTCTCTTTTTTTTACCGCCCCCCCCTCTCTTTTAAGCAGTCCCTCCAGGATCCCGCGATTTTCCAGTCAAGGAAACTCCACAATATTCGAAAGGAGCTTGCGATTTCCCAAAATTGCAGCAGTTTTTCCGCAGATTTGGGCCGAGACGCGTCATGTGACGTCATCAGGACGCCCGAAACGATTTCATGCGGTTGGGATTTTGAGAAAAAGTCCCCAAAAACAAGCATTTTTGGCCACAACGATCACAAAAAAAAAAAAAAAAAAAAAAAGCTTTACCTCTGACTGTTACAGAGACAGAAAACCTCTCCATATGAACATTTCACTCGCTTTACGTGTTTCTGTTACGGAAAACGAACCAATCCAAATACCACCGCTGTGGTATAAACTTCAATAAATATTAGGAATATTTCGATTTAATATCTTTTTTTTAAAAATCCATTCAAATGCAATATAAAATTATAGCCATGAATAAATATATAAATATAAACGTCACATGTTCCTCGACCAATAGTGTAACGTTTCGGTTTCATTTTGGACAGCCGCGCTCTAAACGCTCAAGAGTTGAACGGAACAAACCCGATGATCCGCGTTAAATTTTTACGCCATCGCGTTTCGCGTAACCGGCTTCAGCCGTGAGATTTATTTCTTACTCGCGTTCCGTCCGTCTCGCGTCTCTCGGTCCGTTTGAATGTTTGCATTTGAGCTTGAGTTGCTGTACAAAGCATTTCCAAATATGATTTGTATCACATGATGTTAGTACAACGATGTTCTATATTGAGGAAGACAAACAAATGAAGGAGAACGTGAAGAGGAAGAAGAAAAAGAAGAAGAGTTTATTTTTGTTACCGGTTTGTTTCGTAAAAATCCTTTTTTAAAATCGGTATTGTAATATATCTATGCAAGAACTGTTCGAGTGAAGCAATTTTATTTAAGAATGTCATCTCATCATGTGTAATAAACGGTTAGAATCTTACGAATGTTGCCTCGTCTGTGTCCTCTTCTTCCCGAAACGTATCGACGGCGCGCTCATTTGCGTGCACAGGAGAAGGGCTGAGCGATTATTTTCTATGATACACGATATTATATTATATTATATTATATCATATCGTCATATAAAAACCTAGAGCGACTGCCTTAACGTCTTTGATGTAAAAAGGTACGAGAGGTTCATTGCTACTGTTGCAGCCAATGTAAACAGAGCTAGACAAAATGTTCCATGAAGTCCCTGATTGATTAATAGCAAATAAGTGTTAATAAGCATTTTGGAGTGCGTTTGATGAAGGAAAACATGGAGAAGCGTGATCTTCGGATCATGCAGCAATTTGAAGCTTCATTACAAAACTGATGATCCTCACATATTCCTCTCTCTGTCTCACGTCATGTTGCAGTTGGGACCTTTGATAGCCACGCAGAAGACGACTCTGCCCAGCTTTTGCTTCGAGACGAACAGACAAAACGGCTAATTCAATAACTAACGGATAATCAGGGCGCGATTACGTACCAGACGACGCCCTTCCGCACTGCATTAACTCATGCGAATGCCTCCTGTGATGGTCTATTCTCTAAAGCTCGCTCATCTATAACTAATGTACATGATTGGAGCGGGCGTCCTCGTCTCGCCTCTAGCTCGCCGCTAACACTCCGGCGTATTGTCTCATCGTTTCGCAATTATACACACACACGAACGTGCTGCGCTCTGCTTCGGGTCCGGATAGATCCTCGTCCGGATGGAAGAGGTGTTCATGGTGTTTAATCAGCCAGTGTTTCGCTTTAAAAAGTGACAACGAAATCTAATAAATGGAGCCACAGCCTGTAGTTCTGTAGCGACAAAAGTATTGCATTGAATTTTACTGACCAATTTAATCGTTATTCGATGAAGTCGCGAGAGAGAAAAAAAAAATCTCTCATCTACTAGGCTACCGCAAAGTTGATTATTTTCCATTGACAGCGCTGTTTATGTTGCGGAACGTTCACGAAACAAGGTAGAACTTACTTTATAGCAGCTACGAACAGTCGTGCCCTCACTTTTTTCCCCCTCTCCCTCTCTCTCGTGAAGTTAAAACAAAACAAAACGCCGCTTGTTACCACAAAAAAAAAAAAACAAAACGTAAACTCGTCTGTCCTGAAGACTTTCATGTGGTGGAAAACCTCTGTAACAAGGCGCTGACGGATTTCCGGAGACTCCTTCCGTGAATGTTCATCAAACATCCTGCGGAAAACGTCGCCGTATTAACGAGTATACGTTATTCTAACTTTTTTTTTTTTTTTTTTAATTACGTTGAGCATCCACTGACCAATCGCAATTCAACATAGTTTTCTATTATAAGCATATTCTTAGTTACTCTTGTTCTTAGTCGCACGTTTTCATTTAGACAAGGCTAAATATGGACTCTCTCTCTCTCTCTCTCTCTCTCTCTCTCTCCCTGTTTCACGTCGCTGTTTTCTAATCGGCTCTGACGGACCGTATCCAGTCTGTTTAGGCTTTAATTCAGCCAGGCATCAGTGCAATGCACCGGATTCTTCTCAGGCCTAATGGAATTAGTCCTCCATTCAAGCACCATGATGTGACGTGATCTGAATAATATACTCTCCTCTACCGGATCTATCGCTTGTGCTCGCAGATCCCTAAAGCAACGCAAAGGTTAAGCCACACTTTAGTCTCGCTTACAGACGAGCCGTGGTTAGATCGGGTCCCAAATGAAGCGACGTTATGAAACGCGTTACCGCTGTGAGAGGACGGATTCGTCTTTAATCATCCGTGCATGATCCTTTCACAACCACGTCCTCGCGTCACGCAGAGTTTCCGAATTAAACTTAAATTGAACAAGTCAACGTTAATAGATAAATATATTCCCGTTCACTATTCCCACCAGTCATCAAAGCGTGCTATGGGTACTGGGTTATGGGTAGAATTATTATTGCACCTAGTGGTCCAAAATGCAACACAGGCTAATAGAGGCTTGGGGCGGGAATCGCACTGCCCCACGCTCGCTCTATTAACATTTTCAACAGACAGGACAGTTAACGACAGGGTTGCCAGAGTTGTTTCCTTTACGCCAAACTGGGATAGTTTAAAAATACTCTTGAGAGAGCCTCCCTTTTCCAGTGCTCTTTTTTGTGTGTGTGTGGATATTTTGCTGAAACTTGGCAACCCCGGTTAATGATATTAGCTCTTTGGGAAACAACAACAAAGATAACCTCTTGACGTGTTTTTAAAAAAAAAAAAGTTTTATTAATTTTGAGGCTATGCCATATGTCACTCATTATTCATTGACTGAAGCGGACAGAACTGGTAAAGTGGTGTATTTCTAATTATGATGTAAATTAAAGATCTGATCGAGTCTAAAAGTATGCCGAGTTGTGTTTGGGGACGATGTTATATATTGGTGCGGACCAAACGTCCCCAAAAGGATAGCAATATCTGACCTCGTCGGGGCATTTGTCTGGTCCCCTGTGTTCTGTACAAAAACTTGCAGCATAGCATTAATTCTCTGTATTAATAACGATATCAATGGAAGGGCCTCATAAGTATAGTAAGACAAATGTGTGGTAGTGCTTTCAAAACACAATTAAGACCGCCATCTGCTGGTTACAGGCGGTATTGTGTTTGTTTTCCAGCACACGAATTCAAGCATTCTGTCCCTCAGTGTGTCCAAACACTGATCCGGCTCGACTGATTGTTTTGTTTGTCTTACATTTTCAAAGTCCAGCCGAGGTTCTCATCCACAACTGTCACTTCTTTCTTACATTTTTAAGAATTAATTTTTTTTTTTTTAATGTTTTTCTGCCTATTAAACACACATTCAGGGGATTAAGAATGAATTTTATAATATTTACGTGTTCAAAAAGTGGAAAAAACAAAAAAAAACACTCCATTGTATTCTCCAATTTGTCCCCTGACGTAAAGAAACTTTTTGGCTCAGACGTGTGTAATCATTGATACGGTGATGTTTTCTGTAAGGAGAAATGTGTTTATTTAACATTTATGGAAGGAGTCTCCAGTGTCAGCACTATGCATCAGTCTGAAGTAAACCTGGAACGACAAGTTTTCGGGACAGGTGAGTTTACGCTTTTGTTTACACTCTCTAACATGACAACCTGTGCTTCTTTATTTTTTATTTTGTTCGTCTCCAGAAGAGAGAGAGTAAGGGAGTGGTGAGGGAACGACTGTTTAAAGCTGCTGTAACGCAACATTAAATGTAACTAAAAAAACAGATCAGACATACCATGTATCAAAAATTTGTGTGTGTGTGTGTGTGTGTGTGTGTGTGTAAGCTATTTATATCTTATTTATCCCCAGCCCCACCCCGTTAAATATGAACAATGAGTTCATATTTCAACTAGAAAAAAGGAAAGCATTGACTAGCGGCTTTAGGTTTCATGAGTTTTGGCAAGAGGAACACATTTACAACGGAAAAAAAAACATCAAGCCATTGTTATGATAAACGTTGATGTTAAACACCAGCTCAAAACAGGTTAGACGGTCACAGTTGTAATACCTTCTAGTCTAATCACAGCCACAACCAGCACTTCACCTTGAATATAGGACTGCTGATACTACAGGATGTGCAAATCCCTCCCATTCATGAGGAACTTATCTCCTGTGTTATATCTTAACACATCTGATGTTGTGCAACCATCGCAACCTTATACACACACAGTACTGTGCAAACATTTTAGGCATATGCAAAGAAATGCTGTAGAGCTAAGATGCCTTCAAAATAATGAAATTAAATGTGTCTACATTACAGCCAAGAGCAGTAAACAGTAAATGAAACAAAGTCAATATTTGGTGTGACCACCCTTTGCCTGCAAAACGGCATCAATTCTTCTAGGTACACTTGCATGAAGTCAGGGATTTTGTAGGCCTATAGTCAGGTGTACAGCGAAAGTCTTTAAGAACTATCTTCAGCGTAAAGAAGAACAAGGAGTCCTGGAAGTCATGGTGTGGCCACCACAGAGTCCTGATCTCAACGTCAACGAGTCTGTCTGGGATTACATGAAGAGAGAGAGATTACATGAGGCTGCCTAAATCCTCATATAAATATATATATATATATATATATATATATATATATATATATATATACAGGTGCATCTCAATAAATTAGAATCTCGTGGAAAAGTTCGTTTATTTCAGTAATTCAACTCAAATTGTGAAACTCGTGTATTAAATAAATTCAATGCCACAGACTGAAGTAGTTTAAGTCTTTGGTTCTTTTAATTGTGATGATTTTGGCTCACATTTAACAAAAACCCACCTATTCACTATCTCAACAAATTAGAATATGGTGACATGCCAATCAGCTAATCAACTCAAAACACTTGCAAAGGTTTCCTGAGCCTTCAAAATGGTCTCTCAGTTTGGTTCACTAGGTAAGCCACAAACATTCATTGCCAAAGAAGCTGGCTGTTCACAGAGTGCTGTATCCAAGCATGTTAACAGAAAGTTAAGTGGAAGGAAAAAGTGTGGAAGAAAAAGATGCACAACCAACCGAGAGAACCGCAGCCTTATGAGGATTGTCAAGCAAAATCGATTCAAGAATTTGAGTGAACTTCACAAGAAATGGACTGAGGCTGGGGTCAAGGCATCAAGAGCCACCACACACAGACGTGGCAAGGAATTTGGCTACAGTTGTCGTATTTCTCTTGTTAAGCCACTCCTGAACCACAGACAACGTCAGAGGCGTCTTACCTTGGCTAACGAGAAGAAGAACTGGACTGTTGACCAGTGGTCCAATATCCTCTTTTCAGATGGGAGCAAGTTTTGTATTTCATTTGGAAACCAAGGTCCTAGAGTCTGGAGGAAGGGTGGAGAAGCTCATAGCCCAAGTTGCTTGAAGTCCAGTGTTCAGTTTCCACAGTCTGTGATGATTTGGGGTACAATGTCATCTGCTGGTGTTGGTCCATTGTGTTTTTTGAAAACCAAAGTCACTGCACCCGTTTACCAAGAAATTTTGGAGCACTTTATGCTTCCTTCTGCTGACCAGCATTTTGTAGATGCTGATTTCATTTTCCAGCAGGATTTGGCACTTGCCCACACTGCCAAAAGCACCAAAAGTTGGTTAAATGACCATGGTGTTGGTGTGCTTGACTGGCCAGCAAACTCACCAGACCTGAACCCCATAGAGAATCTATGGGATATTGTCAAGAGGAAAATGAGAAACGAGACCAAAAAATGCAGATGAGCTGAAGGCCACTGTCAAAGAAACCTGGGCTTCCATACCACCTCAGCAGTGCCACAAACTGATCACCTCCATGCCACGCCGAATTGAGGCAGCAATTAAAGCAAAAGGAGCCCCTACCAAGTATTGAGTACATGTGCAGTAAATGAACATACTTTCCAGAAGGCCAACAATTCACTAAAAATGTTTTTTTTATTGGTCTTATGAAGTATTCTAATTTGTTGAGATAGTGAATTGGTGGGTTTTTGTTAAACGTGAGTCAAAATCATCACAATTAAAAGAACCAAAGACTTAAACTACTTCAGTCTGTGTGCATTGAATTTATTTAATACACGAGTTTCACAATTTGAGTTGAATTACTGAAATAAATGAACTTTTCCACGACATTCTAATTTATTGAGATGCACCTGTATATATATATATATATATATATATATATATATATATATATATATATATATATATATATATATATATATACACACACACACACACACACACACACACACACACACACACACACACACACATATACATATATATATATACATATATATATATACATATATATATATATATATATATATATATATATATATATATATATATATATATATATATATATATAAAAACTTAAGTATGAAAGATTTTGGTCAAAAATATGTTAATTTCCCCCTGGACACTTTTGGGACACCCTCTATATACCGTATACCAGTGGTCACCAACCCTCTTCCTTGAGATCTACCTTTCTGGAGGTTTCATCTCCAACCAAAATCTAACACACCTGTTTTAATCGATCAAGAACTTCTTAAGGCAGTGATTAGATGGTCAGGTTGGCGCCATTAACGTTGGAGCTAAAGTCTTCAGGAAGGTAGATCTCCAGGAACAGGGTTAGTGACCACTGATGTATACTCTGTGAAGTGAGTATAAATACTGAAATACAGACTTGTTAAAGATTGAGATATAAGAATTCCGGATAATATCCGCTACATGAAAACTAATCCAATCCAATCCAATCCAATCCAACTAATCCTGTGTTCGCAAATCAGTTGCATCATCGATTCGTTGATGCTTGCAGGTCAGTTTTGACCCTGTATGTTTAAATGACCTTAAAAACAGTCCTACAACATATTTTACTCTCCACTCTTCTGGGAAGACTTTCCACTAGATTTTGGGTTGTGTTCATTCAGCTACAAGAGCTTTAGTGAGGTTGAGGTCAGACGCTGATGTTGAGGCTCCAGTTCCAGTTCATCCCAAAGGTGTTCAACGGGGTCGAGGTCAGGGTTCTGTGCAGGACACTCCAGTTCTTCTACCTTCTTCCAACCGTGACACACCACGTCTTCATGGAGCTCGCTTTGTGCACATGCTGGGACAGGTCTGGGCCTCTTAGTTCAAGTAAAGGAAGACTTTAAAGCATACAAAAACATTCCAGACAACTGTGTGTGTACAACATGCCCGCATGCAATTCTACCATGAAATTGTTAAAATCAACTCAGAGTAGCCCGAAAAGTGTCAATATTGACCCGGAACACGGTAGGAGTGTTAAAGTTTATGATATTGCCTTGTGGTTTGTTTGTTTTTTGTGCCAAGAAGAATTAGTATGGTGTTTAGGTGTGTGTTATATGGTGGGGCTTTGCTCGACCTTCCATATGGGACGAGCCACCTCTTTCGAAAATAAAACACTAAGCCCGAAACAGAAGACAGATGAAGTAGGAAGAATTTTTACAATTAGATCACCTGGTCTTCCTGGAACTTTACTCATCACCCGATTATCAACACTTAATGCTTCGGTACAAGTAACCCGTGCCAGTTTGGTGTTTGCTATGGTAATGTTTGGAGTTAAGCAGGTGCAGACAGTTTAGCAAATACTGAAGGTGCACATGTGAACGTTATTCGGAAAAGGTAAGGTGAGAGAGTATTTTCACCACGGTCTCAGAACTTGTACAACTCAATACACATGGTTAAGGTTACGGCTGTGGGCGGGATTCGTGTTCATACTACACTATAAAGCGATGTATGCAAACGCCGAGTTAGTCACCCACTGATGGAAAACACACTTCAAGACACAAAATAGACAATATCACAGGTCAAACGACAAAAACTACTAAACCTATCATCTACACCCTACAAAAGGGAGAAGGAAATCTTACAGAAAATTCAGGTTCATCTACAGAAGAGAACAAACATTGCTTAGAATTTCAAACATACAAAATGTTATGCAAGTCTCATAAAAAAAAAAAAAAAAAAAAAAACAGGGAGAGAGGAACGCCCAAGGTAACACAAAACAAATATTTAAACAATCGCATTGTATTAACATGCAAGCACATTCATATAAATGAAGGAGAGTTGCAGCTGCACTATTAATGGTGCCATGCTGTTTCCTTCTGACCAGAAACCAGAACCATTCAGCAGTACTGTGATGTAAAAAGTCTGACCTTTTATTATTTCTTATTCATTACTGTTTGTGTCTGGGAGTGGAGACAGAAAGGTGGAGGTGGAGTTTATCCGGACTTTATTAAGTAATACAAAGCGATGAGACAGAATTTGGTTTATTGCTGGTTTGGTGAGTTAACTGGTAATAAAGTGTTCAAATACGATTGCTTATTGTACGTTTGGGCTGAACGTCAACAGTAATCATTTGAAAACCTACTACTCCTG
The DNA here is from genome assembly GCA_023630585.1 of Cranoglanis bouderius. Lineage (NCBI taxonomy): Eukaryota > Metazoa > Chordata > Actinopteri > Siluriformes > Cranoglanididae > Cranoglanis > Cranoglanis bouderius. Next base: position 19,622,830 of record CM042552.1, read on the forward strand.
TGACGTGCCCGGATTAGAACGGAGCACACGTTGTGCGGTGGTGCGAAGAGTTGACTGCAGATAGAAATAATGTTGGTTAGTCATGGTAATAAAATGCTACTGTTCTCTTACCCATTCTGCCTGAACACGCATTGCCTAGGAACTTTGGGTTTAAGCAGACAGTACCCATTTTGGACGCTGTACAGTGTGTGACCCTCACCAGTCACTAGCAATCCATATCATTTTCTGAATGTTATATAACTATGATCCTTATTATTATACGTGCGTAACCGAGTAATTATCCCTCACCGACTCTGTGTGCTTTACTTTCTTGCACACGAATCCCTGAAGACACACCTGTGCCAAGTCATACCATTCTCTCTACCAATCAGGAAACTGGCAGTACTGTGGGGTGATGTTTAATAAAGGTGCATTTGGTGGTGTATTAGCTGTGGTGTAACAACGAATTGAAATGAATCAATTATAAATAGATCTTTTTTTAATTCATAAATCGAAACTTTGGGAATAGTTGGTTGTGCATATATATATATATATATATATATATATATATATATATATATATATATATATATATATATATATCGAACAGAGGATACTACATTCTATTGTATAGTATTGTATTGTAGCAGATTAACTGGTAGGTTTAGACACCTCTTTGGTACCACATAAGAGCTATCATGAGGTATAAAATCACATAGGTTCTTTTTATTTTTGACATGATAGCCATATGTTACAGTTACAAACGATAAACGTTATTGGTCTTTAAAAAGAAAAAAAAAAACTGACTATGTGTTAGAAAATCTTTTGACGAGGTAGAAAATAAAAAAATTAAAAACTGTGAAATTGATTAGGATGAGAATACAAGGCACACTGTCACAGCTATATCCTGTTTCACACACACACACACACACACACACACACACACACAAAGTCAGATGGCAACGTCTCTCACTTTATTCAGAGATGGGAGTGTTTAGATCAGACAATAGTTTTAACTGTCTAATTGCTTAGAGACAAGTCATCAGACAGTCATGTGCCTTAGCAACAGTGTGATCGTCGGTGAAGGTAAAGACAGTGGGCCGTGGGGACATGGTGTATGAAGATGTCAGAGGAATGGCATGTTTTTACAACATACGAGAAACTAAGAGACAAGACATTCCTGTTCTTCAGGACTCATGTTTCGATTCACTTTTTGTTCGGTTCAGTAAAACCGACACAGTGAAATGAATCATCTTGCATGGTTGCAAATGAATCAACTCTATTCCGACCTGTTTTAACCCGTACGTCGGAACGAATCGATTCCTTAGTTGGTGACCGCGGTTGCCGAGGAGTGTGGAAAAGCTGCGCACACGCACACCTTCCATCACACAGGTGTATATGTTTGGTCACGGAGGCTGATGTCGCTGTTTTCCAGGTTTATCTTTCTTCAGTGAATCGCTTAAATTATCATTATTATTATTTTTTTTTTAGTGATTCAGCGCAGTTGTTGCGTTTTCTTCGAGTAAAGATTGGCTGTGGATAATTTAATACAACGACAACGGGGTACTAGAGCACACCTGACACACCTGGGCATATTTTCCGTCTAAACACTTCCATCAAAAAACAAACAAACAAAAAAAAAAAAAACAACCAAAAAGGTAACTTTATTGTTCACTTGCTCAAAAAAAATAGATATTATTGGAATGCCTTTCTTTTCATTTCGTTTTTCTTTCGAATGAGCATATATGGGTTGGATAGACATGTTTACGTTACATGTCAGGATTTTATAATAATAATAATAATAATAAGAATAAGAATAAAGTCGTGCTTTTATGTCGCGCGACATAATTTACGCACCCTTGGTCATAATAACGATGCGACAGTATGTTCACAAAACTGTTTTTTTTGTTGTTGTTTTTTGTGCGCTTTCTTCCTGGATTTTGGACTTTCCGCCCTTCTTATCTGTCTGCTGATGTATTCTCGTGTAGTTCGACCTTCAGTCCTCCTTCTGTCACCTGCAGCGCTTACATTATATTTACATCTACAGGACATGATAGACTGAAGATTTGTCGGAAAAAGTTACAGCTTTACCTCAGACTGTTAAAAAGCCGACATTGAACACGCCTTCCATTTTGTAGTCATCATCATCATTATTATCATCATCATCATTATTATTATTATTATTATCATTATTATCATTATCATTATTATGTGAAACGTGCTTCCTCCAAATACTATTACATGTACATGTTTCTATAGTATGTGTAATGTTTCTTCTGGAATATTTTCCTCTTCAAACAAATGAGTAATGCATCAACGCTGGCTTACACTCACCACTTCATTTGCAATCCAACTAATCCTGTGTTCGCAAATCAGTTGCATCATCGATTCGTTGATGCTTGCAGGTCAGTTTTGACCCTGTATGTTTAAATGACCTTAAAAACAGTCCTACAACATATTTTACTCTCCACTCTTCTGGGAAGACTTTCCACTAGATTTTGGGTTGTGTTCATTCAGCTACAAGAGCTTTAGTGAGGTTGAGGTCAGACGCTGATGTTGATGTGAGGAGGCTCCAGTTCCAGTTCATCCCAAAGGTGTTCAACGGGGTCGAGGTCAGGGTTCTGTGCAGGACACTCCAGTTCTTCTACCTTCTTCCAACCGTGACACACCACGTCTTCATGGAGCTCGCTTTGTGCACATGCTGGGACAGGTCTGGGCCCCTTAGTTCAAGTAAAGGAAGACTTTAAAGCATACAAAAACATTCCAGACAACTGTGTGTGAGCAACTTGCCCGCATGCAATTCTACCATGAAATTGTTAAAATCAACTCAGAGTAGCCCGAAAAGTGTCAATATTGACCCGGAACACGGTAGGAGTGTTAAAGTTTATGATATTGCCTTGTGGTTTGTTTGTTTTTTGTGCCAAGAAGAATTAGTATGGTGTTTAGGTGTGTGTTATATGGTGGGGCTTTGCTCGACCTTCCATATGGGACGAGCCACCTCTTTCGAAAATAAAACACTAAGCCCGAAACAGAAGACAGATGAAGTAGGAAGAATTTTTACAATTAGATCACCTGGTCTTCCTGGAACTTTACTCATCACCCGATTATCAACACTTAATGCTTCGGTACAAGTAACCCGTGCCAGTTTGGTGTTTGCTATGGTAATGTTTGGAGTTAAGCAGGTGCAGACAGTTTAGCAAATACTGAAGGTGCACATGTGAACGTTATTCGGAAAAGGTAAGGTGAGAGAGTATTTTCACCACGGTCTCAGAACTTTTACAACTCAATACACATGGTTAAGGTTACGGCTGTGGGCGGGATTCGTGTTCATACTACACTATAAAGCGATGTATGCAAACGCCGAGTTAGTCACCCACTGATGGAAAACACACTTCAAGACACAAAATAGACAATATCACAGGTCAAACGACAAAAACTACTAAACCTATCATCTACACCCTACAAAAGGGAGAAGGAAATCTTACAGAAAATTCAGGTTCATCTACAGAAGAGAACAAACATTGCTTAGAATTTCAAACATACAAAATGTTATGCAAGTCTCATAAAAAAAAAAAAAAAAAAAAACAGGGAGAGAGGAACGCCCAAGGTAACACAAAACAAATATTTAAACGATCGCATTGTATTAACATGCAAGCACATTCATATAAATGAAGGAGAGTTGCAGCTGCACTATTAATGGTGCCATGCTGTTTCCTTCTGACCAGAAACCAGAACCATTCAGCAGTACTGTGATGTAAAAAGTCTGACCTTTTATTATTTCTTATTCATTACTGTTTGTGTCTGGGAGTGGTGAGTGAAAGGTGGAGGTGGAGTTTATCCGGACTTTATTAAGTAATACAAAGCGATGAGACAGAATTTGGTTTATTGCTGGTTTGGTGAGTTAACTGGTAATAAAGTGTTCAAATACGATTGCTTATTGTACGTTTGGGCTGAACGTCAACAGTAATCATTTGAAAACCTACTACTCCTGTGACGTGCCCGGATTAGAACGGAGCACACGTTGTGCGGTGGTGCGAAGAGTTGACTGCAGATAGAAATAATGTTGGTTAGTCATGGTAATAAAATGCTACTGTTCTCTTACCCATTCTGCCTGAACACGCATTGCCTAGGAACTTTGGGTTTAAGCAGACAGTACCCATTTTGGACGCTGTACAGTGTGTGACCCTCACCAGTCACTAGCAATCCATATCATTTTCTGAATGTTATATAACTATGATCCTTATTATTATACGTGCGTAACCGAGTAATTATCCCTCACCGACTCTGTGTGCTTTACTTTCTTGCACACGAATCCCTGAAGACACACCTGTGCCAAGTCATACCATTCTCTCTACCAATCAGGAAACTGGCAGTACTGTGGGGTGATGTTTAATAAAGGTGCATTTGGTGGTGTATTAGCTGTGGTGTAACAACGAATTGAAATGAATCAATTATAAATAGATCTTTTTTTAATTCATAAATCGAAACTTTGGGAATAGTTGGTTGTGCATGCATATATATATATATATATATATCGAACAGAGGATACTACATTCTATTGTATAGTATTGTATTGTAGCAGATTAACTGGTAGGTTTAGACACCTCTTTGGTACCACATAAGAGCTATCATGAGGTATAAAATCACATAGGTTCTTTTTATTTTTGACATGACAGCCATATGTTACAGTTACAAACGATAAACGTTATTGGTCTTTAAAAAGAAAAAAAAAACTGACTATGTGTTAGAAAATCTTTTGACGAGGTAGAAAATAAAAAAATTAAAAAATGTGAAATTGATTAGGATGAGAATACAAGGCACACTGTCACAGCTATATCCTGTTTCACACACACACACACACACACACACACACACAAAGTCAGATGGCAACGTCTCTCACTTTATTCAGAGATGGGAGTGTTTAGATCAGACAATAGTTTTAACTGTCTAATTGCTTAGAGACAAGTCATCAGACAGTCATGTGCCTTAGCAACAGTGTGATCGTCGGTGAAGGTAAAGACAGTGGGCCGTGGGGACATGGTGTATGAAGATGTCAGAGGAATGGCATGTTTTTACAACATACGAGAAACTAAGAGACAAGACATTCCTGTTCTTCAGGACTCATGTTTCGATTCACTTTTTGTTCGGTTCAGTAAAACCGACACAGTGAAATGAATCATCTTGCATGGTTGCAAATGAATCAACTCTATTCCGACCTGTTTTAACCCGTACGTCGGAACGAATCGATTCCTTAGTTGGTGACCGCGGTTGCCGAGGAGTGTGGAAAAGCTGCGCACACGCACACCTTCCATCACACAGGTGTATATGTTTGGTCACGGAGGCTGATGTCGCTGTTTTCCAGGTTTATCTTTCTTCAGTGAATCGCTTAAATTATTATTATTATTATTATTTTTTTTTAGTGATTCAGCGCAGTTGTTGCGTTTTCTTCGAGTAAAGATTGGCTGTGGATAATTTAATACAACGACAACGGGGTACTAGAGCACACCTGACACACCTGGGCATATTTTCCGTCTAAACACTTCCATCAAAAAACAAACAAACAAAAAAAAAAAAAAACAACCAAAAAGGTAACTTTATTGTTCACTTGCTCAAAAAAAATAGATATTATTGGAATGCCTTTCTTTTCATTTCGTTTTTCTTTCGAATGAGCATATATGGGTTGGATAGACATGTTTACGTTACATGTCAGGATTTTATAATAATAAGAAGAAGAAGAAGAAGAAGAAGAAGAATAAAGTCGTGCTTTTATGTCGCGCGACATAATTTACGCACCTTTGGTCATAATAACGATGCGACAGTATGTTCACAAAACTGTTTTTTTTGTTGTTTTTTGTGCGCTTTCTTCCTGGATTTTGGACTTTCCGCCCTTCTTATCTGTCTGCTGATGTATTCTCGTGTAGTTCGACCTTCAGTCCTCCTTCTGTCACCTGCAGCGCTTACATTATATTTACATCTACAGGACATGATAGACTGAAGATTTGTCGGAAAAAGTTACAGCTTTACCTCAGACTGTTAAAAAGCCGACATTGAACACGCCTTCCATTTTGTAGTCATCATCATCATTATTACCATCATCATCATTATTATTATTATTATCATTATTATCATTATTATGTGAAACGTGCTTCCTCCAAATACTATTACATGTACATGTTTCTATAGTATGTGTAATGTTTCTTCTGGAATATTTTCCTCTTCAAACAAATGAGTAATGCATCAACGCTGGCTTACACTCGCCACTTCATTTGCAACTGATTCTCGGATATGGCCACCTCATCACAGGGCAGAATGGCGCATGCACACAAGAATTTGTAGTATTCGGTCCAGGTTTTTACACCAAGATTCCAAATCCAGTTGCAAATAATTCCAGTTGGGCCAGTTTTATCCAAGAATAATACGCATTCGGAACGGTGTTACCCACGAGGACCGAGTTTCACTGTGCCCCACAGGTTTGAAAAAAGAAACCACAAGTTCTATTGTCCCTAGATAAAAAATAAAAAAAAAGGTATGCTCGTATATCCACAGCTTAGGACGTATAAAATATGGATATTGGTAGCAAACTGATACACGGGTATACGTACAAGTCATGTCACATAACTGAAGGTTGCTGGGAAACAGACTTTTTAAATCTACTGTAGACAGAGTGATCCTATAATTAAAGCTATCAAACAACTCCATTGTGTTCACAACAACAGTGAGCCGTTTTCTTACTCCTGGATAATTACACGATAAGGAGTTGTATTCCACGTTTCCGTCGGGCTAAAAAGTGCATTGTTTTTTCTATAACAGCGTGAGTCAGGGTCCAGGAGGCTGGTCTTGATATTCTGGTAATTAAAGGAGTAGTTATTTAACAATAGAAACAGAACCTCAGATCAGATTTCCACAGCTCGCCCTGCACATGGAGAACTGATAAAGGGAAGTGGTAAGAGAGAGAAGCAGGCCTGTGTCTGGTAGAGCCATCACCTCTGACCTTGAAATGTTCTGCACCAGTGACACGTCGAACCAAAACACAAGATCTTTAGAAACAGCGGTTATAAATAAACGATCGTAGAATCAGGGACAAATAATTCGAAGCAATTCATTGAAGGCAATTATTTCCTTCAGATGCTCCTTAGGAGAGTAGGACCAAGCAAGATTAACCAACCTAAACCAAATCTATGTAGAATCATGGCCAGTCACACGTTCTCCTCCACATAAAGCTACAGTGGGGGGAAAAAGAATTTTAATCCCCTGCTGATTTTGTACGTTTGCCCACTGACAAAGAAATGATCAGTCTATAATTTTAATGGTAGGTGTATTTTAACAGTGAGAGACAGAATAACAACAAAAAAATCCAGAAAAACTTTTTTCATTTCAAAAAAGTTATAAATTGCTTTGCATTTTAATGAGGGAAATAAGTATTTGACCCCTTCGACTTAGTACTTGGTGGCAAAACCCTTGTTGGCAATCACAGAGGTCAGACGTTTCTTGTAGTTGGCCACCAGGTTTGCACACATCTCAGGAGGGATTTTGTCCCACTCCTCTTTGCAGATCCTCTCCAAGTCATTAAGGTCTCGAGGCTGACGTTTGGCAACTCGAACCTTCAGCTCCCTCCACAGATTTTCTATGGGATTAAGGTTTGGAGACTGGCTAGGCCACTCCAGGACCTTAATGTGCTTCTTCTTGAGCCACTCCTTTGTTGCCTTGGCTGTGTGTTTTGGGTCATTGTCATGCTGGAATACCCATCCACGACCCATTTTCAATGCCCTGGCTGAGGGAAGGAGGTTCTCACCCAAGATTTGACGGTACATGGCCCCGTCCATCGTCCCTTTGATGCGGTGAAGTTGTCCTGTCCCCTTAGCAGAAAAACACCCCCAAAGTATAATGTTCCCACCTCCATGTTTGACGGTGGGGATGGTGTTCTTGGGGTCTCATCTGACCACAACACTTTCACCCAGTTCTCCTCTGAATCATTCAGGCAAACTTCAGACGGGCCTGTACATGTGCTTTCTCGAGCAGGGGGACCTCGCGGGCGCTGCAGGATTTCAGTCCTTCACGGTGTAGTGTGTTACCAATTGTTTTCTTGGTGACTATGGTTCCAGCTGCCTTGAGATCATTAACATGATCCTCCTGTGTAGTTCTGGGCTGATTCCTCACCGTTCTCATGATCATTGAAACTCCACGAGGTGAGATCTTGCATGGAGCCCCAGACCGAGGGAGACTGACAGTTATTTCGTGTTTCTTCCATTTGTGAATAATCGCACCAACTGTTGTCACCTTCTCACCAAGCTGCTTGGCGATGGTCTTGTAGCCCATTCCAGTCTTGTGTAGGTCTACAATCTTGTCCCTGACATCCTTGGACAGCTCTTTGGTCTTGGCCATGGTGGAGAGTTTGGAATCTGATTGATTGATTTTTTCTGTGGACAGGTGTCTTTTATACAGGTAACAAACTGAGAATAGGAGCACTCCCTTTAAGAGAGTGCACCTAATCTCAGCTCATTACCTGTGTAAAAGACACCCGGGAGCCAGAAATCTTGCTGATTGATAGGGGATCAAATACTTATTTCACTCATTAAAATGCAAATCAATTTATAACTTTTTTTGAAATTAGTTTTTCTGGATGTTTTTGTTGTTATTCTGTCTCTCACTGTTAAAATACACCTACCATTAAAATTATAGACTGATCATTTCTTTGTCAGTGGGCAAACGTACAAAATCAGCAGGGGATCAAATACTTTTTCCCCCCCACTGTATCTAGATGCAATTCTAGACGGTGAAACGTTCATTTGGTGTACCTTGCTGTTAAGCAAACCAAACAAGACGTATTATAATGTGGCCTGCAATAAGTTGGCCAGGGTCCAGGGTGTCCCGCCTTGTTCACAGAGTTCCCTGGATAGGCTCCAATCTTCTCTGTGACCCTGTGTAGGATAATCGGTATGGAAAATTGATGGATGGACGGACATATTATAATGATCAAGACAACGATGAAGATAATAAGCACATAAGTGTCCATGTTTAAAAGGGGAACCTGATCGGTTGTTCCCCTTTATTTTTAATCCGTATTTATTCAAATGTAATTCAGTGGCACGTCCACAAAACGAGATCCTGTTCAGCAGCCTCTCTGTTTACTTTGGCTGGAAGGCATTTCAAAAAAAAAAGAAGAAGAAGCTTCCTTGGCACATCAAAGTGAAAGCATAAACTCCTTTGTCCTGATGTTGTTTTTCAAGAAAGCACTGATGCTAGAAATCATAAATGTTAAACAAACATCTCCTCACCGTATCGACGATTAAACACGGGTTTTAATCCGTTTGTGCGCTATTGTCAGAGCTGCTGCTACACGAAATTAATCAACACCTTCTGACCAGTCACAAGTCTCTTCCATCGGCTTTACGCGCTGGTGGGGAGTCGAGCGAACCTGCTCTCTCAGCAGCTTTGAAGTGATCAGAATGGGTTAAAGGTCTTTTTTCATGTTATATAAACAAAATTATTTCACTCCATCAGGTAAGTAATTGAATCGGTTATTAATATTTCAGACGGTATAAAGCCAGTGTGGTACGGTGGCTCCCTGCCTCTGATTTGCATGAATCTGATTTGAACCGCGTTCATATCATCCACATGCAAATCAACAAACGAATATTCACATCTCTCTTTCCTTGTCCTCGGTGAATAGCTTATTTTGACATTTTAGAACACTGGACATAGCTGGTGTTAGGATTATAAATAATCTGCCCACTCTTCCGCTGTTCGTCAGATGGCGGGTGAGATGAGGCCGATACGGGTGCTGGTGACGGGCGGCAGCGGCCTCGTGGGGAAAGCCATAGAGCGTGTGGTGAAGCTGGAAGGAGGAGCCAGAGAAGGGGAGGAGTGGATCTTCCTCAGCTCAAAAGACGCAGATCTGACGTGAGTTCTGAAACCAGGCCCTTAGCACGTTCACCTCCCTTGAATTCCCGTCACCATATTATAGACTGTGTAGCGTATGATCTATACTCAAACTGATTTCTACATTAACCCAAACTAAACATAGAGTAACCCCGAGAGGCCTCCTTTGACCAGATGCACCTTTGGAATGCAAAAAGTCTCTCGGGGACCCACACAGGACTTACCCCTGCAATAAAAGAAACCTTTGATGACTGAACGTCTGGGAAACTTCATGATTAGTTCGTCAGCAGGGATCCACCACACACCCACACACTTACTTTACGACACACACACACACACACAGACACACACACACACACACACCTTACACACACAATGGAGAAACCCCTCTCTCTTCAATGTAACGTGTAATTATATGTAATTATTCCATGTCTAAATAGTGTGATGTTATTTTGTTTACATATATTGTGTGTTTAACTAACCTTAATGACTTTAAATACTTTTAATCTAGCATATCATTTTAAATGTCTGTAACCATGTTTTATTTGTAATATTCTTTACAAATCCATCGAATTTGGTATGTAGTTAATCGTCTCGAGATACCCGGATTGATTATGCGTATCACATTGCAATGGGATACATCATTTCATGTTTTTCCTTTAATTTCATTTATAACACGGTATAGACCGGCTCCTCCCTCGACATTTAAATTAGGGTCCGAGACCAGACAAAGAGAGTCATCCGGACATGCAAACCCAACTTCCTGATTGGCCCATAGCCCAAAGAGGCGTGTGCGTTGGTGTTGTTTTTAAAACAACACCACGCTCACTTCGGGCGGATTTGAGAGTTAGACTTCAGAGTTTGACTTCACTTCTCAACTTCACTTCTTCCGGTTTCTCTCCCCCGGGGCCACGTGCCCCGGGAAGAGGAAGCCAGGATCTCTCTCTCTCCGGACACAAGATCCAACTACCTCCGGGCTCACGCCTTTTCAAACAACAACGAACCAGCGAACTCTACACGACCTCGCGCAAACTCTCAACCTTGAGGCTATGCAAGTATAGTTAATGATCTATATCTGCGTTTAAGATTGTACCCCTGTGTTACAGGAGAATTAAGTTCGTGCTGGTTCTGAAAAAGGCTAATTAGTTGTGTTTTTGTCTGCTTCCCTTTCTTTCATTACTTTCTCTCTATCCCTTTTCTCTCCCTGTATATAGATGTGTATATATGTATGTTTTGCTTAGAGTTAGTCGTGTGTATCCATAGTCACATATAGCTATTAAAATCTATTATCCCACGCTTGATTTTCTCTGTTTTGTTGACGTGATGAGTCCCTTAAACGCTCCGATCTCGATTACCCGCTCTATCTTTAATAACAAACTCCGTGAGTTAATTCTTCCTGGCCAGAAGGATAAACTCACTCTTTAGAGTTCATAAAGCTGATCTAGGCCACATACATAGTCATAATTAATTATAATCCGTTGTAGTTAATTATCTATATGTACATGTGCACCTATATAAATTCCCTTTCATGGCTGATGTATATTTATAACTGGTCACAACACGCGTTGATTAGATATATAGATATATTTCACGCCAGTCGAGCTAATTCCTTACATAAATTGGAGAATACATTTAAACGTGTTAAACATCTTTTTTTATTTGTTACACGAATTGTAACTGGTGGAGAATATTATTTTAAACGTTGCAGATTCATCCGAGTTACTACACATTCCTGTAGGTAACGCGGGCACGCTTTAAAACTCGTCTCCTTTAAAAAGGTGCGTTGAATCCAAGCGTGCGCTTCTGTTTCGTTTCATGTTTAAAGTTGATCCATTACATTATTCTGGTGGAAAAGAATAATGCATAATAATGCCCCCTTTTTGCAGATTTTCGCTACAACTGATTGAAAAGGGCACTCCCTCTACACACACAATCAGCGATGGAGTTAAAAAATAATAAATAAAAAAAAAAACAATATTTCTTGCACTTTTTACCTCAGAAACGTAGCCGAGACGAGGGCCATCTTCGAGAAGCATCAGCCCACACACGTTATTCACCTCGCGGCCTTGGTGGGCGGTCTCTTCCTGCACTTGAGAAAGAACCTAGATTTCTGGGTAATGAATCACACAGACATGATGTACACGAGACATACACACACGCTCATATACAGGTGCATCTCAATAAATTAGAATGTCGTGAAAAAGTTCATTTATTTCAGTAATTCAACTCAAATTGTGAAACTCGTGTATTAAATAAATTCAATGCACACAGACTGAAGTAGTTTAAGTCTTTGGTTCTTTTAATTGTGATGATTTTGGCTCATATTTAACAAAAACGTACCAATTCACTATCTCAACAAATTAGAATATGGTGACATGCCAATCAGCTAATCAACTCAAAACACCTGCAAAGGTTTCCTGAGCCTTCAAAATGGTCTCTCAGTTTGGTTCACTAGGTAAATCACAAACATTCATTGCCAAAGAAGCTGGCTGTTCACAGAGTGCTGTATCCAAGCATGTTAACAGAAAGTTGAGTGGAAGGAAAAATTGTGGAAGAAAAAGATGCACAACCAACCGAGAGAACCGCAGCCTTATGAGGATTGTCAAGCAAAATCGATTCAAGAATTTGAGTGAACTTCACAAGGAATGGACTGAGGCTGGGGTCAAGGCATCAAGAGCCACCACACACAGACGTGTCAAGGAATTTGGCTACAGTTGTCGTATTCCTCTTGTTAAGCCACTCCTGAACCACAGACAACGTCAGAGGCGTCTTAACTGGGCTAAGGAGAAGAAGAACTGGACTGTTGACCAGTGGTCCAATATCCTCTTTTCAGATGAGAGCAAGTTTTGTATTTCATTTGGAAACCAAGGTCCTAGAGTCTGGAGGAAGGGTGGAGAAGCTCATAGCCCAAGTTGCTTGAAGTCCAGTGTTCAGTTTCCACAGTCTGATGATTTGGGGTGCAATGTCATCTGCTGGTGTTGGTCCATTGTGTTTTTTGAAAACCAAAGTCACTGCACCCGTTTACCAAGAAATTTTGGAGCACTTCATGCTTCCTTCAGCTGACCAGCATTTTGAAAATGCTGATTTCATTTTCCAGCAGGATTTGGCACCTGCCCACACTGCCAAAAGCACCAAAAGTTGGTTAAATGACCATGGTGTTGGTGTGCTTGACTGGCCAGCAAACTCACCAGACCTGAACCCCATAGAGAATCTATGGGGTATTGTCAAGAGGAAAATCAGAAACAAGAGACCAAAAAATGCAGATGAGCTGAAGGCCACTGTCAAAGAAACCTGGGCTTCCATACCACCTCAGCAGTGCCACAAACTGATCACCTCCATGCCACGCCGAATTGAGGCAGTAGTTAAAGCAAAAGGAGCCCCTACCAAGTATTGAGTACATGTACAGTAAATGAACATACTTTCCAGAAGGCCAGCAATTCACTAAAAATGTTTTTTTTATTAGTCTTATGAAGTATTCTAATTTGTTGAGATAGTGAATTGGTGGGTTTTTGTTAAATGTGAGCCAAAATCATCACAATTAAAAGAACCAAAGACTTAAACTACTTCAGTCTGTGTGCATTGAATTTATTTAATACACAAGTTTCACAATTTGAGTTGAATTACTGAAATAAACTAACTTTTCCACGACATTCTAATTTATTGAGATGCACCTGTAGAACGTTTCTTAGTTAGCTTAAAAAACAGGTTTAAATATTTTTCTTTTTCAAGAGGAAGAACCAGGCCATCAATGATAACGTGCTGCAAACGGCTCACGAGTTTGACGTGGTGAAAGTCGTCTCATGTTTGTCTACGTGCATTTTTCCGGATAAAACCTCCTACCCCATTGATGAGACTATGGTACATGCGCACGCGCACACACACACACACACACACACACACACACACACACACACACACACACACACACATCCCCTTAGAGTTGTAAATGTAAATAGTTTACTATCTACATTATTAGACTTGTATAGCCATGTAAAAGATAGCGAACCCTAAAAGCCCATCCCATATTTGGGAGTCTTTATGGCTACAGCAGCAGGCACAAAGTACACGTGAAATTCAACACAGAAACAAAAGGTGTAAACTGTCGCACTTTGATCTTGTTCATAGATCCATAACGGTCCTCCTCATGAGTCGAACACGGGTTACGCCTACGCCAAGAGGATGGTCGACGTATACAACAGGTTCGTCACATGTCACAATGAAAAACGTTATTGTTTATTTAACGTTTATGGAAGGAGTCTCCAGTGTCGGCGCTATGTAGCAATCAGAGGTAAAGCCTTGAGCGATATTGTTTTTATCCATATTCGTGACTTTATTACATGGGAAATGGCAAGCAGGAGAAAATCAATATCGCATAAACAAATTAATTGGCTTTATAAAAAAAAAGACAGGAAAATGAGCCTTTCTCCTGTTTCAGGTTTAAAGAGGTTACAGGATAATGATATAATAATATTACCAGCTGTGGAGTCGGGAACTGCTTGGTGGCAGTGGCAATAGGTGATTCCACAGTAATGTGCAGTAAACCGGAGGGGCGGGGGAGATAGGAAAATAGGAATATCTAATAGTTATGACTTTGTAGATAAATTCTGTTGGTTTTTTGTTTGTTTTTTAAATCAAAACTGCTGCAAAAAAAGAAGCCTGAATAAAAGGTTTCCTTTTGTTTACTGAGGTTATGGTTACTGTGGTGGGAATTTGATATATTACGCATTTCTCTCAGTATCTGTAATCTGTACTTCACTGCGCTTAAGTTACTGTATGTATTAATGTTCTGAATGTTGAAGTAAAAAACACAGAATGTATAGACACGCAAAAAGCTGTTAAAACCTGCCTGAGATTCCATCTGAGATAACCCATGATCACGTGTTCAGCCTGAGCAGCGCATGCAGAAAGCATTCGGTACATAAAGTACTCTGAGGAAAAATGTGTGTGTGGGTCTAAACAGGAAACAGTTTTGTCTTTTACGTTAATATTTTGTGGGTCTGTGTGTTACACCTACTGTTCGATTTAGGTGTAAGTGGGAAAAAAAAAAAAAAAACGGTTTCAAACTGTCTGTTTAGCCTGTTTAACATACTTGTGTGTGTGTGTGTGTGTGTGTGTGCTTAGGGCCTGTTTTCAGCAGCATGGACGCCGATACACATCGGTTATTCCCACAAATATTTTTGGCCCACACGACAACTTCAGCATCGAGGACGGTCATGTTTTACCTGCACTCGTCCACAAGACCTACAAGGCAAAGAGTAAGAAGCACTGAATCAACATCACTTGCTCAGGCTTGCTCAAAATTATGTAAACAACAACCAGTAACCCTGATGTAGTTATTTGATACCTTCCTTGTTCCATTCAAGAGAGGTCATGTTGCCAGATCACTCGGTTATTTATAGGTGGACAGGTGGTAAAAACCCGTTGCGTGCCAAGCAGATTAGGGAGGTCCACACTAATTGTTGGCCAACAATTTGATAAAAAAAAAAAAAATTTTAAAAACATTGCAGATGTAAATGCTGACTTGACATCACTTGCCGAAACCATCCAGAGTTGCCGATTAGGAATTCCGAGTCGAGGGAGTGTTGTCTTTGGGTTTATCCTGGTCTGAGTTCAGAAAGTACTGTAAGGACAGTTAATGACGGGATCAATCCGGAGAACAAGAGAGAGTCAAAATGAAGAAACAAGGCACTCTGGAAAACATGGCAACACTTCACGGAGATACACAACAGGTTATAAATAAAAAACTAATCAAAAACAAACACAAAACAGGCGAACACAATCGGATAACAAACCAGTGACAGGACAGGGGAGGAACTAGACAGAACTACAGCGTGTCCTAAAGGTCTCCATACACAGGGGCAGCACAACGTCGTCGGTTAGTCCGTCTTTTTTGGATTTGTTAATAAGTTTGGTGACAGTGTCGTGTCATGTTTCCAGCCATGAGAATGATTTCAATACGTTCTTCTTTTGTCAAAGGCGTTTTTTAACCGCTATCAGGGGGCGGGGGGGGGGGGGGGATAATATAAACTAATTATGAAAAGGTTTGGAAGACATTTTGCTAAAAAAAAAAAGAAAAAAAGAAGGTGTTCGTGTCCCCTATGTATGGAGACTTTTGGGACAACTTGAACAAACAACGCTTGTCGCTAAGGGAACTGTGAGGCAAGGATACTGCCTTCGTGTAGAGCTTCAGCGAGTGCGATGAGGAAATCTCAGTAGAATGCCTGGTTCTTTGTGGCAGTATGGGAAGACTCGTGTCTTCGCAGGTGGGGCAGGATATTGGGTCAACAGTTAGGAAGAGATGTACAGCTTCACACAGGGTAGCAGTAGCAACATTAGCAGGTAATTCTGGTTATAATGAAAGTCATAATGAGAGCATATGGGTAGGGGGTTAATGGGTTCAAAGTGGAATAATACGAATGCAAAGTGGAACAGCAGTAAAAGCAGAAATACCCGGTTGGATTCTTGGTGAAAACAATGCCAGGAACGAAATCTTAAGGGCTGTGAGGAGAGAGGAATGCTGTCTGACAGTATGGACAGCTTTCAACTGAGAAAAGCCTGGTGACATGTCTTTGAGCTGTGTACTTAAGGGGGCTTTCAAAAGTACAGAGACTTAAACAGGTAAAAACCAGCTGTCAGTTTTAAGATGGTGGCTGATTACAGATGCCTGGTAATGCTGAAACTTTTGCGTAATTGTGTGTTTTAGGGGACGGAACAGCTCTGGAGGTTTGGGGTCGTGGTCGAGGACTACGTCAGTTCATCTTCTCTGTAGACTTGGCTCGGCTTTGTGTGTGGGTGATGAGAGAATACGACGAAATCGAGCCCATCATTCTCTCAGGTACTCACAGAATTTATTAGTGGTTACCCCCCTTACTCCTCTACATGTCTACTGTAACAAAAGACACAGGATTCTAACATCCAGAACGCATCATCCCTATAAATAGTAAATAGTTCTTGTACGTAAATTCAATGAAGAGTCAGACTGAATGAATTACAACCTGTGGTTATGAGGGGGCCAAACACCAAATGGTGTATAGTGTTCATTCATAATGTATAACTCATTGTGAAGTGCGATACCTTTGGCTGTACTCTCCGTCTGTGTCTCTTAATAAAGAGTTCAAATCAATCAATCAATCAATAGAAGAGAAAAGAAAAGACGAGGGGGGAAAAAACGAAGTAAAATAAAACAATATAATGAGAGACTGGAATAGAGTAGAATAAAATAGAAACAAAAGGACTATAATAAACTAAAAGATAGAAAAGAAAAGTGGGGAAAAAAAGAATATAATCAAATGAAAGAGAATATTTTTAAAAAAATGTCAAATAAGACGGAACATAAGGGAACAGAATAAATTAGAAAAACAGAATATAAAACAAAACAGAGCAGAATAAATGAGAATAAAAAGAATGAAACAAGATAACAGAATGTAAAACTACATCACAGAATGAAATTGTATAAAGTGAAACAGTCCTTTTTTTACATACGGTTTGTCTTAATAAAGTGTCAGATTTAAAACGCAGGTTTTTTTAATAAATAAATAAATAAATAAATAAAAGCCCATTTTAAAAACTTCAAGTAAAATAAAGTCGGAAGTTTGTCTCCAGAATCAATTTGCAAGCTTTTAGCAACTTTTAGTCATTTTGACATTTTCTTAATTTTAAAGGTGCACAAGACTGAATTTTTCCGCTATTTTTAAATTTTTTTAATGAAAAAGTTATAATTGTTTAAAGTCTGTTTGTGTAGTTACCTGCATTTAAATGTGTGGGGATTTTTTTTTACTTTAAAAAAAAAAAAAAAATGGTTAATGGTTTTAAATTATTTTTTTCCTCTTCTTTTTATTTATTTATTTATTTTTTATGTTGACCAGTTTCTATTTTTTTTAAAAAAGTCCATTTTATAGATTATAGGTTTAAAAATTTTTTAAAAGTATCTTCTTTTCTTTTTTTTGATGAAGTAATGAAGTAACTTTTGTTTCAAAGTGACATTTTATTTAACGTTACTTCTTTTTTAAGTTCTATTTAAATAATTCTATTTAAACTAGTTCTTTTCAAAATGGGCTCCTTTTATTATAAAGTAGCTTAAAGATTTGTTTTTACTGTTTTTTGTTATTATTTTTTTATTTTTTTTTAAATGTAAATGTTTAAATATTTAAAAAATAGTTTTTTATCATTTTACATTGCATCTTTTAAATGTAAATGTAATAAAGGTGTATTTTAATCATATCTTTTAAAATCTTGTAGGCTGGCTTGTGCAATACTGAGCTCTTTGTTCACTTAGTCAAACACACACACAAACACACACACAAACACACACAAAAACACACACTGTTTTGTTCTCTTCACAGTCGGAGAAGAGGAAGAGATGACCATTAAAGATGCAGTGGACGCGATTGTGGATGCTTTCGACTTTACAGGACCTGTGACTGTATCCTTTACTTCATGTACTGTATACTCTTCTGAACTCTGTGTGTGTGTGTGTGTGTGTGTGTGGTGGTTATGGAATCAACATTAACTAGCTGTTGACAAATGAGTGGTGTGGAAACACTGGGTGTGTGTGTGTGTGTGTGTGTGTTGCATCAGAAGTGCAGTGAATCACAGAGTTTGGCCTTCACCTGACATGTTCAGTATGACACAAGCAAGTCCGACGGTCAGCTGAAGAAAACGGCGAGTAACGCTAAACTAAGACGCTACCTTCCTAATTTTACCTTCACTCCATTCCATACAGGTAAACACACACACACACACACACACACACACACACACACACACACACACAGTATGCAATATACAGTATATGCAAATATATGCACATGCAGTCAGGGCCAACTCTACTGCAGTCTACCTTTAAGGTACGTTCACACATACAGCGATAAAATCACCAACGCTGTGAAATTGGCACTGCATGAAAACACCTTCGTCGAGTTCGAGTCGAGACCAAGCCCTTAATCAGTCGAGTCCTTAATGGCCGAGTCCGAGTCGAGTACAGAAAGTAATTAAATTGAAAAAAGATTTTAAATTGCAATTGTAAACTCAACACTGAGCTGTTAAATTAATATTTTAACCTTCACAAACCAATGGCAACATAAATGTAACAAAAATACCACTATTACACCTGGCCATCGCCATTTAATATTTTTATTTCATGTCATCAGAACCTCAACTAGTTTCCTGTCAGAAAATAGTTTCAAAGAAAAAAAAGTTATATAGAGGTACAGTATATGTAGAACTTTTATTATATTACAAGTGTATGAAGATACAAATGAACCCGCTTTGTTATTGCATCACACTGTAGTGTGTCCTCCAGGTGGAGCGAGAGACAGAGAGAGAGACAGAGAGAGAGAGAGCAAGAGCGAGAGCAGTTACATTCAGCAGCATGTCATAACAAGCTTCATGCTTTATTACTGCTTTTAATCTGTCTATGAACAACAACAAACTCATTTCCGAACACAGCTCTGATCTTCTAACTTTTTTTCATTTTAATTCCTAAAATAAACAAAATTTAAAATCCCCATCAGCAGGGTTTATGATATTTACTACATTAAGAAGCACATTTCACACTTTATGTGAAATTCAAGACTGGAATCACTGAATGCTAATGTTTAGGGCTGAGCGATACGACTACAGTCTTATTCCACGATAACTATACGTTTTCTCAGGCAGGTCTATCAGTGTTCAAATAAGGAATACTACGGAAATTGAATAAAGCAATTAAATGTAAAACAAAATAGACTTCACAGTATAACATACAGTCAAGTCTATTAAATTTACTGAAGTTATTCAATCAAATGAGTGAGCGAGTGAGTGATTTTGTCTTTTAATTTTAGGGCCCAAGCACTATAAGTGCGCAGGCCATGTTTTTCCCCCCAATGTTTCAGGGGCTTTTGGGGCCCTTAACATGCTCAAGAACTCTTGAAATTCGGCACACACATCAGAGTCGTCGGCCATTAGGCCTCCACAAAGAGTAGCACATGGGCGCAATGGGGGGTGGAGGATGGGGGGGGGCTGTAGCACCCCCTGTTACACGGTACAAAACCTTAGTGCATAAATCATACCTACTTGTACATATATGTACTTGTACATACTTGTATATGTACTTGTACATACTTGTACATATATTGTACATATATATCGTACACGTATAGTTCTCATCGACCCGAACAACTTTCGCGCTGACAATCATTAGCTCCACCCAACAGGAAGTCAGCCATTTTGGATTTTGTGAAAAGTGCATGAGGTGAACTTTTAAATCCTCCTCCTAGGGGATTCATGTGATTGTCACCAAACTTGGTGAACGTTATGGCAAGACAATCAGGATGCAAAACTGCGAATGAATTTTTGATATCTCGAACGGTTTGGCCATGGCGAGGCAATAAATTTATGGCGAAAAAAGGCCATTTTGGATTTAATGTGGAATTTTTGAAAGTTGCAGGCTCTGCATTTTTAAATCCTCCTCCTAGGGGATTCATGTGATTGTCACCAAACTTGGTCAACATTATGCCAAGACATTGCAGATGCTAAATTTTGAAGAGATTTTTGAAATCTCAAAGGGTTTCGCCATGGCGAGGCAATACATTCATGGCAATTAAAGGGAAACAAGAAGTGTCTGATATTTTCTGCATGCAGTGAGTGATTTAAATGAAACTTGAGCAGTATGTTTGGTACTGGGGGCGGATCACATGGATGTGACTATTGTGAGTCACGGTCATTGCGCCACCAGTTGGTAACTGGTAGCAGGAAGTGTGTCACTTAAAACAGACTTCTTGTATTCATCCGAATCGCTTCAAGCTTGGTCAGAATATTGTTGAGATAAGCCTGATGAAAAATTGCAAAGGGAGTCTTCATATCTTAGTGTTGCCATGGTAATGCATCAAAATTTAATAGTCTTTTCTTTTTATATTTGGGTGTTTTACTCTATAGCACTCGCTTCAGTATCCATTGTTTTCATACACACAACGGGTGATGATGGCACCGTAGTGCTTGGGCCCGTCATCGCTGCTTGCAGCTATACTTACTCTTTGTCTTTTGTTGTTTGATTAACATTAATGACAGACAGCAGCAGGTTTATTAGACTGCTGTCACTTTAAGACCTAATGCACAGATCCAATATACTGTATTGACAATTTTTTTTCTTGCTTGTAAGGGCTAATTGAAAATTGGACAAAAAGTTGGATTTATCATAAAACTTTCCTCCGGCATCATCACTGTTTGCAGGACTACCAGACCGATAAAATATAAAACATTTTTGGCTATCGAACAAGAGACTATAGGCTAGTTTAGTGTCGCTAGTCAAGGGGAGGCACAAGCCATCACTGTAGCTTAGTTTAGCTGCTACAGAGCCATGCAGAGTATATTATCTGCCCTTATGCTCTGTTCATATCATATTCACATAACTTGTACATATTTACCAACTCATATAGACATTTACACTTGTTTTCCTGTTCAGCACGAGAGGATGTTACTGTTTCAGTTTCAACCCCTTTACTGGTTTAAAAACAAATAAAATCGGCATATCCATTTTCCTCTCACACTGACTGTGTGAGCTAGTGTTATGTAAGACACAATAAGACGAGTATTTCCATGTATTTTCCTGTAAACCCTGTCTGACTGGGCTCGCCTCCTTTCACTGAAGATACAAAAATTACAGACCGTCTTCTTTTACTGACGTTCAGTTACGTAGTGACAAACCGCTCCAAGCGGTCCATAATTGGACTCGAGTCCGAGTCCAGGATCGAGTACCCCGACTTTATCTCCTTCATCTGGTAGGATATGATGCATATATACACTGGTGAATTTTATATAAAATATCTCTCTCTCCAGAATGTTTAATTTTAGCAGCAAGAAAAATGGTTTGTTGTCAAAAGTGGAATGCTAGTTGCGCCGCCTATGTTACTATGGCAAACAGTAGTTGGAACACCTATTAGCGACTTGCAGCGATAAAAATCGCTGTGTGTGTGAACACACCTTGAATGCACCTTCCAAGATCTGTTCCTATACTTTTGCTCACCTAAAAATTAGGTGGTCTGACACCAAAGGTGCCATGTTCTAATTTGTTTAACACATCTAGACGTAAATATCAGGAAATGAAAGCTGAAATTCTATCGTCTCATACTCATCTTTTCATTTCAAACCCAAATGTTTTCAGTGTATAGCAAGAACAAAAGAATTGGCCTTGCTGTTCCAATACTTTCGGAGGGGACTGTAAACAACGACGCACATGCACATTATTAAATAAAATTTAAAAAAAAATATATATATATATATATATATATATATATATATATATATATATATGCTGACCAATAGACTCACACGTGCACAAACACAGACCCTAACACACACACACACACACACACACCCACCCAAACACAGATGTTGATTCTGGACTTACTTGTGTTTTTCCTCAGCCGTGAAGGAGACGTGTGATTGGTTCGCTGCTAATTACGACATCGCTCGCAAATGACAGTTCTGCACGAGCCGGAGAGGGACACGCTTTCTACACTTCATCAGTACGTGGTGTTAAAAAAAAAAAAGCTGTGAAAACTCTTCTGTCAAAGATTTATTCTCAACAATCAATGATAAAATCAATCTAATCTCAGGATATCTGTTTACAGATCTGTAATCAATATGCTGTGCCTTATTTTAATCTGATTTACAGTAATATGAAAATAAAATTCACAGTGATTTGATTTCCAATCTGTGCTTTTCCTTTATTGTCATGGAGGGGAGAAAGCTTGAAGAGATTTGATTGGTTGGAAAGAGAAAAAAAAACAAAACAAAACATGGCATTGTGATGCTTATAGAATGGGCTAGCCACTTCCTCTCATTCAAGAAAAAAACTGGGGCAGTCGTGGTAATCAGGTGATCACACAGAGTGACACGCCCCAAACCTGTTCCAGCATGACAATGCCCCTGTGCACAAAGCGAGCTCCATGAAGACGTGGTGTGTTAAGGTTGGAAGAAGGTGGAAGAACTCGAGTGTCCTGCACAGAGCCCTGACCTCAACCCCAGTGAACACCTTTGGGATGAACTGGAACTGGAGCCTCCTCACATCAACATCAGCGTCTGACCTCAACCTCACTAATTTTCTCGAAGCTGAATGAATACAAATCCCCACAGCCACGCCCCGAGATCTAGTGTAAAGCAAAAGTGGGCCTCTGTTAGATAATGTATGCAGAAGAGGGTGGATAGCGCTTTCCTCCACAGTTCCTCAGCAAAAATAAATAAATAAATAAAAATAAATTTTTAAAAAAGTCGATGTTGCCTTTATGTGTCTCGGAGGAAACCCACGTTACCCTTCACCCTCCCCTGGTGGCAGATGCTGTGTAACAGGGGAGCATTAGCTAGTGGATGGGAACTGGCCAAGACCAAATTGGGGGTGAATATGAGGTAACAGAAATGAGAAGTCATGCAACCCCTAGTGTGTAATAGTTCCAGATCATTCATGTTTTGCGTCAATCATCGACGAGACCTCGAGATATAATGCATTGCTCAAACATTATAGTTACATTTTTTGAGCTGTTGATAGATATTAGATTTTAGCCTCATACATCTAATATCTCGACAATCCATCACTGACTTACTGCCAGATTGAGGAACAGTCCACATCTCTAGCTGTGGACAAAAAACTGGTAGCTTGTATACCTTAGAAAGTGACTACTCATGGTGGGTACAGCTGATAAAATGTCCAGAAGCAGAATACAAACCAATCCTACAGATGTATGGTTCCGAGTCCATCATGAGACCTTCAGCAAAGGCGCTCCTGGAGCTGTTGTAAATGAAACCAGTTAAAAGCAACGTATTCAGGTCTTTATCCTGCTTCGGTTGGGAAAATAAAAGATACACGAAAGCCACAACGTAATCAACGTTTTCTTTTTACTTTCAGAT